>NW_026847438.1:115074460-115674460 GCF_025583915.1 Anolis sagrei ordinatus
AAATGCCCAGCTCCCACAGTTCGGTGCTCGGCTTGCTCCGAACACAGTACCAGGATGCCTCGGAGATGCGTTCCTCTTGGACTGGTCGAGGCACCTACTCTACCTCTTCCCACCATTCCCGCTCCTCCCGAGGGTGATCGAGCGAATCCAGTCGGCACAGACGGACTGCATCCTAGTGGCTCCGGAATGGCCTCGACAACCGTGGTTCCCGGTCCTGCTCCAGCTGTCTCAGGGACGGATGAGGCGCCTTCCACTTCGACAGGACCTGCTGTCTCGAGAAGAGGGTCAGCTTCTCCACCCCGACCTCGCTTCTCTGCATCTTTCGGCGTGGAGGATCCGGTGCTGAGGTCGCTGTGTCCGGGGGTCCTCCCGATCTTGGAGGCGGCGCACAAACCGGCCACCAAGAAGTGCTACTCTGCTTGCCTCAACCGTTTCCAGGCCTTTCTCTTGGAAAAGGGCCTGATCGACGACCGACCGTCGATACCGACGATCCTTTCTTTCCTGCTGCACCTCACGGAGCGGGGGCTATCGTTGTCTTCGCTCAAATCGCATTTGGCCGCCATATCGTGGCAGCTCCAGAGGACAGGGGAGGCGTCCCTGTTCAAGAACGGTTCTGTGAAATCCTTTTTGAAGGGTTTCAACAACTTATATCCCCCGGTTCGGTCTCCGACTCCGGGGTGGGACCTCGACCTTGTACTGACTAGGCTCGGGCTGCCTCCTTTCGAGCCCCTGATCTCTGCGGACCTGCGGTTATTGTCATGGAAGGTGGCTTTTCTGGTTGCCATCACTTCAGCCCGCCGGCCGTCGGAGTTGGCGGCCCTGCGGGTGGACGAACCCTACTTTGTGGCCCACGAGGACAGAGTAGTTCTCCGCACAGATGTGACATTCCTCCCTAAGGTCGTGTCCCCTTTCCATGTCAATGAGGACATTGTTCTCCCTTCCCTGTGTCAATCCCCTTCGACCCCGAGGGAAAAAGAACTGCATATGCTTGATGTGCGGAGAGCATTACTTTGTTACAGGGACAGGACTGCCCTATCTCGACGGTCGCAGAGGCTCTTCGTAGCATATGCTCCGGACAAGGTGGGCCTGCCGATCTCGGCGCAACGTTTGTCCCACTGGATTACCTCGGTCATCGAGCTTTGCTACCAGCTAGCTCGGCAGCAACCACCCTCGGTCGTCCGGGCCCGGTCGACCAGAGCTATGGCAGCTTCGACTGCTTTTCTGAAGGGGATTCCCTTGGACGCTATTTGCAAGGCGGCCATTTGGAAGAATCCCCAGACATTTGTCACCCATTACAGGTTGAACACTAGGTTTACACCTGACATGGCCTTTGGGAGAGCGGTGCTGGGCGCAGATCCGCTTTAGGTACGGGAATGGACTTTGTGATCCGTATCGACAAAGTGTCTTGTTTACTCGATATCGTGCATCATTGAATGTCTTGTTTACTCGGTATCGTGCATCATTGAATGTGCTATTAGTGTGTTGTTACTTAAAAAATTGCCCCTTTTTTCCGCGTTACTGGAAATAAAGCTGCACCTTTATTGTTAATGCCTTGCTACCGGTAAACAGGTAGCCATCCCGTTATGACCTTAATGAGCCCATTACGGGTACTCTGGGCCATCATCAATGTTATGTGCCTTACTATTGTGTGTTTTCCTCTTGCAATAATTGTGGCTCAATTGCCAAACGATGTACCCTCATTATTATGAGTGCCTTCAGTAATCACCATGTGTTTTGTTTCAAGGGTCATAAGTTTAATTGATTGTTGGTCACCTTTTGAGTGGCCGGGAGGATCACGTACTCCCGTAAGTTCATGCACTCTGCCCTTCTTTGGAAGTGATTGCAACCTCTTGTCATGCATTATGCCCTTCTTCGGAAGCGATTACACTCTCTGGTTTGGAAACTGTTTTTTGCACTTAATAAAATTGTTTGGCCCTTGACTTTTATGGTCGGTTTGCTTCTTCCCGCCTCCGGGACCTGAGCTTGCTAGTCTCCACAAGTGTGCATTCGCAGAGACCACGAAGAAAAATGGTAGGTTACATACCTGTGACCATCTTTCTTCGAGTGGTGCTCTGCGAATTCACACTAACCCGCCCAGCCTCCCCGCAAGCAAACCTCCAATTTCTCGCTACCGTGGCGGCGTAGGAATTGGAGTGGCGGCGCGGGGCGCCCTTTTATCCCCTGCCGGGGCTGGGCGGGGTTACCGCCAAAACTTTAAAAGTTTCAAAAGTAGAAGTTTTCCGTTGGAGCCCGCGCAGGCGCAGACTCTCCACAAGTGTGAATTCGCAGAGCACCACTCGAAGAAAGATGGTCACAGGTATGTAACCTACCAATAAGAGTACTTGCAACCAATAAGGAGGAAAAGTATACAATTTTACTTAACCTTTTTGTTGTAGGAGGGGCTGAAGACCATGTGATCAGAATTGGGAATGTTCAGGACTCTGACTTCATTTTAGTACTGTGTTTTGCCTTAGACTTCAGTGGAAGTAGAAGCTATATGATTAGACTCTTAGAGAAAGTAGAAGCCATCTGTATGCTTTAGAAGACTGCAGGAACACAGTATGCTTAGAGATTTCTTTGACTGTCAAAACAGAGAAATGCTTTGGACTATGGACTACTGATTCTAAGAAGATGTTCTGTGTTATCTACACAGAGAAAGTATTTAAAATCCTATTGTAACTGGATTCATAACCAAAGTACCTATATGCTGTATACATGAAGATTTGTGAGTAAACCAACTATGTTACTTTTAAAGAAGATTGTTTATTTTGTCTCTTGAGAGCATGACTTAAAGGCAAACATATTCTAAGGGAGAATAGATTTTTTTGGGCAACTAAAAGAACACTTTTGAAACTCTGCTAAATACAGGGGCGACTCAACCCATTACGCAAAGTAAGCATTTGCAGTAGAGTTGATTTTGCCCAGGGGCGCTCTTAGGGGAAAATAGACCTTGACATATGCGAGTTGTAGTTACTGGGATGTATAGTTCACCTACAATCAAAGAGCATTCTGAACTCCACCAATGATGGAATTGAACCAAATATGGCACACAGAACTCCCACGACAAACAGAAAATATATATCAGTGATGGTTGGGGGTGTGTGTGTGTGTGTGCCAAAATACTGTTTGCTTACCGTTGAAAATTACCTAGGGCCGCCTCTGGCTAAATATATATGTTTTTGTGATTTGGAATGTCTTTGTCCCTAGCAATTCAAAGACATGCCTTCGTAGAAGAGTTTAACAGCTGAGAAACCTAGTTGCCTTGCATGAATGATAGTGAATGCCATTTTTCAAAAAAGGTTATGACTTCTAACAAGGTAATACCTTTCCTTTGACCAGTGGTTTCCCCAAAAGGTTATGATTCCCATTTCCCAAAAACACAGATTATGTATAAACATAATGTAATTTAATTGTCTTATTAATACACGTATCTTTATTCTTAACACAATGGGCATGATCATACTTTGCCCCATATAGCTATAGCTCTCTAATAATCATGTTCAGGATTGTTAGAGATAATCCTCCACCTCCCAATATGATTCTGTTGCTGATGAAATCAACTGGTAGAATCTGAAGGGGATGGACCCAGAAAAACTTCCAGTAATGTCCTCCTGACAGATGCATACTGATGACAAAGTCTTGGCAGATAATGTCATCAGATCCCCCATGCTCTCCATGATGGCCATCCTGGTGTCTAATCACTGTCTCCCAAAGTAGCTACTTTACTCTCAGCTCAAGAACTGAAAACATAATGTCAGTGGACTGAGATTTAAAGATAGGGTTAAAGCTAACCTTAAAAATTTATGTAAATAAAAATGTAATGTTCGTTTGTGGGATTAACATAGCTCAAAAACCACTGGGCGAATTTTCACCAAATTTGGCCACAAGACACCTACTAACCCAAGGAGTGACCATCACTAAAAATTTGATTTTTTTCATTTGGGAGTGGTAGTTTCTGGGATTTATAGTTAATTGACAATCAAAGAGCATTCTGAACTCCACCAACGATGGAATTGAACCAAATTTGGCACACAGGACTTCCAAGATCAACAGAAAACAGTAAAAGGGTTTGGTGGGCATTGACTTTGAGTTTTGGAGTTACAGTTTACCTATACCCAGAGAGCACTGTGGACTCAAACAATGATGGATCTGGACAAAACTTGACACAAATACTCCATATGCACAAATATGAACACAGATGGAGTTTGAGGAAATAGACCTTGCCATTTGGGAGTTGTAGTTACTGGGATTTATAGTTCACTTACAATCAAAGAGCATTCTGAACCCCACCAACGATAAAATTGAACCAAACTTTCCACACAGAAACCCAATGACCAACAGAAAATACATTTTTCTGATGGTTTTGGTGAGCCCTCTGACACCCACTCATGACCCACCCCAGGGGTCCCAACCCCCAAGTTGATAAGTTCTGCTTTAAGGCCATCCAATACAACTCCCTTCACAAGGGCAAGAAACCATAATCAAAGCCCTCCTGACAAAGTGCCATCCAGCCATAGATATAGATAGTAGGGCTGGGCAACCACGGAAAAATTTGTTTCTAAACTCGATTCGTTTTTAGGGGGTTTTTGCGTTTCGTTTTTTAAAAGAATTCCGAAATTTTTCTTTAAAAAAGTTCGAAATATACGAAATTTCGGAAATTACGAAACAATTACGAAACAATTACGAATCGATTCGTTAATGCGGACGCGATTGCGCAATACGCTAAAAAAACCTCCAAATGGGACAGGGGGAACTTCTGAAGCTTCCCTCTCCCTCTGTTGTTGACTGTTGGTGTGATAATTTATTTTTTTATCACTGATAAAACAAACAACAACTATAAAACTTGCACCAGACATACGGAAATAATAACGAAACAATTTCGAAACAATTTCGAAACAATTACGAAACAATTACGAAATGAAAAATTCGTTTCGATTTTTAGTTGCTCCTGAATGGCTCAATATCGGATCGTAAGCTAATTTAAATACGAATCAATAACGAATTACGAAATTAACGAACGAAACCACCCAGCCCTAATAGATAGATATGATTCACACACACACACATATATATGACAAATATAGTACCATAGTATTTGAAAGGGACCCCTAAAGAAGGACAATTAAATGTTGTATGTTCCAGAGTAGGCAAACCAGATAATCTCTACATCAACACTGACTAAGAAACAAGAAGACATACTGTTTACCCGCAAGCATAAAGAAATTAATATATTAGAAACCAACACTTTCTCATTACTTTATTTTCCAGATCACCAGACTGAGCCACAGCAATGCGTGGCAGGGGATGGCTAGTGTAGAATAAATACAGAGAACTGGGAAGCCCTGACACTTGAGTTTTCTAACTGGAGGTCAGCAGTTACATTAGTGCTGTGGATTTTAAAGAGGCACGGAGAGAAAGCGAAAGGAAAAAAAATGCCAAGAGGAAGGCGCATCAAGCAAACCTTGTTGGGACCACCCTCTATTTGAAAATGTATGTCCTCACTGTGGAAGACCATGCGGATCGAGAATAGGTCTCTACAGCCATTTACGGATGCAAGACTCTACCCTTGAGACAATCCTACTCAGCCACAAATGATAGCCTATGATGATGAGGGTTGTAACATTTTTCAAACAGATGTAAATGGCTAAGAATAGGATAAGGCATAAGATTGTGAATATGTACAAGCCTTTAGCAAGTGTCTGTATAATGAGTTAGCAGGCACTATGGAAAACTATGTGATTAGAAAGAGCTTAATTAGGATGATACAGGGAGAATATTACATGGTAACTGGTTGAGAAGGCTGATGTTCTTACCGTACATGTCTAGTCTGTTAAAGAGGTGAATAGGGAGATATAATATGAATGTTTCTTGAGGAAAATCATATACTGGCTATGACTTAATATAAAATGTCTTATATGTCATATAATGGAATAATATTGCCTTACAGATAATGTTATGAAATATAACAGAGTAGGCATTGCGATGTTTGCATTTCTTCTTGCAGAGAATGCATATGTATATGTATTTATATATACACCTGTGTATGAATACTTATAATAAATAGTCTGAAATAGTACCTGTTTGTTTCTTCCCATGTAAATATCTAGACTTTTAAAAAATGTTCAAGTACTGTACAGTTAATCTGACCTGTCTGGTTTAGCTACTGTCATACATTGGGAACTTTGGTGATAATAAGTTGATAAAGCTGTTAGAATTTAAGATGCAACTGAAGACCCATCTCTTCTGGAAGGCCTAGCCAGTCTATTTATCTTGTATATTTTAATCTGCAGTTATCAGCAAATTTTAACCTGAATTTTAACTTTGTGTATCTTGTGTTTTAATAGTGTTTTATCTCTTTGCTTTAATGTTGTGTCCTCCCTTGAGCCGCAAGGAGTGGTGGGTAATATAATAATAATAATAATAATAATAATAATAATAATAAAAAACCTGCAAAGGTAGTGGAAAATGAACACGCAAAAATACTTTGTACAGACTGACAAAGTTTTGGAACACAATACACCAGACATCACAATTGTTTGGATTATTGATGTCGCCATACTGGGTGACAGCCGCATTGAAGAAAAACAACAGGAAAAACTCAGCCGTTATCAGGAATTCAAAATCGAATTGCAAAGGCTCTGGCATCAACCAGTACAAGTGGTCCCAGTGGTCACTGGCACACTGGGTGCCATGCCAAAAGATCTCAGCCGGCATTTGGAAACAATAAACATTGACAAAATCATGATCTGTCAACTGCAAAAGGCCACTTTACTCGGATCTGCACGCATCATTCGAAAATACATCACACAGTCCTAGCCGCTTGGGAAATAATAATAATAATAATAATAATAATAATAATAATAATAAGCCTTTATTTGTACCCCGCTACCATCTCCTGGAGGACTCGGTGTGGCTTACAAGAGGCCGAGCCCAAATACCACAGTAAAAACAACAACAACAACAATACAGCAAAATAACTCAAAAACAAGGCAATAACATTAACAACACACCATGACACAATTAAAATCTATGGCAGGGTCAAATGTAATAATTAAAATTAAAAAGTGCTGGGCATGACCAGGTGAAAAGGGTAGGTGTTTGGAGAGGGATGGGCACGCAGATATCCTGGATCTCTGATAAAGTGCATTTGGGGACATAGTGCTTGGGGTTTCCTTATCCTGAGAAGGCACACTGGAACAACCACGTTTTCAAGCTCCTCCTAAAAATTGCCAGCAAAATTTTTAACTTGTGATTTTGTGATACAAAATCCAGCATATAGATTTCATTTGTTGTGACATACTGTGTTTTTGTGTCAGTAAAATAATAATAATAATAGTCATAATAATAATAATAATAATAATAATCATCATCATCATCATCATCATCATCATGGTAATCACAGACAGAATCCAGAATAAGATGACAAATGGCATGTGTCCTTCAGTCTAAGTGGGAAACTGTATCTGTTTCAATAGACAGGGGACAACTGCTAGCCTGTTCCCCAATAATTGGCAAGACATTGTGATAAGACATTCCTTAGATCCAGGCATGTAGGCGGGGGGGGGGGGGGGCCTTGAGGGGGCTTCACCCCCCCCCCCAATTCTCATGGTGGTTCGCGAAAAGGCCTTACTGGTGCATTATTTAAACTGTTATGTTTATTCATATCATGATCTGATCACCATACTCAATATATCCCATATGCATGGGGGTATTGGGGTAATGATACAAAAGGTTTGCTAGGGTAGACCCTCTTTCACTCAGACTCAGCCCCACCCAAAACTCAGCCCCCCCTGAAACCCCCCCTGAAAAAACCTCACCCCTCCCGAATGAAATCCTGGCTACGGGCCTGCTTAGATCCTTTCCTTTTGCTGTCCTTTTTGCTATTCAAGTACATATTCACATTATTTCTGAGATTCTACATGTCATAGGGTAGCATAATAGAGAGAGGTTGTGGGTGGGATGTGGTGGGAGTTTTAAAGGATATTTTAAATGTATTATTATATTTTAATCTGTTTTACCACACTGTACTATTGTTTTTAAACGTTTGTATTGTGCTTCTTAAACTTTGTTAGCTGCCTTGAGTCCCCATGGGAAGAAAGGTGGGTAATAATAATAATAATAATAATAATAATAATAATAATTCTTTATGTGAAACTGCGCTGTAACTAGCTATTCATTGCCCCATAGACTAAACTGTTGTTAGTGTCCCCAGCAATTCTGTGGCTGAGATCTGTAACGATACTTCAGAGGCCTCAGCACGTCTAATCATTCTGTATCTGGCTATGGGAATAAAGACAAATATTCTCCAATGTTCCCCACCAGCCATGGAATGACAATTGGGTGGGGGGCGCTCAGTGGAAAGTCTGTGGTAGGTTTTGGTTGTTGCAAAGAAGCTTAGGTAACATAACCTTCACAAGAAAAATGCCTGTTCTCACATGGCAGGGAGTTGGATGGGATAGGCCTTGAGGTTTCTTCCAATTCTTTGATTCTATCATTCTATAAGGTGGATGTAGACCAGTGGTTCCCAAACTGTGGTCCGTCGATCACCAGTAGTCTGCAAGGACAAAAATATGGTCTGTTGCCTCACTATTACTATACTGTTGCGTCGATACCACAAGGCAATGAGAGCAACTGGTCTCGCAAAACCCTCTTATTGTGCCAAGGCAATGGGGATGTTGAGAGGGGAGAGGCTGACTACTACCGCATCAGCTCTAGATTATTAAATATGGTTTTCTGTGGGTGAGCAGATGGCGACTAATAGATGGCATATATTCTGTAGTAGAAACTAGAGCTGATGTGGTCTATCCAATGCAATTTTCTGAATCAGCACCCCAAATAATGAAACTGACTCTAAAGTTGACCAAAAACTGATTCGTAACCCTTTTGGTACTAATGTTGGAGAGTGGTTCCTGGTCAAAGAGATCCCTGTTCAAGTGGCCCCTGGTCAAGTGGTCTCCAGTCAAGTAAAGGTTGGGAACTACTGATGTAGACCTTTGTATGCCACTAACAGGATGCCAGCCTCTTCTTTTCCTGAACCCATTCCATATATGGCAAAAGTCTTTGTTGCAGAATGTTGGTCCTGGTGTTCGTCTTCTTGGAGATTGGAATGTATATTGAGCATTTCCAGTCTGTGCACCATTGTTTTGTGTTCCATATTTGTTGACAGGTGTTAGTTACAACTAGAGTAGATTCTGTCTCTGCAGCTCTGTTGGTGTGCCATTTATTCATGGTGATTTATTTCTCATAAATACCTTGAATGCAGCTTTCACCTCTTCCTAAAATGGGGGATTTAACATCAAATGGTTCTTCCTTGAATGAATCTGTCATCCTTTTATCTCTTCAGTGTATTGTTTCCATCCTTTTTTAATTTCTATGTGGTCATGTAATGTGTTCTAGTAATATAGCATCCCCTCTTTGTTTAAATGTCTTGTTTTTCCCTTCTTGCTATCATTTTCTATTGCTCTGCATTGAATATTCCAAGAGTTCTTTTTGTCCCTTCACACATTCAAGTTTCTGACCTCTGTTCCTGTCACCTTTTAATTTTGTATCTTGTCCATCCTTAACTGCTTGAAGAGCTGTCGTGTATTGAGGCTTCTAGCACTTTTTTTTGGCTGCAGGTTGTTTCCTTTTTGCATTCCTCCCTGATAATATCCTTGGCTTCAATCCAGAATTCCTCTGGTTCCTGGTCAATTAGGCTTAATAATGCAAATCTATGTTTTTACATGATCTGTAGCGATGTTCTTCAAGTTGTATTTTGGCATAATGGTCGGTTTACTGTTCTTCCTTAGCTTTACTCTGATTTAATCTGAAATACAAACTGCTTAGACCCAAATACTGCTACTGCAAGGACCTGTGTAAGTCCCACAAATCCCACCTAACATGTTTATATAACCAAGTCTGAGATACTGATGTCTGAAAAGTTTAGTTCTCATTCTTTTATCTGTCAGAATCATTCCTGGGTAGAAATAGTAATTGACAGGGAGAAGTATTTCCAATCTTAAAAACCAAGAACAGAAATAATGATCTTCCTAAGCCAAGCCTTTTGCTTTGCATTTCTTCATTGCTATGGAATTTGAGTGCCTTCTAGTGGAATGCTGCAAAATAACGATGAATGAAAAGGCTAAGCGACAGTGTTGCTCTAAGCTGCCTATATACATACACACTAGGATTGTGCATTGGGGTAAACCTTGACCCGTTTTGTGTCCCAGCTTTTGTTGGGGGCCCTGATCTATTTTTTGGAAGCCTCCCAAAATCGGGAAGGAAGATATCTGTTTTTGCTCTGGGGTGCCAAAAGATCCGTTTTCTATTGACCCATTATGGGGAGGTGCTGAACAGACTGTGCTCTGGCACCACAAGATGCAGAGCCAACCTTCAGAAATGGGGCTACAAAGTGGAATCCTCGACATACGAATGTGGAGAGGAGCAAACCACTGACCACCTGCTGCAATGCAACCTGAGCCCTGCCACATGCACAATGGAGGACCTTCTTGAAGCAACACCAGAAGCACTCCAAGTGGCCAGATACTGGTCAAAGGACATTTAACCAACTACCAAACTCACAAATGTTGTATTTTATCTGTTTGTTTGCTTTGTTCTGTTAGAAATGTAATATAATTGACTGGTTGATCTGACACGACAAATATATATGGGGAGGGGGAGTGTCCCACCCAGACTCCCCTACCCAACACATGCTTTAAGGAGGCTTCTTCTTACCTGCTTCCATTTCAGCCAGTACGCCAATGCCTTATATCAAGAAATAGTTTTTTAAAGATCTACAGGGATACTGACGAGACTGTTTTATTGCTTTAATGCTTATTGATGTATTGTTTTAATTATGATTTATGTTTAATTCTGGTTTTACTATTGTAATTGTTTGTATTGACATCGTATCGGTGCCCAATGTAAGGCATTGAATTTTGCCATTATTTATGTGTAAACCACTTTGAGTCCCCCCAAAGAGTGAGAAAGGTGGTATCTAAATACTGCAAATAAATAAATAAATAAATAAATAAATAAATAATAAATATTCGCAGGAACACCTTAGCAAATGAGAGCCCAAAAGTGGCAGGTGAAAACCTGGAACCTCAAGCCATGGCTGATACCGAATGAGCAACTCCCCCCTGGGCATACAGAAAACTGGGTGACTTGGAAGGCACTAAACAAACTGTGCAATGGAGCAACAAAGTGGAGTCCATGACATGCAAGTGTGGGGAAGAGCAAACCACAGACCACCTGTTACAATGCAGTCTGAGCCCTGCCACATGCACAATTGAGGACTTTCTTATAGCAACACCAGAGGCACTCCAAGTGACCAGCTACTGGTCAAAGAACATTTAGTATAATGCCAAGTTTTTAAACTTTGTGTTTTTTAAATACATTACAACTGTACCCTTGGTTTGCTTCTGATACGATAAATAAAATTATTTCCTGCTGTGTTTCTATTCTAGAGGAGGCACCCGGCTTCAGGCACTGGCAGGGGTGTATGCTTTCTGGGCCTGCACACACACTCTCTTTCCAAGTCAAGGAGGCAAGTTTTGGAAAGTGCTCAGTTGTAGACATGCACACTTTTCTCCCGGGATACACCATGCCAGCCAGCCACAAAATCTCCAAGGTATTTTAAAGAGGCTTTCCTTCCCATTTCCAGGTAAGAAAGAGCAAAGAAGAGAGTCTATTAGGGTTTGCTTTTTTGCTGGGAGTTTAACAAAAAAATATTAAATCATCCTCACAAAAAGCAGACCAGGAGCTGGGATCCACTTCCACTTGTTTTCATGTTGAGCTGATTTTTGTACTGGGAGGGGCTTTCCCATTCCATGCTCCCGAAGTACTGAAAGAAATGAAGGAAACAGGAGAAACGAATTCCGAGCACAACTCTAATACACACACACACACACTGTGACAGTTTGCATGACAAAACAGAAAAAAACATGCAGGCATATGTGATGCAGTCATCATGTTTTCTGTCAGCAAGAATAGCCTTCATCTTTCCACTTGTCATTTTGGAAATTCCTGTTATTGCAAGATATTTGGATCAAATACACTATACTAATAAATAACAGAAGGGTCCTGGAATGCTTTGACTATTGTAAGCTATGAAACTGGGTCTTCATTTCCTTAAAAACCCAAATTGAGCTCTTCCAGATATGAATTATGATTAAAGAACAGATAGTCCTGCAGTTCCAGCTGTTTTAGAAATTTTCCACATTGAATTTTTTTGCAGGATTGAGGCACTTCTCTTCTATAATTACATGGAAGTGGAATTCAAAATGAAATCTGAGATATATTGACTATTGTTTTCCCAATTGCTATTCCTAAGAACAAGATAATAAATGTGATGCATTTTCCCCTATTAAATTTCTCGAATGTGGACATTGGATTGCAATCAGCAAGGTTTCCATATCAGTTACAACTTCAAATGATTCCTGCTTCTCCTGCTCATCACATTATTGGCCCTGTAATTAGTTATTTCCTGCTTCGTCCCAGGCACAAAAGGATCCTTAATTAATACTTTCACCTTTTCAGATTTCTTGTATTTGGTTGGCAAAAAAAAAAAATGAATTATATTTTATTACTACAAGTTTGCTTTTTTGAAATAGCAAAGGAACATTGCAAGAAGAAAATGAGATTTAGGCAAAATAAAAAATTTGATACAGTGGATGTTGGAAATAGCAACCTTCTTCAAGCCTCCATTAATTATTTGTTATGTTTATAATTCATATTGCTTACTGTATATGTATATGTGTGTATTGGTTTTCCTTAACTCTATGTTGTGGGAAGAACTGCAGGCCATGTGATCACACCTGGGACTTCCTCAGATCTCAGACTCCATTTTAGAAGTCAGTAGAAACAGGATGTTTTGGAGGACAGACACCATTACACTATGAGACTGGAGAGATACTATTAAACTCTCAGACCAGAGAGATGCTTTAGACCAGGGGCCCCCAAACTAAGGCCTAGGGGCCCCCAAACTAAGGCCCAGGGGCCGGATATGGCCTTCCAAGGTCATTTACCCGGCCCTTGCTCAAGGTCAACCTAAGTCTGAAATGACTTGAAAGCACACAACAACAACAACAACAACAACAACAACAACAACAACAACAACAACCCTATCTCATCAGCCAAAAGCAGGCCCACATTTCTCATTGAAATACTAATAAGTTTATATTTTTAAAAATTGTTCTTCATTTTAATTATTGCATTGTTTTTAAGTGGGGTTTTTTTTTGCACTACGAATATGATATGTGGAGTGTGCATAGGAATTCATTCATGCATTTTCAAATTATAATCCGGACCTCCAACAGTTTGAGGGACTGTGACCTGGCCCTCTGTTTAAAAGGTTTGAGGACCCCTGCTTTAGACTTTGGACTGTTGATGATAAGAAAGGTGCCCTGTGTTATCTGCACAGAGAAACTACTTCAAATCTATCTGTAACTGGATTGGTAAGAAATGTAATTCTAAGCTGAATACATGAAGTTTGTGAGTAAACCAACTATGTTACTTTTAATGAAGACTACTTTATTTTTGGTCTCTTGAGAGCATGATTTAAACCAAGATGATTTAAGGAAGAGTAGATGTTTTTGGGCAACTGCTTACTGGTTGCCCAAAACTGAAACTCTGCTATATGTTTTTTGTGCATTGGCATATCTGTGTCCCTAACAGTTCAAAGAAATATCCAGGGATTTCAGTTTAACAGATAAGAAACCTAAATTGCCTGGCATGGATACTAGTGGATATTTACCACTAAGGAGAAGGTTGACTCAAGCAAATTTTTAACATTTCTCCAGAAGATAATATTTTACAAAAGGTTGTGATTTCTAACGTCATGCCTTTTCAAGGGTTATGATTATTCCAAATAGTGTGAATGCCAATTAATCTTCAAAAGGATCACACTTCCAAAAACCTGTGGAGATTTCTGGTTTTTCCAAAAGGTTATAGATGCCATTTTCCAAAAGTGGATGTTACCACGTATGAGAATGGCATTACAACCAGAAATGACTTATAGCAGGGCAAACTGTAGAGATGGCGGAAACACTATCACCACTAGCCCAGAGACCAGGGGTCCTCAAACTAAGACCCGGGGGCCAGATACGGCCCTCCAAGGACATTTACCTCGCTCAGAGTCAACCTAAGTCTGAAATGACTTGAAAGCACACAACAACAACAACAACAACAATCCTATCTCATCAGCCAAAAGCAGGCCCACATTTCCCATTGAAATACTAAGTTTATATTTGTTAAAATTGTCTTCATTTTAATTATTGTATTGTATTGTTAAGTGTTGTTTGCACTACCAATAAGATATGTGCAGTGCACATAGGAATTCATCCATGTTTTTTCAAATTATAATCTGGTCCTCCAACAGTTTGAGAGACTATGACCTGGCCCTCTGTTTAAAAAGTTTGAGGACCCCTGTATAAGACATACCAGCAACAAAAAAAATCTCTCAACCCCCACCCCTCTTTATATATGTTGCATCAACAGCACTTTTCAAGTTTACCATTTTGATAAAGCTGAATATCACGATTTTTCAAAACAGGAGAAATAAATGGAAATAACTGGAAGAATAACTGAGTGAAGGGAGCCTCCGGTGGCTTAAACCCTGTGCTGGCAGGACTGCTGACTGACAGGTCAGTCTTCAAATCAGGGGAGAACGGGTAGAGCTCCCTCTGTCAGATCCAGCTTCCCATTTGGGGACATGAGAGAAGCCTCCCATAAGGATGGTAAAACATCAAAAACATCCGGGCATCCCCTGGGCTGAATAACGTTCTTGCAGATGGCCAATTCTCTCACACCAAAAGCGACTTGCAGTTTCTCAAGTTGCTCCTGACACACACACACACACACACACAAAACTTTCATAGAAGATGGTATAAAGAGATACAAAGAAACATAGGAGCACACTTAAGACTAACTAGAAAGAGGAAATTTCTAGCACGAGCTTTTGTGGGCTCAGTCCACTACTTTATTATTGGCTTCTTTATGTCTTTTAATGCTAAAACGAACTACTATGATTATCTATTTGAATACTACATAAAATGGTATGCCACTAACCATTAATATGTTTTATTCAGTCTTTTTGCTAAGCAGTATTTTCTTGCTCTTCTGCTTCTTCTCAGGAACGCTCTCTGTGAAGTTGCTAGGAGGGGATTCAAATGAAAAAAAAAATGGATTCACAAGGTATGTCCTGGCATTACGGCACAATTGCAGAAAGGTAGAAGACAGACAATAGGAATTGCACTACCTCATGGGATAGCAATCATGCTTCTGTGTTGGTTCTTTACTTTAGTGAGATAAAGTGCTTCCTGTGCAATGAAAAGGTAGGATTTAGGGCCATATTACTGTTCTAGAAAATATAGTGGCTATAATTTGATAGCTATGAAGTTTTAACAGTATTTTTATATTATCTAACTTATGGAATACTTCACTATATTTTATTAATTTTTGGAAATGCTTTGAAACCATCAATGAACTAGTCTTGGAGTATGATGAAATCTCTCTGGCAGTTTTTGGGCAAAGGCTGGGTGGCCATCTGTCAGGGGTGCTTTGACTGTGTGTTCCTGCATGGCAGGGGGTTGGACTAGATGGCCCTTGGGGTCTCTTTCAGCTCTTTTGAATACCAAATTGCATTATGTAACAAAATTTGAAAATATTTCTGTTCCTTGTTTGAAAGTATTATTTCCTGTTTAATTATGCAGTGCTTTGAAAGTAGTTGTTATACTTCAGAAACTTTGTTTTGTGGCTGCCACAAACCATATCGAATTGGTTGAGGCTCTGAGAAATATTCAATGAAAAACTGCAGGATGTTCCACAAAAAACTAAGTTTTTGCAGTTTAATAAACTTTTCCGGTGCTTTTATGATAGAACCAATTAGGAAATTCCATTCATAACCCAGGGAGAAAAATAATGTTACATAGTGTTATTAATTCTTTTCTGAGCTTATTCATCAAGGAACACTTTCCAATTTCAGATGAATAAAAATCCAGTCATAAAATCAGCCATATAAGTAAAGTCTACACAAGTTAAAACCAATAAAGATTAAAATCCAGAATTTAAATACTGGAAATTTAAAATCAGAAGAATAAGTGATTGCTAGTTCAAATATTGAGGCAAGTGTGAATGTTGCAATTGGCCACCTTAATGCAAATACACTTACAAGGAGCCATGGTGGTGCAGTGGGTTAAACTGCTGAATTGCTGAACTTGTTGACTGGAAGGTCGGCGGTTTGAATCCACGAGGTGAGCTCCCATTGATAGCCCCCGCTTCTACCAACCTAGCAGTTCGAAAACATGCAAATGTGAGTAGATAAATAGATACCACTCCGGAGGGAGTGTAACGCTGCTCCATGTAGTCATTTATTTATTTTCAACAAGGGGACTCAGAGCAGCTTACAATATATATATATTATCAATATTATATTGATAATATCATACAACATTATATTATTAGCATAGTACAATATCAGTATTATATATTACTATATTGTACTATACCATTATATTGTAATATTAGTAGTAATATTACATGTAATATAAAATATATACTTATAATATTGTATTATTATTAGTAGTATTATATTGTATTACATTATAATATTATAAATATTATATGTATATGCATTATATTATATTATATTATATTATATTATATTATATTATATTATTAGTAAAGCACAGGAGACAACATGGAACTGTCTTCTGCACCCCTCTCTCTGCACTCTGGCCCAGAGCAGCAGTTGGTGCTGGGGGGAAACTGAAGTGCCACATGACCCTGGAGGAGTCTATGGACAATGCCGGCTCTTCGGCTTAGAAATGGAGATGAGGACCATCCCAAAGAGTTGGATTCGACTAGACTAATGTCAAGGTGAAACCTTTACCTTTATACAAATACAGGGATTCAAATATCGGAAAGAGAAAAAAACCCCCAAAATCTAAACCACTTCTGGTCCCAAAATATCACATTAGGGGTATTCAACCTATATTGTCAATATGACTGCGATAGAGAGGAAAGGATACATAGTTTGTGCAACTTTCTAATTTTATTTCAGTTGGAAATTAGCCCCATTTTCCTCTTAAATTGCTTGTGATGGTCATGATTCATTCATGCACAGAGCATAATCAGTGCATAAACAAAAAGACTACTACCAGCTGCAAGGATTGAACAGCCCAGAATTTGTCAGAGGAAAGAGGAGATGGGAAGAGAAAGCACAACAGAAATGAAATACATTTGAAGGAAAATATTCTTGCCATAAAGGTACCATTTGATAGCCATAAGAGAATTTGCATCCTGTCATCTTGAGCTGGTGGGCATTCATGAAACTGAACAAGAAGGATGTTTGTATTTTATAAGCATTTTCCTCCCTTGTCTTATCTGAGGAGTCTTTCTTCTTTTGGTGATTTCAATATACTCCTTGAAAGAGTTATTCAAATATAGACTCTTACATTGTAATATATGCGGCTAGATGAGCACAAGTGGACTTTAATACCGATAGTATGGTTTGGATTACAGTTTTATTCTGCTGCCACTAATATATATGCTACATCACAGAAGTTAAATGAACTCATGTATATGGCCACAGTACTATCAGTTCAAATTGCTGACACTGTAATACTAAAAGAGGTTTAAGATGTAGAGAACTGCTTTGTTGGAGACACTGGTAACTGTCGGCCTGCAAATTCTCCTCTCTTTGTATTGTGCTACACTTCTAGATCTTTTGCGGAAAGCTAATTTAGATGAAAAGTGTCTCTGTCAAATGTTATGGCTTTTTCATGAACATTTTTTTTACAAAACAGCGGCACAGTTACTGTTCACCATAAGAAACCAGTTATTTTCCCTATACCTCTTTCCTGTTCCTTTCAGTGCAACCTCGATCAAGGCAGCCTATTCGGACTATTTCATATTCCTTTTATTTTCACTTGCATATTCAACAGGAACATTTATA
The DNA here is from genome assembly GCF_025583915.1 of Anolis sagrei ordinatus. NCBI lineage: Eukaryota > Metazoa > Chordata > Lepidosauria > Squamata > Anolidae > Anolis > Anolis sagrei. The sequence goes on from NW_026847438.1 coordinate 115,092,396, forward strand.
TTCATAGTAATTTGATGTAAGAGGCACGGCTTTGCATGGAGTCCTGCAAGTCCATGCAAAGTGCTATGAAATTTATTTGCAATATAGATCTATATAAAGGCTCAATATCATTCTTGCCTCACATCAGAGCTAATTTGTTCCTTTGTGAAAGATCGCTGAAGAGATGAAAACTCTTTGGATTTCTGCTTTTGTAAACCTTAAATGCACTCAGTTGGGCATAGGTTTCATTGAAATCAGTGAGGCTTACTCCAAGTAATTAGATTTAGTTCCAGATACTACAGTGAACAATTCGGACTATTTTAATGATTCCAAATTGGGCTTTGCTGAAGTGTATAGTTTGAATATTTCAGATATTATACAAGGTAGGATCTAGACCAGGCTTGGGCAACCTTTTTTGCTCTGGGGCCACCTTCTGGGCCTGGCTACAAGGGATGGGTCAGTGTGGGCAGGGCCAGAAGGGCCAGTGCTGGAAGAGATGGGGTTGAGAGAGGGTGGGGTTGTGTCAGAAGAAGGTGGGGTTGGGAAAGGAGAAGGTGGGATCCTTGTGGGAGGGAGTGGGGTGGGAGGAGGAGAGAAACAGCGCTGATAAGGAGTTTACCTGTTTGAATGTATATCCCCCTATGACCCACCATGGAGATTAAGATCTTCTGGGTAGGCCCTGCTCTCGATCCCACCTTCTTCGCAGTTGCGACTGGTGGGAATGAGAGACAGGGCCTTCTCAGTGGTGGCCCCTCAGGTGAGGAAATCCCTCCCTAGCGACATTAGAACAGCCCCTCCCTGCTAGCCTTCAGAAGGAGTGTATAAACTTGGCTGTGGGACCAGGCCTTTGGAATATGTGTAATGACTATGGAACTGCCCCAGACTACGATTTTTGGATGGCGTGATTTTAATATTGAATGGAATTTTAAAATTTTTAATATGTAATTTTAATTCAATGGATTTCAAAATTAATGTTGTATGTGTTTAAGGCATTGAATAATTGTCCCCAGTGGTGCAGTGGGTTAAACCGCTGTGCCAGAAGGAGTAAAGACCGACAGGTTCAAATCCGGGGAGAGCGCGGATGAGCAACTTCTATCAGCTCTAGCTCTCCATGCAGGGACATGAGAGAAGCTTCCCACAAGGATGATAACACATCAATTCATCTGGGCATCCCCTGGGCAATGTCCTTGCAGACGGCCAATTTTCTCACACCAGAAGCAACTTGCAGTTTCTCGAGTCACTCTTGACATGACAAAAAAATGCCATATGTAAGCCGCCTTGAGTCCTCCTTGGTGTAGAGAAAGGCAGGGTATAAATAGGGCAAATAAATAAATAAATAAATAAATAAATAAATAAATTGTTGAAGACTTTCATGGCCAGAATCACCGGGTTGTAGATTTTTTTGGGCTGTATGGCCATGTTCTAGAAATATTCTCTCCTAATGTTTCATCTGCATATATGGCAGACATCCTCAGAGGTTGTGAGGTTACACAGAGAAGCCATTGAAATCCACAGTCATATGGACAATTTCAACAGAAAGGAAGAAACCATGAAAATGAACAAAATCTGGCTACCAGTATTAAAAAACTCTAACATTATAACAGTAAATAAAAAAAAACCCCTTAAACACAGGGGAACTCCAGAGAAGGAACAATCAGGGACAGCTAATCACCTCTCAACAAAGAATCCCTCCAGGCAGTAACCTTAAAACTGTCAGACCATCAAATGTTAATCAAGGTGGCCAATTGAAACATTCACACCTAGCTCCAACAGACAAGAGTTTTTTCTCCCACCCTGGACTTTCCACAGATTTATAAACCCAATTTTCTTAGTTTTCAGCAGACCTCACAACCTCTGAGGATGCCTGCCATAGATGCAGGGGAAACATCAGGAGAGAATGCTTCTAGAACATGGACATACAGCCCAAAAAACCTACAACAACCCAAATAAATAAATAAATAAATAAATAAATAAATAAATAAATAAATAAATAAAAGCATTCTCACCAGTGTTGGGTTTCTCCCCTGGTTCTCTTTTGAATTTGAGGAAGGTGGGTTGTTTTCCTGGTGCTCAGAGGAGAAGAAGAAACACACTGATGGTGAGCATTCTCTGGAGAACGCTCGGCAGCGGTGTGTCCCTGCCTCGGCCTTCCTCTCAGCCTGTGGGCATGGTGGGCCGCTCCATCCTCATACTAAGAGGAGGGCCAAGGCAGATGGGAGTCAGAGGAAGAGGCCAATGGGCCACATCTGGCCTGTGGGCCTGGGTTTGCCCATGCCTGATTGTCTAGACCAGGGGTCCTCAAACTATGGCCCGGGGGCCAGATATGGCCCTCCAAGGTCTTTTACCTGGCCCTTGCTCACGGTCAACCTAAGTCTGACGCGACTTGAAAGCACACAACAACAACAATCCTATCTCATCAGCAAAAAGCAGGCCAACACTTCCCATTAAAATACTAATCAGTTTATATTTGTTAAAATTGTTCTTCATTTTAATTATTGTATTGTTTTGAAGTGTTTGGGTTTGTTTTTTTTGCACTACAAATAAGATATGTGCAGTGTGCATAGGAATTCGTTCATGTTTTTTTCAAGTTAAAATCCGACCCTCCAAGAGTTTGAGGGACTGTGACCTGGCCCTCCGTTTAAAAGGCTTGAAGACCCCTGGTCTAGACAATATTGTCTAGACAATAAGGGTTATGGTGATCCGATTGAACAACACATCTAAACAGTTACAGTTTTGAAGGTTGCTCTCTATAGTATAGTTGCTAATTAATACATTCCTTAGCTGTCAAAAGAAGAGAGGAGAAAACAATCCTGGAAGCCATTTGTTAGAGATTTACTTTTCGAAGGTTTTCTAATCTCTTTTCCCTTTTCAAACCAGGCTGTGAAATCAGATTGAGGATGAGAGACAGTTATGACTTTTTTGTTCTGCCTACAGCTAGAATTTAAAATGTCATAAAAAGGGATGTTCAGGTCTGCATATTTTTTCGGAAGTGTGAAATGTTGCAAGCCAAAAACACATCCATCCTTTGTATGGGAGAACTAGCCTTGAATATCTCTGCCTGTTTATTCCTGAATGCCGGCATCTCCTTAACGTGTACAGATATACTTAGAATTATTAGTTTAATTTTGTCCTGAATTATAAGAGGAAGCAGAAAGAATAAGGAGGGGAGGGGGGAAAATAAAAGTTTTAAAGTTGAGATGATGCAAATGAAGCCATAAATTCTGCCCAATGTCAAGGGGGAAGACATTCCCAGGGTTTCCGAGGTAATTGCAAACTGGTGGGGAATGATTTGTCAACATGGTAACCATACTGGGGAAGGAAATAAATTGCTGGCTCATAGGCTGAGCTGCTTGCTAGCTCCTTCTGTCACGTTTCATGCGAAACCCGAAGCTCACAAACACAGCACCGCATAACACTAGCTTTGGGTCTTTACATAGCGCAGTCAGTGTTCCTATATGTATGAAAAGCACTGGAACTATATTTCCCCCTTCTGGTCAAATGTGTAAGCTGTCAGTGGAAGGACCTCTTATGAAAAGGATAGAAAACATCAGTTCTGTGTATACCAAAATCGGAGAGAGGAAGCGCTAATCATGCATGGCTTTCTATCTCTGAGCCCCATCCTGCCTATTTATAAAACAAATTCCAAAGATATGCTGAACATAGGGGACTTGGAAATGCCAGGCCTGTGTATTTGATTAAGGAGTCAGTAGACATAACCAGACTTGGGACGGCAACTATCATAATTTAAGTACTGGCTGGAGAATTGGTCCAAAAGACACAAATGACAACAGCAGTGCAGTTGGAGATAGCACAAACCACATCGTAAGAAGCTTTCATTTTTCCTACCTTCTGTTCTCTGCATTGCAATGAGTGCTTTTTTTTGGGGGGGGGGGGGGCAGATATTCCAAGACATATTCTAAATATTCCAATTGTGTTCAGAGAAAGGGAGGAAGGAGAACTGAAGGGAAAATGTGTTGGCAGGGTAAAGAATAAACGTGAACTCAGGACTGAAGAACAAACAAAAGCAGGAAAACCCTGTTCCTTGGGCAAGACTAGCCATTAGATACCTTATCATACTAGAGAAAAAATCCACTTAAAATCCAGTTTCTGCCTCCTGCAGAATTCTGGGGTTTATCGTTTAGGGAGTAGCCTTTAACAGCCCCACTAAACTACAAACACCAGAATTCTGCAGGAGGCAGAAACTGGATTTTAAGTGGATTTTTTCTCTAGTGTGATAGATGAGGAACCTCACTTGCTCACTCTATCCAGTCTGCAAGGATTCACTGCATTTTCTCTGCCAGTTAGTATGGTGCACTAGTATATTGCCCTTGGAATGTCTTGCAAATGTATGGTATTATCTTACATATATATATTTAAAAATATAAATTGAAGGTTTTCATGAGATGTGTTCTGTCCCCATATATTTTGTTATCGTGGATCATAATAAATTGTGGCAAGTTCTTGGTGGTATGGGGATATCAAATCACCTTGTCTGTCTCCTGAGGAATCTGTATAACAACCAAGTAGCAACAGTAAGAACTGACTATGGAACAACAGATTGGTTCAAGATTGGGAAAGGCATATGGCAGGGTTGTATACTTTCACCCAACCTATTCAGCTTGTATGCAGAACAAATCATGTGATGTGTGGGGCTTGATGAATCCAAGGCTGGAGTTAAAATTGCTGGAAAAAACATTAACAACCTTAGATACACAGATGATACTACTTTGACGACTGAAAGCAAGGAGGAGCTGAGGAACCTTCTAATCAAGGTGAAAGAAGAAAGTGCAAAAGCTGGGTTGCAGTTAAACATAAGAAAACCAAGATGATGAGAGCCAGACTGATTGATAAATGACAAATAATGGGAGAAAACGTGGAGGTCGTGACAGACTTTGTATTTTTAGGTGCAAAGATTACTGCAAATGCAGATTGCAACCAGGAAATCAGAAAATGTTTACTTCTTGGGAGGAGAGCAATGTCCAATCTCGATAAAATAGTGAAGAGTAGAGTCATCACACTGGCAACGAAGATCTGCATAGTCAAAGCAATGGTATTCCCCATAGTAAAATATGGATGTGAGAGCTGGACCATAAGAAAGACTGAGCAAAGGAAGATAGACGTTTTTGAACTGTAGTGCTGGAGGGAAATTCTGAGAGTGCCCTGGACCACAAGAAGATCCAGCCAGTCCATACTCCAGGAAATAAAGCCTGACTGCTCACTGGAGGAAAGGATGTTAGAGACAAAGATGAAGTACATTGGCCACATAACGAGAAGACAGGAAAGCTTGGAGAAGACTATGATGCTGGGGAAAATGGAAGGAAAAAGGAAGAGGAGGCGACCAAGGGCAAGGTGGATGGATGGTATCCTTGAAGTGACTGGCTTGACTCTGAAGGAGCTGGGGGTTCGACTGAACGAATGAACAACAACACAGTCTGCATTTGCAGTAATTTTTGCACCTAGAAATACAAAGTGTGTCACGGCCTCCACGTTTTCTCCCTCAATTTCCCAGTTATCAATCATTCTTGTTGCCATAATCTTGGTTTTTTTTTTAATGTTTAGCTGCAACCAAGCTTTTGCGCTCTGTATCACTCATTACATTAAATATGGATGGAGTATTGATTCCAGAGTGTAGTGTAGTGCCAAATCTGGTTTAGGGCTTCTGGGGCCACAACAGGAGAGTACCAAGGATTGCAATTGATGACAGTGTTTGTCCATTTCAACCTAGAATGACATAATTTAGGACCTTATCACACCCCCCTTGTGTGCAGTTTCACAGTAAGTGTTGCAAAACAGTAGGAGTACGGGGCGACTGTTGTCCCACACATCGCTTCCCCATCACAAGGGGGAAGCATTGCCCAACCGGATCAGAAGACTGTTGGCTCAATTGCAGCCAGCACAACATGGGAGCCTTCTTATGTTGACAAGGAATTGTCCTAGGATGCTTCCATGCTGGTTGGGGGCATGGCCTCCATTGGAAATTGAAGGATATCGTATGATGGGCTGCATGCTCATCCATCTCTCAACTGACTGGCAGATATCCTAGGATGCTTATATTGTAAGTGTAATGAGGTCCTAAAAGTGTGTGTCCACATTCAAAAGTCAGTCTTGTTAACAAATGAATGTTGATAGCCCGTACATTAATGTAGTTGAATGCACGAAGCAGTAAATTCCAAAACTATCTCCACAGTATATCCCACATGAAGGGAATGCTTATGCAACAAATGAAAAACATTTTCATTTAAACTCTATATTATATCTGAATTTTGCTAACAGAAGGACATCTAATGACAATGCAACCATAGATCTTCGCTTTTTGTTTGCCAGAACTTGAACAGTCACAGTTTGGGAACTGGGAAGTAGGGCAGAGAAAAGTTATGTTGATGTACTTAATATTGCCACACAAGTACTAGCTACTTATTGCGCTAGTGACAACACTGGAACAACACATTATTAGGAGCTTAATTGTGGAGTTCCATGAAGGTACAGTCAAACAACAGATGGGAAACCTGAAATCCTATTGGCTTGCAATGATATTGTGCAAAAAGCTGTGAAATCATACTCTGTTAAACAATCACAAACGTGCACTCTAACCTTCCAGTGATAAGGTCCATACCATCAATCATGTTTAAGGGATGCACTGTCCAGAAGGGTTTTGTGAGCATTGTATATATCTGATATTAGAGAAATGCAACATCTCACAAAATATGCATTCCCTAGCTACACAGCCGAACAGAAAACTAGCTAGAGCTGCATGGGTTTAGCAGCCAACATTTAACCCTCTTGTTCTCACATCCAGTTTGCTTTACATCAGCCTTTCTCAACCTGAGGGGTCAAACCCTTTTGTAGTGCTATAATTACACTTTAAGCATAATAACTACATCCTGGGATTTGTAGTTTGGTCAGAAGCACTAGAGCAGTGTTTCTCAACCTGGGAGTTGGGACCCCTAAGGGGTTGCAAGGGGGTGTCAGAGGGGTCCCCAAAGACCATCAGAAAACACAGAATTGGGAAGTGTGGCCCAATTCTATTGTTGGTGGGGTTCAAAATGCTCTTTGATTGTAGATGAACTATAAATCCCAGCAACTACAACACCCAAATGGCAAGGTCTATTTTCCCCAAACTCCACCAGTGTTCACATTTGGGCATACTGAGTATCTATGCCAAGTTTGGTCCAGATCCATCATTGTTTGAGTCCACAGTGCTCGCTGGATGTAGGTGAACTACAACTCCAAAACTCAAGGTCAGTGCCCACAAAACCTTTTCAGTATTTTCTGTTGGTTATGGGAGTGCTGTGTGCCATGTTTAGTCCAATTCCATCATTGGTGGAGTTCAGAATGCTCTTTGATTGTAGGTTAACTATTAAAACCCAGCAACTACAACTCCCAAATGACAAAATCAATCCCCCCAACCCCACCAGTATTAAAATGTGGGCGTATCAGGTATTTGTGCCAAATTTGGTCGAGTGAATGAAAATACAGCCTGCATATCAAATATTTACATTACAATTCATAGCAGTAACAAAATTACTGTAATGAAGTAGTAACAAAAATAATTGTATAGTTGGAGGTCACCACAACATGAAGAATTGTATTAAGGGGTCGTGGCATTAGCTAGGTTGAGAACCACTGCTTTACATTAAAATAATTGAAAAGGGAAAATTATCTTGTATTTGACTTGGAAATGAGCATCCTTGCCCTCTACTAAGATGCCTTTTTCTCCTCCTTGCAGTTGATCCCATGGCACTTCCATTTCATATTCAAATTGATAATGCAGTGGTTCTTAACTTGTGGGTCCCCAGATGTTTTTGGCCTACAACTCCCAGAAATCCCAGCCAGTTTACCAGCTGATTTCTGGGAGTTGAAGGCCAAAACATTTGGGGACCCCAGGTTGAGAACCACTGTGATAATGGGTCCTCATATAGTCCCTTCTCCTGCCAGCCCTTTACAATGGACTGTTAGTATATAATGGAGTTTGGTTCCAGGACCCCTCAAATATCTGTGAACCCTGAAATCTCATTAAATACAATGATGTAGGAAAATGGTGTCCCCTATATAAAATGGCAAAATCAAGCTATGATTTTAAAAATATTTTCAAACCATGGAAAGTTGAATCTCTAGATGGAGAATCTGTGGATACCGAATCCCAACTGTATATGCCCTAAACAAGCCTGCGCCTACAAGCCTCCTATCCAAAAATCCACCGCTACTAAAACCCACTAATGTATTCTAGAAAAACCCACTCAACAAATCTTTGCACCAAGCCTTTCATGTTGAATCAAAACCGCACTCTTATTTTAAATGTATCTGCAACAATAGGAAACATGAATTTTGCAATGCTCCTTGAAGATGTAAAAGCATTAAGAAGATATTGAGGCTTCCCCAAAGCCAGTGCCCCATGTGGGATTATTTTCCAAGATAAAGTCATTTACATAGCATCCCTCTGTGAGACATCTTTGGTTTATTCAGTAGGATAAATAAAAGCCTCGCAGGTACTCTCCTTTATTCTGCAATATGTGTAGTCGACGCGAAAGCTTACTCAATTCGTTAATATTTAATACAGTGCTGGGGAAAGCAAAGGTTCCTTATGAGCTACCTTGCTGCTTCAAATCTCATTGCCCACCTCAAATATATTTCTGACATGGGGAAAGTAACCTTTACTCACACTAAGTAACCCCGTCTTCCCTTGAGCCTTCCAAATGATGCTCAGCTCAGCCTCTTTATTCATCTGCTCTCTGACCTCACCTTTGGAATTTGCCAAGGAAGGTCTAATTATCAGGAAAGATGACAATTCTTATGATGAACTACTTTAATTTCCCTTGGTTTTTCAGCCCAGCATGGTTTGGTAAAGTGTGCTAAATGATGTCCTTGGTGTCATCGTTTTGTAGAGCAATTAAAGAAGCCAGGATAATAACAACGATCCACTTACAAATAAATCCCAAGCTTTCTGGCAGCTGAGGCAAGCTTGCATCACTCAACTTCTTTTTCAGGACAGAATTTTACCTTAGCAGGCAAAGACTGTGGTAGATGTCGGTTGCAACCTACAGTTTGCCACCTCAATACATTAATTGGCAAGGAACAAATCCTACTTACAGTGATTAGATCAATCTAATGCAGCCTTTGTATTTCTTTCACAGAGAGGGAACCACCATGGGAAAGGTTTCACAAAACAATTCTTTATACATTGCCATTAAACCAAAATGTGTATTTAATAGGCATGGTTAGGTACCGTCGGAATCATCGTAATTCAGAATAAAGTTGGAAAAATTACCTTTTTGAAGCAATTTTGAAGTTTTTAAGAAAACTGGAAGTCCCTTTGTCCTTCTGAAGCCTTTTCCGCCATTTCTGTTATGACTCATGAAGTGAGTCGGAAATGATTCAGCATTTCCGTGCTTCAGGTCCCTGGCCTCAGCTTAAGCCAGAGAAACCAGTTTTAAAGCCAGAAAAGCCAGTTTTAAATCAGAAAAGGAAGGAATTTCCTGGCCTAGGCTCAAGCCAGAGAAGCCAGTTTTAAACTAGAGAAGGAAGGATTTTCCTCCGCTTGCTTTTCCCTGCTTCTGGAATAAAACAAAGACCACCCAATGAAACAGGAAATAACACTTTCAAACCATTAATGTAAGGATTTGGAAGTCTCAGAAGTTTCGAAAAGTTTTGAACATTTTTTTCTGTGAAAATCGGAATTGACTTTAGAATTGAAGCACCAGCACCCCCTACACCCAAAATGAGTTTTGAACAATTTTTTTTTATCAACCAAGCCTAGTATTTAAATGTTTCTTTAGAAAGCAGATAGTGTTGACATTAACACCCAGCTTACTTGGTCAGTTGACTAGATCCCTCACTGACACAGGCTTTTTTCTCACTGTTTTAAAGTTTCCAACAGGGACAAGAGGCCATCTACACTGACTCAAAATGCAATGTAGACTCATATAATGCATTTAGGAGGGAGGGAGAGGTATGAAGGTGTTGCCCATCAAATAAGAATCTTGTCCCCCAAATGAAATTTCCTTTCAGATCCCAAGTATCTAGCACTGCAGTAACTTAAAACTTCACTTAAGCATTTAGAAATGTGGGTAAGGGATACAAGTAAAGGGACACAATTTCCAAAGGAATGTGAAGACAGCAAATGTAAGAGTTCTCACTAAAGTTTTTCACTATCCTAGGCTGGATGTATTCTGCCGTATATCCAAGATTGCAGATTTTCTTCTTATCCCATATTATCTAGCTGTGGAGCCTCATATAATCCAATTCAAAGCAGATAATCTTGGATCAGATCCTGGGATATAGGGCGGCGTAGATCCAGCCCTATATATATTGGCTGGGGCCACAGTAGCGCAGCAGGTTAAACTGCTGAGCTGCAGAACTTGCTGACAGGAAGGTCAGCAGTTCAAATCCACGGGATGGAGTGTGCTCCCGTTGTTAGCCACAGCTTCTGCTAACCTAGCAGTTCAAAAACATGTAAGTGTGAGTAGATCAATAGGCAAGGTAATGACGCTCCATGCAGTCATGCTGGCTACATGATCCAGGAGGCATCTATGGACAACACCAGCTCTTCAGCTTAGAAATTGAGAAGAGCCCCTCCCCCCCAGTCAGACTTGACTAGACTTAATGTCAAGGCTAAACCTTTACTCTTTTAGATCCAACCCTACTCTCTGCAATGCTAGACATTTTGGGACTGGAGAAAAATTTCAATGATGGGTGCCAATGTCATCATTTTGTCCCCCTTGCATCTGCAAGCTGTGCAGTTTAGGGACTTTTAGAAATGTACACCATCTTTAGATTGACCCACCCAGTACCTCTGAGAGTGTTGCTGCAAACTGTGGCCAACGGTCAGCACCAAAACCCTCAAGAGGGCATCTTGACTTATTTGAAGAGGGAATTTGACTGAACTGGCTTGGGAAAGAAGGAATTAAGTGGTAAAAATTTAAAGGAGAAGCCTTTGTCTTGTCTGTGTTCATGTGACTCATTGTATGTGACTGTAAGGCAGTAGTTCTCAACCTTCCTAATGCCTCAACCCCTGAATACAGTTCCTCATGTTGTAGTAACCCCCAACCATAACATTATTTTTGGTTTTTTTTTCATAACTGTAATTTTGCTACTGTTCTGAATTGTAATGTAAATATCAGATATGCAGGATGCATTTTCATTCACTGGACCAAATTTGGCACCAATACCAGATACACTCACATTTGAATACTGGTGAGGTTGGGGGATTTATTTTGTCATTTGGAAGTTGTAGTTACTAAGATTTATAGTTCCCCTACAATCAAAGAGCATTCTGAACTCCACCAGTGATAGAATTGAACCAAACTTGGCACATGGAACTCCCATGACTAACAGAAAATATTGGAAGGGTTTGGTGGGCATTGACCTTGAGGTTTGGAGTTATAGTTCACCTATATCCAGAGAGCACTGTGGGCTCAAACAATGATCAATCTGGATCAAATTTGACACAAATACTCAATATGCCCAAGTGTGAACACTGGTGGAATTTGGGGAAAACAGACCTTGACATTTGGGCATTGTGGTTGGGAGTCATCACAACATGAGGAACTTTTATTAAGGAGTTGTGGCATTAGGAAGGCTGAGAAATACTGCACTAGAGGAAGATCTGGCTGAGAATTTTAAAGTGCCAATCCCAAGGTTTCACGGGAAGTTGGCATGACACTTAAAGTAGAACCATAGTGCTATAATTCTGTAATGTGAGTGGCTTGCAGAAAAATAAATAAAAAGAAGAGGCATGGAGAGGGATTACTCTGGCTACATCTACATTGTCATAAAATGCAGTTTAACTGCATTGAACTGGATTATATGAGTGCACACTGGCAAATAATCCAGTTCAATGCAGTGAAATTGAACTTTGAACTGCATTCTATGGCAGTATACATGGAGCCAGAGTCATCCCTCCCTATGCCTCTTCTCCACACAAGAATTTCACAGAGAAATATTACTGTTTTTTCCCCCTTCTGCCTTTGACATCAGCATCTATTATCTCTATGCACCACTGGGCTAATTAAATGGGCCCAAATACCCATAAATGGGCTCATATAAACAACCGCAGGAGCAATCTTTTAGAACTGTGAACTGCTATGTGATGACAAGTAGCATGTAGGTTATTGTTCTTGTTTTTAAAAATAATAGTCTGCCTTGCCAATATTGGAGCATGTATGTATTTGGGCATCTGGAATAGCCAGTGGCTTGAAACACAGACATTGGAATGCCACATTTAGCTCCAGTGCCACACATCACTCGCTCCAGTCTAGACGAAGGTCACATTTCTTAAATAGATTCCCCATTGACCTCAATATGTTTTTCCTTTTCAACCTTATTATTCGTTTGCTATAACAATATTTTGAATCATTATAATAGGATTTGCAGGCTAACATTAATATACATATTTTAAAGACAATCTGTCAGATAAACTAGAATTCAGATTAAAATAATGATTTTTTAAAATGAAATTAGCATCCCCGCCCCCCTTGCACACAATACCAAATCTGAACAATCATTGAACATAATCTGCGTACTGGAAAATGCTCCAGCATCTGGCAAGTTATTAATAAATTGCACGCAATCTGTAAAGGAGGGAAGTCCAAATGAGTGAATAAACCATCTGCTCTGCAGCATTAATCCTAATGGTGCTTTGAATCTTTTGGCATTGTATTTAAAGTCCAGAAAGGGTTTAGTGTTCACAGGGAATTGAATTGCTGGGCAGCAAAGCTACAACTATATACAGGAGCCCAAAACAGCAGTTATCCTGTGTGCAAGAATATTGGTTGACAGAGCATATAACAACAACTGAGTGATACAAGCGTCAGTGATACACGAGCCCAAAGGCATGCGCCCTTCCTGATGGAATGTGTGTTGCTACCTCAATGCTACTCAGTCCTCTCAGGCCTGGCAAGCTTCCACGTTGTGAACGTGGCCGCTTGTAAAGCGCTTAAAGACCCATCTGGTGGCAATGGCCCCATTAAAGCCATGTATCTAGATAATGAAGCATGGAAATCTCTGTTCATGGCTTCTTGCCTGGTTACTGGCTACTAAAGAGCCAAACGGGAATATGGGTTAAATGAATCTTTGCATTAAAACATGTGGGTTTTAAAAAGATACAAATAGCACCAACTGCGGGGAAAGGATGGATGATTATGAGGAACGCAGGAGGAGAAGAGGGGGAGTGCAAGGCTTTCCTCCCTTGTCATCCCTTGTATAGTCAGAGAAAGTCCTTCACTGGGGTCAAGAATTTCAATGGTTCTGACTTACGTGCACCAGCAAATCTTCCAGGATGGAAAGACCTTCTTATCATGTACATTGAAGCGTTTGGTAGAGGGGACAGTTGGGAAGTAACTAGCTACATATAGGTTATCTTTATTTATTTCATGTCAAAAGCATTGCATGTTTTTGTTCATTCGTTCAGTCACTTCCGACTTTTCGTGGCCTCATAGACCAGCCCACACCAGAGCTCCCTGTCAGCTGTGTCCACCTCCAGCTCCTTCAGAGTCAAGCCAGTCACTTCAAGGCTACCATCCATCTTGCCCTTGGTTGGCCCCTTTTTCCTTCCATTTTCCCCAGCATAATTGTCTTCTCTAAGATTTCCTTTCTTCTCACGATGTGGCCAAAGTACTTCATCTTTGCCTCTACTATCCTTCCCGCCAATGAGCAGTCAGGCTTGATTCCTGAAGTATGGACTGGTTGGATCTTCTCGCTGTCTAAGGCACTCTCAGAACTTTCCTCCAACACCACAGTTCAAAAGTGTCTATCTTCCTTTGCTCAGCCTTCCCTATGGTCCAGTTCTCACATCCGTAGGTTACTATAGGGAATACCATTGCTTTAACATGGAGAGAGAGTTGCCAGATGTACAAGCTGGGTTTAGAAAAGGTAGAGGAAAGAGAGACCAAATTGCCAATATCCGCTGAATAATGGAGAAATGCAGGGAGTTTCAGAAAAACATCTATTTCTGTTTTATTGACTATTCTAAAGCTTTTGACTGTGTGGATCATAATAAACTGTGGCAAGTTCTTGGTGGTATGGGCATACCAAATCACCCTGTCTCTCTCCTGAGGAATCTGTATAAGGACCAAGTAGCAACAGTAAGAACTGACCATGGAACAACAGACTGGTTCAAGCATTGCATATGTAAGTATAAAACTGATGGTCTTTGGCGACCCTCCTGACACCCCCCTCATGACCCCTCTGGGGTACTGACCCAGGTTGAGAAAAGCTGCTGTAAGGCATTAAATGTTTGCCTATATCTGCTATAAATGTTGTAATCCACTCTGAGTCCCCTATGCATTGCATACGTAAGTATAAAAATAGAAGGAGCACAAGCAGCTAAATAATTTTTGATCAAAGCCGGGCAACAGCGACCGCATTGTCTGTAGCTTTAAACAATTCTTCCTCTGTACATAAAGCAGTAAATCAGAAGCCATTTACTTCTTGGGAGGAGAGCAGTGACCAATCTTGGTAAAATAGTTAAGAGTAGAGACATCACATTGGCAATGAAGATCCGCATAGTTAAATCAGTGGCATTCCCTGTAGCAACCTAGGTGAGAACTGGACCATAAGGAAGGCAGAGCAAAGGAAGATAGACGCTTTTGAACTGTGATGTTGGAGGAAAATTCTGAGAGTGCCTTGGACTGCGAGAAGATCCAGCCAGTCCATACCCTAGGAAATAAAGCCTGACTGCTCACTGGAGGGAAGGATAGTAGAGACAAAGATGAAGTACTTTGGCTACATAATGAGAAGACGGGAAAGCTTAGAGAAGACAATGATGCTGGGGAAAATGAAAGGAAAAAGAAAGAGGGGCAGACCAAAGGCAAGATGGATGGATGGCATCCTTGAAGTGACTGGCTTGACTTTGAAAGAGCTGGGGGTGGTCACGGCCAACAGGGAGCTCTGACGTGGGCTGGTCTGTGAGGTCACGAAGAGTCAGAAGCGACTGAACAAATACACAACAACAAACATGAGGCAGGGCATTGTGGGCAAGCATACAGGTGTGGAGTTGTTTGTTCTGCTCTACAGTAACACAAGGTGGAGGATTCTTTTAGGTAGTTTCATTTTGCCAGGTTGTCTTTTGATCTGCCCACTCCATGTCTGAGTCTGTTTAGGGACTTCCAAGTTGCCCATTCTTGGTTTGCCTCTGGAGGCAGGCCCTCATGGTGGGACCATCCAATTGGGATTTCCTGGTTTAGCTGTCCAGAGGGAGACTCTTGCTGTTGCTGGAAGAAGATTTAGGGGAGCGGTGGTTCTCATGAAACTCTCTAGGTTTTACTCAAATCTGTGAATGTTAAACTTTGACTTCTTGTCTTCTTCCATCTCGTCTGAGATCTTTCCCTTCGTTTTAATCTGCTGTGCTTCAATCAATGGGATTAACCTGGCAGATTATCAACATGTACCCCCCCCCCCCCGGTTGTATTTACTTGTCTGTCTTTGGGGCAAGTGTGTTCTCCTCTAGGGACTCTTCTACACTGCTATATAATACAGATTATCAAAGTAGATAATCTATATTATCTGCTTTGAACTGGATTATATGAACCTACACTACCATATAATCCAGTTCAAAGAAGATAATCTGGATGATTTGAGTGTACTGGGAGTAGGCTGATAGCCATACAGTAGATGGCTTTCACAGTGTTCAAACTTATTTCTCTCACAGTTAGCAACTTCCTGTTGCACATCGGGGAGGGGGCAACACCAGCTAGCTTGTAGAGTCTATCAACAGGTGTAGGTTTGAGACAACCTGTGATTATTTTGCATGTTTCTATGTTTTTAAACATAGGCCATTTGTAGCCTCAATAGCAAAAATAATGTCATGTTCCTTGGGTATCTAAGAGCCCTTCCACACAACCACACAACATGGCTCCAACCAGCATTAAAAGATGCTGATTCAGAGTTGTATTCTGTCTTCATGTGGCTCTCAAAGATGGGAGACCAGCCACACAGTGCAGCTGTGCTGCTGCTACTAGTTTGCCACCGCTGAGCATGGGGTGGAATTCTGACCCCCCCCCCCACCTATCCATTATTTTCCTGTAGGAATGGGGGCAGAGGCAAGAAGGCGGGAGGGCATTACCATCGCACCTCTCTGAGCCCAGGGAGTGTGTCTGTGGGGACGCCATCTGGGATTGTGAGTGGTGATCAGAGATGACAGTCTCCACTGCCAGAAGACCAGGAAAGGTTTGGGTCTTTCTGGTGTTCTTTTAGCCTGGGGTCAAGCTGGATCAGAAGGTTTACTCCACGTTAAAATGCATTAGCCTGGGTGCATTGTTTGGATGCCCAAGCTAACATGTTTCATACACCACCCTTTTTGGCAGTGTAGATGCAACCTAAATTTTGTGTAGATTCTGAATTTGTTATTCTCCTTCCTTCTTTTTCCCTCTCTACTCTTTTGTGGTTGAGAAGAAATGAACTGGTTTCAATTAGTAGACTTGATATGACAGATTATTAACATTTATCCCACCCCTCTGTGTATTTATCTTCCTTATTTTGGGACAAGTGTGTTACCCTCTAGGTTTGACTCAAATCTGTGAACGTTAAACTTTGAGTTGTTGTCAAAGTTTGTTGTGAGGCCACCCTGAGTCCCCCCTCCCCCCCAAGTGGGGAGAAGGGTGGGGTATAAATATAGGAAATAAATAAAATTGTCTTCTTCCATCTTGTTTGAGGTCTTTCCCTTCCTGTTTTGATCTGCTGTGCTTCAATCAGTGGGACTGACCTGGCAGATTATCAACATGTATTCCCGTCTGGTATATTTACTTGTCTGTCTTTCGGATAAGTGTGTTCTCCTCCAGGGACCCTTCTACACTGCTATATAATACAGATTATCAAAATAGATGATCTATATTATCTGCTTTGAACTGGATTATATGAGTCTGCACTGCCATATAATCCAGTTCAAAGAAGATAATCTGGATTTTATATGGCAGTATAGAGGGGGCCTAGGTTTGACTCAAATCTAAGATCTTTAAGCTTTGACTTCTTTTCTTCATTATCTTGTTTGAGATCATTTCCCTTCCTGTTTTGATTTGCTGTGCTTGGAATATCAAAATATAATAAAAAGTTAGATATTTTTTAATATGCAGACTTATATTTTTATTAAAATTGTTCTATCACATCTATGGCTGGATCTACATGGCCATATAAGAATTATGTGTATAGCATCTGATAAAGGTCATTGAGGCCCAAATCTATATATATAAAATCCGAAGTGGCGTCCTACGAGGAAGCAAAACTCAAAACCCCCCCAACAGAAATCAACCAAAATTCCCATGCACCTTCCTTAACCCACTAGGTACAAACAAACCCAATCAAAATCAAAAACAACACAACACCACACTCACAAAACAGCAAAACAACTGAGCATGCGCACTGGCACCCAGCCGCAAGTTCCCTGGCACGCGCACATGGCCTGGTGGCCAACGTTCCCTCCGCGCAAGCCACGCCCCCATCCTCACGCCGCGCCGCTTCCCGCCCTGTCAAAACCATCGCAACTCACCCTCCTTCATCTTACCCTGCTCACGCCGCCACACACACACACTCACGCCGGTAAGACACGCCCCCTCCCTCCCTCCCTTCCCCCCACCCCTTCCCTCCCTGTCTCACTCTTTCCCTCCTCCCACCCTCCGCCGGTAAGACATGCCCCCTCCCTTCGCCGCGGCGGGCCCAAGCACACTCACGCCGGTAAGACACGCCCCCTTCCTTTCCCCCCACCCCTTCCCTCCCTGACTCACTCCTCCCCGTCGCAAACACACACACACACACAACGCTCCTTCACTCCTCCCCCCGCCGCCCACACACACCTTCCGCCACACACACACACATTCACTCCAGTAAGACATGCCCCCTTCCTTCCGGCACACACACACACACCCTCACCCCCCCCCCCCCCCCCGCGCGGCACACACACACACAGGCTCCCTCACTACCTGTTGGGAAAGCAGCAGCAATGGCAGCAGCAACGGAGCATCCACGCAAGGAAGAAGGGGAGGGGGAGGGGGGGAGGGGGAGGAGGAAGGTCCACGGTGCTTGAATGAAGGACCTTCCTTCTCTCCCTCCCTTCCCTTCTTTCCTCCCTTTCTTTCATTTTCTTCCTTCCTTCTCCTTCCTTTCCTTCTTTCCCTCCTTCCCTTCCTTCCTGTCCATCCTTCCTTTCCTTCTTTTCCTTCCTCCCTCCCTTTCCTCCTTCTTTCCCTTGCTTCATTTCCATCCCTCCCTCCTTTCTTCCCCTCCTTCCTTCCTTCTCCTCCTTCCCTCCCTCCCCTTTTCCTTCCTTCCTGTCCCTCCTTCCTTCTTCCTTTCCTTCTTTTCCTCCCTCCTTTTCCTCCTTTCCCTTTCTTCATTTCCTTCCCCTTCATTTCCTTCCCTCCCTCCTTTCTTCACCCCCCTCCTTTCTTTCCCTCCTTCCTCCCTCCCTTCCTGTCCCTCCTTTTTTCCTTCCTTCCCTTCTTTCCCTCCCTCGCTTTTCCTTCCTTTCCTCCTTCTTTCCCTTCCTTCATTTCCATCCCTCCCTCCTTTCTTCCCCTCCTTCCTTCCTTCTCCTCCTTCCCTCCCTCCCCTTTTCCTTCCTTCCTGTCCCTCCTTCCTTCTTCCTTTCCTTCTTTTCCTCCCTCCTTTTCCTCCTTTCCCTTTCTTCATTTCCTTCCCCTTCATTTCCATCCCTCCCTCCTTTCTTCCCCTCCTTCCTAACTCCTTCCTTAGATCTCCTCCCTCCCCTTTTCCTTTCTTCCTGTCCCTCCTTCCTTCTTCCTTTCCTTCTTTTCCTCCCTCCTTTTCCTCCTTTCCCTTTCTTCATTTCCTTCCCCTTCATTTCCATCCCTCCCTCCTTTCTTCCCCTCCTTCCTAACTACTTCCTTAGATCTCCTCCCTCCCTCCCCTTTTCCTTTCTTCCTGTCCCTCCTTCCTTCTTCCTTTCCTTCTTTTCCTCCCTCCTTTTCCTCCTTTCCCTTTCTTCATTTCCTTCCCCTTCATTTCCTTCCCTCCCTCCTTTCTTTCCCTCCTTCCTTCCTTCCTTCCTCCTTCCTTCCTTTTTCCTTCCTTCCTGTCCCTCCTTCTTCTTTCCTTCTTTTCCTCCCTCCCTTTCTTCCTTCTTTCCCTTTCTTCATTTCCCCCTTCATTTCCTTCCCTCCCTTTCTCCCCCTCCTTTCTTCCCCTCCTTCCTAACTCCTTCCTTAGATCTCCTCCCTCCCCTTTTCCTTCCTTCCTGTCCCTCCTTCCTTCTTCCTTTCCTTCTTTTCCTCCCTCCTTTTCCTCCTTTCCCTTTCTTCATTTCCTTCCCCTTCATTTCCTTCCCTCCCTCCTTTCTTCCCCCCTCCTTTCTTTCCCTCCTTCCTCCCTCCCTTCCTGTCCCTCCTTTTTTCCTTCCTTCCCTTCTTTCCCTCCCTCGCTTTTCCCTTCCTTCCTGTCCCTCCTTCCTTCTTCATTTCCTTCTTTTCCTCCCTCCCTTTCCTCCTTCTTTCCCTTTCATTTCCTTCCCCCTTATTTCCTTCCCTCCCTCCTTTCTTCATCCCCCTCCTTTCTTTCCCTCCTTCCTTCCACCTTCCTTCTCCTCCCTCCCTTCATGTCCCTCCTTTTCCCCCTTCCTTCCCTTCTTTCCCCCCTCCTTTTTTCCTTCCTTCCTGTCCCTCCTTCCTTTCCTCCTTCTTTCCCATTCTTCATTTCCTTCCCCTTCATTTCCTTATTAAATGGAAGGGACAGTCAAGAGGAGGGAAAAAGGGAAGGAAGGAAGGAGAGAAGCAGGGAGGAAAGAAACACGTAGAGATGGAAGAAAGATGAAAGATAGGGAAAGAAAAAGAAGAAAGGAAGGAAAGAGAGAAAGAAGGAGAGAAAGAGGGAGGGAAGGTTGGCCACAGCAACGCGTGGCAGGGCACAGCTAGTACTTTAATAAACAGTAATAGTTTTACTTCCTGGCTAAATGAAGCCAGTTTTGGTACTAAGCAGGCATTCCACAGTTTGGATGCCATTCTGACACACAATTATTTTTCAGTTCTTACGAATGAACACAATCTAGTAATCCAGTTGTGTTATAACACGTAGGCCTGCCCTTGTCTTTAGGTTTTTGCCCTGGGAAACTGAAACTCTAAAAATTATTGCCTCATTTTCGAGCTATAACTTAATAAGGGATGACTTCATTCCCTTTGGAGTGTAACTATAATGTTTTTCTTACTTCTATAGTTAAATTAATTAATTGTTAGAAGAGGAATAGCATATGAGTCAAGTACAGGCTTGCACATTGTGTTGTAATGATGATAAGATGGATGGCAAGAGTGTGTGGGCAGCATGTAGCCTTTTAAAATTGCAATTATCACACTATTTTGACATTATAATTATAACGGTAATTAAATAATTTTATAATAACCTTCCAAGAGGTGGCAGGGCAACATTGCCTGTAGTTTCCTGCAAACAAAGCCTTGGAGTATTCTATTCTCTATGCATGGCTAGAGTCATTTCAAAAATGTCTTACGGAGTATGAACATATGGGTACATATCTTAATAACTAGATTTTTTCCTGATTCTGAATATAGATGCTGGCAGTGTATTATATGTAAACTTTATGTATTATAGCTGTTTACAACTTTCTAGAGGTGTAACAATAGTTACATTTCACCTGAGACATTGAATGCTTGCCCTTTTGTATGTGTAAACTGTCCTGAGTCCCTTTGGGGAGAGAGGGCAGTCTAGAAATAAATTATTATTATTGACACAAAAGCACAGTATGTCACAGCAAACGAGATTTATATGCTGGATTTTGTATCACAAAATTACAAGTCGAACACTTCCCAAGTGTCTAGGATTGTGTGATGTATTTTCGAATTATGCACGCAGATCCAAGTAAGGTGGCTTTTTGCAGTTGACAGATCGTGATTTTGTCGATGTTTATTGTTTTCAAATGCCGACTGGGATCTTTTGGCACGGCACCCAGTGCGCCAATGACCACTGGGACCACCTGTACTGGTTTATGCCAGAGCCTTTGCAGTTCGATTTTGAAGTCTTGATAGCGGCTGAGTTTTTCCTGTTGTTTTTCCTCAATGCGACTGTCACCTGGTATGGTGACATCAATAATCCAGACTTTTTTCTTTTCCACAATTGTGACGTCTGGCATGTTGTGTTCCAAAACTTTGCCAGTCTGGATTCGAAAGTCCCACAGTATTTTTGCATGTTCATTTTCCACGACTGTTGCGGATTTATGATCCCACCAATTCTTTACTACTGGCAGGTGGTACTTGTGACATAAGTTCCAGTGAATCATTTGGGCCACAGAGTTGTGTCTTTGTTTGTAGTCCGTCTGTGTGATTTTCTTGCAACAGCGGAGGATATGGTCCACGGTTTCATCAGCTTCCTTGCACAGTCTGCATTTTGGGTCATACACCGATTTTTCAATCCTGGCCTTAATTGCATTGGTTCTGATGGCTTGCTCCTGGGCTGCAAGAATCAGGCCTTCTGTCACCTTCTTCCATTCCATTCGTGGGTTCCATTCATGAGCCATAACCAGGTCTTCTCCTTGTCAACTTTTCCTTCAATTTTGTCAAGGAACTGCCCATGCAATGCTTTGTTGTGCCAGCTGTCAGGTCTGGTTTGGAGTGCAGTTTTCTTGTACTGACTCTTTGTCTGCTGTATTATTATTATTATTATTATTATTATTAATTCCCCTACTTAATAACTATTTTTCAGTAATTATTTAGTTTTCTAATTGAGGCTATGGGATTTCTGGTCTTGGAGAATCTCTAATTTTAAGTGTAATTATTTGGCTTTAATATATTTGGTTGAATGAAAAAGAAGAGAGTAAGAATAAATGGTCAATTTTCACAGCAGTTGGATGCTGAGAGTGAAGTTGTACAAGGACCTAAATTGGAATTGGTTGTTTTATACTTGTTCATAAATAATATAAAGCTTACAGTTATCTAGCACAACCTGAGAATCAAAACCAGACACAGTGAAGACATCTGCCCTTTCGCTTTGCTACTCTGCTGCTGAATACACATGCCCAATGTGGAATACATCCTACCATGTTAAAACAGTGGATGTGGTTTTTAATGAGACATGCTGCATTATCACAGGATGTCTATGCCCAACATAGTTGGAGAAATTATACTGTTTAGCTGGTATTGCACCACCTGACATCCATTGGGAAGTAGTATCCTGTAATGAAAGGGCCAAGGCATTGATATCTCCGACCCATACTCTGTTTTAAAAAAAAATGACTGAGAGGCAGGAGGAAATCTATAGCAGTAGTTCCCAAACTGCCTTCTGCAAAACCTTGGGGTTTTAGAAAAACATCATAGGAGTTGAGTTCTGTAAAAAAAAATCTAAAAAAAGTTTTAAAAACTTTGTGCCATAGTATGAAGATTTTATTTAGATTCGATGTACTTCTGTTTTAATCTCTTTATTTCCAAACCTGTATCATACAAAACACCTAGGCAATAGGAGTAGATGAAAGGCAATAGGAGTAGATGAAAGAAGGGAAAAAATGTGGGTTCACAGTGCTGAGGGACAAAGTTATGGATCTGCAAGGAAAGTATTCTCAAGGGTTCCATGACCAAAATAATTTGAAAACTATTGTCCTAGAGGCTGGCTTACAATATTTGAAATGTTTATTCCAAATAAGTGAGTGCTCAAGACATGATGTGGCAGTAAATTTCATAAAGTTTATATACCTCAGTCCTTTCTTAGCTAGTCACCTTTTTCTAAACGAAAGGCCCTTCTACACTGCCATATTATCCAGAATATCAAGGCAGATAATCTACATTATCTGCTTTGAACTGGATTATCTGAGCCAACACTGCCAGATAATCCAGTTTAAAGCAGATAATCTGGATTTTATACAGCTGTGTAGAAGGGCCCTAAGATGTACAAAACATTCTAATAGAACAGAATCTGATCCTTTATCATTTGCTTGATATTCCCTGGATCTTGTAAGGCCCCCATCAGTGAACATATGATGTATGTATTCCGCCCCCCCCCTCTGGTTGTAAATAATGAGTAAATAATTTAATCATCTAAATTCAGAAGATAAGGGCGTAGATTTATAATGTGTTCATAAAATATAGCTTCATGAAATATACAAAATAAATGAGTGCCACGTGATGATCACATTTAATCACATGTACACGCAGTATATACTTTTGGTAAGTAGTGCAACCTGGGTGAATGAAAAAGTTTCAGTAACATGTTCAGGTCAGCTGCTAGTTACATCTGTTTCAGTTCAAGATTGCCCACACTAAAATGATAACATAAAAAGTTTTCATGTATGATTATAGTACATAAATAGTTATGTGATGTGGGAAATATGAATACACTGCCGGTTTGGTCTCTAAGGAAGTTATAAAAATGCTGAATGTTATCTCCCTGCAAATAAGTTCAGCACAATGGACAGATCCTTTGCAGCAACTTTGACAGAGTTGCCATTGGGCGGTGCCATAGACATTCTAAAAACATTTAATTAAATTATTACATATTCAGACAATGCTGGCTGCTAATAAACACAGGGTTGGGGATCCATAAAACTAGCTCCCCAATTATGGTGCAGAACATATTGTTGTTCATTCAAACTAGTCTAAATTCTGTAACTTCATATTAACAATTCAGATAACAGTTGCACACCACTATCTGCCACATATAGAGCACAGTGGTGATATGGACGCTAGGTGTTGCTGTTGCCCATGGCTAGGAAGGAATAATCAGCAAAGTGAATCATCTCGTGACTCAGAATCCAAGCTGAAGGAAGAGCGAAACAACATATTCTTGTGGAATTTGATTGCAGATTCAGCATTGCTACGTATTCGTATTTTTCTTGAATGCAGTCTTCGTGAAATAAAGCTACCACAGAAGGAAATTAAGGTTCAAAATCTTAATTTTCCTACAGGTATGATGTGCCTTTAACCAGAAAAGCTTCCTTGCTCATCTCAAAGGATTTGGAATCTGCTGTTGTCATTTTATCAATTGGAAGGGATAGATTTAAAAGTCCTGACAGCTCACAGTGCATCTATTGTGTTGGTAAATGCAAGAAATCATCTGGATCTGCAACATAGTTCGTGATAGTGGACAATGGAGGAGCTGCATGGACAGACAGTAAGTGAAGTGCTGATGGTTGAACTTGGAATTGAAAATCTTCTTGCATTGTGATATCAGGACATACAAATCCTCAGTGTTAATGGTAATATTCCTAATTTTCTTCCAAAGGAAATGTAGCATCCACCATCTGAACTGGCATTAGGGAATGCCCTATTTCCAGATATTAGAATAAACCTTTTGTCACTTAGTTTTGATAATCTGATAAACAGCAAAGACGCAATATCTGGCACAGTATCAGAATTATTTTTTGAATTCAATTGAAAGTGGTCTTGTATTTGCTTGGAATATCAACGTTATCAGTTTTCTTGGGAGCTTGAGCAAAAAGTTCAAAGAAATGGAAGAAATATGGACAAAAATGTGGAAGCAATTGGAGAAGCACCACTGCAATGACATAAATGTTCTGCACGAACCACAAATTCTGTAACTGTGGAAGGGATCTGTAAATGCTTCAGACTGGAAACTGGAAGCAGGACATGTGATACTGTGGAACATCTACTAACATCTTTCAAGCCATACAGAAAAAGAAGAGTGATGTGAATCGAATGTCCTTGTCATGTGATAAACATACTAATAAAAATGTGCAAAATTGAGAGCATAATAGATAAAGCTTAAAGAGGGCAAAAAATGACATGGTCAAGCCTTAAATGGACATTTTCTGATAAATACTTCCAGGAATTTTAACATGGAGTTGCCCTTTAAAATGTTGAAAGACACTTCCAGATCAAGAGAAACTGTCTAAGAAGAGTATGTTCCCATTGGATTCAGAACTGGACTGAATGTCAGAACATGGTTATCTCTCTGGGAAGATGAAGATGTGCTGTTTCAGATTGAAATATGTTGACAAAAAGAACTCTCCACAGTGGGATTATGCCTCTTTCCAAACAGAGATCTGCCCTTTCTTGATTGGCATGGGTTTTCAGTTGCAATCCGTTTCACAATAGACAACATTCCGACTTTTGATCTTAGTTCCTAGAAATAATTGCTTCATATTTGCTCATAATCCTGCCATATTGTCTCCTGTTTCTGAACAATATAATTAGTTCACGTCTGAGATTTTCACTCAGCTGAGGATGCTACATATCACATATGCTCTGTTCTTAGAGGTATTGATAGTACTGATGAGGACGGTCTAACGCAATATTCCTCAAGTGAACCAATAACATCTGGAATGGCTATTATCAGGTGTTCATAAACCCATTGAAACAGAAGAGATCCAAGAATGAACTGGGAACCTAGGAGAATTGGTCTTGGCTATTCTGTCCAATTCCTTCCTGTCAATATGTAATGCAAGAACTCAGTTGCTTGTTTGGGTAAGGTTCCAGAATTGATTTTATTCTTGCTGAGACAAACAAAAGAAGCTAATTCCTAGACTCACTTGATTTCCTCTTGCAAGAGGAAGGTGCCCCTTGAAACCAAGTGATGCTTTGGACATACCCTGGAAAAGAGGAAACTGGTTGCAATCATGATTTCCAACCTCGGTGTGACAATGACTGAGAAGATAAAGTCATAAACAATGAGGACTGCAAGCTGTTAGGTCATTCAAGAAATCTTTAGCTATTATTTGAAAATGTATTGGTACCTTGAATACTTTTTCAAGGATAGCGTTCTTCGGCTCAGCTGTATTTCATGGTAATCCAGAGTTGGAAAATGCTGACTCATCAAAATCTCAATGTTGACCTTTGATTTCCAGACAGCAAAACTAAGACTGAATTCCTTGTAATTGAATGAGAACCTGCTTTTTGTGAGGAGCTAACATCCTAAGTACAAGCTTATGCCAGTTTGTGGCACAGGAACAACAATCGAGGATCTTAGGTATAATATCATAGATTGCACCAGGTATTCCCCAACAGGATTAAGGAAAGAGAAATTTTTAGAGGATTTTATTTAATAATGTATATTTTGTCTTGCTTCTATCCCAGAATTTAAAATGACACATGTGAAGATCATGGGAATTTTTCCATACATGCAGTGATTAGCTTCTAGCGAGGTTCAGCAAATTATCTAAACATCAAAATGCTTTTTTTTTTGGCATAGGGAGACCGATCGCACATATTCATAAATAAATTAGTTTTAATACCTCAAGAGAATCATTACCCACTGGCACTGATGATTTGGGGGATGAGTGGCTATCTCTCCGGGCATTCAAGGATCCCGCACGTTGCATACTAATTTTTGTTACCCTGTTTAGGCCGCCAACAACAAATCTTCCTCTACAACCCCCTCTCAATAATTGGGGTAGTATTATTTATTTCTTTTACACTATATTCATCCCGCTCTCACCCCGAAGGGAACTCAGAGCATATCCTATAATCTCTCCAGAGTCAATTTCATGTATGTCACTTAAGATATACTGTCAGTCAGACCATTCCAATGATATACTCCAAGGTTGGGGAAATACATTCAGCCGTTTTCATGTCATATAATAACATGCAAGAAGACAGATAGGAAGATGATTTTATTTAGAAGGATAAAGCAGTCACAATGATCACAGTGCCATTTATATTGATGGGCAGCAGTTTTTCAGAGTATTGATTGGGAGATGCTGCGGGTTGAACCTGGGAGCTTCTGAATTCCTGCTGTATTGTTGCTCTTAGAAGATGCCATTTACTATGGCCAACCTGATTGCCTCAATGCGTCTGGTTCATGATGCCACAAAAAACAGCATTTCCAACATCATTCTGTGTATTTCCTTAAAGCTTGGAGACAAAAATGTCCCTTCTCCTCAATTACATAAGAGTGTTGAAGGAGTGCAATTATCTCAATTTACAAGAGAATTCCGTTCTGAAATATTCTGTATTCAAAATATGACTTGGAATGTTTTGAACAGGGCCAGACTAAAACTGGGAAGATCTAGACTGAAATCCACTTTCAGCAATTAAGAGAATGTGTGATTATAATTTCTTAGTCCATGTCATAGGAATGTTTTGCAGATGAGATGGGGAAGAGCCACAAAGATCAGGAATGTTCCTTGGAAAAAGGGGGGAATATTAACATGAATGCTATGAAGTAACTAAGTAGTGATGCTGGCAATGACCTCTACAAGTAAATAAATATATAATCTGTTAAATATTTTTTTCAGTAAAATTATATTAATATAATTTATTTGAAGATGAATTTCTGTTCAATAAAGAAATGATATCAATACTATTAAAAATCTCAAGCTGATACTGTGAGATAACTGTGTTTACCCATCCCGTCACATGATGTCGCTCTCTGCTCAAATATCATTAAGGGGGACAAAGACTCTTCCTGTGCTTTGTCCTCATGAATCATTCGATGCTTGAAATTGAAGGGACAAAAAGGGTACCAGCAGCTTGGATATAGTGTTTCAAAATATTTTACAAAGATGTACCACAAAAGGGAGGAATTACCTGAAATACTTCTGAGATGATTCTTCCATGTGGAAGCTCTACAATGGGGAGAAGGCAGCTGCTGCAGTTGATTCTTCTCCACACAGCCTGGGAGATGGGGAGCGGCCAGCTCCATTATTCTGTGCCGGAGGAATCCCAGCATGGCACCTTTGTGGGCCGCATTGCCCAGGATCTGGGGCTGGAGGTGAGTGAGCTGGTGCCTCGGCTTTTTCGGATGGAATCCCAAGGTGATGGGGACTATTTTGAGGTAAATGTTCAGAATGGGGTTTTGTTTGTAAATTCTCGGATAGATAGGGAGAGGCTATGTACCAAGAACCTTTTGTGCACCATTCACCTGGAGGTGATTATAGATGAACCTCTGAGGGTCTTCCATGTAGAGGTGGAGATCAAGGACATAAATGACAATGCTCCTGTTTTCTCAGCAAGTGAACCATCTCTCAGTGTTGCAGAATCAATATTGCCAGGTACACGTTTCCCTCTGAATGGAGCATCAGATGCAGATATTGGTTCTAATGGTCAGCTCAAATACAAGCTGAGTTCCACAGAATATTTTGTTATTGAGAGGAAAATAAATGAACAGCACAGTTCATCACTGGTGCTTGTGTTAAACAAACCCCTTGACAGAGAGAAAATACCTGTTCACCATTTATTGCTCACTGCTGTTGATGAAGGCCAACCCGAACTCACAGGCACAGCCCATCTTGAGATCACTGTGATGGATGCAAATGACAATGCACCTGCATTTAATCAGTCTATTTATAAGGTAAAATTATTAGAAAATGTGATGAATGGCACATTGGTTATTAAACTCAATGCAACAGATTTGGATGAGGGAATAAATAAAGACATTTCTTATTTCTTCAGTAATAATGACCCTTCCAATATCTTTAACATCCAGTCTGACACAGGTGAGATCAGGGTGAAAGGGAAAGTGGATTTTGAAGATATCTCTGTTTACAATATTGAAGTTGAGGCAAAGGATAAGGGTAGCCCTCCTTTGTCTGGACACTGCACCATCCTTGTTGAAATTTTAGATATGAATGACAATGCACCTGAGTTGTCACTGAAGTTGATGCGGGTGCCATTGCCCGAAGATTCCTCACCAGGAACAGTGGTGGCCCTGATCAGCGTCTCAGACAGGGATGCTGGACTCAATGGACAAGTGAACTGCTCTCTGTGGCCCAATGGACTTCCATTCAAGCTGATGTCCACCTTCAAAAATTACTACTCACTTGTACTGGCTGAGCCTGTGGATCGGGAGCAGCTGACTGAGTATGCACTGGCTGTTGTGGTCCAAGACCAAGGGGATCCGTCATTGTCAGCTAGCAGCAGCCTGGTGGTGCCCATCAGCGATGTGAATGACAATGCACCTGTTTTTCCTCAACCCTCCTATACAGTTTTTGTGAGGGAGAATAATCCACCAGGTGCTCATATCTTCACAATCTCTGCCTCAGATCCAGATGTGGCTGAGAACGCCCTAGTCAGCTATTGGCTGGATGAGAAGCTCTGGCCGCTCTCGAGCTACATCTCAGTTCACTCAGAAAGTGGGAAGCTCTATGCCTTGCAACCTTTGGATTATGAGGAGTTGAAGCTGCTGGAGTTCCAAGTGAGAGCCAAGGATGCTGGGATGCCCTCCCTATGCAGCAATGTGACAGTGCAAGTCTTTGTGGTGGATGAGAACGACAATGCTCCAGCAGTATCTGGATTACAGGAAGGCCCTATCCTGCTGGTGCTTCCTGCCATGGCTGGGCACTTAGTGGGCAAGATCCATGCCCTGGATGCTGATTCAGGCTACAATGCATGGATGCGTTATGAGCTACATGAGTTGACCAATAGCCCCTGGCAGGTGGGATTGTACAGTGGTGAGATCAGTACCAGGCGTGCTCTGGGTGAGGCAGAGGGCAGCAGTAGCCAGACCCTACTGGTGCTAGTCAAAGATCATGGGAAGCCTCCACAGTCAACCACTACTACACTGAGCATATCTCTTGTGATGAACACCCAGGTAGTCCATACTGATACTCGTCAACCTAGAACAGGAAGTAGTTCAAGACTTCTAAAAGAGAATGTGAATATCTACTTAATTATTGCCATATGCTCAGTGTCCAGCTTGTTCCTCCTTGTGATCATCTTGTATGTAGCCCAACGTTGCCAAGGCCAGACAGAAGAGGCAATGGTGTATGGTCCTGGTACAGCCACGCTTATGTGTACTAGTGAAGTGGGCAGCTGGTCTTATTCAAATCGCCACAGCCACATCCTGGCAGGAGTGAGTGGGGAGGCCGGTGCAAAAAATGACCTCATGGTTTTCACCCCCAACATTCCTGTCTTTGCGGAGAATGGGGTGGTGGGGACTATGACAGAACTGGTCCCCGATCCATCTGGACAGGTGAGTCCCTAAAATTCTCCATTTTGTTTTGAGATGAGGGATTGCATCGCAAGGAGAATTGGAAATGTTTTGAAGTATGAGAAATCAGTAGTACTTCCATCTTACAAAATTTATTTTATTTGAGATCTTTTCATCTATCTTCTGGGCAGCAAAAGGGAAACATTGCTTTGGTTGCAAATCAAGCATAGAGGGCTGGAATTCTGATTCACGATATATTGAAATTTGTGTTGGAAAGAACACTACTAAAGAGAAATGAAAGATACAGGTGTAATTTGAAACAATCTTTTAATAATCATGTTTAGGCAGCAGGATTGAACCCTAGTTGTTCAGATACTTTTAGTTTCCTGAGCAGCATAAGTGAAAAACTTAAATATATATTGGATCCCAAACTATAATAAAACTTTAATTCTCCCATTTTTTATTCTTGTTGTCATTGTTGTGCGCCTTCAAATCATGGGAAACCATAAGATAACCCTCTCACAGGATTTTCTTGGCAAGATTTATTCAGAGTGGGTTTGCCTTTGCTTTTCTCTGAGACTGAGAGAGTATGCCATGGCCAAAGATGACCCAGTGGTTTCCACAGCCAAGCAGGGATTTGAACCTTGGTTTCCCTGGTTGTTATATGTTAGACAAAGCAAGACATTCCAGGTTTGAAACAGTAGGCCGAATGGTCAATAAACGTTATAAAATTTTACTGGAAATATTGATTACAAGCAAACCCATGATTGAATCTATGGGATTTCCAAGGATGCTCTAATGAGATTGCAAGAACCCATCGCTACTAACATTGAAACCAAATATGAAGAAGGGAAGTCATCAGAAGCATCTATAAGGCATAATTATGAGGAATTTAAAATTTATAGGAAGGGTCATGGCCAGGAAAACAACTGGAAATAAAATTGCTGGTTTGTATACATGTTCATAGTTCCCTGGGATATTATTGTGGAAACATTGTAATGTACTCAATCTTGATTATATCCTCTATACATTGGCATCACAGAATCATTGAATCATAGAATCATCCAGTCTAACCCACTTCCAAGAAGCACAAAAATCGCATTCAAACCACCCCAACATATGGCTATCCAGCCTCTGTTTAAAAGCCTCCAAAGAAGGGGCCTCCATCACACTCCGAGACAGAGTGTTCCACTGCTGAACAGCTCTCCCAGATAGAAAGTTCTTCCTAAAATTCAGATGGAATTTCTTTTCCTATAGTTTGAAGCCATTGTTCCACATCCTAATCTTCAGGGCAGCAGAAAACAAGCTTGCTCTCTCCTCCCTATGACTTTCCCTTAGATATTTATACATGGCCGTCATGTCTCCTCTCAGCCTTCTCTTCTGCAGGCTAAACATGCCTAGCTCTTTAAGACACTCCTCATAGGGGTTTTTCTCCATACCCTTAATCATTTTTAGTCACTCTCCTTTGGACACATTCCAGCTTTTCAATATCTCAAGTGTGCTTGAAGCCCAATTGACATTACTGGCCAATCAAAATGGATGAAAAGAATTATTTGAATATTCTGTTTACAATATATTGCCACTCAAAATACATTATTTAATTATCATCTGCAGAAGACATTTTAGAAATATAATGGAAGAAATGAAGCCTGTGATGCTATTCACAGATGAAATGCAAGCATGGATGATCTAGACAGGAGCCTGTCAATATGTATTACTGGCAGGATGTAAGAAGTACATGTACTATCAATAAAATAGTATAACCCTTCAAGAAAGGAAGCATTGCAGTAATCTCTCGTGTAAGAAAAGGGATGTTCAAAATTCTTCAACAAATATTATTACCATTTATGAAGTGACAAATGCCAGATGCCCAAACTGAGTTCAGGAAAGAAAGAAACACTAGGTCATATTGCAACCATATGTTGGATAAAGGAGTGCACCAAAAAGTTTCAGAAGAATATCAGCATATGTTTTATAGCTTATTTGAAAGCCTTTAATTATATAGATCATGAAAAACTATTGGTCACTCTTAAAGAAATGGCTATGCCACAACATTTGATGGTCCTAATGTGTAATCTACACTCAGGACAAGAGGCTTTTGAATTGGCAAGGGATGCAGGCAAGGCTGTATTTTGTCATCCTTTCTGTTTAACTTATAAGCAGAGTATGCACATAAAGCAAGATTAGACTTGGAGAAAGGAGGTGTGAAAATTGAAGAAAGGAACATTAACAATTTAAGATATGACAAAATGACAAAGTTTTAGACAAAAGTGCAAAGGTAGGCTTACCATTCAACACAAAGAAAAAAAATATCCACAGATGATTTGCATAATATTAAAGTAGACTATGAAGAAACTGAAACAGTTAAAGATTTTCCATGCCTTGGCTCAGTCACTAGCCAGGAGACTGCAGCCAAAAAAAAGGGAAAAGACTGGGACTGAAGTGTAAAGATGCATCATTGAATACTAAAGGCAACTGCCAAGCATCAACTAGAGTAGGAGCCTAAAGACCTTCTTTCCTGAATGGAGTAAGGAGGTATGTTGGCAGTCCACTCAGTCAGGCCCACCAGCTGAGACTGAACCACCCAGTTCAATCTTATTGCTTGACATTTCTCACCTTCCCAGGACCCTGTCAAGCACATCATTCTTTGTGAAAGAGACACAAGCCACCAGGGAAGAAGATGCTACTTTGGCTGGGTTGCGGCCTTGCCGGCAGGCGAGACCACATCCCAGCCGAGGGAGCCTTCTCATGAGGCAGGCCCTCAGTTGGGTTGCGGCCTTGCTGGCAGGAGAGATCACAGCCCAGCCAAGGGAGGCTTCTCGTGAGGCGGGCCCTCGGTTGGGTTGCGGCCTTGCCGGCAGGTGAGACCACGGCACAGCTGAGGGAGGCTTCGTGTGAGGCCCTCGGCTGGGTCGTGGCATTGGGGGTGGGGCCTCGCAACCCCTCCAAAATGACCAAATGACCCCCCTGGGGGTCACAACCCCCAGGTTGAGAACCGCTGTTATAATGGAATCTGTGTTTACAGTGTTTGAGGGATGTGCATGATTCACCAAAATAAGGAAAATATTCTTCAACCCCTTCCCAACTCTGCGTTCTTCCTCTTACCTTAAGAACTTGTAAAATTGGAATTTAAGGATGAAGTTGGAATTCATATTGAAGGGTGTACAGAACACACAGAATCTGTGAAGAAATTTGGGAGAAAATGTGAGCAATATTATTGTAGAAAAATTGGATGGCTTTAAAGAAAAGACTTTATGCAAACATTAGTCTGTCCTGTGAAGAATTGGTTGAGATGAAACATGGAGAATTTCTGAACAAATGTCTCTCAAGAAGGGCTTCAAAGGTAAGAAAAACTCTGCTACAAGTTCTGTGACAAAGGCTGAAAGTTTCTGCGAGTTTAGTTTTGACACATATGAAAATTAACAACTTTCAAATAATGGGAAAGAAGAAAGGGAAAGCCAAATAACTTTAGAAGGCAGTTCTGCACATGCCCACTCTGAGGTAAATCCTATTGATTTATGATGGATTTACTTCCAGGTAAGAAATGGTAATTTCTGCAGTACAATCTGGACATGAGAATACATTCCATTTGGAAATATCACCTGTTAGGCCTTTATCCTTTATTTGTTAAAGGAAGCAATGTGTGTGTGTCTGTAGGCCTTGAACTGGTTTTGAATCTTGCTGTCCCTTCTGGCAATCTCAGTGTGATACTTCCTTCTTTCTGCCAATATAGATAATACTGAGCTGATTGGTTAATAGTTTGATTTATTGTTGCTGTGTTCATGAGTACTACTGATGCTTACATTTTTGTACTTGTGTTCTGTATATTGTTCCCCAAAACAATGCTGTGGTTTTGCATGTGAGAGAGAAAAAACCCAACAGTCTCAAATACAACTGAAAATAATAGATTATTAATCAAACTTGATGCTTTGGATTTGCCTTATATACCTTAGCATCCAACATAAACATGTAGTCAAATATAATTCACCTGGGATTACTGTGCTAGACATAGTAGATAGAATAGGTAGCATCCTGGAGGGTTTGTGCTAGTAGTTGTTCATTCATTCAGTCGCTTCCAACTCTTCGTGACCTCATGAACCAGCCCAAGCCAGATCTCCCTGTTGGCTGTCACCTCCCCCAGCTCCTTCAATGTCAAGCCAGTCACTTCAAGGATGCCATCCATCCATCTTGCCCTTGGTCGGCCCCTCTTCCTTTTTCCTTCCATTTTCCCCAGCATAATTGTCTTCTCTAAGTTTTCCTGTCTTCTCATTATGTGGCCTAAATACTTCATCTTTGCCTCTAATATCCCAGTGAGCAGTCGGGCTTTATTTTCTGAAGTATGGACTGGTTGGATCTTCTCGTGGTCCAAGGCACTCTCAGAACTTTCCTCCAATGCCACAGTTCAAAAGCATCTATCTTCTTTCGCTCAGCCTTCCCTATGGTCCACCTCTCACATCCATAGGTTACTATGGTGAATACCATTGCTTTTACTATGCAGATCTTCATTGCCAGTGTGATGTCTCTACTCACATTTGTTTGTGCTGGACAACGTTCCAATGAACGGTTTCATTGGTGCAAAGATACGATCCAGTTAATTTGGCCCATGAGGCTCCCTTTCAAGATAGCATCAACTTTTAGAAATTATTATTTCCTGGCACTGTCCAATGAAATTATTTATTTATTTGTCATTAAAGTAGTCTTTATGTATTTAGAACATTTTCAATTTGCCAGTCTCAATGTTGATTCTTAAGGATGTACTCTCATTAATTGTATATATTTATAAATGTGTGCATGCAGTGTGTGTGTGTATACGTATAAGCAACTTTCAGGACTGTAGTTTGGTGGCATACAGTATACAATTCAATATCATATAATTTATAACAGCACTTCAACATTTAGCAATTCTAAAATGAAATATCCAGATCTGGATGTGTGGAAATAATTTCTAGTATATATGGGCATCAGTACAACATTCACATAAACATTTTGGAAGTTTGCATCTAATGCTGCTATTAGGGGACATAATTCAGAGGAGAGGTGAGAAATGACATCTGAAAGAGTTGGAATGTCATGGGTTACAAGTTATTTATTTTAAATGATTTCAATCTGTTTTGATAGAGATTTAATCTCATTGAACACATGGAGAGCCCAATAATATTTCTTGCGATTACTCTCCTTGTCCCACTTCCTCCTGAGAGGACAATCAAACAACTGGCTTTCATTTCAGCCTTGTCAACATCTTGAAGGTTAGGCCACTGAATAATTGTGTCCATCTTACCCCTCAACCTTCTCTGTTGGCTTCGAAGCACACTATTGTAAAGTCCTGTTTTGAACTCATCAAGTGATGGCAGCTACTAATCTCTCAAGGAGGAATGTAAAGGAAGAGAGTTGGCAGCAGGTAAGTGTTCTGATGGGGAGTGACAAGAATCAAGAGACAGAGGCTTTTAATAGCCAGTTACATTACAGATATCTGGGAGCCATAGAACTGGAGAAGGGGAGATCTTGACATGATTATCTCAGTATATGAGGAAGATGCCCAAGAAGGAGCAGGGCTATTAAGAAATAATTATTTTCACGCTATACAAACACCTGGACTTTAACTGTGATGAAAACAAATGGAGAACAAAGGAAATTCTTATGAAATACGTCTAATAGTTGATAAAACTTGCAGTTCATACCTAATTCTATACATTTCTTCAAAATGTCATTTGAGCCAATTACTTTTCTGGATTATTGTCCAGTTCGTGCTGTTGTGCTTTTCTTGTCAAAACTTACAATGCCCTCAACCATAGTACGTTTTGATGGGAAAAAGAACATGCCCTTTGGTACTTGTTCGCAGTGCTGAACAAGTACAAGTTAATCCATTGCCGCGGTGGCGTGTGTTGCTGAACTGCTGACCTGAAGATTGGCTGAACTGCTGATCTGAAGGTTGGCAGTTCAAATCAGTGAGACAGGATGAGCTCCTGTCTGTAAGTTCCAGCTCCTGCCAACCTAGCAGTTTGAAAACATGCAAATGTGGGTAGATAAATAGGTACTTACCTACTTTGGAGGAAAAAGCAAAGAGACGCTCCAAGCAATCTTGCCAGCCACACATCCAGGAGTTGACAACGCAGGCTTCTCAGCTTGAAAATGGAGGGAAAAACACCTCCCCAGAGCCAGAGATGAGTACTGCCCAGAAGCTGGAAATGAAAGGAGAAGCCTCTGCCTTTGTCTGTTCCATTGTATATGATTGTAAAGGCATTGAATGTTTGCCTGTGTATGTAAATGCTGTAATCTGCTCTGAGTCCCTTAGGAGAGAAGGGTAGAAAATAAATAAAGTGTATTATTATTATTATTATTATTATTATTATTATTATTAGACCTTCAGCAGTTTTTAAACATGGAGACTTTCCCCATATTATATGAAGTGTGGTTCATCTGTGTCTTATCATTATGTGAAACTTGTGTATCATAATTGTCAGAGTATATTATTAAGTATAACTAATAGTTAGTCTCCTCACCCTTTTATATTAATTTTTTGGCTGGCTATTTGGGAATATGTATATTGCACACTTGTCTATTCCCTTACTCAAAATGTGTAGGTAAAATATAATTGTTGTTGCAAACTGCTGTCAAATTGATCATTTTGCTTTCTCTATTTCTTCTCTCTGCCCATCTTTATCTCCCTTTTCAGTTGAACTATATTTACTTGATAAGAATAAAAACAATTCCAGTTAAGAAAGAGATGAAGGAAGTTTGCAAATGCAGGGGAGTGAATTGCAATGTCCACTTCCACATAATACATTTTAATGTATGCTTTTTATGTTTAATTATTGCAATGGTAAAAACATTTTCATTTGAATGTGAAGAAATGCAAGAAAAGAAGAGGAATGCAAAGCACCAAATACGAAGATCTTCAAACAAAATATTATGGGAATATTGCAATTTTAAAATCTATTCACATGGTGTCGCTATTTACTGTTAAATACCTCATAGAGAGACATAAAGAAGAGCTCCTCCTTTTTTATCATCAGACTATACACCAAGACCTGAAACTGACTGAGCAGAGAAGACAACAGCAGACTGGATTAGCATTTCCCTTCAAAGATACATCCCTAAAGAGAGGAGAATTAACAGGAATCAAGCTGAAATGGTTGTTATTTGGAGAGGCTATTTGGTGAAGAAGCAGCTGCTGCAGTTGATCCTCTTCCACACAGCCTGGGAGATGGGGAGCGGCCAGCTCCATTATTCTGTGCTGGAGGAATCCCAGCATGGCACCTTTGTGGGCCGCATTGCCCAGGATCTGGAGCTGGAAGTAAATGAATTGGTGCCTCGGATGTTCCGGATAGTTTCCAAGGAGCACAAGGATTATTTAGAGGTAAATACACAAAATGGGATCTTGTTTGTGAATTCCAGGATAGACAGGGAGGAGCTATGTGGCAAAAATCCCGTCTGTGCTATTCATCTTGAGGTGATTGTGGATAAACCCCTGAGGGTTTTCCATGTGGAAGTGGAGATCAAGGACATTAATGACAATGCCCCTGTTTTCAGAACAAAAGAGGAAAACTTGTTCATTCTAGAAACAAGGCTTGCTGGATCTGTTTTTCCTCTTGAGGGAGCCTTAGATGCTGATATTGGTTTAAATTCCCAGTTAAATTATCACCTCAGCCCCAGTGAACATTTCATGTTAGATTTCCAGACGAACAGTGATGATAACTCCTTAAGCTTAGTAATAAAAAACCCCTTAGACAGGGAAGGTCTATCAGTGCATCACTTATTGCTAACAGTCACTGATGGTGGCCAACCTGTGCTATCAGGCACAGTTCAGTTACTGATCACAGTGCTTGATGTGAATGACAATCCTCCTGTGTTTAACCAGTCAGTGTATAAGGTGCAGTTACTAGAAAATGCTTCCAATGGGACTTCAGTGGTGAAGCTCAATGCTACTGATCTGGATGAGGGTATTAATAAAGTCATAACATACTCTATTCGTAGTATTAATCCATCAAAATTAATTGCTATGTTTAGGATAGATCCAAATGTAGGACAGATTATATTGAATGGTGAACTGGATTATGAAGACACTAATTTATATGAAATTCGTATAGAAGCAACAGACAAAGGTGCTTACCCTTTGTCTGGACATTGCAAAGTTTTAATAGAAATTCTGGATGTGAATGACAATATTCCAGAGGTGGCTGTGACTTTCCTGTTGGTACCAGTGCCAGAAGACTCTTCACCAGGGACAGTGGTGGCCTCCATCAGTGTATCGGACAAGGATGCTGGGGCTAATGGGCAAGTGACCTGCTCCCTTTGGCCCATGATGCTCCCTTTCAAGCTAGCATCTACCTTCAAAAATTACTATTCCCTGACACTGTCTGAACCACTGGATCGAGAGAAGGTAGCAGAGTACAGGCTGATAGTGACAGCTCAAGATCAAGGGTCTCCAGCATTGTCTGCTAGCACCAACCTAGTTGTGCCCATCGGTGATGTGAATGACAATGCCCCTGCCTTTGCTCAACCCTCCTACACAGTCTTTGTGAAGGAGAATAACCCACCTGGTGCCCACATTTTTACAGTATCTGCCTCAGATCCAGATGTGGCTGAGAATGCCCTGGTCAGCTACTGGATAGATGAGAAGATTTTGTCATTATCAAGCTACATTTCCATCCACTCAGAAAGTGGGAAACTCTACGCCTTGCAACCACTGGATTATGAGGAACTTATGCTGCTGGAGTTCCAGGTCAATGCTAAAGATGCTGGGCTTCCCGTCCTGTCTGGTAATGTGACTGTGCAGGTTTTTGTAGTGGATGAGAATGACAATGTACCAGTAGTCTCTGGTCCTCAAGATATCACTCTGGTGGCCCCTGTCATGACTGGATATGTGATGGGCAAAATCCATGCTCTGGATGCTGATTCAGGCTACAATGCATGGCTGCGCTATGAGTTGCATGAGACAACTAAAGGACCTTGGCGGATAGGGCTGTATAGTGGTGAGATCAGCACTACACTTGCCCTAGATGATTTGGAAGGCGGCAGCAGCCACAGTCTACTAGTGTTGGTTAAAGATCATGGCCAACCAGCACTATCCACTACAGTCACACTGAGTGTGTCATTAGTGGCAAGGACTCAAGTAATTCACACTGATGCTCACCTTCCCAGAATGGGAGGAAGCCCTAAGCCCAGATCTGATAATGTCAACATCTACCTCATCATTGCCATCTGCTTAGTATCCAGCTTGTTTCTGCTGGCAATCACAGTATACATGGCTCTTAGATGTCATTGCTCACCCAACGAACCAATGGTGTATGGTCCTGGCACAGCCACGCTGGTCCGTGCCAGTGAAGTGGGGAGCTGGTCATACTCAAATCGCCACAGTCACATCCTGGCAGGGGAGGCTGGTGCTAAAAGTGACCTCATGGTTTTTAGTCCTGGAATCCCTGTGGAGAATGGAAAACAGCAGGATCTGCTCTCTGCCATGGTCAGTGAGTCTCTTCACTATGGTGAACAATTTTTCTTATCCATATTTCTGTACTGATATTCTGTACTAAATTATAGTAGTTTTTTTTTACTATTATCTAGATTTATTGTTTATGTTATGAAGCATTTCCCCAAGAAAATAGAAAATATTACACTATTAATCCATACGTTTTGGAAGATACCTACCTACTATACATTCTCATGTATAAGTTGACCACATGTATAAGGTTTTGAAGCTAAAATTATGGATTTTATATGACCTGTGGATAAATTGGGGGTGTTTCCATGAAGACAGGAAGCACCAATACCAACTCAGGGGACCAACCAACCCATACCACCACCACTGCCATTTTCCCACCCAGGCATATAAAAAGGCCACAAGTTGTTCCATGGATGAAATACTAGAATGGTGGTGATTCTTTTAGGTTCTTGAATGGTTTCTTTTAAAATAAGAGTTAAGGTACAACTGTCATCTTAACCCTGGATTTGTTGACCAGGTTGTTTGGGTTGATGTTTTGACTTGTACATGAATATATAGGATATATTTCTGCATCTACTACAGCATGCCTGTGAAATCCTGGTTGATTAGATAGATTTTAGAGAGGGAAAGGACAGTATTTGATAGTAGAGGATTTTAGAAATATGCAAGATTGACACAGGACATCTGCTGGAAATTTTGTTTCAATTTTTTATTGACTCTCCGAGATACACTGGACCTCATAAGTGCTGAAGCGGATATACAAATGTGCCCACAAGCTGATTTCTTGTCATTCTCTCTCCTCACCCTCCTGCTGCCTATACATTTGCCCTCTTGAACCCCGCTTCTCTTTGGGTTCACTTGCTTTCCATGCCGGTGCCCCCTGTGTAAATTCAAGCTCTGTTTAATGCCATAAATATGAAAACAAATGAATAGTTGCAGAGAGGTCTCATGGGAATTGCTTTCCATTTGTGTTTCCATTTAGCCACCTGTGTGTCCATGGCTCCATTTGTTTACAGCCCTCATCAGCTGTTTCGGGATTTTAAAATGCGAACATGAGCTGGATCAGTCTACACCAGCATATTGCAATGAAGTCCATGTTTCCTTTTGAGTGCAGGGATGTATAGTGATGCGAATATGCCCATTTTTGGTCTGATTTTAAGCATACCTTTTAAACTCGTGCTTTTCAGCTGATGCTGTAATTCAGTGCACATTATTTGCTAGTATCCTCTAGCCACCCCCCTTTTATCCTGTTTCTCTCGGATTTTAGGGCCTGTATAGAAGGGCCCTGAAGCTTTTATTTAAAGTTTCCAAAAGGGTTTTCTCAAACCTTGCTTCCTGATCCTGAATTTTGGTTTCACTACATTCTGGGTTGTTTGTATTGATTCTCCAATAAGCTTTTAAAAAGAGTTATACATGTCTTTCATTTCCGCTGTTAAGTCTTTTCTCACAAATCTCAATTTTGATTAATTCAATTGATTCTGAATTCAACCAATTTGGTACTGTTCTCCTTTTGAATTGTTGAATCATTATAGTTAAACACAAGGTACCAGTAAAGTACACTTTTTCCTTTCTTTAGTTGTTTTTTTATTGCTGTTGCTAAGTTATTAACCTACCCTAGATAGAGGAGCTATTATACTCCAAGTTCAAATATTTACCTTCATCCTGGGAAATTTCTTTTGTTTTGGCTTCAAAGTTACACAAAACTTTAACCTTTGGTGGATATGCATACTATTAGCTGTTACAATCAATCTAACCCACAAAAATTATTAAAAGTTGCATTTTGTAAAAGTCTTTCTTAAAAGTCCATCAGCACTGTGGAGGAGTTTGCAACAGCTATATCTACATGAAGTCTATTTAACTCCAGATAATAAATTTAGATTACTCATGTCTTCCGACAATAGAAGCTAATACTGATGAGAGTTAATTATCCAACAGCCAGGAATCTTCTTCCTTAAAAATGGCAATTAAGGCATTCCTTTTGTTGTGGGGTTAACACAGCTGTCACATTGCGATGCAGATTTTTCTTCTGATCCCTATCTCTCTCCTTTGCCTGCAGAGGCAAAGGCAAATGTCTTGGCAGAACATCAGAGTTAGAAATTGGGTCTTCATGAAAAACCGCTGCTTTTTCCTTGCCTGGAATAGTGCCACCACTAAACCATTGATAATTCACAGGTGATGACTTCTCCCACAAAAGCTTATTGAGAAAGGTCAGAAGTTCCCCATCTTTGTCTGGTTTATGTCAAGAGAATTTGTTTTAGATTTTCCTCCTTTCTTCCACAATTCATGTTAGGTTTTGCATTATATGGAATAGATGTATACAATGGCATCAGATATGAAGGTACATACATAAAACCTAAGCTCTGGACATATTCACAAAGTTGCTTTTCAGATAATTTCCATAGGAATATCCAATATAGATAGGGTGAGATGAAAAGGAAGGAGCACAATATTGCAATGTGAGGGAGGTGAGAGTCATTTGAACAGCCCTAAAATATGTTATTAATCCATAACAGATAAAATTGCTCTCCTTTAGAGAATTATACAAGATTCTGTTATTCCATTGTATTAGTTAAGAAAATTGGTGTGTGATATATTGCAAGATATTTTTGGAAAAGATACTGCTTTGTGTGTTCAGCTAAATTTGTGCATGAGCTAGAAATATTGATTTGTTAAGTAGGATGGCCTTGAGAATAAAACTATGTGCTTTCTCACTTTTTGCAGTGATTAGTTCTTGAAGGTGGTTCTTAATTCCATATTTTTATTGTGGTTTTAGTTTTGTATAGTTAGTTACTTTCCTTTAAAATCCTTGCAACTCCATTAACACTATTTAAAGGCAAAGAGAAT
Organism: Anolis sagrei ordinatus; assembly: GCF_025583915.1. Lineage (NCBI taxonomy): Eukaryota > Metazoa > Chordata > Lepidosauria > Squamata > Anolidae > Anolis > Anolis sagrei. Next base: position 115,134,418 of record NW_026847438.1, read on the forward strand.
GCTCTTAAAGCTCTTAAAACATATCGCACAATATATCTTTACTATATTGTAACTGGGAAGCAGTCATGTTCAACTATGTAAAAAGTGACATGCTGGATTAAACAAAAGTTCATTTTTTCCAGCATTCCTTCAAAAATCCCAGTAACAGGGGGACTTCCGGTGTGGGCTTATGGCGGCAAGACGGGGGTTGTGAGAGCTCTCCAACCTCGGCGTTTTTCTAGCTGGCCAAGGTGAGCTAAAGGCTCCCCCACCCCAGTGGATGGAGACTGGGGTGGATGCAAACCCATAGGGTGTCAGCCGAAGGTCTATACCCCCCCTCTCCCCTCAAGGGTGAGGGGCAAAAAGACCCGGCAGTGACCCCGAAGGGTAGCGGCTGCGGAATCGCGAGCCGGCCGGCACATACCGGCTCCGGCACTTTGCCGTCAACCACACCATTCCGAAGGAGAAGAAAATAACACAGCGCTAAACTGAACTGTGAGTACTCTCTATTTCTCGGGATTTCAAGAATGAAGAAGAGGAGCTGCAACAGTATGCCCATCTAATGCGGTGTTTCACCCACCCAGGGAAGGACCCAATAGTGGCATTGGTTATTACTTGCTATTATTTACAAGCTATCAATATTGGCATTCTGCTATCATTTGCTACTAGCACCGTTTCTACCCATAAAAACTCATTAAACTGTGGAAGAGTGAATATCTAAAGCCTGAAGCCTGTTACCCGATAAAGGGCCACTGACAATGAACAACGCAAAAACCAAGAGAGGAAGTTTATTTTACCCCTTTTTTTGATATGTGTGCGGGGCAGTGCTGTACCCTTTTATGAGGATTGTTCCAAGAGCAAACATTACTGCTCTGTAAAATTTAGTATTGGGATTGTACCTTGCAAAACACGAGTTTGCCAAATCTGCTGTGAACTAGTAATTGGTTAGCCCGGCTGATATCAGCTATATTGATTCGAAGCTTAAAACCTTGATTTGCTGAGTCATCACACCCCTCCCCGCCCTCCTGAGCAAACCTGCTCCTCCCCCCCCGCCAGCGTCGGCGAGAGAGAAAGGAAACGGAGGAAGAACCCCTGTGCTCCCCACCGAATAAAAGTCCTATTATTAGAACAACACGTGGCGAAATCGAAAGCTTAACTTAACTCATCCAAACTCAATTAAACCGCTTCCCAAGGAATCCAAAGGCCAATTAAACAATTTCACAATAAACCAACCAACCAAACAAGGCAATTAAGGACTACCAAATAAGGCAATTAAGAATCATCAAATAAGGAATTAACTTACAAACTTCCTCTCAGCTGCGCCGCATCCCCTCCGGCACGCTCACCTCAGCGGGCGCGAAGAAGCAGATCGCGGTAGCGAGAAGATGAGAGGGGACGAGCTTTGAGGGAGAGGCCTGCAAGACTCGCGAGAGTTTGGCGAAGGACGCGAGAGCGCGAGAGAGCGCGCAAGAACGCAAGAACGCGCGGAAACGTACGAGTACGCGCAGGAGCCCGCGAGAGCTCACAAAGAAATTACTGCTTTACTGCTTTACTCTAGAGACGGGCAGAAAAAAGAAAGCCATATAAGCAACGAAATAACGAAACCCTAGGGGGTAACAAAGGAAAAAGGATCTGGAAGCAAACCTGGGATCCGGAAGAAACGGAAGAAACGGAAGAAACGGAAGAAACGGTAGAAAAACATAGAAGATGAAGATGAGTAAGTACTAAAGTTGACAGAAAATAATATATGTGCATCTACCCAAAGGTAATAAAAGGTGGCACAAGGCAAATAAAAATAGTAGAAAGAAAGGAAGAGAGGGGGTGCAAGAGTATCGGAGTAAGAAGCAATAGGAGGAAACAAAATTGCAGAGGGAGGCGCAGGAGAAAGGCGCAGGAGAAAGAGGAGAAAGGGGGATAGAGGGGACAATTAACAAAGACAAAATAAAGTTTTCCCAGAAGTTCAAACCCAGTGGAAACCTCAGAAACCAAGATCCCAAAGATGAATACACCAAAGAACAAAGGGGATAAAGAAAAAGGAGAAAGGGATAAAGAAGGAGACAGAAAAGCATCTCTTCAGACAACTAGCGCAAACAAAAAGAATCCAGCGCCAGAAGAAGTGACTACAAAAGAATCAATAATGAAGGAAATCTTGAAAGAAATACAAGGAATCTCAGCAAAACAAGACATACATCAGGAGGATTTAAAAAAATTATCAGAAAAACAAGACGCTCACAGAGAGGAATTACAGAAAATGAGGAAAGAGATGACGGATGAGCTAAATAGTATGAAAAAAGATATGCAGAACTTCCAACAAGAACTGAAAGATATGAAAACAGAAAAACAGGAAATATTTCGCAAACAGGAATTAAGCGAAAAGAAGATAGACGAACTAGCGGAAAGAAGTTAAAGGCTGGAAAGACAACAAGAGAAATTGGAGGCAAAAGAACTGGAGTCTCAATTAAGATATAGAAATATAGTAGAAGACTCTAAAGAAGACATAAGGCAAATAGTGATTGATCTCACAGCAAAACTGTTGGACTGTTCAAAGGAAGAAATGGAACTCCAAATAGATCGAGTATATCGTATTTCTACAAATTATGCAAAGAGAAATAAGGCGGAACGCGATGTAATAGTGCATCTGACAAAGAAGACAACCAGAGATGGAATCCTAAAGAGGAACAATTCGGGCCAGATGACTTATAAAGACAGAAAAATAGCAATCATGAAGGAAATACCGCAAACTGCTCTGCAAAAAAGGAGAAAATATCTATACCTGACAGAAGAACTTAAACAACAAAACATTAGATTTCGTTGGGAAAGAACAGAAGGAATCATGGTCACGTACAGAGGAGAACGGCATTGGTTAACATCAGAGGAGAAAGCACAAAATTTCTACAAAAAACTGAAAAAAGAAACAAGTGAGCAACCCTTCAAAGGACAAAAACAAGGGATAAAGCGAGCAAGGCTAACATCGCCGGGAGGAACCACATATGTAGAGGAGCGGACGGAGTGGGAACCGGACGCAAAGGAGGCAAGGAGTGTGGAGGAAAATGAAAAAATAAATCAATTTGGAGTGGAACCTAAAATGCCTATCCAATAACATCAATGGCCTGAACTCCCCTGCAAAGAGAAGAAAGATCTTTAATTATGTCAAGAAAGGTCATTATGATATAATAGCGTTACAGGAGACGCATATATGTCAACGACATGTGGCACATCTTAATCAAAAAGGGTTAAAGGCATTCTACTCATCTGCAATGGAGAAAAAGAGAGGGGTGGTGATCTATGTTAAGGACTCAATAACAGCAAAGCAGGTATTTAAGGACATAGAGGGTAGAATGATAGGAATAATGATAGAAAGAGGGGGATGGAAGGGATTGTTCTGCAATGTGTATGCCCCGAACGGAGCCAAAGTTAAATTTGTAAATAAACTAAGGAATATGCTTTTGGAACAGGAGTACGATGACCTTATTCTGATGGGGGATTTCAACGGTGTCATAGACACCAGTATGGATAAAAGTTCAAGGGGAAAAAAAGGGAAGAAAGACAGAGGAGGGAAGTTACCAGACGGCCTTTTCAAGTTACAAACCGATCTCGGACTACAGGATGTATGGAGAACACATAATAAAAATGAAAGAGATTACACCTTCTACTCTGATAGGCATAAAAGGTGGAGTAGAATAGATATGGTATGGGCCACATAGACGCTCATAGGGAGAGTAAACAAGATACATATATTACCACGACACTACTCCGACCATTGCCCAATAGAAGTAGACCTTAATTATAAAAACACCAGGAAAAAATGGCGGCTTAGTGGACATTTACTGAGATCAGAGGAAGATGTCAAAAAATATTCGGAACTGCTAACAGAATTCTTTAAAATAAATACTACAGATGAAATATCAAGAGAAGTTATATGGGATACCAGTAAAGCCTACATGAGGGGGATGTTTATCCAGCAAAACAGTAAGATGTATAGGGAAAAAAAACAGAAGGAGAAAGAGTTGGATGGAAAAATAGAGGAGATGGAGAAAAAATTTAAAAAGCACCCAAAAAATGAGAAAATAAAATTAGAACTCCACCTACTCAATAAACAAAAGGAGCATTTAGAGCTGGAACAAATGGCACGCAATCTCTTATTTGTGAAGCAGGACCACTTTCAAAATGCAAATAAGGTGGGAAAATGGCTATCTAGGAAAATTAAAAAGAAAAAATGTGAACAAATCATACCCCAAATTCAAGAGAGAGATAAGATGTATACCAAAAATGAGGATATATTAGACCAGTTCCACAACTTTTATAAAAACTTATATGCTAGAGACCCAATAAGCAGGGAAAGTATAAATGAATATTTGGGGAAACAAAAGCTAGAAAGATTGTCAGAAGCACAGAGGGAAGCCCTAAATAAGGATATCACATCGGAGGAGATAGAGAAGGCGATCAAGAGGTTGGACGCCAGTAAATCACCAGGACCCGATGGACTATCCATGATTTATTATAAAAAACTAAAAGAGAGCTTAGTGCCACACTTGAGAATACTGATGAATGAAATACTTCAAACTGGGAAAATGCCTGATTCTTGGAAAGAGGCTAATATAGTTATGATATACAAGGAAGGCACGGACCCCCTTAGGGTCAAAAATTATAGGCCAATCTCGCTCTTAAATAGCGATTATAAAATCTTCACCACAATATTAGCGGATCGATTAAAAGGATTTTTAATATCATGGATTAAGGAAGAACAGACAGGGTTCTTGCCAGGGAGGAAAATGAAGGACAACATTAGAAATATACTGGACATTATAGAATACCATGAAAGCCACCCACAAAAAGAACTGGCAATTTTGTCAGTAGACGCGGAGAAGGCTTTCGACAACCTAAACTGGTCCTTCTTTAAAACAATATTCAAAGAGCTAGATGTGGGCTATAAATTCCTAAACGCTTTAGAAGCTATATATGCTGACCAGATAGCCACAATTAGAGTGAACGGACAGGACTCTGAGAGACTCGAAATAGAGAAGGGAACAAGACAGGGCTGCCCCCTATCTCCTCTAATCTTCATACTGTCACTTGAAGTCTTATTAAATGAGATTAGAGAGGACGACAGATTAAAAGGAGTAACTATCCAAAAGGAAACGTACAAGCTTAGAGCATTCGCTGACGATTTAATCTGTACCATACAGGAGCCATCAAAAAACATCAAATTGTGGATAGGAAAGATTGAGGAATTTGGCAAAGTCTCTGGCTTTAAAATTAATAGACTAAAATCTAACATACTCACGAAAAATATCTCTAGAGAAAAGAAGAAGGAATTGGCAGAGATGTCGGGGGTACAAATAACAACAAAAATCAAATACCTAGGCATCCATATTACTGCGAAAAACTCCCAACTCCTAAAAAACAACTATGAAATAAAATGGAGAGATATAAAGAAGGATCTGAAAGATTGGCAATCAATAAAACTCTCTCTATTGGGAAGAATCTCAGTAATTAAATCAAATATCCTTCCCAAGATGCTTTATTTGTTTCAAAACATCCCTATTATTAGAAAGAAACAATATTTCACAGATTGGCATAGGGATATCTCGAAATTCGTCTGGAGTAATAAAAAACCAAGGATCAACTTTACAAACATGACAGATGAAAGGAAAAGAGGAGGGCTAGGCCTGCCGAATTTAAAACTGTACTTTGAAGCGGCCTGTATGGAGTGGATCAAAGATTGGATATTGCTAAGAAATAAAAAGCTACTAATACTAGAAGGCCACGATTTAAGAACTGGGTGGCACGCCTACTTATGGCACAACAAGGCTAAAGTGGAAAAAAACTTTAGAAACCATTTCATCCGGGCCGCCCTATTAAAAGTATGGGACTTGTATAAGGAAAGGATGTACCCCAAGACACCACTCTGGGTCTCCCCCCTTGAAGCCCACCAAAGGAAGGAACTGGGCTGGAACTTATGGCCAACGTATAAAGATCTACTGCTTAAGGAAAGAAAGGAATACAGAATAAAAACACAGGAAGCACTCAAAGAACAATACAAAAATATCACTTGGCTCCAGCACTGGCAGTTAAAGGAATATTTTAAAGAAGATAACAAAAAAGGCTTTATGGAAACCCCCACGGTATGGGATAGACTCCTAGACAGCCCAAATAAGTATATTACAAAAACATATAAGCTCCTACTTGAATGGGCCACGGAAGAAGAAAGGATGAAAGAATATATGGTTAAATGGGCCAGATTAATAGGAAGAACTATATCTTTGGAGGAGTGGAGCAGGATATGGAATATAAAGACAAACTATTCCTATTCCTATTACTTTAAAGAACATTGGGTGAAAATGGTACACCAATGGTATCTAACACCGACCAAGATATCTAAATTCTCCAAACATGTAAATAATAAGTGTTGGAAATGCGGGGAGGAGGAAGGGACGTATAGGCACATGTGGTGGTCCTGCAAGAAGATGCGAACGTTTTGGAAACTAATTCAAAAAAGGTGCCAAGAAATACTCAAACAAAGCATCCCCCTAAAACCAGAGTGCTTTCTGTTAGGATTAACGGAAGGGTTGTGGGATAAAAAGATGGACAAACTCTTTATATATCTGATCACGGCAGCACGATTACTGCTGGCTAAGTTTTGGAAACAAAGAACCCTACCATCGGAGGAAGAATGGACAGAGAAAATAATTGAGTTAATGAATGCGGACCACTTAACATACATATTGTCAGCCTCAAGAAACACGCCTGTTCTCCCAACAAATTGGACACCTGTGAGAGAATGGCTTAGAGAAAACAACATAAAATGGATAATAGCCTAACCTTCTGTAAGAAAAGATGAGAGTATAATATCCATAGGGGAAAAGTAGTAATACAGGACAGTTCAGAACTCCTCAGTAGGAGGGGCAAAGTAAACAGGAGAAATGGGGGAAACTAAAGACGAAAAAGGTTCGAGAGAGCTAGGGAACGGGGAAAAATAATGTCAAGATAGACAAGAACTCAAGGACCTTTCCTTGTAGAGAAATACTGACTAAAATGTGCCACAACAACAGTGGAACGTAAGACAGGGCATGGTAGGAAGAAGATAAACTGTTAAAATTAAAGAAATACAAAAGTAAGGAAATAGACAAGAAATGCCGTAGAAAAGAGAGTAGGAGGTCAAATGCCGTCGTAGGCAATTGTCTTGTTTTTAATTGTACTTGTAGTTATGGTGTTAGGTAAGTTATGTCAATGTTAGGATGTATTTCTGAGTATGTCTATGGATGATGTGACCATGTTATTGTCTCGTTTTTCGTATGTCTATTCTTTGTTTCTTTTCCTGTCTTTTTTATTATTGTAATATTAAAACTCAATAAAAAAAAATCCCAGTAACAAGCAGTCAGTGAATGGTTCATTGTTTATTTGTCAGTAGTGTACAAGACAATGAGAAGAGTGTAATGCACTTCCTTCTCACTACTGATATGTGGTAGAGAACTATTATAATGAAGCACTTCAAGGACACAATCCTACTTGTGGAATACAAAACTGAATGTTCAAAACACTCAAATCAGGATGAGAAGGAAGCACTTCTGATTTTTTGTAATGATTGGTGGCTTAATATGGTTCTCAATCTCTTACTAAATCTTCTAAATCTAACATTTAGAAATTCACAAAATAAACAGTGAAGTCAACTCCAGAAGGAATGTCACATCACATGTTTCTTATCCTCAAATGATGAGGCAAGAAATCTAATTCTTACCAACTATTTACTCAACTGATCATTTTGAAACAAGAACAATTTTAAAAATAATTTTAAGAAAAATAAACAGTGTTATAATTTGTGGCTATGGAAATTACCAGTTGAACTGGCTATTAGAGAAACAGAAATTATCATTATTATTAGCAAATGAAAAATGTGCCTGATAAATATAATAAAGGCATTCCCCATAAAATGATGTCTTAATATTGCTTAATATGGATCTCAATTCAGTGAAAACAAATGAAGACATCAAACCAAGTAAAAAAAACAAAACGCCACATAGCCTAGATATGAGCTAACTGTATTTACCCATCTTGTCACATGATGTCGCCCTCTGCTTGAATATCTTCCTGAGAATAAAAGGAGGAGAAAAGAGCCTTCCTCTGCTTTGTCATCAGAGATTATCATTCCTTGTAAATGGATGGGCAAAAGGGATGTTACCAGGCTATGCTATGTTGTCTATAATTTATTTTACAAAGATATATGACAAAGCAGAGGGATTATATAAAATATTTTGGAGACTATTGTTCTGTGTGGAGACTCTACAATGGTGAGAAGACAGCTGCTGCATCTGATTTTGCTCCAAACAGCCTGGGAAATGGGGAGCGGCCAGCTCCATTATTCTGTGCCGGAGGAATCCCAGCATGGCACCTTTGTGGGCCGCATTGCCCAGGACCTGGGGCTGCAAGTGGAAGAGCTCATGCCTCGGATGTTTCGGATGGAATCCCAAGGGGAAGGGGACTATTTCAAGGTAAATGAGCAGAATGGGATTTTGTTTGTTAATTCTCGGATAGACAGGGAAGAGCTTTGTGCCAAGAGTACAATCTGCACCATTCATCTGGAGGTGATTGTTGATAAACCCCTGGGGGTCTTTCATGTGGAAGTAGAGATTACAGACATAAATGACAATGCCCCTGCTTTTTCTGTCAGAGAGCAGAATTTAGCTATTTTAGAATCGAGAGTTAAAGGTTCCCATTTTCCAATAGAAGAAGCTTCTGATGCAGACATTGGTATCAATGGTCAGGTCACCTACAAGCTTAGTCCCAATGAGTATTTCTCTGTGGAAGAGATAAGGAATTATGAGCATAGTAAATCTTTAGTTCTCACATTGAATAACCCACTGGATCGTGAGGTATCCCCAGAGCATCATTTGTTACTTTCAGCTATAGATAATGGAGAACCAGCACTTACTGGCACAATCCTGCTAGTGATCACTGTGATTGATGTCAATGACAATGCACCTTCATTTAACCAGTCAGTTTACAAAGTTGAATTATTGGAAAACTCTGCAATTGGAACACTAGTTATAAAATTGGAGGCAAGAGATATTGATGATGGAATTAACAAGGAAATTTCCTATTCAGTTAGCAACCTTGTTGCCCCTAACATAAAGGAAAAATTCAACATAGATTCTAGTAATGGAGAAGTTAGGCTGAAAGGAAAAGTGGATTTTGAAGAGAGTGCAGCATATGATATTCAAATTGAAGCAACAGATAAAGGTGGTTACCCTTTGTCTGGACATTGCAAAGTTGTCGTCGAGATTTTGGATATGAATGACAATAACCCTGAGATGTCACTGAAGTCACTATCAGTGCCAGTTCCTGAGGACTCCCCACCAGGAACTGTGGTGGCTCTGATCAGCATCTCAGACAGGGACTCTGGGGCTAATGGGCTAGTCACCTGCTCCATGAGACCTCCTGGGCTACCCTTCAAGCTACAGTCCACCTTCAAGAATTACTACAGCCTGGTGGTGGCTGAGCCCCTGGACCGGGAACGGGATGCAGAATACAAGCTGATCATCACAGCCCAAGACCAAGGGACTCCATCACTATCAACCAGTAGCAGCTTGGTAGTTCCCATTGGTGATGTGAATGACAATGCACCAATATTTGCCCAACCTTCCTACACAGTCTTCGTGAAGGAGAACAACCCACCTGGTGCTCACATTTTCACAGTATCTGCTTCAGATCCAGACATAAATGAGAATGCCCTGGTCAGTTATTGGTTGGATGAGAAGCTTCAATCACTATCAAGCTACATTTCTGTGCACTCAGAGAGTGGGAAACTTTATGCTTTGCAGTCCTTGGATTATGAGGAGCTGAAGCTGCTGGAGTTCCAAGTGCGAGCCAGGGATGCAGGTCTGCCTTCCTTGTGTGGCAATGTGACTGTGCAAGTCTTTGTGGTGGATGAGAATGACAACGTGCCAGCTGTGACTGTGCCATCCGAGGAGAGCCCCACACTTGTGGTCGTCCCCATAACAGCTGGGCATGTGGTGGGCAAGATCCATGCCTTGGATGCTGATTCAGGGTACAATGCATGGCTGCACTATGAACTGCCGGAGGGAATCAATGGCCCTTGGCGAGTGGGTCCATACAGTGGTGAGATCAGTACTACACGTGCTTTGGATGAGGCAGAGGGCAGCCGCAGCTATCATTTAGTGGTTTTGGTGAAGGATCATGGGAAGCCAGTTCTGTCAACCACAGCCACATTGAGCATTTCACTGGTGCCCAGTACCCAGGCTATCCAGGTTGATTCCCGTCTTCCTAGATTGGGAGGAAGCCCGAAACCCCTGGCAGAGAACATCAACATCTATCTCATCATAGCCATCTGCTCGGTGTCCAGTTTGTTCCTGCTGGCCATCATTACCTATATGGCCTTGCGTTGCCAGTGGCAGTCTAAGGAAGACATGATGTGTGGTCCTGGCACAGCCACACTGGTCTGTGCCAGTGAAGTAGGCAGCTGGTCATATTCAAATCGTCACAGCCATATTCTGGCAGGAGTAAGTGGGGAGCCTGGTGCCAAAAATGACCTCATGGTTTTCAGTCCCAATATTCCTGTCTTTGCAGAGAATGGGAAACAGCAAGATCTTCTCTGTGCAATGGTTAGTAACTCCTTTTTCAGCTTAAATAATTTGTTGAAAATGCTTGTATGGCATAACTTTGAAATTTATCACCAACCATATTACAAATAATAGTTCTTGTTTTCATTTTTGGAAGAGTTTAGCATTTTCCCCTAAATAATGTTTTCACCCCTATGGAATCTTCATGTTTGGAACCCAAGTTACTTTTAATTTTAGATCATTAATTAGAATTGTAGTAACTTGATTGGTAAGATCTTTGCATGATATTTTTAAAGATATTATGTACAACAATGTCATCCGGAATGGTACACATACCATTTTTGAAGTACCAGCCAAAAATTAATGTTCCCTTTTCTGTGTTTTGCTTGGGAAGTAACATGAAACTATTTTGATATTTAAATGTGGTGGGTGTGTGTATTTTTATGTAGGAAATGCCTTCTTGCACTTAGTAAGCACAACAATAAAATACTTTCATTCTTATCATGATATGATGGTTAGTTTTTGAAATAGACTTAGTAAATAGACTGAAGACTCCTTGATAGAAAGATTCCATAAAGCAATAGTGGAGAATTAGGTTGGAATTCCAATTTTGACATTTATATAAATGCAAGCTTATATCCGCACCCCCCCCCCCCACCACATTGGGAAAGAATGAACGTTGCAGAATTTCAGTATCAAATTCTGGGTCAAGTTCCAGATAAGCACAAAAACTGGTTTACTTCCAGCCTTGAATCCTCTTTCATGGAAGTAATAGTGTGACATTTGGGAGTTTAATGTGATTTATAAAACATCTTCTTTCAAGGGCTTGCAGTAAATAGCAATATCCCAATTATGCTGTGTCCCTTATGTTATATTGATTGCACCCATTGTAACATCTAAATGCAAATATAAGAAAACCTTTAAACATAGCTAACAAAGCACAAATAAAAAAGAACAACTATCCTACTTTTTTGGATGCCACAAAAGCATTTGATAGTATAGAATGGCCTTTCTTTCTTTGAAAAGAAGTGATGGGGGCATTTAATATGTTTAAGGCTATATACATAATTATCATTGGCCAACTGGCAATAATTCTGACATAAAAGAACAAGGAAAATGTACTTCTCTCTTTATTATTTTCTTTAATATTAGAACTAATGAGAGAAATTGGACAATGGTATTTCTGTGTAGATTATATACAAGTAATGTAATTATTTCAGTGGAATAGTATCTCTGTGTACATTATATGAAGATGATGTAATTATTTCAATAGAACATTAAAGTATCTTTATGTATAGGAACAAATAATGTAATCTCGGGATATAAAAGATCTCTTAGTGCATCAGGTTTTGAATACAATTATTAAACATATCCACCAGATGCATAGGTGTAAATATAACCTTTAATATTCCATTACAAGTTAGAGTCCCATTTTTATATCAGAAATAAATAAACAATGGGAGATGATAGATATGATTAGCTAGACATTTTGCAGTCAAATTTACCTATATTTTATTGGGTAGTATTTATTGCATGCATGAAGTTTTGCTTGTTTAACTGAATTTTCAGTGCCAAAAATGTATGGCAAGCAAACTTGATATTTACTAATTATGAGCAGTATTTTCAAACATAAACATGTTGACACCAAACAATTAACATTATAGTATGAATATGCTGTGTAATCATTTTACATTCTTAAGAATAAATCTTATATATAAGAATAATCTTATATATACCAATTCAAAACTATTCCCTTTTCATTCAGCAGAAGTCACTGTTAGGTATGTGGATATGAAATTTCCATTTTATAAATTATATTCTATTTTTGTAGAGTGCAGTTCTTCCAGGAATATTGAAATTTCTGATACTGATTGTGGTAATTGTTTCTGATAATTTCAACTACACTAGTTTGGTTGAGAAACTGGAAAGGTTTTTGTTTCCCAGCCCTGGGCAATGTTTAGATTTGGATGAGTTAGACAAAATAATAAAAGTCAACAAACAAGATGTAGTTCATGAATAAATAATGCAATGGAGATATATTGGAGCATGTATTGTGGTCATATAAGACTGCAAAGTTTGCATAATAATTTATATATACGTTTAATACATCATAAGTAAAACTTCTAGGTATCCATTAAAATTTCTATAGTTCTCAAATGAAAAGAGGTTGTGTTTGTGAAGAGTCAGGTATCTTCAGTGCAGTTGTGCTACAGTAAACAGCTTGTCAGAGGAGCAAGAGAGTTATGTTCAAAATTCAAACCTATAATGGAGTAAAGCAAGGGTGTATACTTGCACCTATTTAATTTAATTTAATTTCTATATTAATTCGCTAATTGGAAGTCTGGAAAAAAGGTGCGCATTCTCCAGATCTTACAAATATGCCATTCCCCACTTTTTTGTATGCCTATGATGCAGTTCTACTATCTCTTTCTTATGTAGGATTAAGACACGTACTTATGATGTCAGCTACAGTCACATTGAGTATCTCCTTGATACCAAGCAGCAAAGTTGCTTAGGTTGACAGCTACCTTGTCAGGATGGGAAGGAATCCAAGTTTACCTGATCATTGTCATCTGTTTCTTCTCGTGATTAGGGCTGTGTGATTGATAAAAATGCTTCAAAATTATTACAAAATTAGGGGACACTGGCGCTTCATTTCTAAAGTAATGTGAGTGAAAATTTTGTTACTATAACATGAGTAGCGAAATTTCATTACTTTTCCATTACAGTAATTGCGGAAGTGGGGAAAATTCAAGGGCTCCTGTCTCCCTCATTTTTACAGCTATTGGGGTAAATCTTACTACAATGGTAGAACACGTTTACCACTGTTAGCCCATCAAGTTTCAGAATGTTTCACTTATCCATGGATTTTTGAGGAATTTTCAAACTTTTAATAAACAACGTTAAAAAAAAAACCCTAGAAGAGCAAAATTTCTAAAAGGCAGCTGGTCATATTCACAATGCCACAGCCACAATCTAGGATATGTAGCTGGGGGAATTGGAATCAGGAATGACCTCATGGTTTTCAGTCCCAATTTTCCTGCCTTTGCTGTGAATACAGGGCCAAGAAAGGCATAGTAGATTATTCCAAAGTCTTTTGGAGAGGTGAGTCACATGGAACCCTTAAATACTTATAATTAACTTTATTGCACTCCTCTATGATTTGAATTCATTGAATTGAAATGTGTGTATGTATGGAGGATCTTCTGTTGTATATTGGTAGATTTGAGAGTTCTTATTACTTTTATATTTTTCCATGTTCAGCACCAATCAACTGTGCAAAAAATGGATGTTACTATTTAAATTAAAGATTCCTGATTTCAGATGTGTGGAAGTACAACCTAATTCTCAAAGAACAGCATAATCCCTGAGGCAAATTATGCTTTACTTTTGGCCATGTAAAGATCTGCATATGCAGATTGCATCTATTGGAAGTTTATTCTTTAGAGCTTTAATTTCACATTTTAATCAATATTATAAACTGATAGCCTTGTAATATATAACATTTTTCAGAATCTTAGCAAAATATAGGATTACTTGCTTACTCTTTTCATGTTCTTTCTTTAATTCTTTTATCTTACTTGTATGAACCTGCTCTCTTAATCTATGACTCTCTTCCATCGAACCTAGACAATGCATACATTAATTGACATTAATTGAAAAATGATATTTTTCTTCTTTTAGTTCCCTTTAGTCTAATATTGAATTCTATGGAAAACTAAGGAAATAATTACAAAACAAAGCATTATTCTGAATGTGATTTTCAGTACTCATTTTGACAACCATCTTTCCCCAGCAAAAATTCAATAATCAACAATTAATTTGGGTGGTGCTGATAAAAATATATTTGTGTGTATAGCATTTTCAAAGTGAAACCTGAATCTAATCAAGGATTTCAATAATCTAGTTTAGAAATTAAAATGGTTTTTATTAGACAGTTGAGAATTTGAGACTCTTTCTTCTAATACAGGTAATTTAATACAGAGATCTACCAATAGTTTCTGATCTATTTTCTACCCAACCTTCATTTTTATGATGCCCATAATCTATACTAATTTATGCAATGCTTTTTATACAAAATAAAATAAATGCTAATAAAAATTTTATTTCTTACCCTCCTCTCCTCACGGCTCGAGGCAGGTATCAACATTGCTAAAACACATAATCAAAACACAAAGTAATTTAAAAACACTTCTTAGAATACACATATTCTAGAAGCAGACAACTAGAACAACTTCTAGAAGAAGAAGACACAGACAATTTGGACCATATCACATTGAGGTCTAGAAGCTGGGGGACAATCTGAGAAACGGTGGGGCAGCGTAAAACTTTGTGCTCTTACCATCGGTGGTTGTGGGATCCCTTCCCATGACGTTTCCCTGCTGTCCCTGACTTCCTCCCGCTTCCTCCCCGGCTTCTTCTATGAGACTTTGTGCTCCTACCGTTGGTGGTTGCAGGATCCCTTCCCATGACGTGGGATGCCACTTCAAATACAGTTTCCTCTGCAATGAATTCTGGAACTATTAAAGAAACTGGTTTCACCGTACAGCACCTACACAAACACCCCAAGAATCTCTGGGCTCTCTTTCTCAGCACTGGTGGCACGAAGCCAAATGGAGCACCACCAGAAGAAGCCCTATATCATTTGATGGGCACAGGGGGACTTCATGCTGGTAGCAAGCTGGCAGCACTGAGAAGACTGTTCTGGATGTCAACGTGATGAGGTTCTTTGATGCAGTTCGAAGCTGGCTTGAGGGCAGGGTGGCCACAAAATGTAAATCCCAATATATGCTGCAGTGCATATCAAGCCGGAAACATCACATTTAAAAACTAATCAGAAAGTCCAGAACAAGCCAGATAATATACTGCAGTTGATCAGATTATACGCCATGCAGGACTCAAGACTGGCACTGGAAAATGTGAACTGCTGCTCAGACACTACAAGTGCTGAGGCACTTTAAAAAAATGCTGAAACACATCTGGCAGGAAGGTAAATATTTCTTGTGCCCTGCTACAGTGCTGATTCTGAATGGATATACATTTTCCAGTGGGTGTCTAGCTGCAGATATTGTGGTTCTTGGGGTCTGTTCCAATCTGCAATTGGTGGATCTTAGTGGCCATCATCCCAGCTTCAGATTGGTTCCTGGGGTGTTTGTACAGTGAAACCAGTTTGTTTTAATCCACTTCCAAACTGGATTATAGTGTCTTTGCAGAACGGCCCCAGAATTCATTGTAGAGGAAACTTTATTTGAAGTGGCATTTAGTGCAAGACAGAGTCAAGAGTCTCGGGCAGTGTACATCTCTAGTCTTCATCAGTTGTAATATAACCTCTTCCTCTTGGATTTCAGGGTTTCTCATTATTAGGATGTGGCTCAGTTACTTTAATTGATGGACTTGACAGATTAGCATTGTCTAGATTTTGTCTTCCTTATTAAGGATCCACAAGGAATTCCCTCCGACTTTAGATAACTAAAATCTGGATTTTCCTACAAGTAAACTGAGTGTTTACTTATAGTTTGTAGCTGGCCATCTTGCTTGAATAATATGGATCTTTTTTTTCCTGTAGAAGTACACTTAGCCAGGCCACCTCATGCTGTGATTGTAGTCTTCAGAGTATAGGCTCAGTCCTTTCTAAACACAGCAGAGAAGAAAAAAGGCATTTCTAAAGCCTTATTAAAATCATAGCATCAAACATCAGCAGCTCTAAAGACTCTTGATCAAATTTTGATTTAGAATCATAGAGTTGGAAGAGACCTTGTGGGCAATCCAGTCCAACCCTTGCCAAGATGCAGGAAAATCACATACAATTTTATTTTGCATATCTAATTTTGGATGTTATATTTTTGGCCCATGGATTGGATACCTAGCTTTTTAAAAAGACAATACAGTTATATATTTATATATCGACATTAACGTTTCATGGAACAATAATAGAGCAGATTGCAAATGAATTGTAGAATTCAATTAATAACCGGCTAAGAAATGAGTACTTTTTTTCTAAAAAAGGAAGGAAAAATTGTGTGCTGTTGATACCAGTTGTCACAAGATGTCGCTGCCCACTTAAAATGGAAATGCTCTTTTGATAAAAGGATCAAAGCCCCTCCCAACTCTTCCAGCAGAAGCAGACATTGAGAGACGACAGGATGGATCTATCAGCATAACAACAGGATTTTTTTCCCCTCAGCTTTGAATGACATCACTAGAAAGTGGATTTAATTTTTTAAAAAGCAGGGGTAAGACCTGCCACCGCCATGATTATTTTGTTCCAGTGTTGGCTAGCAAGAAATCAGCTATTGCAGTTGTTTTTTCTTACCATGTCTTGGGAAATGGGAAATGGCCAGCTCCATTATTCTGTGCCCGAGGAAGCTCAGCATGGCACCTTTGTGGGCCGCCTCGCTCAGGACCTGGGACTAGAAGTGGATGAGCTGGTGCCTCGCATGTTCCGGATGGAGTCCCAAAGCCATGGAGACTATTTAGAGGTAAATGTCCAGAATGGGATTTTATTTGTTAATTCCCGGATAGACAGGGAGATGCTGTGTGCCAAGAACCCTTTGTGTATCATTCACCTGGAGGTGATTATAGACAAACCTCTGAGGGTCTTTCATGTAGAGGTGGAAATTAAGGATATTAATGACAATGCTCCTATATTTCCTCAAAAGGAACAAAATATCTTTATTTCAGAAATCAGAATGCCAGGATCGTTTTTTCCACTGGAGGGAGCTTCTGATGCTGATATCGGTTCCAATTCTCAGCTCACCTATACACTAAACCCCAATGAATACTTTACTTTAGATGTGCAAAGAAAACATGATGAAAGCCAATCTTTAGGATTGCTTTTAAAGACCTCTCTAGACAGAGAGGTCAGGGCTACTCATCACTTGCTACTCATGGCCAAAGATGCAGGGAAACCAGAGCTCAGTGGCACTGTGCAGCTGGTGATTTCTGTGCTCGATGAAAATGATAATGCGCCTGCTTTTAACCAGTCAGTGTATAAGGTCCAAATGGCAGAGGATGCTCTAAGTGGCACATTAGTGATGACATTAAATGCCACTGATTTGGATGAGGGAAGCAATAAGGATGTTACATATTCATTTCAGAACCGCGTGGCTCTTACATTAAAAAATATGTTTACCTTAAATTCTGTAAGTGGTGAAATAAGAACAAAAGTAAAATTGGATTATGAGGAAACTCACCAATATGAGATTCAAGTACAAGCAAGGGATAAAGGGAGTAATCCAATGACTGGTTATTGTAGTATTGTGATTGAGGTACTTGATGTCAATGACAATGCCCCTGAGATGTCACTAAAATCTCTGTCAGTACCAGTGCCAGAAGACTCCCAGCCTGGGACAGTGGTGGCCCTGATCAGTGTCTTGGATCGAGACTCTGGAACCAATGGACAAATAAGCTGCTTTTTGCATCCCCCTGGACTCCCCTTCAAGCTAGTGTCTACCTTTAAGAATTACTATTCCCTGGTAGTGGCTGAACCCCTGGATCGGGAGCAAGTGGCAGAATACAAACTTCTTGTAACAGCTCAAGACCACGGGATACCATCATTGTCAGCCACCAGCAGCCTGGAAGTACCCATTGGTGATATCAATGACAATACACCAACCTTTGCACAATCCACTTACACAGTTTTTGTGAAGGAGAACAACTCACCTGGTGCTCATATCTTCACAGTCTCTGCCTCAGACCCAGATATGGCTGAGAACGCCTTGGTCAGCTACTGGATAGATGAGAAGCTCTGGTCACTCTCTAGCTACATTTCAATACACTCAGAAAGTGGGAAACTCTATGCTCTGCAGCCCTTTGACTATGAGGAGCTAAAGCTTTTGGAATTCCAGGTGAGCGCAAAGGATGCAGGGCTGCCCTCTTTGCGTGGTAATGTGACAGTGCAAGTCTTTGTGATGGATGAGAATGACAATGCACCTGCCATATCTGTGCCACAGGAGACCCCTCTCCTGCTGGTGGCCCCTGTGATGGCTGGGCATGTCGTAGGAAAAATTCATGCCTTGGATGCTGACTCAGGCTACAATGCGTGGTTACGCTATGAAATGCATTCAGGGTCCAATGGTCCTTGGAGAGTGGGATTGTACAGTGGTGAGATCAGTACTACTCGCATCCTTGATGAGGGGGAAATTAGTCAGAATTTGCTGGTGCTGGTGAAGGATCACGGCAAGCCAATGTTGTCAGCCACTGCCACATTGAGTGTGTCACTAATGGCAAGCACCCAGCTTATGCAGACTGATTCCCGCCTTCCTAGAATGGGAGGAAGCTCAAAGCCCTTGGTGGACAATGTCAACATCTACCTCATCATAGCTATCTGCACAGTGTCCAGCTTATTTCTGCTTGCAATTATAGTTTACATTGCCTTACGATGCCAATCCCAGGCAAAGGAAAACATGATGTATGGCCCTGGCACAGCTACACTGGTATGCGCCAGTGAAGTTGGTAGCTGGTCCTATTCAAATCGTCACAGTCACATCCTGGCAGGAGTGAGTAGTGAAGCTGGCATCAAGAATGACCTCATGGTTTTCAGTCCCAACATTCTTCCTCCTCCAGGCAATGAAAATCAGGAACAAATACTTTGCGATTCATCCATACAGGTGAGTCATAGATTTTGAAGATCATTTTGTCATATGCAATTGTATCATTGTACTCTTAATTTCTGTCACCAGTAAGAATTATTGCTAGGATGATAGGAAAGATAAGGATTTTCCAGTGTTAATATTTAAATGTTTTATTTTCGTTTTAAAATTCTAGACATAGTACACCAATATAAAAAAGCAAAAACATAAAAATTGCTACAACAAAACAATTAGCAGTAACCAATATGGAACAGCAGACTAAAATTAGGTAGACCACATACTGAAAGATCTTAGCAAATAAATTAGTATTTGCTTGGCACCACATTCATCATAAGACGAGCTCCCTGGAGAGGATGCTTCTTAGACAATATGCCACATTTGAGAAGTCTCTATGTTTGATCTTCTGAAGACAGAAGATGAGAAGGAAAGTTCTGTGATGAAGACCTTAAACATATTGTTTCGAGTACTCTGGAGTAATATTGTTGGCCAAGTAACCAACAAAATTAAAAATCCATAAACCAATGACACATTTATTGAGCCAATTTCATTTATCTCTAATTATTGCTGCCCTGCAGTTGGAACTAAGGTTTTGTTACAGTTCTGTTTAATTTACAATGACATCTATGTAAATCAGAAACATAACCCTTAAAACAGCAATTTTCAGAATAAGAGCAATAACCAGTATAGCCAACAACAAAGAGGCAAGCACCAATTAAATCATTACAAAGCATTATCAGCACAACAATACTATTTTTTTTACCCATTACTCATGTAACTGATTTGTAAAACTATTAAAAATTATAATTGAACATATGCGAGTTATACATATACAAAAGCTGAAAAAATGGTTTCCAAAATGGTCAATCCCATTTCATTTGTTAGTCTGGATTATGCACATTTTACTCACAAGATAATGAGTAGAGTCATACTGCTGTCCTAATAAAAGGTTTTGAGCACATTATGGGTGTCCTTGTGTTGACTTAGGGATTGACAGGGAGGATGCCAACATTTGAAGAGCTCTTCTACATGACTGAGGCCCTAAGATAACTGAGAAGTACAATAACCTGGAAACCTCGTGCATGGACATCCTTTCTGTAGATGACTACAGCATTCAAGATGTTGTTCCAGTTGTGTTTTTGATATTGGGGTGGGTCATTGTTCAATATGTGAGTAAAGCAAAATCTTGATATCCATATAAAATCCAAAGACCATGACTTTTAAAATCATATTGATCATGCTTAAATAAATTTTATTAATTTGATGTTAAGCAATGAAAGTAAGAAGCAATTCCAATATTTTGATGTTATTTGATACTTACAAGGCTTTTGATAGACTAGAATGGCCATTTTATTGGGTGAATTTTGGAAAACTAACAAGGGAGAATATTTGAGTAATTATGTGGTATGATACTATAATTTTTGGAGATATAATAATCATTTTATTATGATTAATAATTTTTAGAACATATTTTAATCTAACAAAGTACCTCTTAGGGGTATTTATTTTCTCCTACACACTAGGTTTACATTCCTTTTTCTCAAGAGCTTACAGAAGACAGAGATGTTGCTAATAACCAGTACAGTACTCACAGCCATAAATTTTCCTTTTTTGTTGATAATGTTCTCTGACTGACTGACTCTGGATGCAGAATATTTACAGTATAATATTAAGCTATAGTAAAGTATTTGGATATAAAGTGAATGTAAAGTATCAGGATACATCGTGTGTGAGAGTGAAATATAAGGAGTAAACATATCTAAAGAACAGAAATGCAATTTCCTTGTAAATATAATGTGTATAAATATAAGTACTGCTTGAACTTTTCCTGGCTCATATTTGGTTAGTTCACAAATCTGTCCAGCTATTAACTCTACCCCTCTAAATTTCAAGAAATGTCTTCTTTTTAAGTCCATAAAATAGGAATATAACTTACTAGCAACCCATATAAACCCCAAACGCATTAGCTTCTCATTTTTTACTCATTGTGTGGTACTTGAGCAATGCTGACATGCTGCACCAAGTTGAGAGGGGAGTATTTGCCAGAAAATTCTTCATGTTTGCCGACATCCAGAGGGGTCGTGTAAATCCCACTGCTGATGGATCTGGATTAAACATGACAGATATACTGAATATGATATAATTTAAAATACTAGCTGAGTTTGGGGGGAATTGATAGGGGATCCGAACCAAATTTGGCAGACATACCTATCATGGCCAATTTAAAATATGGGCATTGTCATGGCCAGCTCAGATAGCAAGGATGAAGAGTTGCTTGATGGGCCAGTGGAGGAGCAGCTCCCAGCAGTCTGTCATGCCTACCTTAGCCACTGCTGAGGATGAGCCCTCAGTTGAAGCAAGTATTTCACAGCAGTCTGTGCTACCCTATTGGGTGAAGCTGAAGCAAACTTAACCCTTAGTTTTCAGAAGGGTTAAACTAAGGCCCCTTCTACACAGCTGTATAAAATCCACAATGAACTGGATTTCAGTGTGGACTCAGATAACCCAGTTCAAAGCAGATATTGTGGATTATCTGCCTTGATATTCTGGGTTATATGGCTGAATGGAAGGGCCCATACTCGCACCCTTAGAGCAGGGGGGTTTGCACGTCTTTTAGGTTTTCTGAAAAATGCTCACTATGCAAGCAGCTGCTAAGATCTTGACCCAGAGCTATCAATCTAATTAGCACCAACATTCTCATGTTGCAAACAAGGTTGTTCTTTGATCAATCATGACCCAACGCCTGTTTGTTTCTGACCTTGGAACTATCTGTTTGGTTTGACTTCAAATGAATTATGATTTCAGCTTCTTGGACTTTGGATCTTGGCATTGGCTCACACTTCCTTGTTGTTTGGGTTTTGTACTACTGATTTTGAACTTAACTTGTGGACATTCCAGCTTGATCTTCAAGGATTCTTGTATCTGGCTTCTTGGTTTTTGACTGCTGACTGTTGACTTACTCACTTCTGCTGTTTGTTTTGGAATGAGCTTCTGATAAAGCCAGTGTGTATGCAAAAGGTGGGTTTGGGCAGAAGATGATGGGACTTGTAGTCCACCCACATCTGCAGAACTATGTCAATCCCACAGATGAGGGAGAGATTGACAGAGGATGGTAGGAGTTGTGGTCCACCTACATCCAGAGAGTCGTGTCAATCCCACCAACAATGTATTTGAACCAAACCTGAGAGACATACCCATCACGATCCAACTTAAAATACCGTTGGCAACAAGGAGAAATAATAATAAATAATGTAATTTAAAATCCAGAAAATCCAGCCACATCCAGAAAATTGCAAGAGTTCCACCCATGACCAAAGGCATTTATGTCTTCCTAACCCATCAGATGGTTCACCCTACTTAACAACTTGCATCTCTTGACACCCTTACCCCTTCACTACATGGCTTGGGGACAACGGGAGTTGCACCCCTACAAAAAGCCTGACCCGTCTAATAAAGTAAGAGCACACCTTCATCTTTCACCCACCCAAATATAGGGCTAGGGGGAGTTCAGCACAGGACAGATCTGGAGCTGATGGGAATTGTGTATCTCATCAGATCTGGGAGTAATCAGTTACAATTGGACAAGTCCTGACCTAATCAGGTCTTGCACCCCGTCAGCTGTACATTTTTTTTATATAAATGGTCCCATTATATGATTATGCATTTTCTAATGGGACCATTCATAAAATCCAAAATCAGAGAATTACTATTTCTAATAAATAGCATTACAAAATATCGAATGTGGGCAACACAGAGTACATAAACTAGTCAGAAATAAAATTGGTTTACAGACAAGACCAGAGATTTCCAGAGATTATTTCTGCCATCCAGAAGCAGCCATAGATGACTGCAGACAAGCATGGACATAAAATGGGTAACTGAGAAATAAGATGACGGTACCAGTATAGCCTGCTAAGGTTTACAAAAATGCAAGCCATCTGAAAAACAACAAAGTAACTTAATGAGGTGGCAAGAAGGACTGGGTATCCTAACTATCCTGAGAAGAGTGAGACATGCTCAGTAGTTGTGGAAAGATGATAGCTGGAAAAGAAACATAAATGTGGGCAAGAGAATGAAATGGCTTGCTGCAGAAAACCACAACTGACTTGATACCACACTCTCCAATTAGTAATTGATAACTCATTGCAAGGAAACAGCACATAACCATTTACTGATGAATTGTAACAAATGCAAGGAAAACCTTGCAATATTCCTTGTTTTGAATTGAGCATGCAAGATATGAATGTCCATTGTTGGCAAATGATAATAAGCCAGTCTTTAAAAAATATGTCTGAAGTAAGGTTCAGATTAAGAGATCTAATGAAATACGAGAAGGGAGAGTCAGTATCTAGAACAAGATATATGAGTAGGTTCTCTCTCTCTGCCTCCTCCTTCCTCAGAAGATCATAAAAAGCAAAAATTGTCAAACAATTTAGAGCTTTCTTTATGAATGAAAAACTGGCAATAGGAGAGACATAACAACCTTTTAAGTAACATTGATTAAAACCCTTGTAACTCTGAAACTAATCTTGTGCATTTTTATATTTAAGCACACTTGTCAAGTGCAATTAACACAATGAACAGCTCATTCTAACTGCAAACTAAGTTTTATGAGATGTTCATTGACACTGGCCGAACAGGAAGTTAACACCAAAAAGGAGTTATGTGCTTTAAGGATTTGTATGTTTTCAATCCAAATATAGATTTCTGTATTTTTTCAATTGTTGACATTCTCAAATGATCTGAAATATAGCAATACACACTAACAAAATATCTACAAACTGAATCTTGAAAGAATAATTTAGCCTCCTGGAGATGATATCAACCTATGGATCCTTTTCTTTGTACCTGTTATAAGAGCAAATGCAATGTATGAAGAAAGCAGGGGTTTTTGCAATACAGCTTCTGAGGCTTAATGATGTCACTTTTCTTGGTACCAACAACCTAATATGGGTTCTGGGCAAGCACAATGACAAAAAGTTAGATCCCAAAATATTTATATATTATGCTTTATTGCAGACTTCTTCCAAGAGTGGCGTATAGGTTCTCAGCTTTCTAACAAACAAATGGTTAATCAAAAAATGCCATTATTGAGAAAATGGATGGATTTTTTAAAAAAATGTCAATAAAAATGTAATTTCCTAGAAATAAAGCAAACATTCAAATAGTTGGCAAAAAGTGGAAACATGGTATTGTCTGCACTTCACATACTCACTCACATGGTGGAGCAATTGCTTAAATAATCTCTGAAACCTCAGAATACAGCTCTCCTCCTTTAAAAAATGCATTGAAAACGTCAGCAGACATCCAGCTGCATTTACAAGATCTATAGAAATTACTGTCAGAGATGGTACTCCCTGGTGTTCTTGACTATCTACATTAGCTGCATCTAAAACAAGTATTTACAAAGCATCCTACTTGCAAATCTTCATGGTTATTATGCGGATAGACCTTTTGGTGAGGAAGCAGCTGCTGCATCTGATTCTCCTCCACACAGCCTGGGAGATGGGGAGCGGCCAGCTCCATTATTCTGTGCCGGAGGAATCCCAGCATGGCACCTTTGTGGGCCGCATTGCCCAGGACCTGGGGCTGGAGGTGAGTGAGCTGGTGCCTCGGATGTTTCGGATGGAATCCCAAGGCCAGGGGGACTATTTCAGGGTCAATTTGCAAAATGGGATTTTGTTTGTTAATTCTCGGATAGACAGGGAGGAGATGTGTGTCAAGAGCTCTTTGTGTTCCATTCACTTGGAGGTGATTGTGGATAAACCCCTGCAAGTCTTCCATGTGGAAGTGGAGATTGCAGATATTAATGACAATGCTCCTGTCTTCTCTGTCACTGAGCAAATATTGATTATAGCAGAAGCAAGGTTGTCTCATTCTCCTTTCCCACTGGAGAGTGCTTCTGATGCAGATATTGGGACAAATGCTCTGTTAACTTACAGGATCAATCCAAATGATTATTTTAAGCTCAATGTAGTTACAAATGAAGATCAAACAAAGTCAGCTGGGCTTGAATTAAAGAAAGCATTAGACAGAGAAGATGTTTCTGTGCATCATCTAATGCTGACAGCCACAGATGGAGGCAAGCCAGAGCTCACAGGAACAGTCCAGTTGGTGATAAATGTGTTGGATGTAAATGATAATGCTCCATTATTCAATCAATCTGTTTACAAAGTCAGAGTGCCAGAAAATCCAGTTAATGGGGCTCTCATAATTACACTCAGTGCAACAGACTTGGATGAAGGGAGTTTTAAAGACATTGCTTATTCCTTTAGCAGCCTTGTTCCTTCCAAAGTTAAAAGCATCTTCCAAATAGGTGACAGCACGGGTGAAATTAAGGTTGTAGGACCATTGGATTATGAAGATACTAATTTGTGGGAAATTCAAATTGTAGCAGAAGACAAAGGCAATCCTCCTCTGACTGGACATTGCAAAGTTGTGATAGAGATTTTAGACATGAATGACAATGCTCCTCAGCTATCACTAAAGTCCTTGTCAGTGCCAGTGCCAGAAGACTCCCCTCTTGGTATGACAGTGGCACTGATTAGTATCACAGATAGGGATTCTGGAGCCAATGGACAAGTGAGTTGTTCCCTGTGGCCTTCTGTATTCCCCTTCAAGCTAAAATCCACCTTCAAGAATTACTACTCTCTAGTTCTGGATGTACCCTTGGATCGAGAGCAAGTACCTGAATATGTACTAGTAGTGAAAGCTTGGGATGAAGGAACTCCATCACTATCAGCTAGCAGTACCTTGACAATTCCCATTAGTGACATCAATGACAATGCACCTGCTTTTGCTCAGCCCTCCTACACAGTCTTTGTGAAGGAAAACAATCCACCTGGTGCTCACATCTTCACAGTATCTGCCTCAGACCCAGATATGGCTGAGAACAGCCTAATCAGCTATTGGATAGATGAAAAGCTGTGGTCACTATCAAGCTACATCTCAGTACACTCAGAAAGTGGGAAACTCTATGCTTTGCAGCCTTTGGACTATGAGGAGCTGAAGCTTTTGGAGTTCCAAGTGAGTGCTAAGGATGCTGGCCTGCCTTCTTTGTGTGGCAATGTAACAATTCAAGTGTTTGTGGTGGATGAGAATGATAATGCACCTGCAGTATCTGGGTTGGAGGAGAATCCGATCCTGCTGGTGGTCCCTGTGACAGCTGGACATGTTATGGGTAAGATCCGTGCCCTGGATGCTGACTCAGGCTACAATGCATGGCTGCGCTATGAACTACATGAAGCAAGCAATGGACCCTGGCGTGTGGGGCTCTATACTGGTGAAATCAGCACTACACGGAGCCTGGATGAATCAGGGAGCAGTGGTAGCAGCCAGAATTTTGTGGTGGTGGTGAAGGATCACGGTAAACCTGTACTATCAGCCACAGCCACAGTTAGTGTCTCACTTGTGGCAAGCACTCAGGCCATTCAGGCTGATGCCCATCTTCTCAGAACAGGAGGGAACCGAAAGGACCAGGTGGAAAATGTCAATGTCTACCTAATCATTGCAATCTGCTCAGTGTCCAGCCTGTTTCTGTTGGCAATTGTAGTATACATCGTCCTGAGATGCCATTCCCAGGCAAAGGAAGCAATGGCATATGGTCCTGGCACAGCAACACTGGTCTGTGCAAGTGAAGTGGGCACCTGGTCCTATTCAAATCGCCACAGCCACATCCTGGCAGGAGTGAGTGGGGAAGCTGGTGCTAAAAGTGACCTCATGGTTTTTACACCGAACATTCCTGTCTTTGCAGAGAATGGGAATGTTGGGAATACAAAGGAACTGGTTGCAAGTTTATCTGCAGAGGTGAGTTACATATATTCCTTAAAATCACTGAAACTAACACTCTTATATTCTTTTTGATGTGAAAATACTGAAGAAAAAGATAGTATTGGTGAATACGGCAATTGTCTAATGCAATGTAACTAGATAGTTAACACAGTACATAGCTCTTTATTTATATTAATTTTTGCCCTTTTCCCCACCTTTAGACCTTTAAAGAGTATAACAAAGTTAAAACAATTAAGCAATAAAACTCAGGACTTGTGATGAAAGCTGGTGAAACGTATTGCGGAGAGGATGGAAAGGTCAATGGGAGTGAGATGGTGAGATGGGAAATGGTTTGATTATCAAAATGGTCTGTTGTACTTACTAGGGAGCTGTCTAATAAGTAATTGAATAAAATGAAAGTTCAAAAGACCATCAACAAATAAATCCATGAAATCCCAAAGTTCTACTCTACTCTAGGAGAAGAATTCTTCAGAGGTTTTGTCAAATGTTTTACTAGTTTAACATTGTCAAAGTTCCTGTCCAACTACATGAGGAATGGCAATGAAATCTAGATTGACTCCCCCCATTGAGTCATCATCCTTGAGTGGTGTTCTGCCAGGCTTTTTCACCAATTGCACCAATTGTTTGCACAATTCATACTAGTCCAAGGAATACTAAACCTACGGAAGTTATAATGGATTGTGCCACCACTGCTACAACATCCATATGAATGACTATTATATCTTTAGAGACAACTATCTTTTGTAATAGGTCATGGAAAAGCTTGAATAAGTGGAATCAGGTATTGTGTTTGATATCAGGACTAGGATAAAAATAGGAGATCTACAACTGGTTGAGGGTTTGTGCTTGCACTACTTAGTACAACTCAATTTACAGTGAAAGAGGTAAGGAAGTAGGTTTTGTTATTCATATTTGATACAACATGCTTTATTGACTGCTGTTTTGGATATAGTTACTTGGCACATATGTTTCAAGGTTCTATAGAGTTCTTTTTAATGTCTATGCACAGATGAGTGGATATACTTGGTTGCATTCAGTTTGCTTCAAATAGAAGTGGTCTCTGAAGGGAGTGGGGAAGGTTTCTGCCAAATTCCTCTTCCACTGTAGCACCTTTGATACAATTCGTGGAATTCTTAACTCTCCAGACTAGTATTGGGGGTACAGAGAACCAAAATGGTGGGAAGGGGAAGTCATGCAGTTTGCCTTCTCCTTTTATAATGTGCACCGAAAATCCTTTTACTTAAGCAAAACCTTCCTCAATTTATAGTCTTCAAAATGGGACTTCAGTTAATACACCTATTCCAAAAAGGTCATCATAGTTTCACAATTCATATTAGATTTTAAATGGGAATACATGACTGTAGGTGAAGTATTTTGTATTGCTTTATGCTACATACATAGAGAAAATATTTTATAGTGAGCAGAGCAGGAACACCTCGGAGGAACCTGATCTCATCTAATCTTGGCAGCTAAGTAGGCTGAGGCTTTGTTAGTACTTGGAGACGGGACCAAAAGGGACCACCAGGTGCTGCAGGTTATATACTTCAGAGAAAGGCAAAGGCAAGTCACCTCTGAGCATGTCTTGCCTAAGAAAACCTATGAAATTCATTGGTTTCCATAAGTTGACTGGCAGCAGAGATCAACTGACAGCAAAGAAAAAAAATCTTCTAACATTTGTAGCCAGAGAGAAAGCAAGTGATAGGATTGAATGGAAGCATCATTTTTCTTGTACAGTTTTGATGTTTGAGGATGTATAGCACTGTGCAATCTAGAGAGATATAATGTTATATCTCTCGATTGAAACATTGAAAATACACCCTAAAATATTTATATTTTAACAGTACATAATTAAACATTATTTCATTGTTTAATAATTCTTGAATGTTCTAGTAGATTCTGTTTATGTTATTTTTTCTGCTGCCTTTCTTTATTTTTTAAGATGATGTGTTTAGGTGTTTGTAGTTTTAAAGTTCTAATATTATTTAATTTTTAATCTACATATTTCATTGTCTATTAATGGTGCACACACTACATTATTTATAATTAACTATATATTTCACATCATATTACATAAGAAACATAAACTGTACAACAGAAAAACCCCTGGGCTGCTAAATATATTTTCCAAAAGTTTTACCAATAGTGATTTAATCAAAACTAAAACTAAATGGTTAATCAATTTTGGGTGACTGTGGTAGAAACACTTTTAATGTCATTTTTATAAAGAAGGAACAATCCTATCCCAGACAAAAGCACACAGCGAAGTAGCTTACTCTCACACAGCTGGAAACAACAGTGTGGCTGAAGGATTCTTGAGTTTAAGCAATAATGAACAGCAGAGTTTACATTAAAGAACTACATTTTCTAGACAGAAAAGTTGGGGCCTAGACTAAATCTAATTACAGATTTGATTTAATGTCCATTTTCATCTAATAGCAAACAAAAGAACAGTCTCAAAAACTACATTCTGCATTCAGCTCTCACTCAAAGACTTAAAAGAGAGGAGGAACTAAAGAGCACGAGATCTGGGGGGCTTAATACAAAAAGCGTGCAACCTGCAAATATCACTCTACATCATCAATGAGATGGGAGGGGGAATAGAGGGTAAGAAAGGCATTCAGAGAGGATAATGGGGAAGGTCTTCCCTAGCCTGCTCTTGCTTGCTGCCCTATCTATTTCCTCAATGAGGACTATAGACTTGGTCAGGATGTAATTGAACTCCAGCAATCCCCTTCTTCAACCATAAACTCAGAAGTCCACAAGAGTCATCATCTTCAATTTTTCATGATGTTCTTGGTAATGGCTTTGTGAGAATATCTGCAATAATTTCTCCCATTGAGCAGTATTCCAGTTTAATAAACCCTTCTTCATGTGTATCCACGTTACTTTGTATTTACATGTTTGAACAGAGAGCTAATCTTCTCTGTCTGAGAGATCTTCATGTATCCTTGGCTGTTTTCAAAAACTTCATTTGGTGTCAGTTCAGTTATTCCAAATGCCAAAAACAGCACATGTAGCCATTTCAACTATTTATGTGCTTCAGATGCTGGGACATATTCTACTTCAGAAGAAGATGCTGCAATTATCTCATGCTTTTGAGTTGTTCAATCAATCCATAGAAAAACAGATATCCACTTGTCGATTTTCGGTCACTAACATTGTTAATCCAATCAGCATCCACATATCCTTTCAGCATAGGATTACTGATTGCTTGCAATCTAAGTTGAGATCCATTGTTCCTTTCAAATATCTTGCCAGTATTTTGACTGCACTTAAATCATATTTGGTTGGTTTGTTGGTTTTTCTGTATAAGATTCCAACTGCCACTGAAATGTCCAGTCTGCTGATTCTGCGTATGTAGAAGCGCTTTCCAATAGCTTCTTTGTACAGTTTGTTGCAATTACAGTCTGGTAATGGTTCACTTTGAGAAGTATTCTTCCAATAATTGACTTCCATGGGCATGGTTATTGGTTTTGCATCTGAAAAATCTGATGTCTTAATAAGTCCAATATTTTCTCCTTTTGATTCAGAAGAAAGCTACCATCTGCTCTCCTAATTTGTATTCCTAGGTAATGCGTCACATTGCTGAATTTCTTCGCATCAACTTTCTTTTTAAGATGCTGCACAATCTCATTAATATCTGACAATTTTTCACAAAATAAAATCTGATCATTGATGTAAGTCAGAATATATGTTCATTTGTTGACTTCATATCTTAAATAAAGGCAACGATCAGCCTTTCCTTGAGTAGACCCCTTCTCAATAATTTGACTCAGTTTTATATTCCAGGCTTTGGCTACCTGTTTTAATCCATAAAGACTCTTTTGTAGTTTGCATACAAGATGTTTGCCATCCTCAATTCCGAATCTTGCTGTTCATTCCATGTAAATTTCTTCTGTTAAGTCTCCATCAGAAAAAAGCTGTCTTTGTGTCCAAATGTTCCACATTCAGTCCTCGAGAGGCTGCAATAGTCAGCAATGTCCTTAGTGCGCTGTGTTTCACAACAGGTTTGAAGTTTGATTGTAATCTTGTCCAAATTCTTGTAAGACATTTTGCAACATCTGTCAGGGGTATTTTGATTATACTTTCCCTAAATGGCAGGGGATTGGACTAGATGGCCCATATGGTATCTTCCAATTCTATTATTCTATGGTCATAACAACAGTGCAACCTGAAAATATCACTTTACATCATCAAGGACATAAGAGGAGGGAATAGAGAGTGAAAAAAAACAATGAGAGCAACAGGCATTCAGGGACTTTAAAATATATTTTAACATATAGCACATCCTAATACCATGTTTTACCCATATCTATTTTTATTATAGAAGATATGATGATAAAAAATAGGTTAAGAAAAATTATAGTTGATATTGAACTTTTTGTGGTGCTCTATTTACATATGAAAATGTATATATTAGTTCTACATATTTCAAGCAACTGGTAAATGATTTCATTCTTTCATAGATCAAGGACTGGCGTTTTCCAGCTTTTATTTATAATCTTAGGGTTTTTTTTTGCAATATTATTAAAACTGTTCTGGGTTTCCTAGCAATACTTTGAAGAAGTAGTTTTTAAATTTTTTTACTGTGAACTTCCTTTTTATTGATCTTAATTGGGTTTGTTTCTAAAATACAGTCTAGGGAAAACTATCCTTTTCATCAGAGTACACCTAACAAATCAAGCACCATTTGTTACTTTTTAACAAAATAATTTTCCTCCATCAATTCCATCTGATCAGTTCACAGAAATACTTACATATCAAATAGTTTTATTTGCCCTCTTTAAATTCTGTTATTTACTCACAAAAATGTCCATATATCCTAATTATGCCAATCAATAATATGTCCAGTCTGTTTAAATTACTTACATTACTGTCATGCTTGCTTTATTGCAAATGGATTACTGTTATCAAGCAAGTACTGAATTGTCATAGTAAAAGGAGGAGAACTTAATGTGTGCATCTGCCAAAAAAGCTTTAGATAGAGTGGAGTGGGCTTTTTTTTTTAAAAAAAATCCTCTTCATTTCCAGTGTTTTTATTATGGGTATGTGGGTTTGAACAATGCAAAGTCAGTATGTAGTCAATGCACAACCATGATCATGATTTCAAAGGTAAAAATCCGTTGAGCTAAACTTACAAAGGAGGAGGACATGATTATTTGTGTTCTTCTAATGTTCTAGAAATATTAGCAACCTCATTAGGTCATGCCCAACTCTGAAGGAATTTACAATGGGATCAGGAAAAGGGTTAAGCTTCCTGAAAGGAAATTGATATAATAATCCAAATTTGGTGTATTGAGTTTTATGCAGCAATACTATCAAATGTCTCCAAAAAGCCTGAGCCTTTTTTGTGTGATGCACTAATACTGTATAACCATATCAATGTAGACTGGCAGGAGGGGAAACAAGGTGACTGGCATTGGGGGAAAAGTCTTCTTAGAACTAACAGATTTTCCTTCCTCTTGCACTAGAGAAAGTGAAACTATTAAGGCAACGCAGTAACAGGATTTTGGCCAATGTTATCAGATATACTATTCTATGCTATTCTGATACATCCAATTGGTCCAACGGGCAGCAGCCAGGATGTTAATGGGGGCCCCTTACAGAGAGAGGTCAACCCTTCTGTTTAAGGAGCTCCACTGGCTGCCGTTTATTTTCCGAGCCCAATTTAAGGTGCAGGTGCTTACCTACAAAGCCCTGAACGGTTTGGGACCACCCTACCTGCGTGACCGCATCACAGTCTATGAACCCACACGTTCACTCCGGTCATCAGGAGAGGCCCTGCTCGTGATCCCGCCCGCGTCGCAGGCGCGCTTGGTGGGGATGAGGGACAGGGCCTTCTCTGTGGTGGCGCCCCGCCTCTGGAATGCCCTCCAGAAAGATCTCAGACAGGCCCCTACTCTGGCGGTTTTCAGAAAGAACCTGAAAACCTGGCTGTTCCAACGTGCCTTCTCAGATTAGGAACCCCACTACCAAAGCCCAGAAGCACTTTAGTAGAGTCAAGATCACCCTCACTGCACACTGCACTTATATTTTAATCCCATATCCCTCCGACACTTCAGCACTTTTAACCCTGTACCCCACTCCGGCCGGCTCAGTTTTTAATAATGTCCTGTTGTATTGCTATTGCTATTGTTTCTGCTTTAACTGTTTTTATTTGCTATGTATTGTGTTGTTGTATTGTGTTGGGCTCCGGCCTATTGTAAGCCGCATCGAATCCCTTGGGAGATGCTAGCGGGGTACAAATAAAGTTATAATAATAATAATAATAATAATAATAATAATACATATGCAAGTTAAATGTAAAAGACATGTCTTTATCATGTATTTTGGAGGAAGGGGATAAAAATAAAATTACTGTGAGCCTGTGAGAAAGGGAAATAGTATGATGAAGAATGAGCAGGAAAAAACCAGCTTTAACCCCAAGAGGCTGAACAAGGGTTGACATGAAGACCTAAACCAGCCGGGTGTGGTCAGGACCTGAGGAGAAAGGAAGTACTCCTTTGTCTTTTATCAAGAGAGGTGGCTCCTAAAAACACCCTCCCATGAAACAAGTCCTTCCAAAAGCAATTAAATTACTGTGAGCATGTGAGACAACTGAACAGCATAAACAACAACTTAAGAATGTGTTAGAAAGAGCCAGTGCATCAAAAGTGGCAGAAACCTTGGAGCAGTACAAGGCCCTCAACTTCCAGGCATCTTGACCTAGGGCCAATGGAAGCTCAACACTGGACAGATCTGGGGCTGATGGGAATTCATTGTGCCAGACCTGGGAGTAACGGGAGCTAAACCTGGATGGATTTGTAGCTGATGGGAGTTGCAGCCTGCCCAGGTCTTGAGGTGATGAGATTTTTGGTCCCATTATACAGTTATGGATTTACTAATGGGGCCATTCATGGAATCCAAGGCCAAACATTGACTCTTTCTAATAAATAGGATTGCAAAATACCTAACCCAGGCAACACCAGGTACATAAGCTGGTTTCTAATGAAAGCTTCTATGGCATCATGCAATTTAAGATAACAAAAAAATACATGAAACTGGAAATGAAAAACACCAGGGTTAAGAAACAGCCATCATATTTAAATGTAACATGAAAATAAACTACTGTACCCAAAGATCTGTTTAATAAGGCTATTAATAAAAAATGTTGTTGTGTGCCTTTAAGTCATTTCTGAATTGGCAACCCTTTCAATGGTTTTTCTTGGCAGGAGTTGTCCAGTAGGGGTTTGTCTACAACGTTCTTTGAGGCTGAGAGAGTGTGCCTTCTCCACAGCAGTTTCTGTGGCAAAGCCAGGATTTGGACCCTGATCTCGAGTGAACTTATCTGCGTATTTCCTGCCATGGTGTGTGGCTTTCTTCAGACTTTTAAAAAGCCTTGAACATCTCTCCTCTCTTGTTTACAGGCAAAGGAACAATAGAAGAAGTGTTTATCACTATGAAGTAGAAGGTTCTGGTACCTATATACTTTTTCCTCCCTGAAGTGAAATTGATCTTGGACAACTCTGATTTAAAGTAGAAAAATAGTTGGAATGCAAAATATTAAGTCACCACATCCTCTGCCATACTTCTATTTAAGAATCTCAGAGAGTTTGTTTCACACTGGTGAGAGATAGCATTATGTAGTGGTCAGATTGTGACTAGAGATCAAGACACATGCCATATCATCATGTGATTTTTGTTTTCAAAAACAAAACAGTCATGTTGCAATGAGATCTTCAGATTCCCCCTCCCCCCAAATAAAAACGAGGATGCATAATGTCAAAAACTGCCTATGAACAGCTGGAAAAAACCCAGATGAATATGGGGAAGACTTACCTTTACTTGTTCCTGGAGATCAAGGTTTGATTCCCTGATTGACCATGGAAACCCACTGGGTGACCTTGGGCAAACTGCATTCTCGTAGCTTCAGAGCATGGCTGTTGTTGAATATAACAGTTTATCAGCCTTGAAACATGTGAACATTTTCTCTGAGCAGCTTGGAAACTAAAACTGCATGGATTCCTCAATGCAAGATATCTTGGATATCAAGTGGTAAAATGGGAATGAGACCACCCTGGCATAGAATCATTCAATGAAATTTCACATCTTTTAAAGATACGAAACTTACCCGGCCATTTATTACAGTCAGCTGACATCCTGGAGTTATAATTGCATGATGTAGAACAAGGATGTCATATATAGCAGCAACAAAGAAATGGTGGTTGCTCAGCTCTATGTTTGAAAAAGAAAATTATAAAAACATCACAGGAAAAGTTGATTTCAAAATTCAAGCACAAGGGGGCAGTGTTGCCTAAAGAAAGATATAGAAGAGGCCAATCCAGAGCTCCTCCCTTTGAAGTGACTGAAAACCCTGCCTGACAGTAGCAATACCACACAGACAATGCTAGAGCCCTGAAATCTATTCAAATGATTACCTCAAAAAGAATGTGGATCAGATCCTGTTCTTCAGTCCTTCAAGGAAAGGGATTTTGAGGAAACAGAAGACGGTGCTGGGCTTTGTTCCTCTCCTTGCCATGGTTTCCTGGCAGAATGATTCTGTGCTGAAGCAGCTGCTGCATCTGATTCTCCTCCACACAGCCTGGGAGATGGGGAGCGGCCAGCTCCATTATTCTGTGCCGGAGGAATCCCAGCATGGCACCTTTGTGGGCCGCATTGCCCAGGACTTGGGGCTGGAGGTGAGTGAGCTGGTGCCTCGGATGTTTCGGATGATCTCAAAAGGACAGAAGGATTTCTTTGAGGTAAATATGCAGAATGGGATCTTGTTTGTGAATTCCAGGATGGACAGGGAGGAGATGTGTGCAAGGAACGTTGATTGTTCCATCCATCTGGAGGTGATTGTTGATAAACCTCTGAGAGTTTTTCATGTGGAGGTGGAGATCAGGGACATAAATGACAATGCTCCCATTTTCTCTGCAAATGAACAAATTCTGAGCATAGCAGAATTTATAACAGCAACTGGTGCCAGATTCCCATTAGAGGAAGCCTCTGATGCTGATATTGGTCCTAATGCTCTTCTAACCTACAAGCTCAGGCCCAATGACTATTTCAGTGTGGAACAAAAAACAGATGGCCACCATAATAAACCCTTGGCAATTGTTTTGAGGAAACCACTGGACAGAGAAGAGATCCCTACCCATCATTTGTTACTCACAGCCACTGATGGGGGAAAACCAGAACTCACTGGCACAGTCCAGCTGGTGATAAATGTGCTGGATGCTAATGACAATTCTCCTGTGTTTAACCAGTCGGTTTACAGGATAAAATTGGTAGAAAATGCAGCTAATGGCACACTAGTTATCAAACTGAATGCCACTGATTCAGATGAAGGAACTAATGGAGAAATCTCTTACTCATTTTCTACACGTGTAGCACCAGATGTTCGAAAGTTTTTTGACATAAACTCCAATACAGGGGAAATAACTGTAAGTGGAAGAGTAGATTTTGAAGACAGAAGTGTATATGATCTTCAGATTGTAGCAGAGGATAAAGGCAATCCTCCATTGTCGGAACACTGCCAAGTAATGATTGAGGTGTTGGATGTGAATGACAATGCCCCAGAGGTGTCATTCTCATCCCTCTCCGTGCCAGTCCCAGAGGATTCCCCACCAGGGACAGTGGTGGCCCTCATCAGTGTGTCAGACAAGGACTCTGAGGCCAATGGTCAAGTCACATGCTCCCTGTGGCCTCCTGGCCTCCCCTTCAAACTGGTTTCTACCTTCAAGAATTACTATTCCTTAGTGGTGGCTGAGCACCTAGATCGAGAAAACATGTCTGAGTATGGATTGATGGTGATGGCCCAAGACCATGGGGTCCCGTCTTTGTCTGCTAGTAGTACTGTGGTTGTGCCAATCAGTGACATCAATGACAATGCACCCAGTTTTGCACAGCCCTCTTACACAGTCTTCGTGAAGGAGAATAATCCACCAGGTGCCCATATCTTCACAGTGTCTGCCTTTGACCCAGACATAGCTGAGAACAGCCTCATCAGCTACTGGATCGATGAAAAGCTGTGGCCACTCTCAAGTTACATTTCAGTACATTCAGAGAGTGGGAAGCTCTACGCTTTGCAGCCTTTGGATTATGAAGAGCTGAAGCTTTTGGAGTTCCAAGTGAATGCCAAGGATGCTGGGCTGCCCTCCTTGTGTGGCAACATAACTATTCAAGTCTTTATGGTGGATGAGAATGATAATGCACCTGCAGTGACTGGGCATACAGAAGACAACTCTATCCTTCTAGTGGTCCCTGTGGCAGCTGGACACATGGTGGGTAAGATCCATGCTCTTGATGCTGATTCAGGATACAATGCATGGCTGCGCTATGAACTGCATGAAGCGAACAGTGGGCCTTGGCGTGTGGGCCTGTATAGTGGTGAAATCAGTACCATTCGCTCTGTGGATGAGGCAGAGGGAAGCAGGAATCACAACTTGCGTGTACTTGTAAAGGATCATGGTAAACCACAACTGTCAGCCACAGCCACACTGAGTGTATCACTAGTTACAAGTGCCCAGGCCATTCAAACCAATATCCGCCTTCCCAGGACAGATGAGAGCTCAAAGCCTAAGGCAGACCTTGTCAATTTGTACTTGATCATAGCCATCTGCTCAGTGTCCAGTTTATTTCTGCTGGCAGTCATCACGTATGTAGCTCTGCGGTGCCAGTTTCAGCCCAAGGAGCCAATGGTATATGGTCCCGGAACAGCCACACTGGTCTGTGCCAGTGAAGTGGGCAGCTGGTCCTATTCAAACCGTCACAGCCACATCCTGGCAGGAGTAAATGGGGAGGCTCTAGCCAAGAATGACCTCATGGTCTTCAGTCCCAACATCCCTGCTTCTTCTGAGAATGGGAATCAGCAGGACCTTCTGTGTGGAACGGTTAGTATTATTCATGGTAGGTTTTCTTTCCTGACATTGAATTTTAACATTTGGGTGGTAATCACAAACTTTCTCTTTGAGCAGTGTTAAATAGTCAACAATTTGTGAGTTGGGTTGTTGTAGGTTTTTCGGGCTATATGGCCATGTTCTAGAAGTGAGCTGATATAGTTTTGGCTGACATTCAACAGTTTTGAAAAATATTTCAGTGTTCTTTTTTTGCTTTCCTTTTTCAAATTGCTATTTTGTCTCTCCTTGCACAAATTTCTATCTACTGCTGTTAAGAGATGTTCTCCCTCTCTTTGCAAACTGGTGTTTATTTTGTTCAGATGTTCAGATATGTCAGCAAGATATGCCAATTTTGTGCATCAAATTTGTCTTGAATTAGATTGCAGAATTCATTTTGCTGGTGTTCCTCATAAAGTTTTAGCATTACTTCCCTCAAATTGTATACATGGCAATGCATTCGACATCTTGATTACCAAGACATCTGTGCCCTCATTTCTTCACAAATATAACCAAATTATCTTGATATAAAAGGTCTACTTTCAGTGTCATTGACCATTTGAATCACTTAGTCCATAAGCTTTCTTAATTAATCTCCAGTGGTTGGTGTAACTAGTGCTTCACAATGTAAAAGCAATGGGTAGTTGTAATATTTTCATTTTTTCTTTGCTAAAGCAATACAACGTTTTGTTGAATCAGCCATTGGGGATACACCAACTGTTCACACTCCTTCATTATTTAGCCATACAAATTATTTTCCTTTGATTCTATGATTCTATGACTCAATGTAAAGTTTTAAATATATCTTTTCCTTTAGCTCTCATTGGAAGTTGTAGACAACACAAGAATTACTCAATAATTCTGTCAGTATGAATGGAACTTATAAAAACCAATAATTTTGCTAACCCATTTGTCTAATCGCATATTATCTTGAAACATATCCTTCATTTGTAGCCTAATGTTATCAAACATGTTTTAAATACATCTTCCAGTTGTGCAAAATTGTACAACTGAGGCTTGAAAAATTTCCTTTACACTTCTTACATACTATCACAGACAATTCTTCAGTTGGTTCTTAGTTTCTTCTATAGCCACTCCATTTTATTCATCGCAAACATGATCTACGCCATATTTTCTTAATTAAAAACTTGTCCATATTATGGGTAATTCAACAGCAACTTAATGAATATATTTATGTGAAAGATAAAGTGATAACTGTACTATATGAAAACCAGCACTCCATTCCCACAGTGATAAAGTGAAAGATTGTCCCACATTCACAAATGTGTCACCTCAATGTGTGAGTGAGTCAGCAGAAGTGACTGTAAAATATATTTCTACACAGATCAATCAAAACTAAAAATCATTGGTTAATGAAATTTGGGATTGTAGCAGACTGTGATAGAAACAGGCCTAAGAGCATTATTTTAAAGAAGGAATTTTATCCTAGCTACATCTGTCGTTAAATTGCTTTTTTGATTTGTAAAATATACTTTCTATTCTTCACTTATTCCTAATAACAATTCACTTTCTTAAGTGAATTGTCAGCAATTATCATCAACAATTTTCTTACATATTCATATCTGTCTTGGTCTAACAATAAGGATTAAATTTTTTTAGAACACTTTAAATTAATTTTAAATATTACTTGTTGCTCTTTCTTTTTGCTGATTTTATTGTACATAGATTTAAAAGGCTTGTTGGAAAAAACAAATGATTTATAAAGACTTAAACACTTGCAATAAAAAAACTAATAATGATTTTCATCATTTTAAAAAATGCTTGTCCTCAGAGTTGGTCTTTTGAATTTAATGAATTGTCTTTATGTAGAACTTTATGTAACTTTATGTAAGCCATAAATAGTGAGTCTGGCTTCGATCTATTCTTGTACATAGTTTAGCTGATTTATGCTAAATATATAATCATAATACCATGTTATCAGTATGTACTTTTAAAAGAGAAAACATGGTTGTAAACAAAAGAGGATAAGAAAAATATAGTTGATCTTGAATTTTTTGTTCCATTCCATTTATATAGTGCAACCAGGTAAAATTCATTTTCTGTTGTTACATTTTTCCTCTACATATTTATAGCAACTGGAAAAGGAGAACTGTACAACTGTTTCAATCTTTCACAGATCAAGGATTTGAGTTTTCCAGCTTTTATTTATAATCTTATATACGATGCATAATATTTTCTCCCTTGACACTTAGGTTTTTGTAATATTATGGGTTTGTTATCAATATTTTGAAGAACTAAAATATGCTCCACCCTATTAATGATTTGAGAAAAATACAAAGAGAGATTATACGTGAAAACACCATTATGAGTCTTGCCGTTGGAGGCATGTCAAAGAAGGGAGCTAGGGTGGAACACATGGCCGATTTACAGAGAGATTTTAAAGAGAGAAGATAAAGAATTTAAACTAAAAACACAAGAAGAGTTTAGATTGGAGTTTGAAAATATCATGGTTCTAACTCCACAAAATAAAATATTTTTTAAAAAAAGATAGCAGAGAAGGCTTTTCAGAGAAAATGACAAGTTGGGATAAAATAATCTCAAACTGGGAAAAAACCATCACAAAGATCTATAGACTGCTCCTGGAATGGACTACAGAAAAATAACAAATTAAAGAATGTATGCTCAAATGGGCAAAAATTATAGACAGGACAATAATGATGGAGGAATGGGAAATAACATGGAATAAAAAAACTAAATTATACCTACTCTTATGACCTGAAAGAAAATTGACTAAAAATGATGTGTCAATGGTACATAACCCCTCAGAAACTCGCTAAATATTGTAAAGAAGTAAATCATTATTGCTGGAAGTGTGGAAAAACTGAAGGCACCTTCCACCATATGTGGTGGGCCTGTGTGAAAGCAAAATCCTTTTGGAAAGAAATTCATGTATTGTGTCAAAAAAATGAAACTGAAGATTCCACTGCAACCAGAATTCTTCCTATTAGGGATGACCAACATTGAATGGAACTCGAATAATGACAAACTATTCACCTATCTGCCGGAATATGGAGACAAAATGTATTACCATCAAATGAGGATTGGCAAGAGAAAATACTAGACATTATGAGTATGGATAAATTGACTTTCTTGATATCCAGATCACAAGGCAAATTCATTAAGACAACTGACTAGAGTCCACTCAAAGAATAGCTAAAAGAAAATAATATCAAGATATTAATTTAACCCGATGAAAAGAGTAGAACAAAACACCACCACATGAAGACAGGGAAATGGAGGTGTCAGAAGCACAAAAATAAATAAATAAATAAAATAACTTAATTCCATGATTTTATACCAAAACTCATTATAAAGAAGTAGTACAAACTACCCCGTTCCCTTTTTATCCTATATCCCTCTCCCCCTTTCCACCCTTCTCTTTTTCCCCCTCCCCTGCTTCACCATCTCTTTTCCATCCTAATTTTTAAAGTTTTATTTTCATGCTATAAAACCTTCAATAAAAAGAAAAATATATTTTGAAGAACTATAATTCTTTTTAAAAATTTACTATGAATTTCCTTATTATTGATCTTAATTAAAATAGTTTCTAAAATAATTCTGGAGAAAACTATTCTTTTCATCAGAGTAAACATAACAAATCAAGTATACTTTATTACATTTTAGCAAGCCTTGTTAATAAAATCATATTTCTCCTCCATTTGCATCAGATCAGTTGACAGAAATACTCAAACAGGAAATAGTTTGACTTGATGATTTTACATTGTATTGTTGTTATTTACTTACAATATTGCAAATGTATTGCAATTATTTCAATCCAAAATGCATTCAGTTTCTTCAGATTACTTATACTACTATTAAGCTTGATTTATTAAAGCTTAGTTATTTTAACTGAAAAAGTATTGGATGGAACAAGTATTGGATGGCAGTGTATTTATGTTTGTATATGATGAAAAGGCTTTGGATTGAGTGGAGTGGAATGTTTTTTGTTCACTTCATTTCCAGCTTTTTATTTGGGTATATGTTTTTGA
The DNA here is from genome assembly GCF_025583915.1 of Anolis sagrei ordinatus. Taxonomy (NCBI): domain Eukaryota; kingdom Metazoa; phylum Chordata; class Lepidosauria; order Squamata; family Anolidae; genus Anolis; species Anolis sagrei. Next base: position 115,176,240 of record NW_026847438.1, read on the forward strand.
ACTATGGTAAATGCCCAATCATAACAACGATGAAGAGTTAAAATTACAAAGGAGGAGAACATGGTTGTTCGAATTATTCTAATGACCTGGAAACATTAGCAACCTCAATAAGTCAAACCCAACCATCAAGGGAAATGCAATGTGATAAGAAAAAAGATTTAAGCTTCCTGAAGGGAAATTGATAGAATGGCCTTATTAACAAATTTGGTGGAAGTATTGAACTGTCTACTAATACAATAACATACTTTCCAAAAAGCAAATGTTTGTGCACTGCAGTAACATATTAGTATAGTTAGTGACAGGGGGATGCAAGGTGACTGGCACTGGAAGAAAAGTCTGCTTGGAACTAATGCTCTAATGTGTTTGATCTTGATGTATGACTTACATAAAAAGTAAAAGTTTCCCCTTGACATAAAGTCTAGTTGTGTCCAACTCTGTGGGTGCTCATTTCCATTTCTAAGCCAAAGAGCCAGCATTGTCCCTAGACACTTCCTAGATCATGTGGCAGTCATGCTTGAATGGAATGCCATTACCTTCCAGCAGAAGTGGTGCCTATTGATCTACTTACATGTGCATGTTTTCGAACTGCTAAGTTGGCAGAAGCTGGAGTAACAATGGGAGCTCACCCCATCCTCGGATTTGAACTGCTGACCTTCCAATCAGCAAATTCTGCAGCTTAGCGGTTTAAACCGCTACACCACCGCAACCCTATGACTTACATATGATTAATATATTTATCAATAGTAATCATGGCATCAATTAAACCAGCTAAAAGGATATGAATTAAACACTTTTTGTACAGGAATCACAACCGCTGTTACCATGACTGTTGCTTATTTAAAAAATATCTTCATAGCATATTTCCTAGTTGCATTAAGAAGTGGACAAATGAAATGAATAACTTTTACATTCATTCATTCAAAATAATATTTTTTTTAAAGTTGAATTCCTCCCTGGGCAGTATCCAATATATACTTTTAAAATATGTAAGTAGGAGTACATTTTAAAACATTAAAGCACTATTGTAATATGATGAAAAACTGCTAACACCAAATACTTTTTTTTTTGGTAAATGTGTTGATTCCTGTCTCACTCCAAATTGCTGCCTGATTATACAGTGATTACAGATACTGACTATATTGCACTTATAATTATTTTAAGGAACATTTGTGAGATATATCTCTGTGTTTACAATGGTCATTTTATCAGATGCAATCAATTTATTTTAAAATAGTTCATCTTATTGGTTGTTATCAACACTTCATTTAGAACTTGTATTGCCAAAAATGAAAACTTGATGACTGAATTGGTTATTAATGGGAAAACAAATATTTGTCATAACTAGAATAGAGAGGGGTTTTGCTGAGACCATAAAGCAATACGGCAGTGTCAAAAGGAAGATCGTGTGCCATCACTGGAATTTCATCAGTGAACTAATGGCCTAATCACGAAGGCCAGGTGAAGTGTCCTGCTTTGCCTGGTATTTCAGCGAAAGGAGCGTGGCAGTGGGTCAAATCTGTGGCTTCATACGCAGCTTCCTCTCAGTGAAGCTTTCCCTACACATGAAGTATTGCACTCCTAGAGAGAACCTATGTTGGTAGGGTTTGAGGTGTATGAAGAAGAAGATGAGTGCTATAGTCCACTTACATCTGGAGAGTTGCTTCAATCCTATGAGAGATAAATCTGTACCAAACTTGGCACACATACCCATCATAATCCATCTTAAAATACTGGTGTGGTAAGAGGACATGATAGAATATGATGGGAGTTGCAGTCCACCCATATCTGGAGAGCCATGTTACTCTGAGCCACAACTGAGGGCACAGATCTCCTTCAAACCAGCCAGACAGGTCTGCCTACTTGCCAGGATGCCTCTCCAACCATCCTTAACCCTTTGCTAGGTACACTGGAAATGATGGGCGGTGCAGCCCAAGAAGAAGCCTGAGCTGTCTGAGGGAGGCAGAAAGTACTTCTTTGTGTTTCAGTGTGGCAAATACTGTAATTGTGTGTTTTTATCAAATGAGGTTATTAAAAAACCCAAGGGAAAGTCACTCTGAAAGCAAAGAAAGTACAATTATTGTGAATGAGGGAAACAACATAGTGGAAAAGAGTTGGCCGCAACCTCAAGAGGTTGCTTATGGGTCGCCATGGAGATCTAAATCAGCCAGACATGGTCAGGGCCTGAGGGAGAAAGGAAGTACTGCTTCAGTTTGTGCTTCAGCTTGGTGACTAATAAATCCACATCTTTTATCACATGAGGTGACTGCAGAATGCCTAAAAAGATGCACTCCCATGAGACAAGTTCCTCCAAAAGCCAAGAAAATTAAATTACTGCCAACATGTGGGACAACCAAATAACATGAACAATGACTCAAAAATGAATGGGAAAGAGACATTGTATCAAGGGCGCAGAGACCTCAGGACAGCATGAGATCCCCATTCCACTCACCAACCAGATCTAGGGCCAATGGAAGCTCAACAATGCTGGGGCTGATAGGAATTTTACCTTGCAGATATGGGGGTAATGGGAACTATACCTGGCCAGATTTGGACCTGATAGGAGTTGCTACCCGACTAGATTTTGGGCTGATGGAAATTGCACCTGATCCGCTATATGGTTTTATAAATGGTGCCATTATACAACAATGCATTTCTGAATAGGTCCATTAATAAAATCCATAAGCAGTGGTCATATTAAAATATAACAAGAAAATAATGTTGTATACTCAAAAATCTATTTAATAACAAGGCTACTAATAAAAATAGATTTGTTGTTGTGTACCTTTAAGTAATTTCTGACTTGGCAGTCCTATCATGCCAGGATTTGTTCAGTAAGTGTTTGCCTATGACTTTCTCTGAGGCTGAGACTGTGACCTCCCAAAATCCATTTGTTCGTTTCTGTGGCAAAGAAAAGATTTGAACCCTGGTCTCCCAACGGACTTAATTAGATATTTCATGCTGCTTTGTGTGACTTTCTCTTGCCTTTTTTTTTTAAAAAATCTTCTGTCTCTTGCTTATAAGCAGAGGAATAACTGAGGAAAAGCATACCAGATACTTTTTCCTTTTCACTATAAGTTCTGGTAGCTATTTCTTTCTCTCCTGGAAGTGCAATTGATTTTGAGCAACTATGATTTAAAGTCAAAAAATAGTTGGAGAGCAACAGATTAAGCCAATGCGTCCTCTGCTATTCTATTTCAGAAATACAGTCATTCACATCTGCTGTTTAGTGCCTGCTGTTTATCTTATAACACACACACCTGGTGACTGCCGCTTGTCACGCTCTTGGAACATTTGCTGACCTGCAGAGAGAGCTAGCATTATGCAGTGATCTGAGTGAGACTCTAGAGATCAGGGCTTGATTCCCTGCCTGGCCATTCTTGAAACATATGAACTTTTTCTTTGAGCAGTTTGGAAACTAAAATTGTACATATTCATCAAATGCAAGATTAACTGAATATCAGGTAGTGATCTGTGAGCCTTTCATGGCCTAGCATCACTTAAATAAATTTCACATCTCTTGAGTATAACTGCCTTACGTGGATGTTTAAAATTATTGACTGCAGAGCAAACATGTCATGTACAGCAATGAAGGAAAAGTTAGGGCTTTGCTTGAAAATGAAAATAAATAAAAATGGCATGAACGAGGAAGAGCTGATTGAGAAATTTAATACAATTTAATGATCTGGTTCTTCATTTCAAACCTCAAGCACAAGGGGTCACTATTGCCTAAGGAAAGGTATAGAAGAAGACCAGTCCAGAGCTCCTCCCTGCAAATCCTGCCAGACACTAGAAATATCACACAGAGAATGCTTCAGCCTTGAAATCTATTGAAATGATTACCTCAAAAACAATCTGGATCAGATCCTGTTCTTCGGTCCTTCAAGGAAAGGGATTTTGAGGAAACAGAAGACGGTGCTGGGCTTTGTTCTTGTCCTTGCCATGGTTGCCAGGCAGAATGATTCTGTGCTGAAGCAGCTGCTGCATCTGATTCTCCTCCACACAGCCTGGGAGATGGGGAGCGGCCAGCTCCATTATTCTGTGCCGGAGGAATCCCAGCATGGCACCTTTGTGGGCCGCATTGCCCAGGACCTGGGGCTGGAGGTGAGTGAGCTGGTGCCTCGGATGTTTCGGATGATTTCTAAAGGTCAGAAGGACTTCTTTGAGGTAAATGTGCAGAATGGGATCTTGTTTGTGAATTCCAGGATAGACAGGGAGGAACTGTGTGCTGATAATGCAGATTGTTCCATCCATCTGGAGGTGATTGTTGATAAACCCCTGAGAGTTTTCCATGTGGAGGTGGAGATCAGGGACATAAATGACAATGCTCCTATTTTCTCTGCAAAGGAACATGTTATGAACATATCAGAAGTCATAACAACTGGCACCAGATTCCCATTGGAGGGAGCCTCAGATGCTGATACTGGTCCCAATGCTCTTCTAACCTACAAGCTCAGGCCCAGTGACTATTTCAGTGTGGAACAAAAAGCAGATGACCATCATAATAAACCCTTGGCCATTGTTTTAAAGAAACCATTGGACAGAGAGGAGATCCCTACCCATCATTTGTTACTCACAGCCACTGATGGGGGAAAACCAGAACTCACTGGCACAGTCCTGTTGGTGATCAATGTGCTGGATAACAATGACAACCCTCCTGTGTTTAACCAGTCAGTTTACAGGATAAAATTGGTAGAAAATGCAGCTAATGGAACAGTAGTTATCAAATTGAATGCCACTGATTTAGATGAAAGAACTAATGGGGAAATCTCCTATTTTTTCTCTCCACACATAGCACCAAACTTTCGAAAGATTTTTTATATAAACTCCAATACAGGGGAAGTAACTGTAAGTGGAAGAGTAGATTTTGAAGATAGAAGTGTATATGATCTTCAGATTGTAGCAGAAGATAAAGGCAATCCTCCATTAACTGGGCATTGTCGATTGATTATTGAGGTGCTGGATGTGAATGACAATGCTCCAGAGGTGTCAGTCTCATCCCTCTCAGTGCCAGTCCCAGAGAACTCCCCACCAGGGACAGTGGTGGCCCTCATCAGTGTGTCAGACAAGGACTCTGATGCCAATGGGCAAGTCACATGCTCCCTGTGGCCTCCAGGCCTCCCCTTCAAACTGGTGTCCACCTTCAAGAATTACTATTCCTTAGTTGTGGCTGAGCACCTGGATCGGGAACATATGGCTGAGTATGGATTGGTGGTAATGGCCCAAGACCACGGGGTTCCATCTTTGTCTGCCAGCAGTACTGTGGTTGTGCCAATCAGTGACATCAATGACAATGCACCTGCTTTTGCTCAGTCCTCCTATACAGTCTTTGTAAAGGAGAATAATCCACCAGGTGCCCATATCTTCACAGTGTCTGCCTTTGATTCAGACATAGCAGAGAACAGTCTCATCAGCTACTGGATCGATGAAAAGCTATGGCCACTCTCAAGTTACATTTCGGTGCACTCAGAGAGTGGGAAGCTCTATGCTTTGCAGCCTTTGGATTATGAGGAGATGAAGCTTTTGGAGTTCCAAGTGAATGCCAAGGATGCTGGACTGCCCTCCTTATGTGGCAACGTGACTATTCAAGTCTTTGTGGTGGATGAGAATGATAATGCGCCTGCAGTGACTGGGCCAAGAGAAGACAACTCTATTCTTCTAGTGGTTCCTGTGGCAGCTGGACACATGGTGGGTAAGATCCATGCTCTTGATGCTGATTCAGGATACAATGCATGGCTGCGCTATGAACTGCATGAAGCGAACAGTGGGCCTTGGCGTGTGGGCCTGTATAGTGGTGAAATCAGTACCATCCGCTCTGTGGATGAGTCAGAAGGAAGCAGGAGTCATAACCTGCTTGTACTTGTAAAGGATCATGGCAAGCCTCAACTATCAGCCACAGCCACACTGAGTGTATCACTAGTGACAAGTGCCCAGGCCATTCAAACCAACATCCGCCTTCCCAGGACCGATGAGAACTCAAAGCCTAAGGCAGACCTTGTCAATTTGTACTTGATCATTGCCATCTGCTCAGTGTCCAGCTTATTCCTGCTGGCAGTCATCACGTATGTAGCTCTGCGGTGCCAGTTTCAGCCCAAGGAGCCAATGGTATATGGGCCTGGAACAGCCACACTGGTCTGTGCAAGTGAAGTGGGCAGCTGGTCTTATTCAAACCGCCACAGCCACATCCTGGCAGGAGTAAATGGGGAGGCTCTAGCCAAGAATGACCTCATGGTCTTCAGTCCCAACATCCCTGCTTCTTCTGAAAATGGGAATCAGCAGGACCTTCTCTGTGGAACGGTTAGTATGATTCATGGTAGGTTTCCCCCCCTGACATTGGATTTTAATAGTTGGGCAGCAGTGATTAGCTTTCTGTCTAAGCAATGTTAAATGATCAACAATTTTTGAGTTGATACCACATTTTAGCTCGCATTCAGCAGTTTTGGAAAAAAAAATCAGAATTTCTTTCTTTCATTTTCCTTTTCTCAAATTCCAATTTTGTCTTTACTAGCACAAATTTCTTTTACTGCCATTAAGATATTTTCTCCCTTTCCTCGCATACTGATATTTATTTTATTCAAATGTTAAAATACATTAGCAAAATTCAAAGTTTGTTTTGAATTAGATTGCAGAATTCATTTTGCTGATTTTCCTCATAAAGTTTTAGCATTATTTTCCTCAATTTGTATACACAGCAATACCTTTGACATCTTGAGTGACCCCATTGCTTCACAAATATTAACAAATAATCTTAATTTAAAAGGTCTGCTTTTAATAAAATTGATCATTTGAAACACTTTGCCCATCATGTTTTTAAATTAATGTCCAGTGGTTTGTGCAACTAGTGCTTCGCTATGTAAAAGGAATGAGTAATTGTAATATTTTCACTTACTTTTTTGCTAAAGTTATACAAAATTTTGTTGAACCAACCACTGAGGATACACAAACTGTTCAAATTCCTTCACAATTTAGCCATGAAAATGACATCGGACATGTTTTAAATACATCTTCCAATCATGCAAAACTGTATAACCAAGACTTGAAAATTTTCCTTCACACTTCTTATATACTAAGACAGACTGTTGAGCATTTGATTCTGTCTTCGTTTCTTCTATAGCTGCTTCATCGCAAACATGATGTACACCATCTTTTCTTAATTAGAAACTTATCCATATTATAGATAATTCAACTGAAATTTAATGAATCCTTTTGTGCGAAAGATAAAGTTATAACTGTATTATATGAAAATAACAAAACCAGTACTCCATTCCCACAGCGATAAAGTGAGAGAACAGTCCCATGTTTACAAATGTGTCACCTCAATGTGTGGTCACATCAGCAGAAGTGATGCAGAATCAGTTTTTTGACCCGATTATGTCTACTGCATAGTACCTGTATAATCCCTCAACTGTGGTGTGTATATGTGGAAATGGCAGAAGGGGAACATATTAGTGCACCAGACTAATCAGCACCTTTGCTGGATAAAAATGCATGCAAATCGGTATTGAAAATAGTTGTTCCTTTAAATTGTATTGTTGTGTTATTTACTTACAATATTGTAAATGTATTACAATTATTTCAATCCAGAATGCATTCAGTTTATTCAGATTACTTATACTATCATTAAGCTTGATTTATTAAAGCAAATTATTTTAACTGAACAAATATTGGATGGTCACAATGAAAGGCAGCATTTTTATGTTTGTATATGCTGAAAAGGCTTTGGATTGAGTGGAGTGTGTTTTTTTTTAACTTCATTTTCAGCTTTTTATTTGGGTATATGTTTTTGAACTATGGTAAATGCACAGTTATAACAACAATGAAGAGCTAAAAACAACAAAGGAGGAGGACATGGTTGTTCGAATTATTCTAATGACCTGGAAACACTAGCAACCTCATTAGGTCCAACTCAACTTCCAAGGGAAATACAGTGGGATAAGGAAAAGATTTAAATTTCCTGAAAGGAAATGGATAGAATGGTCTTATTAACAAATTTGGTGGAAGTATTGAACTGTGTGCCAATACAATAACATGCCTTCCAAAAAGCAAATGCTCTCTTTGTGCACTGCACTAATATAACTATATTAGTATAGTCAGTGACAGGAGGGGATGCAAGGTGACTGACACTGGAGGAAAAGTCTGCTTGGAGGTAATGCTCTAATGTGTTTGAACTTGATGAATGACTTAGATAAAAAGTAACCTTGACATTAAGTCTAGTTTTGTCCGACTCTGGGAGGTGGTACTCGTCTCCTTTTCTCAGCCAAAGAACCCGCATTTTTCATGGACACCTCCAAGGTCATGTGGCTGGCATGACTGCATGGAGCGCTGTTATCTTCCTGCCGAAGCGGTACCTATTGATCTACTCACATTTGCATGTTTTCGAACTGCTAGGTTGACAGCTGGGGTAACAATAAGTGCTCACCCTGTCCGTGAATTCAAACCGCTGACCTTTCGAATCAGCAAGTTCTTCAGCTTAGCGCTTTAATCTGCCCCACCATAGCCCCTATGACTTACATATGATTAATATATTTATCATTAGTAATTATGGCATCAGTTAAATCAGCTAAAGGGACATGAGTTAAACACTTTTTGTATAGGAATCGCCACCACGGTTACGATGACTATTGTTTATTTTTTTAAAAAATCTTCATCGCATATTTCCGAGTTGCATTAAGAAGTGGACAAATGAAATGTGTAACTGTTTGTTCTTCATTCATTCATTCATTCAATCAAAATATTTTTTGATATTTTTTAGTTGAATTCCTCCCACGGTAGTCTCCAATATATAATTTAAAAATATACAAGAAGGAATACATTTTAAAACATTAAAGCACCATAGTAATATGATGAAAAACTACTAACACCAAATACTTTTAAAAAAATACTCTGATTCCTGGCTCACTCCATATTGCTGACTTGCCTGATTATATAGGCTGATTACAGAGACTGAGTACATTGCGTTTATACTTATTTTAAGGAAAATTGTGAAGTATATCTCTATGTTTACAATAGTACGGTAATTTTATCACATGCAGCCAAATGATTTTAATATAGTTCATCTTGCAGGTGGGTCATTGGATGTTACCAACACTTTGTTTAGAACTTATATTGACAAAAATGAAAACTTGATGACTGAATTGGTTATTGTACACTTACATTTAATGGGAAACCAAATATTTGTCATAACGAGAGCACAGAGGGGTTTTGCTGAGATCATAAACCAATCTGGCAGTGTTAAAAGGAAAATCCTATACCATCACTGGAATTTTATCAGGGGACTATTGGCCGAAACACAAAGGCCAGGTAAAGTGTCTAGCTTGGCTTGTTGTTGCAGCAAAAGGTGTGTAGCTGTGGGGCAAATCTGTGGCCACATATACAGCTCCCTTTCCATGAAGCTTTCCCTTCATGTGGAGGAAGCGTTTTCCTCCTGGAGAGGACTTGTGCTGATAGGATTTGAGGTGGATGAAGAAGATGATGGGTGCTATAGTTGACTCATATCTGGAGAGCTGCGTAAATCCTACCAGAGATAAATCTGAACTAAACTTGGCACACATACATATCATAATCCATCTTAAAATACTGGTGGGGTAAGGGGGCATGATAGAATATGATGGGAGTTATAGTCTACCCACATCTGGAGAGCCATGTCAATACTAACAATGGATCTGACCAAATACTGGTGTCTTGGGGGAGGGTTGGCAGAGGATGCTGGGAGTTGTAGTTCACCCACATTTGGAGACCATGTTATTCCAAGCCACAACTGAGGGCACAGCTCTCCTTCAAACCAGTCAGATAGGTTTGTCAGGATGCTTCTCCAAACACCCAGAACCCTTTGCTAGGCACAATGGAGATGGTGGCAGTTGCAGCCCAAGAAGAAGTCTGAGCTGTCTGAGGGAGACAGAAAGTACTTCTTTGTCTTTCAGTGTGGCAAATACTGTTATTGTGTGTTTTAGCAAGTGAGGTTATAAAAAAAACCCTAAGGGACAAGTCACTCCAAAACAAAGAAAGTACCATTATTGTGGGTGAGGGAAACAACATAATGAGGAATGAACGGGAAAGAGCCAGCTGCAACCCTAATAGGCATCTCAAGGGCCTAAATCAGCCAGACATGGTCAGGGCCTGAGGAAGAAAGGAAGTACTGCTTCAGTTTGTGCTTCAGCTTGGTGACTAATAAATCCACATCTTTTATCACATGAGGTGACTGCAGACTGCCGAAAAAATGCACCCCCATGAGACAAGTTCCTCCAAAAGCCAAGAAAATAAAATTACTGCCAACATGTGGGACAACCAAACAGCATGAAATATAACTAAAAAATGAGTGGGAAAGAGCCAGTGCATCAAGGTCGCAGAGACCTCAGGACAGCATGAGATCCCCATTCCACTCACCAACCAGATCTAGAGCTAATGGAAGCTCCACACTGCACAGATTTGGGGCTGATGGGAATTACATCCAGCCAGATATGGGGGCAATAGGAGCTATACCTGGCCAGATATGGTCCTGATAGGAGGTGCAATCTGACTAGGTTTTGGATTGATGGAAATTGCACTTGATCTCCTGTATGATTTTATAAATGGCCCCATTATATAGTTATGCATTTTCGAATAGGTCCGTTAATACAATCCCTAAGCAGTGGCCATATTAAACTATAACAAGAAAATAACGCTGTATATAAAAAAATCTGTTCAGTAGATTTGTTGTGTGCCTTTAAGAAATATATGACTTGGCAGTCCTATCATGGCAAGATTTGTTTAGTAGGAGTTTGCCTATGACTTTCTCTGAGGCTCAGGGTGGAGGACTTCCCAAAAGTCATTCATTGGTTTCTCTGGCAAAGACAAAATTTGAACCCTGGTTTCCCAATAAACTTAATTAGGTATTTTATGTTGCTGTGCGTGGCTTTCTCCAGACTTCTTTAAAACTCTCTCCCTCTCTCTTGCTTACAAGCAGAGGAACAACAGAGGAAGAGCTTACCAGATGCTTTTTTCCTTTCCAATATAACTTCTGGTAGCTAATTCTTTCTCTCCTGGGAGTGTTATTGATTTTGGGCAATTATGATTTAAAGTAGAAAAATAGTGGTAGGGCAACAGATTAAGTCAATACATGCTCTGATACTCTGTTTCAGAAACGTAATCATTCACATCTGCTGTTTAGTGCCCGCTGTGTGTTATCTTGTAACACATTCATCTGGTGACTGTCCCTTGCCAGGCTCCCAAAGCTCTCAGAGTGTTTGCTGACCCTCAGCGAGAGCCAGCAGTGGTCTGAGTGTGGTTCCAGAGATCTGGGTTTGATTCCCTGCTTGGCCATTCTTGAAACATATGAACTTTTTCTTTAAGCAGCTTGGAAACTAAAATTGCACACATCAATCAAATGCAAGAATACTTAAATATCAAGTGGTGATTTGTCAATGAGCCCTCCCTGGCCAACTATCATTTAAAGATGTGATACTAGGTAAGATACCTCTCTTACATGGATGTTTATGGGAATCAGCCTACACTCCCAAATTAAAATTACTAGCTTCATCTATACAGCAGTGAAGGAAAGGTGCCTGCTTAGAAGTTAGTTTGAAAATGAAAATAAATAAAAATGATATGAAAGAGGAAGAGCTAAATGCAGCATTTAACAAAATTTAATCATCTGATTCTCCTTTTCAAATCTCAAGCACAAGGGGTCACTGTTGCCTAAGGAAAGATATAGAAGAAGACTAATCTAGAGCTCCTCCCTTAAAATCCTGCCCGACACTAGCAATATCTCACAAAGAATGCTTCAGCCTTGAAATCTATTCAAATGATTACCTCAAAACAAATCTGGATAGGATCCTGTTCTTCAGTTCTTCAAGGAAAGGGATTTTGAGAAAACAGAAGACAGGGCTTTGTTCCTCTCCTTGCCATGGTTGCCTGGCAGAATGATTCTGTGCTGAAGCAGCTGCTGCATCTGATTCTCCTCCACACAGCCTGGGAGATGGGGAGCGGCCAGCTCCATTATTCTGTGCCGGAGGAATCCCAGCATGGCACCTTTGTGGGCCGCATTGCCCAGGACCTGGGGCTGGAGGTGAGTGAGCTGGTGCCTCGGATGTTTCGGATGGTCTCAGAAGGACAGAAGGACTTCTTTGAGGTAAATGTGCAGAATGGGATCTTGTTTGTGAATTCCAGGATAGACAGGGAGGAGCTGTGTGCTGATAATGCAGATTGTTCCATCCATCTGGAGGTGATTGTTGATAAACCTCTGAGGGTTTTCCATGTGGAGGTGGAGATAAGGGACATAAATGACAATGCTCCTATTTTCTCTTCAAATGAACAAATTCTGAGCATAGCAGAAGTCATAACACCAACTGGCACCAGATTCCCATTGGAGGGAGCCTCAGATGCTGATATTGGTACTAATGCTCTTCTAACTTACAAGCTGAGGCCCAATGACTATTTCAGTGTGGAACAAAAAACAGATGGCCACCATAATAAACCCTTGGCAATTGTTTTGAGGAAACCACTGGACAGAGAAGAGATCCCTACCCATCATTTGCTACTCACAGCCACTGATGGTGGAAAACCAGAACTCACTGGCACAGTCCAGCTGGTGATCAATGTGCTGGATACAAATGACAACCCTCCTGTTTTTAACCAGTCAGTTTACAGGATAAAATTGGTAGAAAATTCAGCTAATGGGACATTAGTTGTCAAACTGAATGCCACTGACTTAGACGAAAGAACGAATGGAGAAATCTCCTATTTTTTTTCTGCACATATAGCACCAAACTTTCGAAAGATTTTCAACATAAACTCCAATACAGGGGAAATAACTGTAAGTGGAAGAGTAGATTTTGAAGATAGAAGTGTATATGATCTTCAGATTGTGGCAGAAGATAAAGGCAATCCTCCATTGTCTGAGCACTGCCAATTGATTATTGAAGTGTTGGATGTGAATGACAATGCTCCAAAAGTGTCAGTCTCTTCCCTCTCAGTGCCAGTCCCAGAGAACTCACCACTAGGGACAGTGGTGGCCCTCATCAGTGTGTCAGACAAGGACTTTGAAGCCAACGGGCAAGTCACCTGCTCCCTGTGGCCACCTGGCCTCCCCTTCAAACTGGTATCTACTTTCAAGAATTACTATTCTTTAGTTGTGGCTGAGCCCCTGGATCGGGAACACATGGCTGAGTATGGATTGATGGTGATGGCCCAAGACCAAGGGGTCCCGTCTTTGTCTTCCAGCAGTACTGTAGTTGTGCCAATCAGTGACATCAATGACAATGCACCTGGTTTTGCTCAGCCCTCTTACACAGTCTTTGTGAAGGAGAACAACCCACCAGGTGCCCATATCTTCACAGTGTCTGCCTTTGACCCAGACATAGCGGAGAACAGTCTAATCAGCTACTGGATTGATGAAAAGCTGTGGCCACTGTCAAGTTACATTTCAGTACACTCAGAGAGTGGGAAGCTCTATGCTTTGCAGCCTCTGGATTATGAGGAGCTGAAGCTTTTGGAGTTCCAAGTGAATGCCAAGGATGCTGGGCTGCCCTCCTTGTGTGGCAACGTGACTATTCAAGTCTTTGTGGTGGATGAAAATGATAATGCGCCTGCAGTGACTGGGCAGACAGAAGACAACGCTATTCTTATAGTGCTTCCTGTGTCAGCTGGGCACATGCTAGGCAAGATTCATGCTCTTGATGCTGATTCAGGATACAATGCATGGCTGCGCTATGAACTCCATGAAGGAAATAGTGGACCTTGGCGTGTGGGCCTGTATAGTGGTGAAATAAGTACCATCCGCTCTGTGGATGAGGCAGAAGGAAGTAGGAGTCATAACTTGCGTGTACTTGTAAGGGATCATGGTAAGCCTCCACTTTCAGCCACAGCCACACTGAGTGTATCACTAGTGACAAGTGCCCAGGCCATTCAAACCAACATCCGCCTTCCCAGGACAGATGAGACCTCAAAGCCTAAGGCAGATCTTGTCAATTTGTACTTGATCATTGCCATCTGCTCAGTGTCCAGCTTATTTCTGCTGGCAGTCATCACGTATGTAGCTTTGCGGTGCCAATTTCAGCCCAAGGAGCCAATGGTATATGGTCCTGGAACAGCCACACTGGTCTGTGCCAGCGAAGTGGGCAGCTGGTCCTATTCAAACCGCCACAGCCACATCCTGGCAGGAGTAAATGGGGAGGCTCTAGCCAAGAATGACCTCATGGTTTTCAGTCCCAACATCCCTGCTTCTTCTGAGAATGGGAATCAGCAGGACCTTCTCTGTGGAATGGTTAGTATTATTCATGGTAGGTTTTCTTTCCTAACATTGGATTTTACCATTTGGGTGGCATAGATGAGCTTTCTCTCTAAGCAATGTTAAATGATCAACAATTTGTGAGCTGATATCACATTTTAGCTCAACTTAGCCATTTTGGAAAAAACAATTAAAAATTGCTTCTTTCATTTTCTTTTTCCCAAATTTTGTACCCCCTAGCAAAAAACCTATTTACTACTGTTAAGATATTTTCTCCCTTTCCTTGTATACTGGCATTTCTTTTATTCAAATGTTAAACTACCTTAGCAAGGTATTTGCTTTACTTGGCAAGATTCAAAGTTTGTTTAATTGGATTGTCAACAATTGTCATCAACAATCTTACATATTCATATTTGTCTTGGTCTAACAATAAGGATTTTTTTGGATTTTAGAACTGTTTTAAATTGATTTTAAATATTACTTGTTCTTTCTTTCTGCTGATTTTACTACACATAGACTTAAAAGCTTTGTTGGAAAGAAAAAAAGATTTTAAAAGATTTGAAGTATTTGTAATAAAATTATTAACAATGATTTTTCATCAATTTTTGAAATACTTGTCTTCACAGTTGGTCTTGTGAATTTAATTAATTGTCTTCTGAGAGAACTTGTCTCTGACTGAACAGTTATGTAACTCTTTGTATGCTTAAGCCTTAACTAGTGAGTCAGGCTTGGATCCATTCTTTTACATTAGTGGATCCCAACTTTTTTTTTTAACCAGGGACCACTGTCCAACATTAGTACCAAAAGGATTACAAATCATTTTTTGGTCAACTTTAGATTCGGTTTTGTTATTTAGGGTGCTGATTCAGAAAATTGCATTGGATAGACCATTTCAACTCTGGTTTCTGATACAGAACACATGCCATCCAGTAGTCACTATCTGCTCGCCCACAGAAAACCGTATTTAATAAGCCTTGCCACTATAAGAGGGTTTTGCGAGACCAGTCTCTCTTGTTGCAATGGTGTAGTAATGGTGAGGCTGCGGATCATATTTTAGTTCTTGTGGACTACTGCTGGTCTATGGACCACAGGTTGGGAACCACTGCTTTACATAGACTGGCTGATTTATGCTGAAAATATCTTAATACCATGATTTATCTGTTTCTGTTGTTATTAGAGACTTTAAATCATAGTTGTCCAAAATCAATTCCATTTATATATTGCAACCAGGTAAAAATTCATTTTTTGTTGTTAGATTTACTGATATTTATTACCTCTTTGTATTTATAGCAACTGGGAAAGGAGAACTGTACAACTGTTTCAATCTTTCACAGATCAAGGATTGGTGTTTTCCAGCTTTTATTTATAATCTTATATATTATATATTTTGCATCCGATCAGTTAACAGAAATACTCAAACAGGAAATAGTTTTATTGTTCCTTTTAAATTGCATTATTGTGCTATTTACTTACAATATTGCCAATGTATTGCAAATATTTTAACCCATAATGCGCTCAGTGCATTTAAATTACAAATTAAATTACTACTATTCTGCTTGGTTTATGGCAAACAGTTTATTTTAATTGATCAAGTATTGAATAGTCATAACAAAAAGCAGTCTCTTTATGTTTATATGTTGAAAAGGCTTTAGACTGAGTGGAGTGGAGTGGTTTTTTCTAAAAATAATTTCCTGTTTTTTTATTTGGGTATATGTTTTTGAACTGTGCTAAGTCAGTATGTAGAAATGTTAGCAACCTCATTAGGTCAAACCCAACTGTCAAGGAAATTACAATGGGATAAGGAAAAGATTTAAGCTTCTTGAAAGGAAATGGATAGAATGGTCTTATTAACAAATTTGGTGGAAGTAATGAACTGTAGACCAATATAATAAAATGCCTACCAAAAAGCAAATGTTCTCTTCTTGCACTGCCCTAACATAACTATATGGACCTCATCACATTGATGAAAATGAGTGTCCTAGGATGCTTAGAGCCTTCTTTAGGGACGGAGCCCTACGCTAGCCATCACACAACATTGTGTGACTTTTGGCTGTGACTCAGCCGCCAGTCGGAGTGGAACCATTCTTGGATGTTTTCCCCCAAACATGGGAGCTTTCCCATGTTGTGCAGGCTCCTGTGGAGTCAGCACACTTCTGCTCTGTTTGGGCGACGCTCCCCCTGTGTGATGGGGAAAGCATTGCCACTTGGAAGCTGGCAAAACAGCATGACAAAACAGTATGGAGGGAGAGCTCCCCCATGTGATGAGGTCATATACGAGTATCAGTGTAGTCAGTGACAGGAGGGGAAGCAAGGCGACTGGCACTGCAGGAAAAGTGTGCTTGGAGCTAATAGATTGTTCCTCGCTTTGCACTACAGGAGGGTATGAGAAAAAGTACAATTATTAGGTTAATGCAATAATGGATTCTGACCAATATTATCGGGGGAAAGGGAATTCTTGTATATCTCAATTTATGTGTAAATTTCACATAAATATGTGTAGGAAAGTAGCTTGAATTTACAAAGACTAAAAGAAGATGTAAAATATTGTGGTCTAATATGTTTGGAAAAATGATGTTGAATGTGTTCTTTTCATCATGGATCTTGATGAATGACTTACATACAATTAATATATTTATCACTAGTCATCAATACATCAATTAACTCAACTAAAGTGATATGAATTAAACATGTTTTATGCAGGCATCACTACCACAGTGAACATGCCTGCTGTTTATTTTTTAAATTATCTTCGTAGTATTCTTTATAGTTGTATTGAGAAGTGGATAAATAAAATGAATAACTGTCATTCATTCATTCACTCAAAATAATTTTTGATTTTTTAGTTGAATTCCTCCCTGGGAAGTCTCTAATATATAATTTTAAAATATACAAGTACATTTTAAAACATTAAAGCACCATAGCAATATGATGAAAAACTGTTAACACTAAATACTTTTTTTGGAAATGCTCTGATTCCTGGCTCCCTCCATATTGCTGACTTGCCTGATGATACAGTGATTACAGGTACTGACTATATTGCACTTATAATTATTTTAAGGGACATTTGTGAGGCATATATGTTTATAATAGTATTTTTTTTCAGATGCAGTCAATTTATTTTTAAATAGTTCATCTTGCAGGTATGTCATTGGTTGTTATCAACACTTCATTTAGAGCTTATATTGAGAAAAATAAACACTTGATGACTGAATTTTTAATTGTACACATGCATTTAATAAAAAAACCCCAAATATTTGTCATAACCAGAATACAAGGGCTTTTGCTAAGGCTATAAATCAATCTGGCAATCTGGCTGTGTCAAGAGGAAAATCCTGTACCTTCACTGAGATTTCAGCAGGGAACTAATGGCCCTCATCACAAAGACCAGGTGAAGTGTCCTGCTTCACCTGGTATTGTGGTGAAAGGAGAATGACAGCAGGGTTAATCAGTCACCTCACGTACAGCCTCCTCTCAGTGACACCTTCCCCATCACACTGGGGAAGCATCGCTGTTCTGGTGAGGACTCGTGCTGATAGGGTTTGAGGTGAATGAAGAAGATGATGGGTGCTATAGTCCACTCATATCCGGAGAGCTATGTCAATCCTACCAGAGATGAATCTGAACCAAACTTGGCACACATAACCATCATAATCCAACTTAAAATACTAGTGATGTAAGGGGGCATTATAGAGGCAGATGGGAGGTGCAGTTTGCCCACATCTAGAGAGCCATGTCAATCTTAACAATGGATCTGTATCTGGACCAAACTTGGCACATGCATTCATTGTGGTCCAAACAATACAATACAAAAAATACTGGTGGCATTGGGGAGGGGGGGTGACAGAGGCTGATGGGAGTTGAAGTTCACCCACATCCCGAGATCATGTTATTCTGTGCGACAACTGAGGGAACAGCTCTCCTTCAAAAACCAGCCAGATAGGTCAGCCTACTTGCCAGGATTCCTCTCCAAACACCCGTAACCCTTTGCTAGGCACACTGGAGATTATGAGAGTTGCAGCCCAAGAAGAAGCCTGAGCTGTCTGAGGAAGACAAAAAGTACTTCTTTGTCTTTCACTGTACCTAAAACTGTAATTATGTCCAATGCGCCAGGGCGGCAAATATTCAGGACAGAGTGATAACCAACCAGACCTAGGGCTAATGGAACATTGCACAGATTTGGGACTGATGGGAATTTCATCCTGCCAAATATGGGGGTAATGGGAGCTACACCTGACCTGATAGGAATTACAACCTGACTAGGTCTTGGGCTGATGGAAACTGCATCTGATACCCTATATGGTTTTATAAATTGTGCCATTATATGGTTATGCATTTATGAATAGGTCCATTAATAAAAACCATAAGCAGCGGCCATATTAAAATATAAGAAGAACATAATGGCATATATATACTCAAAAATATGTTTAATAGGAAGGCTACTAATAAAAATAGATTTGTTGTGTGCCTTTAAGTAATTTCTGATTTGACAGACCTATTATGGCAGGATTTGTTCAGTAAGGGTTTGTCTATGACTTTATCTGATGGTGAGAGTGGTGTGACTTCCCAAAGCCATTCATTGGTTTCTGTGGCAAAGGCAAAATTTGAACCCTGGTCTCCCAGTGGACTGGGAGGGTACTGTGTGGTTTTCTCTAGATTTCTTAAAAACTCTCACCTCTCTTGCTTGCAAGTAGAGGAACAACAGAGGAAGAGTTTACCAGATCCTTTTTTTCCTTTTCGCTATAAGTTCTGGTAGCTATTTCTTTCTCTTCTGGATTTGTAATTGATTTTGGACAACTATGATTTAAAGTCGAAAAAATAATTGGTGGGCAACAGATTAAGCCAATGCATCCTCTGATATTCTGTTTCAGAAATTCAGTTGTGCATATCTGCTATTTAGTGCCCACTGTCTGTCTTGTAACACACTCATCGGGTGATTGCCCCTTGCCAGGCTCTCAGAGCTCTTAGAGTAGTGGTTCTCAACCTGTGGGTCCCCAGATGTTTTAGCCTTCAACTCTGAGAAATCCTAACAGCTGGTAAACTGCTGGGATTTCTTGGACTTGTAAGCCAAAATACCTGGGGACCCACAGGTTGAGAACCACTGTCTTAGACTGTTTGCTGACACTCAGCGACAGCCTGCAGTGGTCTACATGCGACTCTAGGGATCATGGTTTCATTCCCTGCTTGGCCATTCTTGAAACACATGGACCTTTTCTTTGGGCAGCTTGCAAACAAAATTGCACTTTTATTAAAATGCAAAATTACTTGACTATCAAGTGGTGATTTGTGAATGAGCCTTCCCTGGCCAAGCATCACTTAAAGAAATTTCACAGCATTTGAAAATACCACTCCTACGTGGATGTATATTGGAATTAGCATTTGCTCCCAAATTAAAACTAGGCCCCGCAGAGCAAAAATGTCATGTACAGCAATGAAGGAAAGGTGCCAGCTCAGAGCTTGGTTTGAAAATGAAAATAAATAAAATGACATGAAAGAGGAAGAGCAGAATGCAACATTTAATAAAATTTTATCATCTGGTTCTCCATTTCAAACCTCAAGCACAAGGGGTCACTGTTGCCTAAGGAAAGATATAGAAAGAATGAAAATCCAGAGCTCCTCCCTTGAAAGTGACTGAAAATCCTGCCTGACACTAGCAATATCACACAGAGAATACTTCAACCTTGAAATCTATTGAAATGATTACCTCAAAAAGAATCTGGATCAGATCCTGTTCTCCGGTCCTTCAAGGAAAGGGATTTTGAGGAAACAGAAGACGGTGCTGGGCTTTGTTCCTCTCCTTGCCATGGTTGCCTGGCAGAATGATTCTGTGCTGAAGCAGCTGCTGCATCTGATTCTTCTCCACACAGCCTGGGAGATGGGGAGCGGCCAGCTCCATTATTCTGTGCCGGAGGAATCCCAGCATGGTACCTTTGTGGGCCGCATTGCCCAGGACCTGGGGTTTGAGGTGAGTGAGCTGGTGCCTCGGATGTTTCGTTTGATCTCAAAAGGACAGAAGGACTTCTTTGAGGTAAATGTGCAGAATGGGATCTTGTTTGTGAATTCCAGGATAGACAGGGAGGAGCTGTGTGCTGATAATGCTGATTGTTCCATCCATCTGGAGGTGATTGTTGATAAACCTCTGAGGGTTTTCCATGTGGAGGTGGAGATCAGGGACATAAATGACAATGCTCCCGTTTTCTCTGCAAATGAACAAATTCTGAGCATAGTAGAAGTCATAACACCTGGCACCAGATTTCCATTGGAGGGAGCCTCTGATGCTGATATTGGTCCTAATGCTCTTCTAACATACAAGCTGAGGCCTAATGACTATTTCAGTGTGGAACAGAAAACAGATGGCCACCATAATAAACCCTTAGCAATTGTTTTGAGGAAATCATTGGACAGAGAGGAGATCCCTACGCATCATTTGCTACTCACAGCCACTGATGGTGGAAAACCAGAACTCACTGGCACAGTCCAGTTGGTGATCAATGTGCTGGATATCAATGACAACCCTCCTGTTTTTAACCAGTCAGTTTACAGGATAAAATTGGTAGAAAATGCGGCTAGTGGGACACTAGTTATCAGATTGAATGCCACTGACTTAGATGAAAAAATTAATGGGGAAATCGCCTATTTTTTTTCTGCACACGTAGCACCAAACTTTCGAAAGATTTTCAACATAAACTCCAATACAGGGGAAGTAACTGTAAGTGGAAGAGTAGATTTTGAAGATAGAAGTGTATATGATCTTCAGATTGTGGCAGAAGATAAAGGCAATCCTCCATTGTCTGAGCACTGCCAATTGATTATTGAAGTGTTGGATGTGAATGACAATGCTCCAGAGGTGTCAGTCTCATCTCTCTCTGTGCCAGTTCCAGAGAACTCCCCACCAGGGACAGTGGTGGCCCTCATCAGTGTGTCAGACAAGGACTCTGAGGCCAACGGGCAAGTCACATGCTCCCTGTGGCCTCCTGGTCTCCCCTTCAAACTGGTATCTACCTTCAAGAATTACTATTCCTTAGTGGTGTCTGAGCACCTGGACCGGGAACACATGGCTGAGTATGAATTAATGATGATGGCCCAAGACCACGGGGTCCCATCTTTGTCAGCGAGCAGTACGGTGGTTGTGCCAGTCAGTGACATCAATGACAATGCACCCGGTTTTGCACAGCCCTCTTACACAGTCTTTGTGAAGGAGAATAACCCACCAGGTGCCCATATCTTCACACTGTCTGCCTTTGACCCAGACATAGCGGAGAACAGCCTAATCAGCTACTGGATAGATGAAAAGCTGTGGCCACTCTCAAGTTACATTTCGGTGCACTCAGAGAGTGGGAAGCTCTATGCTTTGCAGCCTTTGGATTACGAGGAGCTGATGCTTTTGGAATTTCAAGTGAATGCTAAGGATGCTGGACTACCCTCCTTGTGTGGCAACGTGACTATTCAAGTCTTTGTGGTGGATGAGAATGATAATGCGCCTGCAGTGACTGGGCAGACAGAAGATAACTCTATTCTTCTAGTGGTCCCTGTATCAGCTGGGCACATGTTGGGTAAGATCCATGCTCTTGATGCTGATTCAGGATACAATGCATGGCTGCGCTATGAACTGCAAGAAGGAAATAGTGGACCTTGGCGTGTGGGTCTGTATAGTGGTGAAATCAGTACCATCCGCTCTGTGGATGAGGCAGAGGGCAGCAGAAGTCACAATCTACATATACTTGTAAAGGATCATGGCAAGCCCCAACTGTCAGCCACAGCGACACTGAGTATATCACTAGTGACAAGTGCGCAGGCCATTCAAACCAACATCCGACTTCCCAGGACAGATGAGACCTCAAAGCCAAAGCCAGACCTTGTCAATTTGTACTTGATCATTGCCATCTGCTCAGTGTCCAGTTTATTCCTGCTGGCAGTCATCACGTATGTAGCTCTGCGGTGCCAGTTTCAGCCCAAGGAGCCAATGGTATATGGTCCTGGAACAGCCACACTGGTCTGTGCCAGTGAAGTGGGCAGCTGGTCCTATTCAAACCGCCACAGCCACATCCTGACAGGAGTAAATGGGGAGGCTCTAGCCAAGAATGACCTCATGGTCTTCAGTCCCAACATCCCTGCATCTTCTGAGAATGGAAATCAGCAGGACCTCCTTTGTGGAACGGTTAGTATTATTCATGGTAGGTTTTCTTTCCTAATATTGGATTTCAACATTTGGGTGGTCATGATAAACCTT
The DNA here is from genome assembly GCF_025583915.1 of Anolis sagrei ordinatus. Lineage (NCBI taxonomy): Eukaryota > Metazoa > Chordata > Lepidosauria > Squamata > Anolidae > Anolis > Anolis sagrei. The sequence goes on from NW_026847438.1 coordinate 115,198,667, forward strand.
CGTTCTGAGCAATGTGAAAGGTCAATGATTCGCGAGCCAATATCACATTTCAGCTTGCATTCAGCAGTTTTGAAAAGATTTCAAAATATTCTTATTTTACTTTTCCAAATTGCTATTTTGTCTCTCCTAGCATCTGTCCCTGTTATTTTCACGCTTTCCTTGCATACTGGTGTTTATTTTATTCAAATATTCAAATATGTTAGCAAGATACACCAATTTTGTGCATCAAAGTTTGTTTTGAATGAATGGAGCTCAGTGAATTTTATTATTTAACATACTTTCCATGCTTCTGGGAATTTTTATCCAGAATTCTTTTGCCTTTGAAAATGTCCCCCCACTAATGGCAAAAAGTTCCAATTGTTTGGTTACACATAGGTCAGATCTTTTATGTATCTTTGATAGTTTTTGTTTAATTAAATACCATATTTATATCATTTTGTAGAAATTTCTTTTAACAGTATAACTTCTTGTAAATTTTAGTCATTTCTTCCAAAGTACTTCCGATTCTTCTAAGTTTATTTTTTGGCCTATATTTTTTGCCCATTTCATCATGGATTCTTTTGTTCATCAATTGTAGTCTTTCAAAAGATAGTGGCAAAGTTTCCCAATTGGCTTTTTTTTGTCAGTAATAATTGATTTCAGTTATTTTCAAATTCTTGTATCCCTCTTTTTGTCTAGCCAAAGTCTCTTTTGAAGTTAGCCATGTCATTATTGGATCTTCTTTTTGGAGTTCTTATTTTTAATTTCGGCGATGTCCCTTTTTCTAATAATTGTTTAAAGGATAGCATTTCTCTTTTTGGTGATCTTAATTGTGGAAACCCTTCTTGTGGTTTTATCCAATTTGGTATTTTATTTTAAAGAGATCTTTTATATTTGTTCCATATTCTCATCAGCGAATTTCTTATCTGATGTTGGAGTCTAATTTGGGTTGATCATAGATTAGGTATGCATGCCAACTGTAACTTAAATCCGTCCCTTCCATTGTTAGTAATCTTTGATTTTTTTAAAAGAAAATCCATCCTTTGATTCATGTGCAAGTTGCTGCATCATAATATAGTCACATTTTTGTATTGGTGTTTGATCTAATTTGACTAGTCAGTACTGCTGGAATAAAAAGTAGATTTGAGAGAAGACATTCTTGTCTAATCCCTTTCTGAATTTCTATTTTTTGAGTAAAATCATCATTTATCTGTATTTTTGCAGTTTGTTCAGAATAGATAGCTTTTATTCCATTTCTAAAATTTTCTCAGCAATCTATTGCCAATAATAAGTCATTTATAAAACTCCACGAAATGTTATCAAATGCTTTATCTGCATCTAAGAACATCAGTGCTCCTTGTTCTTTATGTGCTTGTAAATATTTGACTACATTTAGAATTATCCTCATATTGTCTTTAATGTGTTTGCCTGGCAGAAAGCCTGCTTGATCTTCATGGATCCAAGTTTTCAGTGTCTTTTTAACTCTGTTGGTCATTACATTTATGTAAATTTTGTAATCTACTTTTAGCAGTGAAATTGATCTGTAATTTTGGACCAAGATGGTACCTCTGTCTGCATTTGGAATCAATGTTATTGTATCTTCTTTCCAAGATTCTGGTATTTTCTTTGTTTAGATAACTAAATTCATTATTTTGTGCAAATAGGGAGCTAGTTCATCCTCAAATGTTTTGTGGAATATTGCTGTATAACCATCTAGTCCTGGAGCCTTATTGTCTTATCCCTGTATTTTTAAAAATCCCTGTGATGACTTCATACATCATGATCACACTGTGCAAGGTGTCGTGTTCTTCCTTTGTTATACTTGGTAATTTTTGTCTTTTATCTTTAATTTCTACCAGAGATGTCATCATAATACCATGTTGTATCTGTATCTATTTTTATTAGAGAAAGCATCATGATAAACATATGAGATTAAGACAAATATAGTTGATCTTGAATGTTTTGTTACATTCCATTTATATAATTAATCTAATTTTTGTTGTTAGTTTTACTAATATTTCCTCTACATATTTAAAGCAACTGGGAAAGGAGAACTGTAAAATTATTTCATTTTTCATAAATCAAGGATTGGAGTTTTCCAGCTTTTGTTTGTAATTTTATGTATAATATTTTCTGCCTTGACACTTAGGTTTTGGTAATATTATTAACACTGTAATGGATTTCTTATCAATATGTTGAAGAATGATAGTTCTTTTTAAATTTTACTGTGAATCTGCTTAGCATTGATCTTAATTGAGATTGTTTCTAAAATAAATATGGGAAACACTATCCTTTATATCAGAGTAAATCTGACAATTTTAGCTATCCTTGTTGATAAAATAATACTTACCCTCCATTTCCATCAGATCAGTTGACAGAAATACTCAAACAGGAAATAGTTTTATTTTTTTACATTGTTTTGTTGTGCTATTTACTGACAATATTGCCAAGGTCTTGCAATTATTTTAATCTATAATGCATTCAGTCTATGTAAATTACATATACTACTATTGTGCCTAGTTTATAGCAAACAGATTATCTTAATGGAACAAGTATTAAATAATCATATTAAAAGGCAGTATATTTATGTATATATGTTGAAAAGGCTTTGGATTGAGTGGGGTGGAGTGGATTTTTTTCCATTTCCAGCTTTTTATATGGGTATATGTTTTAGAGCTATACTATTTATTTTTATTTCCTATATTTGTACCCTGCCCTTCTCACCCCCAAGGGGGGATTCAGGGCAGCCAAGTTAATTATATAGTAAATGCATGGTCATAACAATGATTAAGAGGTTAAAAAATATTGAGATCAAAATCATAAAGGAGGAGGACATGGTTGTTTGTGTTATCCTAATGGCCTAGAAACATTAGCAACCTCATAAGGTCAAACTCAACTGTCAAGGGAATTACAACGAGATAAGGAAAATATTTAAGCTTCCTGAAAGGAAATGAATAGAATGGTCTTATTAACAAATTTGGTAGAAGTATTGAACTGTTCGCCAATACAATAAACATGGCATCAATTAAATCAATTAAAGTGATGTGAATTAAACATGCTTTGTACAGGAATTGCCACCACAGTGACCATTTTTAAAACATCTTCATAGCATTCTTTGAAGTTGCACTGAGAAGTGGACAAATGAAATGAGTAATGGTTTGACATAAAAAGTAATGGTTTGATCTTCATTCAATCATTCAAAAATGTTTTTAATTTTTTTTAGTTGAATTCCTCCCTGGGCAGTTTCCAATATATTATTTTAAAATATACAAGTCACAGTACATTTTAAAACATTAAAGGACCATAGTAATAAGATGAAAAACTGCAATCACCAAATACTTGCTTTTGAAATACTCTGATTCCTGGCTCACTCCCTATTGCTGACTTGCCTGATTATACTGACTGATTGCAGAGACTGACTATATTGCACTTATAATTATTTTAAGGGAAAATTGTGAGGTATATCTCTGTTTACAATAGTAATTTTATCAGATGCAGTCAATTGATTTTAAAATTGCAGGTGGGTCATTGGTTGTTACCAACATTTTATTTAGAGCTTATCTTGAGAAAAATGAAAACTTGATGAGTAAATTGATTATTGATCACATCCATTTAATGGAAAATCAAATATTTGTCATAATTAGAATAAAAGGGTTTTTTGCAAAGACCATAAACCAATCTGGCAATCTTTCAGTGTAAAAAATAAATAAATCTTGTACCATCACTGGAATTTCAGCAGTGAACTAAGGCCACTTCTACACTGCCTGGCTTCACGATGAAAGGAAAGCGGCAGCAAGGCAAATCGGTCACCCCATATGCAGCTCCTTCTCGGCGATGCTTTCCCTACACATGAGGGAAGCATCACCCTCATGGAATTCACCCATGCTGGTGGTGTTTGACAGAAGATGATGGGTGTTATATTCCACTCACATCCCCTGTCAAGACCCAGAAGCCTCAAGAACACCAAACACAATGTAAAAGGTCCAAACGCAGGTTTATTAGATACAAAAATACTTAGAGACACTTACTTCAGTGTCTTAAGCATGAACTAAGAGTTTGTAGCAAACACAGAGCGAAAGAAGCAATTTAAATATAATCCGGATTATCCTGGCATATAATCCAGTATAACAGAAACATGTAGCAATCTGCTTGAAATTCACAGTGTCCAAAGAACGTACAAAAACAAGTTGGGTTGAAGCAAAAACAGTGTCCAAAGGCAGTCTGTTGTCCAAGCATGTTCCAAACAAGATGAAATAGTCCAAAAAGCGTAGTCATCATCAAACACAGTCCGGAGTCAAAACGGGAGAGTAGAAATCATCACTTACAGAGTTTAAAGAAGGAAACACAGAAAACTGTAGTCCAAGGACCCAAGCTCAAGAATTATGGCAGGAACAAAGATTCACACCCAAAAAGACACTTTGCCTTCTACAAAGACCCATTGAAACCCAACCAACTTATATCCTAAAGTTCCTCATCAGAAGATGAGCTGCTCCCCACCCTTTCATCATCACTCTCAGCTGCCCCATTCCCTGCAGCTGAACCCAGCCTCCCATCTCTCCACCTCTGCCAGCGTCTGTCAAGACTTAGATCTTGCCAAGTGTTCCCAGATTGCTACTCTTCTGCAAACCCCTCAAAGATATCATTGGAGGTAGGCTGAGTACAAATATCCCTAATCTCCTGTACACGGGTCCAGTCAAGATCATCCTCCTCTCCCATGTCACTCTCAGACCCATCACTCCTTTCAAAACCCATAAAGTCTTCATCCTCTGTTGGAGCGCTAAGTATATCACGGATACGCTTCCTTTGAATCTCCTCATCAGATTCTTGTTTACGAGTAGCCCGCTTGACTCCCCGCTTTCCTCTCCTTCCCCCATTTCGCAGTCAGAGAAACCCTCAAAGAATTCAGAATCAGTCGAGGCCATGAAGATATCTCTAACCTGCTTTTGCTGCTTCTCCTCCTCCAACACGTGTGCAGCCCTCTTCTCCCTTCTACCCGTAGTAGTAACGTTACTATCATGCTGTACTACAACATCCCCATTATAATCCAGTTCATCTGGAGAGCCATGTCAATCTTAACTATAGATCACTGGAAAAAATGTGACAAACAAAAACAAACAAAAAAATACTGGTAGCATGGAGGGGGGAGAGGGTTGACACAAGATGATGGGAGTTGTAGTTCACCCACATCCAGAGACCATGTGGATCTGACCCACAACTGAGGGCACAGTTCTCCTTCAAAATAGCCAGATCGCTCAGGCCACTTGCCCAGGACATATCTCCTAACAACAGTACCCTTTTGCTAGGCACACTGGGGATGATGGGAGTTGCTGCCCAAGAAGAAGCCTGAGTAGTCTGAGGGAGACAGAAAGTACTTCCTTGTGTTTCAGTGTGGAGAATACTTTAATTGTGTTTTTTTAAATCAAGTAAGGTTATAAAAAGAACCCAAGGGACAAGGTACTGTAAAAGCAAAGAAAGTACAATTACTGTGAGTGAGGAAAACAATGTGATGAGGAATGAGCGGGAAAGAGCCAGCTGCAACCCCAAGAGGCTGCTCAAGGGTTGCCATGGAGACCTAAATCAGCTGGGTGTGGTCAAGACCTGAGGGAGAAAGGTAGTACTGCTTAGGCTTGGTGACTAATAATTCCATATATTTTATCATGTGAGGTGACTGCATAATGGCTAAAAAATGCACCCCCCATGAAACAAGTTCCTCCAAAAGCCAAGAAAATTAAATTACTGCCAACATGTGGGACAACCGAACAACATGAACAATGATTCAAAAATGAGTAGGAAAGAGCCACCGCCATCAAGGGAGGCAGAAACCTCAGAACAGCGTAAGACCCTTGTTCCACTCATAACTAGATCCAGGGCTAATGGAAGCTGAACACTGCACAGATTTGGAGCTGATGGAAATTTCACCCTGCCAGATATGGGTGCAATGGGAGTCACTCTTGACCAGATTTGGGACTGATAAGTGTTGCAACCTGACTACGTTTTGGGCTGATGGAAATTGTATCTGATCCCCTGTATGGTTTTATAATTTTTTTCCATTATAAGGTTATGTATTTTTGAATAGGTCCATTAATAAAATCCCTAAGCAGTGGCCATATCAAAATATAACAAGAAAATAACGGGATATACCCAAAAATCTGTTTAATATGAAGGCTACTAAAACAAATAGATTTATTGTGTGCCTTTAAGTAATTTGAGACTTGGCAAATCTATCATGACATGATTTGTTCAGTAGGGGTTTGCCTATAACTTTCTTTGAGGTTGAGAGTGTGTGACTTCCCAAAAGCCAATCATTGGTTTCTGTGGCAAAGAAAGGATTTGAACCCTGGTCTCCCAGTGGACTTAATTAGGTATTTTATGCTGCTGTATGTGGCTTTCTCCAGACTTTTAAAAAAGTCTCACCTTTCTCTTGGTCATAAGCAGAGAAAGAACTGCGGAAGTGCCTACAAGATGCTTTTTCCTTTTCATAATATGTTCTGGTAGATTTATATTATTTCTTCTTGAATCATAGAATCATAGAATCATAGAGTTGGAAGAGACCTCATGGGCCATCCATTCCAACCCCCTGCCAAGAAGCAGGAATATTGCATTCAAAGCACCCCTGACAGATGGCCATCCAGCCTCTGTTTAAAAGCCTCCAAAGAAGGAGCCTCCAAAGTGTAATGAATCTTGGGCAACTGTGATTTAAAGTGGAAAAATAGTTGAAGGGCAACATGTTAAACCAATGCATCCTTTGCCATTCTTTTTCAGAAACTCAGTCATGCACATCTGCTGTTTAGTGCCCGCTGTCTGTCTTGTAACACATACATCTCTTGACTACCCCATGCCAGGCTTCCAGAGCTCTCAGAGTATTTGCAGACCCTCAGTGAGAGCCAGCAATGGTTTGAGTGCGACTCTAGGGATCACGGTATGATTCTCTGCTTGGCCATTCTTGAAACATATGAACTTTTTCTTTGAGCAGCTTGAAAACCAAAATTGCATGTATTTCTCAAATGCAAGATGACTTGACTATCAAGTGGTGATTTGTGAATGAGCCCTCCCTGGCCTAGCATCACTCTTATGTGGATGTTTATTTGCATCAGCCTACACTCTCAAATTAAAATTACTGGTTCCAGAGCAAAAATTTCATGTACAGCAATGAAAGAAAGGTGCCAGCTCAGAACTTTGTTTGAAAATGAAAATAAATAAAAATGACATGAAAGAGGAAGAGCTAAAAGCAGCACTTAATAAAATTTAATCATCTGATTCTCTATTTCAAACCTCAAGCACAAGGGGTCACTGTTGCCTAAGGAAAGCTATAGAAGAAGGCCAATCCAGAGCTCCTCCTTTCGAAGTGACTGAAAACCCTGGCTGACACTAGCGATATCACACAGAGAATGCAACAGAACTGAAATCTATTGAAATGATTACCTCAAAAAGAATCTGGATCAGATCCTGTTCTTCGGTCCTTCAAGGAAAGGGATTTTGAGGAAACAGAAGACGGTGCTGGGCTTTGTTCCTCTCCTTGCCATGGTTGCCTGGCAGAATGATTCTGTGCTGAAGCAGCTGCTGCATCTGATTCTCCTCCACACAGCCTGGGAGATGGGGAGCGGCCAGCTCCATTATTCTGTGCCGGAGGAATCCCAGCATGGCACCTTTGTGGGCCGCATTGCCCAGGACCTGGGGCTGGAGGTGAGTGAGCTGGTGCCTCGGATGTTTCGTTTGATCTCAAAAGGACAGAAGGACTTCTTTGAGGTGAATGTGCAGAATGGGGTCTTGTTTGTGAATTCCAGGATAGACAGGGAGGAGCTGTGTGCTGATAATGCAGATTGTTCCATCCATCTGGAGGTGATTGTTGATAAACCTCTGAGGGTTTTTCATGTGGACGTGGAGATCAGGGACATAAATGACAATGCTCCTGTTTTTTCTGCAAATGAACAAATTCTGAGCATAGCAGAAGTTATAACAGCAATTGGCACTAGATTCCCATTAGAGGGAGCCTCTGATGCTGATATTGGTTCTAATGCTCTTCTAACTTACAAGCTCAGGCCCAATGACTATTTCACTGTAGAACAGAATCCAGATGACAACCATAATAAGCCCTTAGCAATTGTTTTAAAGAAACCGTTGGACAGAGAGGAGATTCCTACCCATCATTTGTTACTTACTGCCTCTGATGGGGGGAAACCAGAACTCACTGGCACAGTCCAGCTGGTGATCATTGTGCTGGATGCCAATGACAACCCTCCTGTGTTTAACCAATCAGTTTACAGGATAAAGCTAGTAGAAAATGCTGCTAATGGGACACAAGTTATCAAACTGAATGCCACTGATTCAGATGAAGGAACTAATCAGGAAATCTCTTTTTCATTTTCTACACACGTAGCACCAAACTTTCGAAAGATTTTTAGGATAAATTCCAATACAGGTGAAGTAACTGTAAGTGGAAGAGTAGATTTTGAAGATAGAAGTGTATATGATCTTCAGATTGTAGCAAAAGATAAAGGCAATCTTCCCTTGTCTGGGCACTGTCGATTGATAATCGAGGTGTTGGATGTGAATGACAATGCTCCAGAGGTGTCAATCTCATCCCTCTCAGTGCCAGTCCCAGAGGACTCCCCACCAGGGACAGTGGTGGCCCTCATCAGTATCTCAGACAAGGACTCTGAGGCCAATGGACAAGTAGCATGCTCCATGTGGCCTCCTGGCCTCCCCTTTAAACTGGTGTCTACCTTCAAGAATTACTATTCCTTAGTGGTGGCTGAGCACTTGGATCGGGAACACATGGCTGAGTATGGATTGATGGTGATGGTCCAGGATCACGGGGTCCCATCTCTGTCAGCTAGTAGTTCTGTGGTTGTGCCAATCAGTGACATCAATGACAATGCACCTGCTTTTGCTCAGCCCTCTTACACAGTCTTTGTGAAGGAGAACAACCCACCAGGTGCCCATATCTTCACAGTGTCTGCCTTTGATTCAGATATAGCAGAGAACAGCCTAATCAGCTACTGGATCGATGAAAAGCTGTGGCCACTCTCAAGTTACATTTCAGTACACTCAGAGAGTGGGAAGCTCTATGCTTTGCAGCCATTGGATTATGAGGAGCTGAAGCTTTTGGAATTTCAAGTGAATGCTAAGGATGCTGGACTACCCTCCTTGTGTGGCAACGTGACTATTCAAGTCTTTGTGGTGGATGAGAATGATAATGCGCCAGCAGTTACTGGGCAGACAGAAGACAACTCTATCCTTTTAGTGCTTCCTGTTTCAGCTGGGCACATGTTGGGTAAGATCCATGGTCTTGATGCTGATTCAGGATACAATGCATGGCTACGCTATGAACTGCATGAAGCAAACAGTGGACCTTGGCGTGTGGGCCTGTATAGTGGTGAAATCAGTACCATTCGCTCTATGGATGAGGCAGAGGGCAGCAGGAGTCATAACCTGCGTGTACTTGTCAAGGATCATGGTAAGCCTCAATTATCAACCACAGCCACACTGAGTGTATCACTAGTGACAAGTGCCCAGGCCATTCAAACCAACATCCGCCTTCCCAGGACAGATGAGAGCTCAAAGCCAAAGGCAGACCTTGTCAATTTGTACTTGATCATTGCCATCTGCTCAGTGTCCAGTTTATTTCTGCTGGCAGTCATCACGTATGTAGCTCTGCGGTGCCAGTTTCAGCCCAAGGAGCCAATGGTATATGGTCCCGGAACAGCCACACTGGTCTGTGCCAGCGAAGTTGGCAGCTGGTCCTATTCAAACCGCCACAGCCACATCCTGGCAGGAGTAAATGGGGAGGCTCTAGCCAAGAATGACCTCATGGTCTTCAGTCCCAATATCCCTGCTTCGTCTGAGAATGGGAATCAGCAGGACCTCCTCTGTGGAACGGTTAGTATTATTCATGGTAGGTTTTTTTTCTCCTGACATTGGATTTAACACTTGGGCAGTAGTGATGAACTTTCACTCTGAGCAATGTGAAATGACAAACAATTTGTGAGTTTATATCACATTTTAGCTCACATTCAGCTTTTTATTGGGGGGGGGGGGGATCAAAGTTTTCTTATTTCACTTTCCTATTCCGAATAGCTATTTTCTCTCTCTTACCACAAATTTTATCTACCACTGTTAAGATATTTTCTCCCTTTCCTTTCATACTGGTGTTTATTTTATTAAAATGTTTAAATATTTTAGCAAGATAAGCCTGTTTCATGCATCAAAGTTTTTAAAAATTAGATTGCAGCATTCATTTTGCTGATTTTCTTCATAAAATTAAACATTATTTCTCTCAATTCATATACATGGCAGAGCGTTCGACATCTTGTGAGCCAAGAAATCTTTGTCTGCAGTAAAAGGTTTTTTTTAAAAAAAACTTGACCCCATTGCTTCACAAATATGAGCAAATAATCTTGACTGAAAAGTTTTACTTTTGATACCATTGACCATTTGAACCACATTGTGCATAAACTTTCTTGATTAATTTCCTATGGTTTGTGCAACTAGTGCTTTGCAATGTAAAAGCAATGAGTAATTGTAATACTTTCTTTCTATTTTTGCTAAAGCTATAAAACCCTTTGTTCAATGAGGCATTGAGAGTACACCAACTATTCACATTCCTTCACAATTTAGCCATGCATTTTCCCCCTTCATTACTCAATATAAAGTTTTAAATATATCTTTCCCTCTAGTTCTCATTGAAAGTTCTAGACAACACAAGAATTAATCAATAATTTGTCAGTATAAAACTTATAAAAAGCAGTAATTTTGAATTTCATTAATTGGGTTCTGAGATAACTTGTCACAGCTATGTAACTCTTTGTATGCTTAAGCCATAACTGGTTAGTCTGGCTTGGATCTTTCTTTTAGATAGACTGGCCAATTTATGTTGAACATATCATCATAATACCATGTTTTATCAATATCTCCTTTTTTTAAGAGAAGGCATGGTGACAAACAAAATAGGATAAGAAAAATATAGTTGATCTTGATGTTTTTGTTCCATTCCATTTATGTATTGCAACCAGGTAAAAATTCAAATTTTTGTTGTTAGATTTACTCATATTTCCTCTACGTATTTAAAACAACGAGGGAAGGAGAACTGTAAAACTATTTCATTCTTTCACAGATCAAGGATTGGAGTTTTCCAGCTTTTATTTATAATCTTATATACCATACACAATATTTTCTCCCTTGACACTTAGGTTTTTTAATATTATTAAAAGTATTATGGGTTTGTTATCAATATTTTGAAGAACTTAATTGAGATAGTTTCTAAAATAAATATGAGGAACACTATCCTTTTCACCAGAGTAAACCTGACAAATTACATTTTAGCTAGCCTTGTAAATAAAATAATATTTATCCTGCATTTCCATCAGATCAGTTGACAGAAATACTTAAACAGGAAGTAGTTTTGCTTGTTCCTTTTAAGTTGTATTGTTGTGCTATTTACTTATGATATTGCAAATGTATTACCATTATTTTAATCCATAATGCGTTCAATCTATTTAAATTATTTATATGACTATTAGGCTTGATTTATTAAAGCTGATTATTTTAACCGAACAAGCATTGAATAGTCATAATAAAAGGAAATGTTTCTATGTTTGCATATGCTGAAAAGGCTTTTGATTGAGTGGAGTGGAGTCGTTTTTTTTAAACTTCATTTCCAGCTTTTTATTTGAGTATATGTTTTTGAACTATGGTAAATGCACAATAATATCAATGATTTAGAGGTTAAAATATGTTGAGTTAGGACACCGTTCTTCGTGTTCTTCTAATGGCCTAGAAATATTAGCAACCTTATTAGGTCAAACCGAACTTTTAAGGGAATTGCAATGGTTTGAGGAAAAGATTTAAGCTTTTTGAAATAAAATTGATAGAATGGTCTTATTTTAAAAAGTTTGTGGAAGTATTGAACTGTGCACCAATACAATTAAAAATGTTCTTTTGTGCACTGCACTAACATAACTAAATCAGTATAGTCAGTGACAGGAGGGGAAGCAAGGTGACAGGCACTAGAGGGAAGGTCTGCTTGGAGTAAATAGATTTTTCCTCATCTTGCACTACAGGATGCTACCAGAAAAAGTGCAACTATTAGGTCAATGCAATAATTGTATTCTGACCAATATTACCAGGAAAAGTGAATTCTTGTACATCTCTAGATGTAAACATCACATCAATATGTATAGGAAAGTAACTTCACTTTACAAACACCAAAAGAAAATGTGTTTGGGAAAATGATGTTAAATATATTGATCTTGATGATGAAAGATTTACACATAATTAATATATTTATCACTAGCAATCATGGCATCAATTAAATCAACTTTGAGTGTTTTAAATGTGATTTTCCTGCTTCTTGGCAGGGGGTTGGACTGGCTGGCCCATGAGGTCTCTTCCAACTCCATGATTCTAACTAGAGTGATGTGAATTTTTGTACGGGAATCACCATCACAGTGATCAGGACTGTTGTTTATTTTTTAAAATATCTTCATAGCATGCTTTCTAGTTGCACTGAGAAGCAGACAAATGAAATGAGTAATGGTTCATTCTTCATACATTCAAAATGTTTTTTGATTTTTTTTAGTTGAAGTCCTCCTTGGGTAATTTCCAATATATAATTTTAAAATATCCAAATATCAGTACATTTTAAAACATTAAAGGACCATAGTAGTAAGATGAAAAACCGCTAACACTAAATACTTGGGGGTATTGTGTGGTTTCTGAGGTTTTGAAATACTCTGATTCCTGGCTCACTCCATATTGCTGACATGCCTGATTATACTGCCTGATTTCAGAGACTGACTATATTGCACATGCAATTATTTTACAGAAAAATTGTGAGGTATACCTCTATGTTTGCAATAGTAATTTTATCAGATGTAGTCAAATGATTTTAAAATAGTTAATCTTAATGGTGGGTTGTTAGTAGTTACCAATGCTTCGTTTAGAGTTTATATTGAGAAAAAGGAAAACTTGATGAGAGGATTGGTTATTGTACACATGCATTTAATGGAAAAACAAAGATTAACCATAACCAGAATACAAGGGGCTTTTGCTGAGGCAACAAACCATTATGTCATATGAGTTGACAATCTAGCAATGTCAAAAGGAAGATCTTTGGAATTTTAGAAGTGAGCTAAGGCCATATAAAACCCAGATTATCTGCTTTGAACTGGATTATATGGCAGTGTAGACTCATATAATTCAGTTAAAATCAGATAATGTGGATTATCTGCTTTGATAATCCGGATTATATGGCAGTGTAGATAGGGTCTAAATGACATTGTTTGAGTTCTTTTCAAAGATATAAGAACAATAGAAGTTCTGATAAGCCATGTTGAAATGGAGAAGTGAAGGCTGTTTTTTATGGAAAAAGAAACAAGATGTTACAGATTTGCCACAAACGAATAGAAATAGACAATGGATATGAGCTGAATGAAAAAGAAAAAGAGTTTATGAAGATGTGGTTCCACATAACCCTATGGAACATGATTTTTGTTCCTGGGCTATAAGTGTAATTTTCTAATTGATTCTATCATGAAAACATGGGAAAAGTTTATTAAACTGCAAAAACTTTGTTTTTGTGGAACATTCTGCAGCTCATTTTGCTATAGTTTTTCAATGAATACTTCCTTGAGTCTCAACCAATTCAACATAGAATAGAGTTTTGCTTATCTATCCTTCGCTCATCCAACATTCTGTATTATCCAACACAGTCTGCCTCCCACCTGGATCCACAATTGTTTCTATACATTGCTATGTTTTGATGCTGAATTCGTAAAAACAGTAATTACTGCGCAACATTATTGTGTATTGAACTGCTTTTCTGTCGATTTGTTGTAAAACATGATGTTTTGGTCCTAAATTCATAAAATCATAACGTAATTTGACATTTAATAGGCTTTTCCTTAATCTCTCCTTGTTATCCAACATTTGTGCTTGTCCAATGTTCTGCCAGCTTGTTATTGTTGGATAAGCAAGACTCTACTGTACTTTGTGACAGCCACAAAAACAAAGTTTCTGGAGTATATCAACTACTTTCAAAGTAAGTAAGTACTACAGAATTAAACAGAAAAAAACACTTTCAAACCAGGAGCAGTAAACTTTTCAAATTTGGTTACATAATGTAATAGAACAAACCCATGAAACATAATTTACAAAATTCTAGCATGTTTGCAATCTATATGATTCATCTCTCTCTCTAAATATATGCATGTTTATTTATTTAGATGTATATTTGAACCACAAAGGCTCTTACATGGATTGATGGATCTTGACCAAACTTGGAACAACTGAGGAAATACTTACCAAAAGCTCCCCCCCCCCTTTCACTATATATTCTGGTAGCTTTATATAAATTGTAATTGATCTTGGGCAACTGTAATTTAAAGTAAGAAAATAGCTGGAGGGCAACAGATTAAGCCAAAGCCTCTTTTGCCACTCTATTTCAGAAACTCAATCATGGACATCTGCTGTTTAGTGCCCACTGTCTTAAATTGTAATACACTCATTGGGTGACTGCCCCTTGCCAGGCTCTCAGAATGCTTGCTGACCCCCAGCGAGAGCCAGCATTATGTAGTGGTCTCAGGGTGACACTAGAGATGCGGGTTTCATTCCCTGATTGGCCATAAATGAAACATATGAACTTTTTATTTGAGCATCTTAGAAACTAAAATTTCTCAAATGCACAATTACTTGAATATCAAATGATGATTTGTGAATGAATACTCCCTGGCCTAGCATCAGTTAAAGAAATTTCACATCCCTAGAAGATCCATACATTAAAAATTAGTCAAATTAAAATTACTGGCTTAAAGAGCAAAACAAGTAATATAGGGCAATGAAGAAATGAGGGTTTTTTTTTGTTTTTTTTACAAATGAAAATAAATTAAAATGACACAAAAGAAGAGTTGAATGCAACTTTTAATAAAATTTAATCTCCTGGTTCTCCATTTCAAACCTCAAGCACAAGGGGTCACTGTTGCCTAAGGAAAGATATAGAAAGAATGAAAATCCAGAGCTCCTCCCTTGGAAGTGACTGAAAATCCTGCCTGACACTAGCGATACCACACAGAGAATGCTACAGATCTAAAATCTATTCAAATGGTTACCTTAAAAATAATCTGGATCAGATCCTGTTCTTCGGTCCTTCAAGGAAAGTGATTTTGAGGAAATAGAAGGCACTGCTGAGCTTTGTTCCTCTCCTTGCCATGGTTGCCTGGCAGAATGATTCTGTGCTGAAGCAGCTGCTGCATCTGATTCTCCTCCACACAGCCTGGGAGATGGGGAGCGGCCAGCTCCATTATTCTGTGCCGGAGGAATCCCAGCATGGCACCTTTGTGGGCCGCATTGCCCAAGACCTGGGGCTGGAGGTGAGTGAGATGGTGCCTCGGATGTTTCGGATGATCTCAAAAGGACAGAAGGACTTCTTTGAGGTAAATATGCAGAATGGGATCTTGTTTGTGAATTCCAGGATAGACAGGGAGGAGTTGTGTGCAAGGAACGTTGATTGTTCCATCCATCTGGAGGTGATTGTTGATAAACCTCTGAGGGTTTTCCATGTGGAGGTGGAGATCAGGGACATAAATGACAATGCTCCCATTTTCTCTGCAAATGAACAAATTCTGAGCATAGCAGAGGTTATAACACCAACTGGCACCAGATTTCCATTAGAGGGAGCCTCTGATGCTGATATTGGTCCTAATGCTCTTCTAACCTACAAGCTCAGGCCCAATGACTATTTTAGTGTGGAACAAAAAACAGATGGCCATCATAATAAACCCTTGGCAATTATTTTAAGGAAACAATTGGATAGAGAGGAGATCGCTACGCATCATTTGTTCCTCACAGCCACAGATGGGGGGAAACCAGAACTCACTGGAACAGTCCAACTGGTTATCAATGTGCTGGATGCCAATGACAGCCCTCCTGTGTTTAACCAGTCAGTTTACAGGGTCAAGTTGGTAGAAAATGCAGCTAATGGAACACTCATTATTAAATTGAATGCCACAGACTTAGATGAAGGAAATAATGGGGAAATTTCCTATTCATTTTCTACACACATAGCAACAGATGTTCGAAATATTTTTAGGGTAAATTCCAAAACAGGGGAAGTAACAGTGAATGGAAGAGTAGATTTTGAAGACAGGAGTGTATATGATCTTCAGATTGTAGCAGAAGACAGAGGCATTTTTCCCTTGTATGGGCACTGCCAAGTGATTATTGAGGTGTTAGATGTGAATGACAATGCTCCAGAAGTGTCAGTCTCATCCCTCTCAGTGCCAGTCCCAGAGGATTCCCCACCAGGGACAGTGGTGGGCCTCATCAGTGTGTCAGACAAGGACTCTGAAGCCAATGGACAAGTCACATGCTCTCTGTGGCCTCCTGGTCTCCCCTTCAAACTGGTGTCCACTTTCAAGAATTACTATTCCTTAGTGGTGGCTGAACATCTGGATCGAGAACACATGGCTGAATATGAATTGATGGTGATGGCCAAAGACCATGGGGTCCCCTCTTTGTCTTCCAGCAGTACTGTGGTTGTGCCAGTCAGTGACATCAATGACAATGCACCTGGTTTTGCGCAGCCCTCTTACACAGTCTTTGTGAAGGAGAACAATCCACCAGGTGCCCATATCTTCACAGTGTCTGCCTTTGACCCAGACATAGCGGAGAACAGTCTAATCAGCTACTGGATCGATGAAAAGCTGTGGCCACTCTCAAGTTACATTTCAGTACACTCAGAGAGTGGGAAGCTGTATGCTTTGCAACCTCTGGATTATGAAGAACTGAAGCTTTTGGAATTTCAAGTGAATGCCAAGGACGCTGGGCTGCCCTCCTTGTGTGGCAATGTGACTATTCAAGTCTTTGTGGTGGATGAGAATGATAATGCGCCTGCAGTTACTGGGCAGACAGAAGACAACTCTATCCTTCTAGTGGTTCCTGTGTCAGCTGGGCACATGTTGGGTAAGATCCATGCTCTTGATGCTGATTCAGGATACAATGCATGGCTGAGCTATGAACTACATGAAGCGAACGGTGGGCCTTGGCGTGTGGGCCTTTATAGTGGTGAAATCAGTACCATCCGCTCTATGGATGAGGCAGAGGGCAGCAGGAGTCATAACCTGCGTGTACTTGTAAAGGATCATGGCAAGCCTCAATTATCAGCCACAGCCACACTCAGTGTATCACTAGTGACAAGTGCCCAGGCCATTCAAACCAACATCCGCCTTCCCAGGACAGATGAGAGCTCAAAGCCTAAGGCAGACCTTGTCAATTTGTACTTGATCATTGCCATCTGCTCAGTGTCCAGTTTATTTCTGCTGGCAGTCATCACATATGTAGCTCTGCGGTGCCAGTTTCAGCCCAAGGAGCCAATGGTATATGGTCCTGGAACAGCTACACTTGTCTGTGCCAGTGAAGTTGGCAGCTGGTCCTATTCAAATCGCCACAGCCACATCCTAGCAGGAGTCAATGGGGAGGCTCTAGCCAAGAATGACCTTATGGTCTTCAGTCCCAACATCCCTGCTTCTTCTGAGAATGGGAATCAGCAGGACCTCCTCTGTGGAACGGTTAGTATTATTCATGGTAGGTTTTCTTTTCTGACATTGTATAATTTCTGTAAGATTGAAAAACAATTTCCTTGAACTTAACTTCACTAAGAATACCCTTGAAATAATAGTTTGTGTATGTGACTTCAAGTAGTCCATTGACTTATGGGAAAACTCAAATTTAACAGGTTTTTTAAAAAACAAGGCATCGTTGTTAGATGTGGTTTCAGAAATTATTTTCTCTGAAATATAGACCACAGCACCTGGTATTCCGTATTGGTTTCTCATCCGAGGGTCTGAGGCCCTCCTGGAAAATTAGTTGGTGAAAACTGATTTTTGTAAAATACATTTCCCTTATTCAATTGAGTATTGTTACTTTATTTCTACGGAATACTGTTGCAAGTTATGAAAAAATGTATTTCAGAATATATATAACCCATGAAACCTAGGAATGGGAACTATAATGTTGTGAATAGCCTATTGGAAAACACTATTCATTTCTCTGAAATATACTTCTTGGAGTTCCTGTGGAAAAGGAGATGACACAAAGACCACTTTGTATTTATAAAATATAACATATAACATTAACTCTGGTTTTACAGTAGTTTTCAGATATTTGACAATATCTAATTGGAAAGAAACTGTAACACATAAGCCAGTGGTATAATATATTATGGTGTCGTTCAAGGTTACCTATTAGAAAAAGCTTTAATAACAAAATGTCTATCTCATGGCATTGAATTGAAGGTTAAAGAAACTACAGAGACCTCAAAGAATTTAACCTGCTTCTCCAAAAAAGAAAATAATGGATCTATATAGATGATTCATTGTATACGTTTGGTTACCAATGTAGGAGCATATTGTGTTTGCACAGATTCCAACTATATGTATATAGATTTATCTGCTATGTTTTTGGGACTTCTGTCATGCTCATGCATGCACAGCTTTTCATATATAAAGAAGTTTTATGCAGACAAGACATAGAAGGCATATAGCTCAAAGCGGGACCCCGCAGCAATAATACCTTCCCCCCTCAATTGTATGTTCATTGTTGTTGTTTGTTTGCTGCTAGGTGCCTTGAAGTTGACTCTGAAATATAGTGATCTGGTTTAAGGTTTTTCTTGACTAGTTTCTTTCTTAAGAGGTTTGCCAGTTTCTATGGCTGAGAGTATGTGATCTGCCCAGGGTCACCCCAGTGTATTTCCATGATTGAGAAGGGATCTGACTCCTTCCCCCCCCCCCCCTCTGAGTCCTACTCCAAGATTCAAACCACTACACAACATTGGATTTTGTACATTATACAATATATCAGATTGGACCTACATTAGCAACAGGATTTATGGTTTTTTTAAAAAAATGTGTGGGGATATTTTATATTATCCAGAATAAATAATGATAAGCAACATATCCATTACTTCTATAATGAATTTTTTAAAGAAGGGAAGGTGACAAATAGTGCAAAATATTAGGCAATTTGACAGTTCCATTTGATGTGAATTCTGTGTGTTTCTGACTTGTTTTGTAATCAAGACTATGCTTAGTATTTGTTTCTCACTGCGGTCCACTGACCACAATAAATTACAATGAACAACAATATATGACGAGTATTTAATACTAGTCCACATGACCAGATCTCTGAGAAATTATATTACAGAAAGTGCGGGAAAATATTTTTTCTCATAAAATTCAACAAGTGACAGAGTTTGACCACCTTATAAAGTGGTTAGAGTTATATAAATATTTCCCATTTAAGAACTTGACTGTCTATGTTAGTCATCTGTGGCAGGTGAAAGCATCTGAGCTATAGCATCTCGAAGTTGTCTTTAAGCAAAGGCTTATTTATTCTGTTTCCCCTCTTGTTTTTTTTAAATATTCTGTTTAAGATGTCTCGTATAGGTCTTTTATGTATTTTTAAACATATAATTATCTGTAGGTATCTGAAATACCTTTATAAACTCACTTAAGTTTTGGCATTGTTGAGGATGTTTTTTCTTAGCAAGCAATCATCTCTGATGTCAGGGTTTTATGAGTAGATGCGCTAAACTGTGCGGACTACGTCATCAATTGTCTCTTCAAAGTGTAAAATGAAAATTATTTTAGAGTTACACTTTTTTTTGCTGTATATACATGCTTGCACCACAGTTATGATATATATTGAAAATTAATAACCAAATAACCGTCTAGTTAAACAAAGAACTGGATATTACCGACAAAATACTGAAGCAAACTATGGATTCAATGTCAATTAAAAAAACATACTACTTTTTATTTTCCCTTTATTCAAGGAATATAGTTTAAAAGATTCCTCTATCTCCTGTAGCTTCCAACAACCATGGAAGGGAAGGTAGGTTAAGCAGACAACTAGTTTCTGGTTAAAGTTGCAGTCAGTGTCTAGCTTGTTCCTGCTGGCAGTCTTCACCTATTTGACTATGCAATGCCAGTGTCAGCCCAAGGAGACAATGGTATCCTGTCCTGGAACAGCCACATTGGTCTGTGCAAATAAAGTGGGCAGCTGGTCCTATTCAAATTGCCACAGCCACATCCTCCCAGGAGTAAGCGGGACGACTAAAGCCAAGAACGATCTTATGGTTTTCAGCCCCAACATCCCCGTCTTTGCTGAGAATGGGGAGGTAAGGAATGGACAGGGTTCAAATTCATCTGGACAGGTAAATGTCAGGAACTTTTCCATCTTTCATTTTTCTTCTGATGTCCATATGTATATAGAATGGAAATCCAATTTAATGACTACTTTACTGTTGAGAGCGTATTTTTTCCTTATTCCACAAAATGAAAGGTGTTTCTATGCCTTCTCATCCACTGGAGGGACTAGCATAGTGCCTACTCCCATCTCTTCAGATTATTGAAAAGGAGGTTCTATCTGCCCATTATGAAGAACTTCCTGTCTATATGAACCATGGAATTTTTTACCTTGGAGGGTGGTGGAAGATCCTTCTTTGGAGGCTTTTACACACAGGCTGGATGGCCATCTGTCAGGGGTATTTTGATTGTGCCTTTTCTGCCTGGCACAAAGGTGTGGACTGGGTGGTGCTTGAGGTCTCTTCAGACTGTATGATTCTAAGATTCTATTATATGATTCTGTATCTTACTAAGCAGAGCCTTTGCTTCATAAAAATGCTTGCAGATTCATGTTGCTTATTTTATATAGATTCAGAGGTTTCTTGTTATGTTCGCATGACACACCTACGCAATGCAGCTGACACACTAATGTGCCACAACACACAGGTTGAATGACTCTGATATTCATTACCTATAAATTATGCACACATTGAATTAAATACCATTATTTATATATATTGTATCAAGTTACATAAGAAACATAAACAATTCAACAGAAAAACACCTGAGACATTTTTCCCACTGTTCTTCGCAACAACAATCCAGTCAAAATTAAAACTAGTTGGTTAATGAATTTCACTTCACAATTGAAATTAAAAACAATGAAATCCATAAGCAACAGCCATATATAAATGTAAAACAGAATTAAGGCCAGATACCCATTAAAATGTAATACTTTTATTGTGTGCCTTTAAGTCATAACTGCCATATGGCAAATCTATCGTGGTTTTATTGACAGGGTTTGCACAGTAGGAGGGTTGTCTCTTTATCTGAGACTGAGAGAGTGTGACGTGCCCAAAGCCATCCAGTGGGTGTCCCTTGCTGAGCCAAAATTTGAACCCTGGTCTCCCAGTGTTCTAGCCCAACACTCAAACCAGTACACAATACTGGCTATCTTATAAAAGGCACTGGGAATGGGAATGGGTATTTGGCTACAGGGCGTACTTGGGAGCTGATGTTGTCTGACATAACAAGCTGTGAGTTTCAGTAAAATGAAATGCCACAGAGCTACAAAACTAACCCCAAAAGCACTGTTAAATAATGCATTTCCTAACTATAGCTGTCATTTTCTTCAGTGAAAGAATTCTGTATTTATTAACCTGCTCTTCAAGTGTGATCTGCAATCCATGGCACTTGCTTCCATTCAGCATGAAATATTCTCATTGCCTTCTTATATTGGGTTTCATTTATCAGAATGTTCCCAGCATTTTTCTTATCACTTCATCCTTTCGCCTCTAAGGGTCTTCCATATAGAGGTGGAAATCGGGGCACATTGATATTATATATTTTTTCCTCTCTATAAAGCAAAATATTAAGTTCTTGGGAATTCATTAGTTCCTGTCAGCATCTGAAAGTGGTTTCATATCAGCGGAATTTCCTCAATCATGTAGAATGTCCAAAAACTTCAACTGAGATTGTTCTTATTGGATAGTGATACCATGTAAGTCTGTGTAAGACTGCAACTTTAAATCCATCCATGCATATATGCATATAATTGTTGTTCATTCGTTCAGTCATTTCCAACTCTTCGTGACCTCATGGACCAGCCCATGCCAGAGCTCCCTGTCGGCCGTCACCACCCCCAGCTCCTTCAGGGTCAATCCAATCACTTCAAGGATGCCATCCATCCATCTTGCCCTTGGTCGGCCCTCTTCCTTCTTCCTTCCATTTTCCCCAGCATCATTGTCTTCTCTAAGCTTTCCTTTCTTCTCATGATGTGGCCAAAGTACTTCATCTTTGCCTGTACTATCCTTCCTTTCAATGAGCAGTTGGGCTTTATTTCCTGAAGTATGGACTGGTTGGATCTTCTCACAGTCCAAGGCACTCTCAGAACTTTCCTCCAGCACCACAGTTCAAAAGCATCTATCTTCCTTCGCTCGGCCTTCCCTATGGTCCAGCTCTCACATCCGTAGGTGACTACGTGGAATACTATTGCTTTTACTATGCAGATCTTCGTTGCCAGTGTGATGTCTCTACTTTTCACTATTTTATTGAGATTGGACATTGCTCTCCTCCCAAGAAGTAAGTGTCTCCTGATTGCCTGACTGCAGTCTGCGTCTGCAGTAATCTTTGCACCTAGAAATACGAAGTCTGTCACTGCCTTCACGTTTTCTTCCTCTATTTCCCACTTGTCAATCATTCTTGTTGCCATCATCTTGGTTTTTTTTTATGTTTAGCTGCAATCCAGCTTTTGCGCTTTCTTCTTTCACCTTGATTAGAAGGTTCCTCAGCTCCTCCTCGCTTTTGGCCATCTAAGTGGTGTCATCTGCATATCTAAGGTTGTTAATGTTTCTTCCAGCAATTTTCACCCCAGCTTTGCATTTGTCAAGTCTCACACATCTCATGATGTGTTCTGCATACAAGTTGAATAGGTTGGGTGAGAGTATACAACCCTGCCACACACCTTTCCCAATCTTGAACCAGTCTGTTGTTCCATGGTCAGTTCTTACTGTTGTTACTTGGTCCTTATACAGATTCCTCAGGAGAGAGATAAGGTGATTTGGTATGCCCATACCACCAAGAACTTGCCACAATTTATTATGATCCACACAGTCAGAGGTTTTAGAATAGTCAATAAAACAGAAATAGATGTTTGTCTGAAACTCCCTGCCTTTCTGCATTATCCAGCGGATATTGGCAATTTGGTCTCTCATTCCTCTGCCTTTTCTAAACCCAGCTTGTACATCAGGCTACTCTCTCTTCAAAAATTGCTGGAGTCTTCTTTGCAGGATCTTGAGCATTACCTTTCTGGCATGAGAAATAAGGGCTACTGTATGGAAGTTTGAGCAGTCTTTAGCATTTTCCTTTTTTGGTATGGGGATATAAGTTGATTTTTTACAGTCTGATGTCCATTCTTGTGTTTTCCATACTTACTCGCATATGGCATGCATTACTCACAGCATCATCTTTCAAGATCAGTTCGGCTGGGATCCCGTCGTCTCCTGCTGCCTTGTTATTGGCAATGCTTCTTAAGGCCCATTCAACCTCATGATGTCTGGTTCTAATTCACTCAGCACACTGTCAAAACTATTCTCGATATTATTATCCTTCCTATACAGATCTTCTGTATAGTTCACCACCTTCTCTTGATCTCTTCAGCTTCTGTTAGGTTCCTGCCATCTTTGTTTCTTATCATGCCAATTTTTGTCTGAAATTTACCTCCAATGTAAATTTTCTGGAAGAGGTCTCTTGTCCTTCCTATTCTGTTGTCTTCTTCCACTTCAATGCATTGCTTGTTTAAAAATAGTTCCTTATCTCTTCTGGCTAACCTCTGGAATTGCGCATTTAATTGGGCATATCTCCCCTTATCACTGTTTCCTTTTGATTTCCTTCTTTCTTGGGCTACTTCCAGTGTCTCAGCAGACAACCATTTTGCCTTCTTGGTTTTCTTTTTCTTTGGGACATACTTTGTTGCTGCCTCCTGAACAATGTCGTGGACTTCTGCTCATAGTTCTTCTGGGACTCTATTTACTAAATCTAGTCCTTTAAATCTGTTCTTCACTTCCACTGCATATTCACTAGGAATGTTAGTGATATCATCTCTAACTGGTCTGTGTGTTTTCCCTGATGTCAAAATGACAAAATGATCTCAAAATGAGTCTCAAAATGATTCTCAAAATGACAGAATGATCTCAATTTGAGTGCAAGGAAAGCCTTTCGACATTACAATGATCCAAATATATGCCCCAACCACAGCTGCCGAAGAAGTAGAAATGGAAAAGAGACATTATCTTCATTATAGGAGACTGGAATGCCAAGGTGGGAAGTCAACTGGGATCACAGGCATACAATTGTAACTTGTTATTAATTGCAAAAGTATTCTGTTTGTGCCAAGATATTTTCTTTCTTTCTGAATTAGGTATTTCATGCTGCTGCGTGTGGCTTTCTCCAGACTTAAAAAACCCCCAATCACTTGCTTATAAGTAGAAGAACAACTGAGAAAGTGCTTACCAGATGCTTTTTCCTTTTCACTATAAGTTCTGGTAGCTATATTCTTTTCTCCTGGAAGTATAACTGATTTTTGGCAACTTCAAAGTAGAAAAATAGTTGGAGGGCAACAGATTAAGCCAATGCATGCTTTGAGATTCTATTTCAGAACTTGTCATGCACATCTGCTGTTTAGTGCTCACTGTCTATTTTGTAACACGCTCATCTGGTGACTGTCCCTTGCTAAGCTCCAAGAGCTCTCGGAGGGTTGGCTGAATCCAGAGAGAGCCAGCATTATGTAGTGGTCTTGGTTTGATTCCCCGGTTGACCATGGAAATCTATTGAGTGACATTGGGCAAATTGCACTTCCTTGGGAGACAAATGTAAACCCTTTCTGAAGAAATCTTGCCAAGAAGTTTCATGATAGGATGACTATGAATTGGGAATGACTTAAATCATGCAGTAGCAGCAGCAACAACAAGTGAAAGAAGAGGACCCCCGCTGTTAAAAATAATAGTTTATCATCTTTGAGAAATATGAACATTTTGGAAATGAAAATCACATGGATTCCTCAAATGCAAGATTACTTGGATACAAAGTGACGAAACTTTTCAGGCCGAAAGTAACATGGCTGTTTAGTGGAAGTTATAATTACAGGATTTATATTCTGCAAGGAGGTCATGAACAGCAATGAAGAAAAGTTGGTTGCTCAGAACTTTGTTTGAAAACGAAAGTACATGAAAATGACATGGGAAATCAAGAGATGATTGCAACATTTCAGAGTTTAATATAATATTCTGGTTCTCCATTTCAATTGTCAGTCACAAGGGGTCACTGTTGCCTAAGGAAAGATATAGAAAGAATGAAAAACCAGAGCTCCTCCCTTGAAAGTGACAGAAAACCCAGCCTGACACTAGCGATATCACACAGATAATGCTACAGAACTGAAATCTATTCAAATGATTACCTCAAAACGAATCTGGATCAGATCCTGTCCTTTGATACTTCAAGACAAGGGATTTTGAGGAAACAGAAGACAGTGCTGGGCTTTGTTCCTCTCCTTGCCATGGTTGCCTGGCAGAATGATTCTGTGCTGAAGCAGCTGCTGCATCTGATTCTCCTCCACACAGCCTGGGAGATGGGGAGCGGCCAGCTCCATTATTCTGTGCCGGAGGAATCCCAGCATGGCACCTTTGTGGGCCGCATTGCCCAGGACCTGGGGCTGGAGGTGAGTGAGCTGGTGCCTCGGATGTTTCGAATGGTCTCAAAAGGACAGAAGGACTTCTTTGAGGTAAATATTCAGAATGGGATCTTGTTTGTGAATTCCAGGATAGACAGGGAGGAGCTGTGCGCAAGGAACGTTGATTGTTCCATCCATCTGGAGGTGATTGTTGATAAACCTCTGAGGGTGTTCCATGTGGAGGTGGAGATCAGGGACATAAATGACAATGCTCCCATTTTCTCTGCAAATGAACAAATTCTGAGCATAGCAGAATTTATAACAGCAACTGGCACCAGATTTCCATTAGAGGGAGCCTCTGATGCTGATATTGGTTCCAATGCTCTTCTAACCTACAAGCTGAGGCCCAATGACTATTTCAGTGTGGAACAAAAAACAGATGGCCACCATAATAAGCCCTTAACTATTGTTTTGAGGAAACCGTTGGACAGAGAGGAGATCCCTACACATCATTTGTTCCTCACAGCCACTGATGGTGGAAAACCAGAACTCACTGGCACAGTCCAGCTGGTGATCAAAGTGTTGGATGCCAATGACAATCCTCCTGTTTTTAACCAGTCAGTTTACAGCATAAAATTGGTAGAAAATGCAGCTAATGGTACACTAGTTATCAAACTGAATGCCACTGACTTAGATGAAAGAACTAATGGAGAAATCTCTTATTCATTTTCTACACATGTAGCACCAGATGTTCGAAATATATTTAGCATAAATTCCAATACAGGGGAAATAACAGTCAGTGGAACTGTAGATTTTGAAGACAGAAATATATTTGATCTTCATATAGTAGCAGAAGATAAAGGCAATCTTCCTTTGTCTGGGCACTGCCAGGTGATGATTGAGGTGTTAGATATGAATGACAATACCCCAGATGTCTCAGTCTCGTCCCTCTCAGTGCCAGTCCCAGAGGACTCCCCACCAGGGACAGTGGTGGGCCTCATTAGTGTGTCAGACAAGGACTCTGAAACCAACGGGCAAGTCACATGCTCCCTGTGGCCTCCTGGTCTTCCCTTCAAACTGGTGTCCACCTTCAAGAATTACTATTCCTTAGTGGTAGCTGAGCCGCTGGATCGGGAGCACATGGCTGAGTATAGATTGATGGTGATGGCACAAGACCACGGGGTCCCGTCTTTGTCTTCCAGCAGTACTGTAGTTGTTCCAATCAGTGACATCAATGACAATGCGCCTGGTTTTGCGCAGCCCTCTTACACAGTCTTTGTGAAGGAGAATAATCCACCAGGTGCCCATATCTTCACAGTGTCTGCCTTTGACCCAGACATAGCGGAGAACAGCCTAATCAGCTACTGGATTGATGAAAAGCTGTGGCCACTCTCAAGTTACATTTCAGTACATTCAGAGAGTGGGAAACTCTATGCTTTGCAGCCTTTGGATTACGAGGAGCTGAAGCTTTTGGAGTTTCAAGTGAATGCCAAGGATGCTGGGCTGCCTTCCTTGTGTGGCAATGTGACTATTCAAGTCTTTGTGGTGGATGAAAATGATAATGCGCCTGCAGTGACTGGGCAGACAGAAGACAACGCTATTCTTCTAGTGCTTCCTGTGTCAGCTGGGCACATGCTAGGCAAGATTCATGCTCTTGATGCTGATTCAGGATACAATGCATGGCTGCGCTATGAACTGCCTGAAGGAAATAGTGGACCTTGGCGTGTGGGCCTGTATAGTGGTGAAATTAGTACCATCCGCTCTGTGGATGAGGTAGAGGAAAGCAGAAGTCACAACCTGCATGTACTTGTAAAGGATCATGGTAAGCCTCAACTATCAACCACAGCCACACTGAGTGTATCACTAGTGACAAGTGCCCAAGCCATTCAAACCAACATCCGCCTTCCCAGGACAGATGAGAGCTCAAAGCCAAAGGCAGACCTTGTCAATTTGTACTTGATCATTGCTATCTGCTCAGTATCCAGCTTATTTCTGCTGGCAGTCATCACATATGTAGCTCTGCGGTGCCAGTTTCAGCCCAAGGAGCCAATGGTATATGGTCCTGGAACAGCCACACTGGTCTGTGCCAGTGAAGTGGGCAGCTGGTCCTATTCAAACCGCCACAGCCATATCCTGGCAGGAGTAAATGGGGAGGCGCTAGCCAAGAATGACCTCATGGTTTTCAGTCCCAACATCCCTGCTTCATCTGAGAATGGGAATCAGCAGGACCTTCTCTGTGGAACGGTTAGTATTATTCATGGTAGGTTTTCTTTTCTGGCATAGAATAATTTCATTACACATACGCCAATAATATAAAATGGTAAAGTGTAGTTCAAAATTTGTTGATATTTCTGGAAATTTTCTATGAGTAAACCATTATATATTAAATCCATCCACCATTAACTCCTCTCTCATCTTTAATCTGTATTGATCATTTTGAAACATTAATAAGTCAATACTTTCTTTTTAAAAGGATTTTCTCTTCCAAACAGAGCTTTGTGTGGAAAACACCATAAAGATATCTGTGGATAAAATCTTTTAATATATTTCCCCCCACACTCATAATTCTGCCTCCTTATAAAGTGACTGTTGAAGTTTGGGTCTGCTTTTATTTTAACATGCCAAGGTTAGGTATGCATGTCAAATTTAAGACCTTTTCCTAATTGTAACCATCTTTGATTTCTCAGACTTAACTGGCCCTTCAGCAATGTCATTAAAACTGGTAAAGTTGGAACAAAAAACAGCATCTTAGATAATACATTATTCTTTATAACAGAGATTATGTCCATAAGGGACAATTGTAAATCTTTCCATCTATGCAAATAATTTTAATCTCTTTCTAGACTTCATCACAAAAATTGAAGTTATATTTGATTGTCTGCCAATATCTGGTATTTTATTCCTTGGTACATTGCTGATTATTCGCAATAGTGGTACACATAGCTTAGCTTGTAGAGTCTTATAATATTGTAGTCAATCTTTTTGGTCCTGGTGCTTTTTATCTCCTGAAACACCTTGACCATTTCTGCCATTTTCATCTCAAATATGTTTTTCAGTTCTGCCATTTTTATTGGTTCACCAGTCTATTTCTTTGCTCTTCATCAAACATCTAAAGAAATCTTGTTTTTCTAAGTATTTTTCCAGATCATCTTTCTTGAACTTTGATGTCTTGTAAAGTGATAAATAGTTGTAGAATATTGACTTAATCTTGTCCTGATCTGTAAATTCTTCATTCCCCTCTCTGCTCTTTAGTACTAATTCATTCTCTCTTTCTTTTCTCCCTTTATAAGCTCTGATTTATTTGCTGATTCAAAATGTTTCTGCATCACATATTTCAATGTTTTTTTTCAATCTTGGCAATTGTAATAATAGAAAGCTGTTTTTGTAGACTTTTAATCTCAGAAATCAGTTGGTAGTTCTTTTGAAGATCCTTCTATTTCCTCTTGATTGTATCTTGAATCTGGTTTATATTTTCTTATCTCTTTCTTTTTGTCTCAGCATTTAATGTATAACAATGTATCATAAAATCTTTACTGGCATCCCAAACCATCCTTATATCAGTCCTCTTATTTAAATTCTTGTCAAAAATAGTCTTTACTACTTTGCCTTTGAGATTACTTTCTCGTCACACAATAGAGATTCATTCAATCTCCAATTAAATGTTCCTTTTCTGTGGTCAGCATCATAAAGGGTAGTATTGTCATACTTTTCATCTTATGACATGAAGATTTGGCTATCAAAAATATATCTATTCTAGAAAGTGGGTTATGTCTTGCTCAGAAAAAGTATAATCCTTTGCTTGGCAATATTTATGTCTACATGCATTTGGAGTGAAAAACTGTCCATTAAATAATAATAATAATAATAATAATAATAATAATAATAATAAATTTTTTAAGGAATCTACATTGATCTCTGTTTATTTTTTCTGAGATAATCTATCCAATTTTGGTGAAATTACTCAATTCTAATCTCCCATTCTGATCATATTTCCATATAATCATTCATTCATTTTTGACTTCTTGACTTCAGCTTATTAACTTTCTGGTTCACCTCTCCTGTCATTTCATCCAATGAATTACATATTTCTTTCAGTTCCTCAAAGAGATCTTTTCTCATAAATCTTAGTTCTTCAAAAGTTGAGGCAATTCAATTAGTTTTAGTTTATAAATGTAATTCTTCTCTATATTCCATTTGTCTTGAAATCATTTAAGTCTTCTCCAATAAATGTTAAAAAATAACAAAAATGTATTAACCTTTCCAATGTATTTAATTTAGTTAAAACGGACATCTTCTTGTAATAATAAACTTGAACATACTATGGGGTGTGTGGTGCAGTCCCTTTCAGTCACTTTGTTCTTGCTAGGAATATGCCTATGATAATGTTCTGCTGGATATTCTGCTTCCTGTAGTTCAAATAATTATTTATGGTAATATCAGTCTTGGAAACTTCTCATTTGGTTTGGAGATAGTGAATGTATAAACAAACTTTAACCCTTTGCATCTTGGCTGAGTTAATTTTCAATAATTTTTCCATTAGCTTTGATAACCCTCTTTTAATCTTAATAGAAAGAGTCTGGGAGGATTCTTTAACAATAGCTACAAACTTTTAAAGCTTCTCTTTTTTCCCTTTGTTTATGTTTATGATGCAGAATAGATAGTTTATACTCATGCTTAAGTAGTATGTAGAAAACCAATCCTCAAAATGGTGATCTGCTAACATAAAAAGCATCGTGTGCTGACAAGGTAAACTTCTTTTAATCTTCATTTTAAAAACAGCAATTCGGCATTGCTTATGTGGTAATCACAGCCTTTGAGCTATGCTGGATTTTGTCTTCTTGGCTGCTTGCCACCAACACTGTGGCAAACTGTGAATATCAGATGCCTAAAGGACATTGTGGCAAGAAAAATAGCTTTTGGGCAGCTTCTTTTCTGATCTGCTCCTTCAGAGCGGGTTTTCATGGTGGCAATGTGTAGCTGATAGCTCTCCTCGTCTGGAGCTCCCTGAGGGGCAAACTCTTGTTCCACAATATTTGCTGAGACTTCCAAGATTAAATGTTTCTCAGTATAAATTTAGTAGCAGAATATGATTATCTCATTAGATTATCAAATTTATTTCTATTAAAATTTTAAAGAAAATACAAATACCCGAAAGAATTCCTCTAGCGCATCTGCTTCTGCAAAAACAATTGGAGACGAATATAGATGACTGATTATATAAAATTCATACAGATAGAAGGCATTACATGTTTGTACAGATCTAAGCAGTATGTATGTAGATTTATCTGCTGTGTTTTGCAGAGCTTCCATTTATGTTAATGCAGATGTAAAGCTTGAACATACATAGGCTTTATATAGATAGGACATGAAAACATACAGATCAAAGATGGAGTCAGCTGTCACAATACCTGTCCCCTCAACTGTATGTTCATTCCTATTTGTTTGTTGTTATGCTCGCTGAATTTGAACAGACTGAGAGAATGTGTCCTTTCCAAGGCCATTCAATATGTTTCCATGGCTGAGTAGAGTCAAACCACTACAACACATTGGCTCTTTTACATTGTATATAATTTGAAAGGAACAAAGGGCTCATAATTAGATGTTAGATGGAATCTACTTGAATGACAGTATTTGAGTTTTTCTTTTATTTTTTGTGATGTTTTATAGCGACATTGTATTTATTTGCATAAGAAGTAAATAAAGATGAACAACATATATTACCTCAATAACAAATCTTGTTAAGAAAGGATTGTGTTAAACTGCTGAGCTGCTGAACTTGCTGATTGAAAGGTCAACGGTTCAAATCCAGGGAGCTCCCACTGTTAGCCCTAGCTTCTGCCAACCTAGCAGTTCAAAAACATGCAAATGTGGGTAGATAAATAGGTACCACTTTGGCAGGAAGGTAATGGCGCTTGATACAGTCATGCCGATCACATGACCTTGGAGGCGTCTATGGAAAACGCCAGCTTTTTGGCTTAGAAATGGAGATGAAACCACCCTCCAGAGTCGGACATGACTAGACAATGTCAAGGGGAAACCTTTACCTTTACTTTAAATTAGGTAAGTCAATTTGACAATACCATTGAATGTGTATTCTGTGTTGTTCTGACTTGGTTTATAACTAAGATTATGGTTTCATTTATTTCTGGTTGTGGTCCATTGAGCAGAGTAAATCACAACCAACACATTCCTGAAACTAGCCCAGATGATCAGCTCTCTGAATATTTTGTTGTGAATGTGCTTGAGTATTCGTTTTACAGAATCCAACATGCGTGGAAAATCTTATGAAGACTAGAAAATCTTATGAAGTGGTTAGACTTATATAAATGCTAGACATTTGTGAACTTGGTTGTCTATATCATCTGTGGCAGGTGACAGTCCATGAGCTACTAGCACCTCATAGTTGTCTTAAGAAAAGAGGTTATTTACCGCATTATCCCTCTTGGTTTTTTTTTAAGCCTATGTTTAAGATGTCTTTTCCGGGCATTCTTATGTATTTTTAAATATATAAGTATTTTCAATTATGTGAAATACTTTTAGAAATTCACTTTTGTTTGGGCATCTTGAGTGTTTTTTCTTAGCAAGCAATTTTAGTATTTCTTCTGATGTCAGAATTTTATGAGTGGATGGATGGGCTAAACTGAGAAGACTAACTATGCCATCAATTGTCTCTTCAAAATGTAAACTGAAAATTGTTTTAGGGTTAAAATCTTAATTTTTGTGTTCATTAATATGCAATGTATACACATGCTTGCATTACAATCATGACATATGTTGAAAATTCATAACCAGATAATAATCATCTTCCCTAAACAAAGAAGCTGAATTAGTGACAAAATTCTGAAGCAGGGTATGGTTTCAATTTCAAGAAAAAACAACATGTTACAACCATGGAAGGCAAGTAAAGCTGACAGTTGGTTTCTGGTCTAAGGCTGGATCTACACTGCTCTATATCCCAGGATCTGATCTCAGATTATCTGTTTATCCCAGATTATCTGACAGTGTAGACTCAGTTCAGAACAGATAATCTGGGATCACATCCTGGGATATAGGGCAGTGTAGATTCAGCCTAATAATGCACATTGTCTAATGAAAGGTTTCCCCAGTTCATTCAGATATATCATACTGGCTTTCCATAATGCAGCCTCAAGAATGGAAATGTTTAAATGTTATGGATTATCCATTGTATCTAAGTTACATTCTGGATTTGCATTGTGAATACCCATGGCAACTTGATATAGAAGATGGAAGCTAAATTCAACAAGTGTGGGTTTCTACACCTGATACAAGTTTATAAGGAAACTTTTGAATTTTGATTCTATAGCAACAGATTGTTATTTGGAGAAAGATAGGGTATAAAAAATAAACCAATGTACCACCACAGTTCATAACATTATTGTTGAAATGTCTGTCTTTTCATACTGTGGTACAAATGGTTCAGTGTAGTCCTCTGATACAGGTGAAATGAAAGACAGAAGAACTTCAGACTATATCTATGGTTCTCGCTAACTTCAAGGAGAAGGAATTCTTTCAAAAGTATGCTTACACTGGAAAAATGACTATTAAAGAGAATGTTTCATGAAACTGTAATATTTATTTTGAAACGCTAAATAATATATAATTGCTCCTATTTGGAAAGTGTGGATGTCAGGTCAAGCCTCTGAAGCTTTAGGTGCTCTTACTGCCTATTACAGGGAAAACCAACTGATTCCTAATCCACCTAAAATGCAGACATGTGCCTTTCATCTTAAGAGCAGACAAGCATCTCGAGCTCTGAGGATTACCTGGGAAGGAATCCCACTGGAGCATTGCAGCACACCCAAATACCTGGGAGTTACTCTGAACTGTGTTCTGACCTACAAGAAGCACTGCTTGAATATCAACCAAAAAGTAGGTGCTAGAAATAACATCATACAAAATCTGGGTGGCATAACCTGGGGATCGCAACCAGACATAGTGAAGCTATCTGCCCTTGTGCTTTGCTGCTCTGCTGCTGAATACGCATGCCCAGTGTGGAACACATCTCACCACGCTAAAACAGCGGCTCTTAATGAGAAATGCTGCATTATCACAGGATATCTATGCCCCACACCACTGGAGTAATTATACTGTTTAGCCCATATTGCACTACCTGACATCCATCAGGAAATAGCATCCAGCAATGAAAGGACCAAGGCATTGATATCTTTGGCCCATCCTCTGTTTAGATATCAGCCAGCAAGCCAACGCCTTACATCAAGAAATAGCTTCCTAAGATCTACAGAAATACTCACAGGAACACCTCAGCAAGTAAGAGTCCAAAAGTGACAGGCTAAAACCCGGAACCTCAATCAGTGGCTGATACAAAATAAGAAACTCCCTCCTGGAAACAGAAAACTAGGTGACTTGGAAGGGCATGGAACAGACTGTGCTCTGGCACCACAAGATGCAGAGCCAATCTTCAGAAATGGGACTACAAAGTGGAGTCCACGACATACTAGTGTGGAGAAGAGCAAATGCATGCATATGTTATTTTACTGTATGCATGTTTTTATGGCATTAAATTGCTGCCTATCTGTGAGACTGCCCTGAGTCCCCTTTGGGTGAGAAGGGCGGTATACAAATGTAGATGATGATGATGATGATGATGATGATGATGATCTCTACAAGGAAGCAGATGAAACAATAGATCACATCCTCAGCTGCTACAAGAAGACTGTGCAGACAGACTACAAGCAGAGGCATAACACCATTGCTCGGATGATTCATTGGAACTTGTGCCACAAATACCATCTGCCTGCAACAAAGAACTGGTGGGATCACAAGCCTGAAAAAGTTATAGAGAATGAACACGTCAAACTCCTCTGGGACTTCCGAATTCAGACAGACAGAGGTTTGGAGCCCAGTACTCCTGACCTCACGATCATGTTAAAAACAAAGTATGGATTGTCAATGTTGCAATCCCAGGTGACAGCAGTATTGAAGAGAAACAACTGGAAAAGCTGACATGATACGAGGATTTAAAGATTGAACTTCAAAGACTCTGGCACATGCCAGTCAAGGTGGTCCCAGTGGTGATCGGCACACTGGGTGCAGTACCTAAAGACCTTGGCTTGCACCTAAATACAATTAGCGTGGACAAAATTGCCACCTGCCAGCTGCAGAAGGCCACCTTACTGAAGACCATCTGCACACATTATTCGCCGATACATTACACAGTCCTAGGCACTTGGGAAGTGTCCGATGTGTGATCCAGTACAACAGCCAGCAGAGTGATCTTGTCTGCTGTGGATTCACCTTGTTGTGTTTCAAATGATAATAATAACAACAACAACAACAACAACAACAACAACAACAACAGCAACAACAACAACGCAACCTGAGCCCTGCCACAGGCACAATGGAGGAACTCCTCACAGCAACACTAGAGGCACTCCAAGTGGCCAGCTTCTGGTCAAAGGAAATTTAGCATAATGGCAAGTTTTTAACTTGGTTTATAGTTTTTTTTAATATGTTATAACTGTATTCTCAATTCAGTTCTGACGCAATAAATATCAATTCAAGCCAATATTCACATGGAAATATTCTTCCATAATAAATGCAAAGATACAGAATGGGGGACACATGGCTCGAGAGCACTACGTGTGAAAAAGATCTTGGGGTCCTCGTGGACAACAAGTTAAACATGAGCCAACAATGTGATGTGGCGACAAAAAATGCCAAAGGGATTTTGGCCTGCATCAATAGGAGTCTAGTGTCTAAATCCAAGGAAGTCATGCTACCTCTTTATTCTGCCTTGGTTAGACCACATCTGGAATACTGTGTCCAATTCTGGGCACTACATTTGAAGAGTCACTGCATGTGTCACTGATGGTGAATTCCCAGACCATGCACACTGATGGCCACCACTTTAGAGCAGGAGGCAGTCCAAAACCAGTTGCTGTGAGCACTAACATTTAACTGATCATTGCCATCTGCTCAGTGTCTAGCTTGTTCCTGCTGTCAGTATCCACCTATGTGGTTATGAGATGCCAGTGTCAGCCCAAAGAGCCAATGGTATACGGTCCTGGAACAGCCACACAGGTCTGTGCCAGTGAAGTAGGAAGCTGGTCCTATTCAAATCGCCACAGCCACATCCTGGCAGGAGTAGGCGGAGAGTCTGGAGCCAAGAATAATCTTATGGTTTTCAGCCCCAACATTCCCGTCTTTGCTGAGAACTGGGAGGTGAGGAATGGACAAGAAATGATTTCGAATTCATCTGGACAGGTAAATGTCAGAAACTTTTCTATCTTTTGTTTTTCTTCTAATGTGCATATTTATATAGAATGGAAATCCAATTTAGTAACTTCTTGTTGTTGAGCATGCTGTTCTCTTATTCCACAAAATGATTTCCCCCCCCAGGAGGTTGCAATGGATAGAGATATTATGGTCAGTGATAATAAAAGTTGTCTTTATACTGTCTCACCCTCCAGAGGAACTAAGTCAGCTCCTCACCCCATCTCTTTTCTGAATTTTTTTTTGTCATGTTAGGAACGACTTGAGAAACTGCAAGTGAATTGGCCGTCTGCAAGGATGTTGCCCAGGGGACACCTGGATGTTTTGATGTTTTTACCATCCTTGTGGGAGGCTTCTCTCATGTTCCTGCATGAGGAGCTGGAGCTGATAGAGGGAGCTCATCCATGCTCTCCCCAGATTCGAACCTGCAACCTATTGGTCCTGCCAGCATGAGGGTTTAACCCACTTCGCCACCGGGGGCTCCTCTTTTCTGAATTCTTTTCTGAATTATCTGAACACAGGTTCATTTACGTTGCATGATACTTTCAGTCTCAGCTCAGCAGTATGCTCTGGGATTCTCACTGGTGACATCAAAAGGGAACATCCCAACCTGTTATTTGTTCCTGCCATCTGATACCACAGAAACAAATTTCCATTGAACATGTACTTTTTCTATAGGATTATTTGTTAGTGTGATAGATTTATGCCTTGAATTCGATTAATCCAGTTTGAAAAGGTTACTCTAGCAAGGGTCCAAAGGAGCCATAGTTTAAATATTTGCTGGCGACGTCAGATTTAGACACCTTTTCCCCATGAAACCTAAGCCTGCAAAATGTTTCCACCTTCATATTTCCTATCTTATGAAAATATTTATTTCCCATTTTTATACCATTATTTTATGTACTTCTATCATATCATCCTTTTGGAACCTTTCATATCAGTTAAAATCTGCATGATGAAATCTGGGGAAAGTGTGAATGATGGGCAGTGGAAATATTTTTCGTGAAATGTGGTTGAAGAGGGTTTACTTGTGGAGGAGGAAACATACTGTTGTCTCACTAGGATTTACACCTCAGGTACAGCCAATACTATCATAAGACCAGCACTATGGGAGCCAGTACATGTGATACAAAATTGTAGCAATTTGCCATGAAGAGCTAACTCTACCAATCTTTAATGACATGGCATTTAGTGAAGTATGTAATTATTTTAATGCATATAATTTGAAAGAGATTGGGTGTGACTTGCATCCCCCCCCCCCCCGCCCCATTATGCCTTTCTGGATCCATATTGCCAGATGCAGGACTTAGTGTGAGTTAAAACAAAGGATAATATTTTAAAATAAATAAATAAAAATGACAGTAAAGCAGCAATTAAATTAATTTAACTGTACAGCCTTCAGCATAAATAATGATGTTGGGCAGGTACTATAACTGGACTGGCATTTTGGTGGTAATTGAGACTTTCCTTGTAGTTTAGGAATGTGAGCATAAGAATTTTTTGACAGAAATATGTGTGTGTAAAGCCTTAAAGAGAAAATGAAGGAGTGCTATTTAACTCTAAAATAGAGGCTCATAGGAGATGGGGTTTTCAGTAAAATACTGTACTATGGAACGAAACAATCCCCAAATATATCTGATCAAAGTACTGATATTCCACTGTGTGTGCATGTGCCTTCAAGTCAATTGTTGAATAATAGTGAATCCATGAACTCCATAGCACTTTCTTAGAAGAGGAATACTCAAGAGATAGTTTTACCAGTTCCTTCCTCTGAAAAATTGCCCACAGTACTCTCATCCAAGTACTAACAAGTGCTGACCCTGCTTAGTTTCCAAGATCATACAAGACGTAGTGCCTTTAAGTTACTTAGATGGCCATCTTAAATACTAGATAAACTTATTGCAATCCAACAGTTACAAAAATTAAAACATTAAAGTAGTTGGAAAAGCACTTGGATTTTAATTTTGTCATCTGCATGATCTGTTTTCAACTGACCATTGTTGGTACTGTTTGCTTCTTCCTACTGAATGATACATTGTTTTCTATGCAGGTTTATTGTAACAGTTCTTGTAAAAAAAAGGATGTATTAAAAATAATTGAGCAAACAAAAAGCATAAACAAATGTGAAGAAGTTAGGGGCTGTCTTCAGATGCAATACTAAACTATAGTTTAGTGGCATGGGAAACAATCTGTGCAGATTTTAGAGTCACATCTCCACTTTTCTGGTGCAGTTGGAAGGATGAGACCAGGAACTTTGAAAACAGTAGTTTGGCTTAACTGGTCTGTGGCAGGAATGGGCAGAGGTCAGCCCTCCAGACACTTTTGATTGTAATTTCAGGCATTCCTCACCAATGGCTATGCTGGCTACAACTGTTGCGGCCCAACAACACTTAGAGCTCTCGGGAAATCAATCAGGATCATGCATTATGATTTCAAGTAGGTTTGTACATTGTTGTCTTCACATGCAGTGCTTTCATTTGCTAGATATGGCTGTCAACAATATAGTTTTTTTTCTCTGTGCTGATACCATTTTGTCCCTAGGAAAATGATTGAGGTAGAAATATTTTTTTCACTTTGGTTTGCCTGTCTTATGACAGACAGTTCAAAAGATTTATATATTTATAAATTAGTGTGATGGTTTAGTGTTATCACACAGATCATTTGGGCTGTGTCTGTATGTACAAAGAATATAGGGCATGATTTTGCTGTGAACATGAACATCAATAACTCAAAACTCACCTCTGCTATGTATTTAAACTCTGACTTATTTCTAACTCGTATTGAAGGCCTTTTTCAAAAGGGATGGCAAACTGTGTACCTTATTTCTTGAGCTAAATGTGTCTATAAATAATCACCACGTGTATTCTGGTCACATGCATTAGCGTACACTTTTCTTTTTGTTATTATAGTAAGAGCAGCCAGTGTCTTGGTGCAATTTTAGCTGTAAAATTTGTCATTTATTCATTAATTTTTTCATCAAAGGATAAAATACACTCGGCTCCCCCCACACACCTTGATCGATTTAGAGAAGATGTACACAACTTAGTAGAAGGTAGAGGTCAAAATTAAAATAG
The DNA here is from genome assembly GCF_025583915.1 of Anolis sagrei ordinatus. Lineage (NCBI taxonomy): Eukaryota > Metazoa > Chordata > Lepidosauria > Squamata > Anolidae > Anolis > Anolis sagrei. Next base: position 115,237,477 of record NW_026847438.1, read on the forward strand.
GCTAAACTTCTTCGGGCCATCGATAGGGTTTTGGCACTTTACTGTCCAATGATTAAACTATTTTATAAATAAACCATATTATGAAAAAGAGGTTTAAATGAATATCAGTTAATTGGACTTATTATGTAAGATTTTTTACTATGAAATCACATTAATGTTAAAAAAACACTTTGCTAAAGGGTACAGGTTTGAATATCTTTTTTCAGGTTTTCTCATTATTTACATTTAGATAATGGGGCGTATTACACTTCTTGGTAGCAGTGTATATCATACTATGGAATTGTTTGAAATCAATGTTTTCAAAATATCTTCCACGAATTCATCGGTTCAAAGTGTTTCATTGTGATTTGAATATTTTTCTCCTTACTCAACATGCTTATGCAAAAAGAAATATGTTTCATTCATGTAGTAAAATGGCACACTACTCCTTACAACAGTTGGCTTTTGAGTAGCCTCAATTTCATTTTGAAGCTTGTACTGTTACAAGCATTTGAAAGGTAAGCTGACATTTCCTTTGAAGCTGTAAATTAATTACTTGTTATGCCACATAAAAATTCCATAACTATTCCAAATTTCATTGGGAGCTCTGGGAAAGTTTGCAAGTTATTATCTAAAAATTGATCAGTATATTCCTTGAAGGCATCAAAACATTGCAATAGTTTTCCATGGCTCAACCAATGAACTTCTGTGTGTGATAGAGCACATTGTGGAGGTGGAGATCAGGGATGTTGATCTGTAAGTCAACATCTAACCTGGAATAAATTGACCTATGATCCTGGTTTATTTAGCTACAATTGGCCATAATTATTTGTTCAGATGTAACAATAAACTAACAATGTCTGCTTATTGTGCAAGGAGGAAGAACAAAGTTAGAATGTATGGCTATCTATATCAGCATGCATTCCATGGGCATTATGGTGTATATAGTATATAGATATAGATACAAAAGGTCACAAATATTGTGCAAGAAGGAAGAACAAAGTTAGAATGTATGGCTATCTGTATCAGCATGCATTCCATGAGCATTATGGTGTATATAGTCAATAGATATAGATACAAAGGGTCACAAATATCTGCATGGTGGTGGGGTTTGGTTCAAAGATTCCCCATATATGCAAAAAATCTATGGATGCTGAAGTTCCATTCAGCATGAACATTTCAGTTTCAATTATTTGCTTGAGTATTAAGACTTCCTCAGACAGAGCTGGGGAAAACAGGGGAAAGCGGGGGGGGGGGGGGGGGGGGGGGGGGGGTCATCTTCTTTGTGTGTGGAATCATCTTCTTTGCGTGGCATTCCATCTTTAAAGAAGAAAGAGAATTTACTTAACCCTATCACACAGAATTACCTTCTTCCAGCTCTATCATTCTCTTAGAGGAGACAAGAGGCATTTCTCTCCATGGGCTTCTCTCCTGTCTTCCTAGTCAGGAGACAGGAGACATTGTTCTTAAAGCAGACCCCCTTCTCAGGGTTCCTCTCCTTTCCTCCCAATCTGCTTACTCTTGAGGAGACAGGAGGTTCTTAAGCCAGACACCATATCTCTCCAAGTCCTCCCAATTGGCTTCTTCTCAAGGAGACAAGAAGGCATTAAAATCCAAGTAAAATAAGATTGGACTTCCTGTCCATGTAAAGTTAAACACCTAGAGGTGATTGTGGATAAACCTCTGAGGGTTTTCCATGTGGAGGTGGAGATCAGGGACATAAATGACAATGCACCTGTTTTTTTAGTCAATGAACAAAATCTGCCCATTGCATACAATCTCATCATCCTCAGGAGGCAGTTCCACAAGAAGGGTTTTTCACTATAATCTAAAACAGAGGGTCAACATCAAAGTCTAAGTTTCAGATATTTTTCTGGAATATTTCAAGCTGTATATTGTTGAATATGTGGATACAGAATTCCTGGATATGGAGTGCTATATATAAAGTTCTGGTAGGGGAAGTTGCATATAAGTTACAAAGCTGTAACCTAATAGAAAGAACTAGATGGGAAAAATATTTAACTTTAAATATGAATAAAAAGTAAGACTAAGATAAGAATAAGACAATCACTTAGTTAACTAAATTATACTGTTGGACAATGTTGTTTTACTATAGTTATTGTATTAATAAGTTAATTACATCTTTTCAGAATTTCCACATAAAAATGAGCATCTGCTTCACAATTTTGAAATTCAGTCACAAGGGGTCAGTGTTGACTAAGAAAATGCATGGGAAAGATGAAAATCCAGAGCTCCTCCCTCAAAATGCATTGACAGATTCACAATAGCGATCACCAGGCAGAGAATGCCACAGCACAAATTTAGATGAAACCTTACAACCCTGGTCTTCAGTCCTTCAAGGGGAGGGATTTTTAGAAAAAGAGGAGAAAAGAGGACGTTGTTTCTATCTTTGCCATGGTTGCCTGGCAGAATGATTCTGTGCTGAAGCAGCTGCTGCAGTTGATTCTCCTCCACACAGCCTGGGAGATGGGGCAAGGCCAGCTCCATTATTCTGTGCCGGAGGAATCCCAGCATGGCACCTTTGTGGGCCGCATTGCCCAGGATCTGAGGCTGGAGGTGAGTGAGCTGGTGCCTCGGATGTTTCGTTTGGTATCAAAAGGACAGAAGGACTTCTTTGAGGTAAATGTGCAGAATGGGATCTTGTTTGTGAATTCCAGGATAGATAGGGAGGAGCTTTGTGGCAAGAATGTTGATTGTGACATCCATCTGGAGGTGATTGTGGATAAACCTCTGAAGATCTACCATGTGGAGGTAGAGATCAGGGACATAAATGACAATGCACCAGTTTTTATAGTAAATGAACAAAATCTGACAATTTCAGAATCAAGATTACCAGGCTTTCGTTTCTTACTTGCTGGTGCCTCTGATTTAGACATCAGTGACAATGCCCTGCTAACCTATAAGATCAGCCAAAATGATTATTTCATTCTTGATTCAGGAAATGATGACTACAGTAAATCACCAGTACTTATACTTAAAACTCCCCTTGACAGGGAAGACATCCCTGTGCATCATTTAGTACTCACAGCCACTGATGGGGGCAAACCAAAACTTACTGGTACAGTCCAGCTGGTGATCAGTGTGCTGGATGCCAATGACAACCCACCTGTGTTTAACCAATCAGTTTACAGGATAAAGCTGGCAGAAAATGCAGCTAATGGGACATTAGTTATTAAACTGAATGCCACTGACTTAGATGAAGGAAGGAATGGGGAACTCACCTACTTTTTTAGTAACAATGTGCCTCGACAATTTACAAAGATGTTTGAAATAAATTCCAACACAGGAGAACTCAGAGTGATTGGAAAAGTAGATTTTGAAGATGCTAATTTATATGACCTACAAATTGTTGCAGAAGATAAAGGCAACCTCCCTTTATCTGGACATTGCAAAGTTCTTATTGAGGTGTCAGACATGAATGACAATGTTCCTGAAGTATCTGTGACTTCTCTTTCTGTGCCAGTGTTAGAAGACTCACCTCCAGGAATTGTGGTGGCCCTTATCAGTGTTTCAGACAAGGACTCTGAGGCCAATGGACAGGTGAGCTGTTCACTCTGGCCTCCTGATGTCCCTTTTAAACTGGAGTCTACCTTCAAAAACTACTACTCACTGATTCTTGCTGAGCCTCTGGATCGAGAGAAGGTGGCTGAGTACAAGCTGGTGGTGACAGTACAAGATCAAGGCTCTCCATCATTATCTGCTAGCAGTACCTTTTTAGTTCCTATCAGCGACATAAATGATAATGTTCCCACCTTCATGCAGACCTCCTACACAGTCTTTGTGAAGGAGAACAATCCACCTGGTGCCCATATCTTCACAGTGTCTGCCTCAGACCCAGATGTTGCTGAGAATGCCCTGGTCAGTTATTGGATAGATGAGAAGCACGGGACTCTCTCCAGCTACATTTCAGTGCACTCAGAGAGTGGAAAGCTCTATGCTTTGCAACCTTTGGACTATGAGGAACTGAAGTTGCTGGAATTTCAAGTGAGTGCCAGGGATGCTGGGCATCCCTCTTTGTGTGGTAATGTGACTATTCAGGTCTTTGTGGTGGATGAAAATGACAATGCACCTACAGTGTCTGGACCAACAGAAGATAACCCCATTCTTGTATCTGTCCCTGTGGTATCTGGGCAGATGATAGCCAAGATCCATGCTATTGATGGCGATTCAGGATACAATGCTTGGCTGCAATATGAACTGCTCCAAAGGACCACTGGCTCTTGGCGTGTTGGACTGTACAGTGGAGAAATCACTGCCACAAAGGCCTTGGATGATATAGAGGACAAAAGTACCCAGATTGTCTTGGTTGTGGTAAAGGACCACGGAAAGCCCCAGCTCTCAGCCACAGCCACACTGAGTGTATCCTTTGTGGCAAATTCTCTGGGTATTAAAAATAATGCCCATATTTCTAAGGCAGGTGACAGCTCAAAACCCCTGGCAGACACAGTCAATGTGTATTTGATCATTGCCATTTGCTCAGTGTCCAGCTTGTTCCTTCTGGCCATTGTTTTCTATGTGGCCCTGCGATGCCATTGCCAGGCCAAAGAGGAAATGGTGTATGGACCAGGTACAGCAACACTGGTCTGTGCCAGTGAGGTAGGCACCTGGTCATATTCAAATCGCCATAGCCACATCCTGGCCGGAGTGAGTGGGGAGGCTGGTGCCAAAAGTGACCTCATGGTTTTCAGCCCCAACATTCCTGTCTTTGCAGAGAATGGGGAGGTTAGGAATGGGAAGGAGCTGCTGCCTGATTCGTCTAGAGAGGTGAGTCACTCTTAGAATTCTTGAATTGACAGATTTAAATCTGATTCATCTGGTTTTATATTTATTTCTAAATTAGGTACAGATGTGACATGTTTTAATGGTAAAATGAATATGACCATTCAATTTATGTAAACAAAACTAAGAGTCTGGTTTTCTTAGCAATTACATGGTTAATTTCTTCTTCAGAATGAGCCAAAATTTCCACATTAAGTAGAAATCTTTAGGATCAGCAAGGGATCTTGCTGTTTCACTCAGATGACAGGGCTTCTCTTTTTTAAAAAATCTCACACTTTGTTCAATTATAGATGCATTGACATCCAATAAGCACCAATTTTGTTCAGTTCTTGTATGTCGTAGATTTGCAGCGTGGCATAGCTCTAATTCATCATATGGTTGTTTATTATATTGAAGAGTAAAGAATTTGAACTCTGCTATTTGCATGGAAAAGACCTAGGAGTTCCTAGTAGACTATAAGCTAAACATAAATAAACAGTTGGGGGAGGGGGAGAAAAATTCCATGCAATATATCTTTTATCACAGGAAGTCAAAAGGCCACTATAATCTGATTTGGTTAGAAATTATCTAGAATATGATGTCCAGTCCTGGACAACAATGTTTAACAAGAAGTCAAGAAGAGAAAAACCAAACTTAGTGAAGGTTGTGAAACTTGAATAGTGTTGTATATTTACATTGTTTGGAGAAGATAAGACTGAGAGGTGATAAGTTCGAGCACATAGAATCATAGATTCATAATATAATAGAGTTGAAAGAGACCACATGGGCCATCTAGTCCAAGCCCCTGCCATGCAGGAAAAGCACAAACAAAGTACCCCTGACAGATGGCCATCCAGTCTCTGTCTAAAAGCTTCCAAGGAAGGAGCTTCTACCACACTCTGAGGCAGAGAGTTCCACCACTGTACAGCTCTTACAGTCAAGAAGTTCTTTCAAATGTTCAGGTGGGATCGCTTCTCCTGTCATTAGAACCCATTGCTCCAAGTCCTAGTTTCCAGGATAGCAGAAAACAATCCTGCTCCCTCTTCCTTATGACATTCTTTCACATAGTTATCATGTTTCCTCTCAATCTTATCTTCTGCAGGCTAAACATCCCCAGTTCTTTAAGATGCTCCTCATAGGGCATGGTCTACAGACCTTTGATCATTTTAGTTGTGCTCCTCTGGACACCTTCCAGTTTACAAATATCTCTTTTAAACTGTGGTGCCCAGAATTAGACACAGTATTTCAGATGAGGTCTAACCTAAGCAGAATACATAGATACGGTGATTTCCCTCAATCTAGACACTATGCCTCTTTTGATGCAGCCCAAAATCCCATTGGCTTTTTTAACTGCTGCAACTGTTGGCTCATATTCAACTTGTTGCCCATGGAGTTCTCTCACGTGGACTGTTGTTGATCCAGGTGTTACCCATCCTGTATCTTTTGCATTTCATTTTTTTCTATCTAATATTTGTCCTTGCTGAAATTCATTTTGTTAGTATTGACCCAGCTGTCTAATCTGTTAAGGTCATCTTGAATTCTGATCTTGTCCTCTGGAGTATCAGCTATCCCTCTTAATTTGGTGTCATCTGAAAACTTGATAAGCATGCCCTTTTAACCATCATCCAAGTCATTAATAAAGATGTTGAACAGTACCGGGTCCAGGATCGAACCCTACGGCACCCCATTAATTTCTTTCCAGGATGAAGTGGAACCATTGGCTTGCACTCTTTGAGTTCGGTCGCTTAACCCATAACAGATCCACCAACTAGTTCGCTTGCAAGAAAGTCTTGGGAGACTTTGTCAAAGGCCTTACTGACATCAAGATATGCTACATCCACAGCATTCCCTGCATCTACTAATCTTGTAACTCTTTTGAAAAAAAGATAAGATTAGTCTGGCATGACTTGTTTTTGAGAAGTCCATGTTGACTTTTACTAATCGCAGCATTCCTTTCTATGTTATTGCAGACTCCCTCCTGAATGATCTGTTCCAGAATCCATTTTGTTATTGATGTCGGCTGACTGGATGGTAATTGTTTGGGTCCTCTGTTTTCCTTCTTGAAGATAGGGACAACATTTGCCTTCCTCCAGTCTGCTGGGACTTCTGTTCTCTAAGAATTCTCAAAGATGATTGCCAGTGGTTCTGAAATTATGTCTGCTAGTTCCTTCAATACTTTTGGATGTAGTTCATCTGACCCTGGAGACTTTAATTCATTTAGCATTGTCAGGTATTCCTGGACTACTTCTTTACTTATTTCGGGTTGCATTTCCTCTATTACCTCATCTTCTCCATATTGCTGAGGTTGAACACCAATCTCCTTTTGGGAGAAGACTGAGGCAAAGTAGGTGTTGAGCAGCTCTGCTTTTTCTCTATCCCCTGTTAGCATTTCACCTGAGCTCATTTTGCCTTACAAACATTTTCCCTATATATATTGGTTATTTGTTTGAACTCCTTTTTGGTGGTTTCCCCCTTTTCCATTTCTTGTGCATGTCTCTTTTAAATCTTATCTCAGTGAAAAGATCTTCTGACATCCATTCTGGTTGCTTGATACTTCTCTTATTTTTTCTCCTTGCTGTCTCTTTTTACAATTGTGCCTTCAGTATTTCACTTTCAAGAAACTCCTATCCAGCATTAGCTCCCTTCTCTTTTAGTATTCCTGTCCATGAAATTATACTCAGTATTTTCTTAAATTTCCTGAAGTCAGCTCTCCTAAAGTCTAGAATGCATGTTTGACTTCTCTTAGTTTCACCTTCATAGAATTCATAGAATCAATTCATAGAATCAGTGGAAGTTATTTACAGTGTATTTTTCTTCAGACATTTTAAAATATGTGATTTGTGTGGAGGGAAAAATTCCCAATGCTATCTGCAACATGATTGTAAAAATCATCTTCCGTATCATGTCCGGAGCAAAGCTACAATAAATAATGGAGTTATCTGAGTTATCTGAGTAGCATGCCCCCTAGGTGGCATGCTACACAGTTTTTCGCAATCCTAATATTGAACTAAGGGATTGGAACCCAGTTTAAGAAGTAGTATTTCCTTAGGATCATCAAACTAACATATGAAATATTAGTCATCTCTTTTCAGCAATAAAGAACCCAGAAAGAGACACAAAATGCAACAAAGCGAACAAAGCCATTTCTTCCTCCACCTTTCTTAGATAGGTTTTATACAAATCCTTGTTTAACATGCTGTGAACATTGTCTTGATCAGAAAATATTAAATTGATACAGAAGACATAGGTCTCATCTACAATGCCATATAATGCAGTTTCATAACATACTGTAGTTTTACTGCACTGAACTGCATGCTATGGCAGTGAAGACTCAGATAATGCAGTTAAACTGCACTATGAAACTGCATTATATGGTAATGAGGAAGCAACAGATAGTATTTCTGAACAATAAAAAGAACCAGAAATTATGGGTAAAATGGCAGGGAAAACTTTACTCAGGAACTAAACAAATAATTATGTATTAGTGTATTATGTGATGTGATGTTTTAAACTATTGTTATGAATCTTTTGTTGTGATCTGGCCTGAGTCCCTCTTCGGAGGTTCTAAATAATAATATAAAAGTTCTAAATAATAAATAAATAAATAAATACTCTAAGGGAGTGACCACAGCTCAGTTGAAGAGCTCATACTTTCCATGTATGAAGATCAATTTCTGTATCTCCTGAGAGTACACAGTAGGAAGTATTCTGCTGTTGGAGGCTTTGAAAAGAAGACTGTGCTGGGCAAGTTGAGCTTGGCCTGGGTCACTATGAGGCGCCTTTATCTCTACTTCCTGTATGATGGTAGGAGAATATCCTACTTTTTACTGCAAGCACAATGAAGTTGAACTGCAATCAAAAGAAAATCCATAATTATTATCAGGAAAACCATTGTCAAAAGTAAGAGAAGAAACAGATATCAGACAATCTAGGAGAAAAGCAGCAAACCAATGTCAAAATTTTGAGAGTTATTCATAACCAGGTTGTGAAGCAATCTGAGTCATAGGATGGTCCCAGCCAAGCCAAATGCATTGTGATCCAAGAGCCATGTTGCTCTCAAAAAATAATGGGTATTCTTATCTGGCACAATCTTACCTAGAGATGCCCTCCAGTGCCCAGATCTCTAGCACTGGGGAAGCATCTGACCAGATATCTGAGTGGGACTTCCCTTTGCATGGGACTTCCCTCTTTCTCTTCCTCGTGCTCCTAACCTGAAAATGACCTCCTGGACAGAAGGACTGGTCTTGTCATCTGCCAGTTCTCCTCCACATGCTGACAAGGAGGATGGGGACATGATAAAGGAATAGAATCCATTCACAAAATTGATTTCCTGCCATGTGAATGGCAGGTTCTCTGTGTAATGCCAGTAATAACTGGACTATGGATAAGAAAGGTGATTACATTTTAAAACTTTGGGAAATTGAAGAGAAATGAGAAGACAAGACAAGACAAGATGAGTGATGAGAAAATTGCAGAATAAAGAACATCTGTATTTTCTGAGGAAGAAAAAAAATCAGGAGTCTATATGATTGTCTGTCTGTAAATGCAATATGGCAATGAGGAACAATCAATCAAAACAATAATTGGATATACCAGGATGAATGCAATGGAATAACTGATTGGACAAAATCCACCAAATATGCGGATCAATGAAGAATGTTAAGATAAACAAAGAATATGATTGAAGAAGCAAAAAAAAAAAGAAAGAAAGAAAGAAAGAAAAGAAAGAAAAGAAAGAAAAGAAAGAAAAGAAAGAAAAGAAAGAAAAGAAAGAAAAGAAAGAAAAGAAAGACAAATGGGACTCAGTACTTTTAATTACTTAAATACATGTACTTAAATACAGTACTTAAATACATGCAGCTAAAATGAAATGTACAAGAATATTATAAACATCTGGTTAAAATGTTAAAAACAGTCACAAGGGGTCACTATTGTCTAAGGAAAGTCTGAAAATCTTGAGCTCCTCCCTCAACATGCCAGATCACAATGAGATACCAGGCAGATGCAACACCAGTGGAGGAGATTCAGCTGATTTCAGAGATGCCAATTCAGATGAGCTTTTTGAATTCTGTATTTCACTCTTAACAAAAGGGATTTATAGAAACAGAAAAATCTACCCCCCAAAAACCAATATAGTGCTTGGATTTGTGTCTCAGCTTGCCATGGTTGCTTGGAAATCAGCTTCTGCAGAGAGGAAGCTTCTACATCTGATTCTGCTCCATGTTGCCTGGGAAATAGGGAGCGGCCAACTTCATTATTCTGTGCCGGAGGAATCCCAGCATGGCACCTTTGTGGGTCGAATTGCCCAAGACTTGGGGCTGGAAGTGAGTGAGTTGGTGCCTCGGATGTTCCGGATGGTTTCCAAAGAGCAGGGGAAGTATTTTGAGGTAAATGTACAGAATGGGATTTTATTTGTAAATTCTCGAATAGATAGAGAGGACCTGTGTGCCAGTAGTGTTGTGTGCAAGATTCACTTGGAAGTGCTTGTAGATAAACCCCTAAGGGTTTTCCATGTGGAAGTAGAGATTGCTGATATAAATGACAATGCCCCCATTTTCCCAGCTTCAGAGAAACTATTTACTATTGCTGAGTCTAGCATTCGTCATTCACGCTTTCCTCTAGAGGGAGCTTCTGATATGGATATTGCAGCAAATTGTTTGATCAACTACCAACTTAGTCCAAATCCACATTTCACTCTAGAGGTAATGGAAAATCATGAACATAGTGCATCTTTATTTCTTGTTTTAAACAAGCCACTTGATAGAGAAGAACATCCTGTTCACCATTTATTACTCACAGCCACTGATGGAGGCCAACCACAGCTCACAGGTGCAGTCCAGCTGGTGATCAATGTGCTGGATGCCAATGACAACCCTCCTCTGTTTAACCAGTCAGTTTATAAAGTCCAGTTATTGGAAAATTCATTGAATGGATTATTAGTTATTAAACTAAATGCTACTGATTTAGATGATGGAACCAATAAAGAAATTACATACATATCCAGTAGTTTTTTCCCTCCAAATGGGAAAGAAATTTTTATTCTTGACCAAAAAACAGGTGAAGTCCATGTGAAAGGAAAGTTGGATTTTGAAGAAAAGAATTTTTATGAAATGCAAATTGAGGCAAAAGACAAGGGGAATCCTCCTTTATCGGGACATTGCAAAATTTTGATTGAGATTCTAGATCTGAATGACAATGCACCTGAGATTTCAGTGATGTCTCTGTTGACCCCAGTTCCAGAAGACTCCTCATTGGGAACAGTGGTAGCCCTCATCAGCATCTCAGACAGGGACACTGGTGTCAATGGACAAGTCAACAGTTCCCTGTGGCCTTCTCACATACCTTTCAAACTACTCTCAAGTGTTAAGAATTATTATTCTTTGGTACTGGCTGAATCACTGGACCGAGAACAAGTGGCTACATATAAGCTGGTATTGACATCACAAGACCAAGGAATGCCCTCTTTGTCAGCCACCAGCATCCTCGTGGTGCCAGTAAGTGATGTGAACGACAATGCACCTGCTTTCATGAAACCTTCCTACACTGTCTTTGTAAAAGAGAACAACCCACCTGGTGCCCATATCTTCACAGTATCTGCTTCAGACCCAGATGTTGCTGAGAATGCCCTGGTCAGTTACTGGATTGATGAGAAGCATGGGGCTCTTTCCAGTTACATTTCAGTGCACTCTGAGAGTGGGAAGCTCTATGCTTTGCAACCTTTGGACTATGAGGAGCTGAAATTGCTGGAATTTCAAGTGAGTGCCAAGGATGCTGGACTACCCTCTTTGTGTGGTAATGTGACTATTCAAGTTTTTGTGGTGGATGAAAATGACAATGCACCTGTGGTATCTGAGCTAGAAGAGTTACCCATATTTCTGTTGGTTCCTGTGGCTGCTGGAAATGTTGTGGGCAAGATCCATGCCATGGATGCTGATTCAGGGTACAATGCATGGCTACGTTATGAGTTATATGAAAGAAATAGTGGTCCTTGGAGGCTGGGACTGTACAGTGGAGAGATCAGCACCACACGTGTTCTGGATGACACTGAAGGCATGATTAGCCAGCAATTGCTAGTTGTGGTGAAGGACCATGGTAAGCCTCAACTGTCAGCCACAGCCACACTGAGTGTGTCCCTTGTGGCAAATGCCCAAAATATTAAAACTGACACACGCCTTTCTAAGGTACGTGAGAACTCAAAGCCCCTGGTGGACACGGTAAATATATACCTGATCATTGCAATCTGTTCAGTATCGAGCTTGTTCCTTCTGGCAATTGTTTTGTATGTAGCCTTGAGATGCCATTGCCAGGCAAAGGAGGCAATGGTGTATGGACCAGGCACAGCCACGCTGGTTCGTGCTAGTGAGGTGGGCAGTTGGTCATATTCCAATCGTCACAGCCACATCTTAGCAGGAGTGAGCGGGGAAGCCGGTGCCAAAAGTGATCTCATGGTTTTCACTCCCAATATTCCTGCCAGTATGGAAAGTGGGGAAGTGGGAATTGTGAAGGAGCCAACTTCAAATGCATCATGGTTGGTGAGTTATATGTGTTTTGTGTGACATGTTTTAGTTATCTGCTTTATTCTTTTTAAAAATTCACATTTAATTATTTTTAGTAAACCTTTTAAATTTAATTTTATTCAAACAAAAAACAAACAAACGTATAAACAACCAAATGTATAAAACACTAGACAAATTTAAAAAACTCAGAGACCCATCCCCCACGCACAAAAACAAAACCATATAAATACTTTTTCTTGAAATAAAAGGGAACTACAACTAATACAAAATAGTCTAGAAAAACCATCCTTGCTACTACTAAACATATACCATACATACAAAAATAGTGTCTGTCTACTTTATGAGCCTCACACTCTCTGCCTGATGGTTTTTACTTCTTCGCTTGTTTACACCCATAATATATCACTAATGTCACCCTTCAGCTATTAGTATCGCTCTTCTATTAAAAAAAATTAAACGTTTGTTCTCATTTTTGGTGTTAAAAGGTAGTAAATAAATCCCAGTCTTTCTTAAAATTAGTCAAGGATTTCTCAGCTTGTCCATTTTGACTTGTTTACACATCTTCGTAAGCCGGTTTTCTTATGCTGCAGTCACCAGATATTCCATCAATGGCATAGATAATTCTCGCTGCCATAATCATGTATATTATTAGACTTCCAATGTTTTTAACAAGCTGATCATCTAACATACCCAACAAGTAGAACTCTCATTTCATCATAAATTTGACCATAACAATTTCTCAATCAACAAATGGATTTGATACCAATATTTCTGAGCCATTTTGCATGATCACCACATATAATTATAATATGTTCCAAAATGTTCCAAAATGTTCCTCATATTTCCAACATTTGCTAGAACCTCTTTTGTTCATCTTAGAAATCCTCTCTGGTGTCAGATACCATCTATACATCACTATATAAAAATATTTCAGATCATTACTCAATGTAAATGTCAAACTCCTTGTCCAAATCTTTTCCCATTGCTCCATCTGAATTTGAAACTTTAGTAAATCTTGAGTGGGAATATTGTTGAAACATCTTGGATTAGGACTCTGAGGCCCCCCTGTGGATCCCTGTAAATGATAAAAAACAAATTATCTGACTTTGGACATCTCAGCAATGGCAAATATTCTCTGAATAAACAATGTTAAGAGAGCCCTATCATAGGGTTTCCATAAGATGGAGTCAACTTAATGACAGATAGCAACAACATATGAATTATTTACTATATTGAAGAACTGCTGTGACAGACTTTTGACAACATTTTGTTTCTTATTTAGCTTTAGCTTTAGAAGCGTATAGATTTATATTTTGTTTTTCTGAAAAGAATGTGAGAAATTGATATATATAGTGGCATACTTTTCTTACTCTACCAAAGTATCTGGACAATTGGTGCATAATTACGTTTGAAAATAGATGTGGGTTTTTGGGTTATTAATAATAACAATATAATAATTTTTGTTTTCAGTATGTTGTACAATGTTTCTGCTTTTGTTTTTTGAAAGACATCAAGAAAATAATAGAGTAAGATAAAACTAGATTTAAATATTAAATCTGCTGACTTGCAATAATAGTTTTCAATTATATTTTTCTTTCTTTTTTAAAGTCTGGTTTGTGTCAGTTGTTGACTTTTGAGGATATGCCAGATCAATGTTTAATCCCATCAATAATTAGTGTTGTTGTTGTTGTTATTGTTTATTTGTTCAGTCGCTTCCGACTCTTCGTGACCTCATGGACCAGCCCATGCCAGAGCTCTGTGTCAGCCGTGGCCACTCCCAGCTCCTTCAAAGTCAAGCCAGTCACTTTAGTAGTTTAAAGAAATTAAATAGTAGCTTGATTATAGGTAATATTCTACTGATATATCTACCATTCCGTTGTGAACAGAATTTAAATGAAAAATATAAACTAACTAGCAAAGCAAGTGTTGTCATGATGAGCTGGGTGTAAGTGGAGGGTTGACTTGTGTCCTGGAAGAACTGAGTTGGCAGGGATATATGTGTGTGTGTGGCGTGGAATTTTCATTCTCAATACTTTGTAGCTCTAGTTGGGGCAAATGTTAAATGTAAGCATGATGGATTTGATCAGTGCAAGAAAGGACAATTTGTGAAGTACAATTTATTAAATGAGAGAACAGAATCTGTTGTGATTAGGATTTGAGGGATTTCTTATTAAAATGTATTACTTTCTTGTTTTTCACATTTCAGGTCATTTTTCACATACATTTGTTTATTTATTTATTTATTAATGCGCTTGTATACCGCTAATATCTCAGCCTAAGTCGGCGACTCATTGCGGTTTACAACACTTAAAAAAAACAATATTCAGTTTAAAAGCATAACACACACATATATATATTTCAGGTCATTTTTTCCATTTTGGAAATGACACATTATAATGTGAAATCGTTAGTATAATGTGAATTCAATACTAATTCCAAAGAATGTGTAGATAATGTCAAGTTGCTCCAATTACTGAGGATAATGCCAAAGAAAAACCACAGAGCAAACTATTAAGAAACTAGACAAGCCTTGGGCAGGAATGGTTGCAGCTTTATTTGCCACCTGGGCCATTTGGTTCTCTAGTGACCTGAATTCACAATCTAGTCCAGAATGCAGCCCAGAGTACCATAAAGCTGCATAAATGATACCTCTAACATCTTTAATTTTTCAATGTGAGAATTAACCATTCAAAGTACTTTCATTTCCATATATGTCACCATAACTACATCTGACATCTCCAAGAATGGACTGTTAGATAACTAATTGCTGTACAGAAGTAGTCCAACTACTTCAGAAGTAGCACAAAGCTACTTTTATCAGTCAGTTGAATACCCTTTTCTATTTATTTGATTTTTTTCCTACTTCCTTCTCTAGTATACCACTCCTACCTTGGGTCAAATGTTTCGTTTTAGCTCTGTGAGTCTGTGGTGCCATATTCAGGAATACCTCAGCTTTCCTGTACAAGCTTTTATCCCTAAAAATCTATAGCCATGAGCTGGATAATTTCACTCCAAATGTGTCACTATAGCCACAGAGAATAGGATGTTGAAATCTAAATTATCACTAGTAGAGCCAATCATGATGCATGCATGTGTGTGTGTGTGGCACATAGCACTTAGATGATCTGTTCCTCAGCTTTTGTGCAGATCACATCTTCTCTATTTGCCTCCATTTGTATCTATTTTGAGCACGAGTTGACCTGTGTACTATTGTACAACCATGTTCTTCTCTCACATGCATGTGTGGACAAGACTTTATTCAAATAAACTATTTTAAAGTTACTTACACATGATTTCAAAGGAATTTTCCATTGTGATAATTTTCAAAAATAGCAAATGTCATTTCACTCTCACCAGTTAATCAGAACAGTCAATAATTCTTATCTATTTTCTTGCTTAACCTCCCATAGTTCTTAACACCAAGAGTTAATTTCAATTCCTCTTCACAACAGATCCCCCTCAACAATTACACACCAACTTCAAGGGCTCAAATGTAAACTCCCAACCAATTACCAGTCACCTCAACATCCTACATGCCCTTCTTCACTTCCAATAGACTACAGGCCATAAACTAGGTAACAGACTTACACATATAGCAACACTATGGAATATAATAATACCATATCATAATATCTGCAATATAAAACAAAAACATTTTTACAAATTGAATTTTCAATAGGAGCACATGCTCTTCTATAACATCTGCCATTTTCTACCCACCTGGAGTGCCTCCAGTTTGGAAGGATGATAAGAAGGGAGCCAGCTACCAAGGAGTCTTCTTTTGTTTCTTCAGTAGTCATATCTCAAAAGTGACGGGACTTTGAAAACAGCCTCCTTTGAAGCCCAACAACTGCAGTGGCAACAACAATGCATATCACAATGATCATACCAAGAATGGGTAAAACAGTTAAAACATGCGCAAAACTGCGCAAATACAGTTTATACCACCACAGAAGTCTGGGGATCCAGGTTCAAGACTGAATCCAGATATACATCCCAACTCTAAATCTGGTTCTTCAGGAGAACTGTAACCCAGCACAGGCTTCATGTCTAGTCCCTGTGTCTAATCTGGATTAATTTTCAATGTTCTTGAAACAATGTGCTGATGGATTACTGATGTGAGACATCAGTTTAGATCCCAAATGGCTTTCTCAAATTCCAATTATAAAAGAAAAATAGAGTTGTAGTAAACAACATTCTAGTGTCAACAGATCTCAAAAGTTTGGAAGCATCTCCTTGCTGTTTTATATATAGCATGGAGGAGAAGACAGGAGTTTGGAGGATCTTATGAGTTAATGGCCACAGCGTTGAAGAATAGTCTCTCTTCACCATGTTCCAAACCTCTCCCTACTCTAAGAACTGGAGCCATTGCAACATAGTTCTCTAAGTTTCATCCCAAAGAGATCGTGCAAGAGGAATTGCTCATAAAGAAGTGAGCACAAATAGATGAAAATGGTGGCCCAGGTGAAACGTTGTACCATTCAGACTTTCATATCTCAACTTGGAACAGGGTAGATAACAGTAAATTAAGCAATGAGGTGACTAAAGCAGATATAAGAACAAATTGCAACATCTGGAACTACCTGATTTAGAAAAAAAGTCAAGAAAGAAGCAAAAGTGTTCATGTTGTGGAGAAACTTGTTAGAAATGTGTCTTTTTTTCTAAATCTCATGATAGAATCTTAGGTCACCCAATGGAGCATAATACTGGGATAGTCAGGATAGAGAAAAGGAGATACTTCTTTAAATAATTGATAGTTTATTGACACAAGATAGTAACCAAAATCTTAGATTAGATAGATCCCTAGAGAATGCTAGTTATTACTGTTGACATTTCTTTGGTACATTTTATGTGTTGTCAAGTCTTAGGGTGCTATAAACTGACTTTGTTGTCTAGATTGATGAGATCTGATGAATTTTGAGCCGTATTTTGGTTTCTTTTTTGGTCTGGTGACAAGAATCAGTGACTGTTTGATTCCTGGCACCAGTATCTGGCAAGGTATCATAAAATTCTAAAATTCTAGTGTAATGAGCAGTATGTCCTTGCACTACTAACATCAAAATCTTCTAACATTAATTATCTCAATATAAAAGCTTCTGGAAACTATATTATTTTTATTTGAATCTGTTTAGTTGAACAGAACTCAATTGAATAAATGAAGATCTAGATAGAGCAGATCCATTAATTCACTTATGCAGCTGATTTCAAATAATCTCTTCTAAGTAGACTAGATTTGGATCCAACACAATGTTCTCAGCCTGATCAGTTATTGGGCAATAGTTTATTCCAAAATATTGGTTATTTTTTTCCAAAAGTCAACAGATTAGCTTCACACAGAACAATAGAAGAAAAGTATAGAATTTTTTTTGCAGATACATTGCAAAATGTAATCAAGAAAGTAATCCAAAAAAGTAACAAAAATCCAAGCCTGTGTGGCATTTATACTGATTGTCACAAGATGTCGCTACCTACCAAAAATCAAAATGCTCTTTCTATACAAAGATCAAAGCCCCTCCCAGAAATACAGTAAGAAGATGCAACTATGTGGGGAGCCTAGGAAGATGGCATGGATACTACCGTGTAACAACTGGATATGTTCTACCGTTTCTTTCTGACACTGAGGAATGAATTTTATTTTATTTTTTGAAAAAAAGGAATAACACTTACATTAACTATGGCTGTTTTGCACCAATGCCCCTTGGTGAAGAGCTGGATGTTGCAGTTGATTCTGTTCCACAGAGCCTGGGAAATGGGGAATGGGCAGCTCCATTATTCTGTTCCTGAAGAATCCCAGCATGGAACCTTTGTGGGCCGCATTGCCCAGGACCTGGGCCTAGAAGTGGAGGATCTCATGCCTCGGATGTTCCGGATGATGTCCCAAGGCCGTGGGGATTATTTTGAGGTAAATGTGCAAAATGGGATTTTATTTGTTAATTCACGGATAGATCGGGAGGAGCTGTGTGCCAAGATCCCTATATGCATGGTCCATCTGGAAGTAATCTTGGATAAGCCCTTGAAGGTCTTCCATGTTGAAGTAGAGATCAAGGATATCAATGACAATGCTCCTATATTCCCAGCATCTGAGCAGATCCTGATGATTCCTGAATCTAGACTTCTGGACTCATCTTTTCCACTAGAGGGTGCCTCTGATGATGATATAGGTTCAAACTCTCACCTGAGCTACAGAATAAGTCCAAATGAATATTTTACCTTGGATGTTCAGGACAGTGAGAAGCATGGTGAGTCTTTAGTTCTTGTCTTGAGGAAGTTTCTTGATAGAGAGGCAATCCAAGTATACCATTTGTTAGTTACAGCCACTGATGCAGGGAAACCAGAGCAAACTGGCACTGCTAAGTTGACTATAAATGTTTTGGATGCAAATGACAATGCACCATTATTTAACCAGTCTGTATATCAAGTAAAACTATTTGAAAATGCAACAAAAGGAGCATTACTTATCAGTCTAAATGCTACAGATCTTGATGAGGGAATTAACAAAGATATTACATATTCAATTCGAAGTGTTAATCCACAGAGTTTAGGAGCATTGGTTAATTTAGATCCAAACAATGGACAAATTAGATTAACTGCAGAAATTGATTTTGAAAGCATGAGAGTAGGTGAAATTCGAATAGAAGCAACAGACAAAGGCACACTACCCATGAAAGGACACTGCAAAGTTCTGATTGAGGTGCTAGATGTGAATGACAATGCTCCAGAGATATCTGTCTCATCCTTGTCAGTGCCGGTGCCAGAGGACTCCCTGCTGGGAACAGTAGTGGCCCTGGTCAGCATTTCTGATAAAGACTTTGGTGCCAATGGTCAAGTCAGCTGCTCCCTGTGGCCTCCAGGGCTCCCCTTCAAGTTGCTGTCCAACTTTAAGAATTATTATTCTCTGGTGCTATCTGAAACCCTGGATCGAGAGCAGGTGACAGAGTATAGGCTATTGGTGATGGCACAAGATCAAGGGGAACCATTACTTTCCACCAGCACCAGCCTGGTTGTGCCAGTCAGTGACATAAATGACAATGCACCCACATTTACACAGGCCTCTTACACAATCTTTGTAAATGAGAACAACCCACCTGGTGCTCACATCTTCACAGTCTCTGCCTCAGACCCAGACATGGCTGAGAATGCCCTCATCAGCTATTGGATAGATGAGACACTCTGGCCACTCTCAAGCTACATCTCAGTTCACTCAGAGAGTGGGAAGCTTTATGCCTTGCAACCTTTGGACTATGAGGAGATGAAGCTTTTGGAATTTCAGGTGAGAGCCAAGGATGCTGGAATGCCTTCTTTGTGTGGCAATGTGACTGTTCAAGTCTTTGTGGTGGATGTGAATGACAATTCACCTGCTGTATCTGCACCAGTGGACACCTTGGCCACGCTGATGGTTCCCATAACAGCTGGACATGTGGTGGGCAAGATCCATGCCTTAGATGCTGACTCAGGTTATAATGCATGGCTGCGCTATGAGCTACATGATGCAACACATGGACCCTGGAGGATTGGGTTGTACAGTGGAGAGATCAGTACCACACAAACTCTGGATGAGGCAGAGGGTAATACTATCCAGAATATTTTGGTGCTCATAAAGGACCATGGTAAGCCTGCACTGTCAGTCACAGCCACCTTCAGTATATCACTGATAGCAACTGCCCAGGCTCCTCGTGCTGATGCCCATCTTCCCAGGTTGGGAGTAAGTCCAGGGACCTCAGGGAATAATTCTAATATCTACCTGATCATCGCTATATGCTCAGTGTCCAGCTTGTTCCTTCTGGCAATCGTAGTATACGTGGCCCTGCGATGCCAGTGTCAGCCAAAGGAGGGAGTGGTGTATGGACCTGGCACAGCCACATTGGTTCGTGCCAGCGAAGTGGGCAGCTGGTCATACTCAAATCGCCATAGCCACATCCTGGCAACTGCAGTTGGAGAGGCTGGAGCAAAGAATGACCTCATGGTTTTTAGCCCCAACATTCCTGTTTTTACTGAGAATGGGGATGTGCAGAATGGAAAGGAGCTAGTCCCAAATGCACATGGACAGGTGAGTTACAATGAGAGTTTGTTTACTTTATTTTTTCCTTTGTATTACCATATTGAGTCACTTTCTCTATGTCAGTATCTCTATAAATTAAACATCCATCTTTGCAATATGTTCCTTGATTGATGCCAAAGAAATGGCTTTGGCATTTCTAGTGTATGGTTTATAACTTCTTCTTCTTCTTCTTCTTCTTCTTCTTCTTCTTCTTCTTCTTCTTCTTCTTCTTCTTCTTCTTCTTCTTCTTCTTCTGTCTATTTATATCCTGCTTTTTCTCTACTTAAGAAGATTCAAAGTGTCTTACATTAAACACATTTCAATGCAATTTAAAATCTACAAGCATCAAAACAGAATTAAATATCAATGGCATTAAAATTCACGGTTAAAATCCATAAAAACATTTTTAAGGCTAAAAACTACAGCACCCCAACTTCATCTTAAAAGCCTCCTTATTTAAATGCCTGTCTGAATAAAAAGGCTTTAGTCTGCTACTGGAAGCAAGCGGGGAGCCATTCTGGCTCCCTTAGTAAGAAGGGAGTTTAGGAGCAGCCACCGAGAAGGCCTTCTCTCTTGTTCCCACCAACAAAGCTTGAAATGGAGGTGAAACTGTGAGTAGGACCTCTCCTGAAGATTTCAGGGCCCAGGCAGTTTTGTACAAGGGGGTGCAGTTAGCCAAATAGCCTGAACCTGGACCATCTAGGGATTTAAAGATCATAGCCAACACTTTAAATTGTCCCTGGAAATAGACTAGCAGCCAGTGTAGCTGTTACAACTGGGGGATTGCCCACTCCCTTTAGCCAGTCCCAGTTAGCAATCTGGCTGCAGCTCTTTGGACCTGCTGACGTTTCTGAGCACTCTCCAGAGGTAGCCCCACATAGAGCACGTTAAAAGTGATCCAGACAGGATGTAACTAAGTCATGGGCCACCATGATGAGATCAGGCCACTCAATGAATGGGTGCACTTGGTGCACAAGTTTTAATTATGCAAAGGCTCTCCTGTCCACTCCCAACACCTGGGCCTCTAAGTTCAGCGCTGAGTCCGGGAGGACCTCCAAACTGTGGACCTGTGTGTTCAGAGGGAGTGTGATCCCATCCAGTACAAAACAAAGTATCATTCTCATTTATATTAAATGTATTTCAGTGCAAACTAAATCACAATTTGATCTGGTAAAATAAGTTGCTGAAACAAGGATGATATGGCAGGCTTTTCACTCCCAGTGCTTAATTTTAAAGTTATTTATTCATTTTTAGGTCCACATTTTTGTAAGTAATAGAGAGTGGGGTTCAGTCTTCTTTCAGAAGAGTGTGGCTAACATCCTGTTGGTAATATAAACAAGTACAAATGGTCCTATGCTTTGAGTGCTTGAATGAACTTTTGCATTGCTGTTCAATAGAAGTTTTCACATTGTATGCATGGATGTAGAGTTCTGTTCTGTTACAATTATGCTGGGGAAAGTGGAAGGCAAAAGGAAGAGGGGCCGACCAAGGGCAAGATGGATGGATGGCATCCTTGAAGTGACTGGACTGACCTTGAGGGAGCTGGGGGTGGTAACGGCCGACAGGGAGCTCTGGCGTAGGTTGGTCCATGAGGTCACAAAGAGTCGGAGACGACTGAACGAATGAACAACAACAGAGTTCTGTATTTGGTGCTATAGCACATAGATGCGTATTGCAAAAAGATATGTATTTCACATTGTAGCTGCACATTGATGTGCATTGTACATAGATGCATATCATATATGTGCATCTATTTACAATGTACATTAAGTTGTACAACATAACTATTCTGGAATGAGGCATCATTATTTAGCTGCCTCATAACTTTGTGCTTATAAACATAGGCTCTATTTCCTTAGTGTAGGATATCAGTCTATAACCACTTAATAGCTAAGAATCAAGGCAGCTAAGTATTCCATGGTCATCTTCTCTGCATGCATTTTCTGCTCATTTCCGGACAAATGTCTTTTAACAATCTGGAAACCTCAATAACTGTTACTCTAAATCAGGGGTCCTCAAACTTTTTAAACTGAGGGCCAGGTCACAGTTCCTCAAACTGTTGGAGGGCCGGATTATAATTTGAAAAAAACATGAATGAATTCCTATGCACACTGCACATGTCTTATTTGTAGTGCAAAAAAAAAAAAACCACTTAAAAACAATACAATAATTAAAATGAAGAACAATTTCAACAAATATAAAATTATTAGTATCTCAATGGGAAGTGTGGGCCTGCTTTTGGCTGATGAGATAGAATTGTTGTTATTGTTATGTGCTTTCAAGTCGTTTCAGAATTAGGTTGACCCTGAGCGAGGGCCGGGTAAGCGACCTTGGAGGGCCACATCTGGCCTTAGTTAGAGGACCCCTGGTCTAAATTAATAGCCATTCAGAATTTAAGGATTTATTTAATTTTATTAATGCTCCCATGCACTTTAGTATGAATTTGAATAAAATATGGAAATAAGAGAGAACATAGCAGTATGTGAAAAGGAAGGAAATTGAGGAACTCTTTTCCTAACAAAGTCCAGATTGTCCATCCTACATTATTGCACTGTATCCTGTTGATTCCCTAATGCTTATTTACAAAGGAAAAATAGTTTTGGAATCTCTTGTGCTGGGGAGTGAGGAAAGACTGGCAGGGGAAGGGGATGGAAATAGACCAACCACTTGGTCTGTGGGTGCGGTAATAATAGAACATAATGCCCCCTTTCTCAGTTTCTTATCCCGAAAACTTCCCTTAACTAAAGTGATTTTTGTCTAAATGTGGCAGATACTTTTCAAATGGTAAAATGTGGCTATGTGTAACATATAGTAAGGTATCTTAGGCTAAGTTTGAATGGGTAACTCTTGGAGAATTTCCCACCATCAAATTAGGCTGTCTGTTGGCTTCTTTTCATTTAGTTTTGTGTGTATAGTATTTCTATCTCCAGACCAATGTGGTGTAGTGGTTTGAGTGTTAGACCACATCCAGGGTTCAATCCTTGCTCAGCCATGGAAACCCACTGAGGTCCTTTGAGCAAGTCACACACTCAGGCTCAGAGGAAGGCAAAGGCAAACCATCTCTGAAGAAATCTTTCAGGAAACCCCAGTGATAGATTTGCATTAAGGTCAGCATTAAGGTCACCATATGATGGAAATAAATTGAAGACACACAACAGCAATAGCAAGTTTTTATCTCCAAGAGCTTTAACATTTTCAAACAGTTGAGCCGATTGCAAGTGTTCATTTCAATGATACATTTATATATGCCCACATTTCCACAGTGTAAATACATGAAACATGGAGCATCTTGTCAGAAAGAATAGCTAATGTTGAACTACCATCGATTTAAATGCTAAGGATTCAGGTTAATGGGCTAAAAAATCCTCAAATATTTGGCCACCACATAGCTACAATTCTTTCAATAAACAGCTTTTATCCCAAAGTAGAGAAAGCAATCCAGTCACTTCAGTTGATCATTGCTGCGAAAGTAATTTGGAAAACTGTGTACAGCATCATATAATGTAACTGATTTAGTATAGTCGAAAATTATTTTGAACAAAATCTTGCATTTCTCTCAAAACACTGTCACAAGCTGAGAGTGAAGCTGGGCTTTGAACTGTTAAGAATGTGCCAGAATTAGTGCTTCCGCTCATAGTTTCAAACTGCAGCAGATGGGAGTAACAGGATTTTCAGAGAGGCATTTTTTTAAACAGCAACCAAATGTTCCAGGAAATAATTGGAAGAACTGAAAGAATGATGTCAAATGATGGGTTAGACCAAATAAGGCAAGAACTATAGAACATGATGACAGGAAACAGTTGAAAGAAAGGGCCATTCACTTAAGGCACAGTTTTCTTAGAAGTTCCATTTTTTAAATGCAGGCACATTCTGAACAAATGTCTAAATCAGGGATAGGCTCATATGAAAGGCTAAGGGCTGAATTAACCTCCTGGGACTCCATGGACACCCACCAGAAGGTGTCTAGAGTACAAATAATCTTTATTTAAAATGTGCACTCCAAACACCCTCTGGTGGGGATCAAAATAATATACTTTATTTATATTCTTCTCTATCTCCCTGAGGGGACTCAGCAGATTATGGAATATACATGTACATATAATGCCGAACATTCAATGCCATTATACAGTTAACATCAAAACTTACACTAGACAGACAGAAGTAAAGGCTTCCCTTTTGTTGTGCTCAACTTTGGCCATGGACAGGTGTTCTAATTCCATTTTTCCATGCTGAGGAGCCTGTTGTTCATGGATGCCTTCCTGATCATATTGCCAGCATGTCTGCGTGGGTGCCTTTTATCTCCCTGCCAAAGCAGTACCTATTGATCTACTCACATTTATTTTTGAATCGCTAGGTTGGCAGAAGCTAGGGCTAACAGTGGGAGCTCACCCTGGCCCATCGCTTTATGATACTAATAATAATAACTTTATTTTTGTATCCTGCCACCATCTCCCCAAAGGAACTCAGGGCAGCTTAAATGGGGATCAAGCTCAGTCAGAGCTAAAATATAACATAATAAACATACATATACAACATCATAAAACATCATAAAACATAAGTAAAAACATAATTAATCATACAACAACCAGTAGCTGAGCATAATGGATATTTCTGAGCTACTGAGTGAGGGAAGGCTTGTGCAATACAACCAGAGGCGGCCCTAGGTAATTTTCAACGGTAAGCAAACAGTACTTTGGCACCCCCCCCAACCAATCATTGATATATATTTTCTGTTCGTTGCAGGAGTTCTGTGTGCCATATTTGGTTCAATTCCATCATTGGTGGAGTTCAGAATGCTCTTTGATTGTAGGTGAACTATACATCCCAGTAACTACACTTGCCGCACTTGCTCCCTTGCCTGGCCCGCTTTGGCTCTGGAGGCGTGCCTGAAGACCCCTGCGTGTGCACCAAAAGTCACCTCTTCTCCTGATTTCTCCTCTCAGCCATTGGGACCGAGAGAGAGAGAGGTGGAGATGCCCACCTTTCCTGAAGGTAGGCGCAAAAACAAAGGAGGGAGCGGAGGTGGGAGATACCTCCAGCCGGGGGCTCTCTCTCTCTCTCTCTCTCTCTCTCTCTCTTGGTCCCAATGGCTGAAGAGAAAGTCAGGAGAAGAGGCGACTTTTGGTGCGCACGCTGGGGTCTTCAGACACGCCTCCGGACCCGAAGCGGGCCAGGCGCGGCTCCGCCCCTTGGCCCACCCGCGGATTGGGGAGAAGAGAGGAGGCGGGTGGAGCGCCGGGGGATCGGGAAAGGGAGCCGGTCATGGGGAAGGGATCGAACGCGGAGAACGATTGAGCGCCGGCTCTGCTCGTGCACCCGGTGGCCGGGTGGAGCAGGAACAAGAGGGGCTAGGCGAGGCTCAAGGGCCCGGCCCCTTTGGGAAGAGTATCGCCCGGCAGTGAGGCAAGAAAGCCGAGGTTCCCCCTGGACTACTAGGGCTGTTGTGAGCTGAGGGGGCGCTCCTCAAGTCGAGGGGCATTTACAGAGGAGCCTCTGCGCCCCTGGCAAAAAAAAGTGTTTTGCAACCGCTTACTTCGCGTAATGGACGAGCCGCCCCTGAATACAACTACCAGAACAAGGCTGATGGCAAAGTGCGAGGGCAGATGATGTTAAGGCTGGAAGGGCTTTGAATTGTCAACCTTCCAGTCAGCAAGTTTTTCTGCACCTGGGGGTTTAACCCATTGTGCTACTGCAGCCACGATGGTGCATTCTCAGCATATTTTTGGCCTTTCCGCACCCCCTAGAGGAGATTTTGCAAAAATCAGTTTTGACTCTGGTCTTTGGGCAAGATAATGTGATAATTATACATCACTGCACCTTAAACTGTGGGTTTGACCCCAAATCGGATCCCCTTAGTTCAATGTTGGGGTCTCAGTTTTTTTCTGAACATCACCTAGTGGCAATTTTAGACATTTACATGAATCTGTTGTGTAGTGTTTACAGTGGATTCTGCAGAAGGTACTTCAGCTGTACTCTACAAAAAAGGAAAATCAATTTGTTACCAGTAAATGGTTAATTTTTATAACTATTTTATATACCTATATACCTGGGCTCATGTAAAAAAAATGTCCCTGCATGAGAGCTCACACCGCTCCCCCGATTCAAACCACCAACCTTTCGGTCGGCTATTCAGCCAGTACAAGGGTTTAACTATTGTGCTACCAGGGACTCCTGCATGTGGTCTGCATGTTGCACTTAGCCCATCTCTGATATATAGGATTTCAAATTCTGTTCCCTGCAGATTTTCTGTCTCTCCACTGTCAAATTCTGCTCTCCAATGGATACATCTATATCTGTAACCAGCCATTGATATATCTGTGGTTGGCAAATATGGTATGGCTGCTATTTGTTTTTCTGGTTGCCTTGTTAAAAGAAAATATTTTGATTAAACAAAATGGGTTTTCATTTATGTAATTTAACAGGTTAAATTTGCCAAACTTGATAATTGCAGGGCTTTATAATTACTAGATTATGAAACAAGAAATATATGTTTACACAGCAGGATGTAGTACTATGTAGTATAAACACTTTATGGTACATTCTGTGGCACGTTTTCCTTATTTTTTATTTGATGACCATTTACATGATCTGACCCGGATGAAGGATATATCTGTAATATGAGAAAAGTTGACTAGTAAGTATACCATATTTATTTCTAGGTACCCGTGTATGTTTTTTACCCTACCAGCTTAATTGTGCTCTAACAAATAATCAAGATTTCCCTAGGTTTGGTGATCATTGCATGCATGATTTATGAATTTCACATTTTGTCTTTATCTTTATTTTGGCAAAACAAAATAGTAGATGCTAATCCTATATTAGGTAATAATTAATCTATCAGCCTTCAGACCATGAGTTGTGACTTAACTTTTATTGCTTCTTGGATGATTTCATAAGTCCTTGGGTAACTTAGCTAGTATTTTTTATTTTTCATAAGAAATAAGTTGATTTACTTTCAGGGTCAACACATTGCCTTTCATTATTGTTAAACTGAATAAATTAGATGGTTTAAAAGCTTTTATTTTCTCACAAAATGTGAACTAGATAAGAGTTCCCCATAATTGATTTTGGTATATAAGCTCTCCAAATCAAAGAAGCTCGGTGATGACAAACCATAATCGGCTTTCTAATTAACTTTATTCCAATAAAAATAGATTTGTCAGGGCCTAGAGACCCCAAAGACCCCAGATCCTCTCTAATCTTGAAAGCTAAGCAGGGTCGGCCCTTGCTGATATTTGGATGAGAGATCTCCAATGAATACCAGGTGCTGTAGGTTGCATTTCAGGGGAAGGACCTATGAGATCACCGAAGTCCACCGTCAACTTAAAGGCTTACACAAACACAAACAAACAAGAGCTGAACTTTTAAAGCTGGTGTGAATGGGATTTTAAGGTAAGTATGAAGTTTTAATACATTTAAAAGTTTTAATAACACAAATTATTTCATTGTTTTTGAAATTGATATTTATATTTCAATGTCTTTGTGTTTTAATTAGTATAGTTTTATATTTATTGTGAGCTGTCATGAGTCCCTATATTGGGAGAAAAATGAGATAAAAATAAAGATGATGATGATGGTGATGATGATGATGTCAATGCACATTGCCTGTGTGATTATAGTTTTTGTTTTATTCCTATCTCTCTTGATTTTTTGCCTATTCTTCATATCAAATATGTAGATACCTATTTTCTTAGCTCTCATAGGAAGAACAAAAAACTCATAGATGGTCCCCTGATGTTAACAGGAGAGAGTTTCAGGACATATAGTCACACCTTGTTATCAGACTTTACCTTCCTGTAGCTCTGTAAGATAAAGCATATATATTACAGCATAAGCCTTTATAGACTAGAGTCCATGATGGCTGTTCCTTCATTGATAGGTTATACTATAAAGAATTTGTTTTGGTATATTGTTGAAGGCTTTCATGGCCGGACTCACTGGAGTGTTGTGTGGTTTCCGGGCTGTATGGCTGAGTTCTAGCATAATTTTCTCCTTACATGTTGCCTACATCTGTGGCTGGCATCTTCAGAGGATCCAGATCATCTGAAGATGCTAGCCACACATGCAGGTGAAACGTCAGGAGAAAATGCTGCTAGAAAATGGCCATAAAGCTTGGAAACCACATAACACTCTAATTTGTTTAGATGCTATACGATTTCTTGTTGCTTTTTCTGTGATAGATACTGAAGATACAGCTACCTTTTCTGGATGTTATTTCAAATTGGAGAATCAAATGATGTTCTGAGCTTGCAGTAGGAAACTTCTAATGTTCCCTAATAATCCAAATAGTTAATTTATTTCAAGAATGTTGTATTCATTATAAAGAAAAGGCTTGTTGTATTCATATAGGGTGATATTATACAGTTTGGTCCAACCTGAGTAAAGCTGGCAATTAGCTTGTATTTCAGACTTCCATTGGCAGATGTCTCTTTTGTGTTAATAACTCAGGTAGACACTGCTGCTGATGCCTGGTTAAATTTTTTCTACTCTCCACTAGAACCGTGTAATGATGCAGTATCAAATAGGAAGAAGCACAGTATTAGCCATTAAGGATGAAAATAGAAACAAAATAGTTCAGTAAACTCTTGTTTTTTACTCTTATAGTTGCATTTTAATATTAAATGTGATTTTATAGATGTATTCCACTATGTTGTACCCCACCTCGAGCTGGAAGGAGAGGTGAGAAAAATAATAATAATAATAATAATAATAATAATAATAATGGCTGTTGTCAGAAAGACAACCAATTTCAGTAGGGTTTGACCTTGAGTAATTATGTATGGAGCTGCAGCCTGCATTTTCTTTATGCATATGATGAGGCAAAAGGAGGTTGGAAGGAGACTTGAATGTGCCTAGGAGAGCTGAAAGCTTTGGATCAACTCTTGCTTTCTTACAGGCTGTAGGACCCAGGTCCCGAATGTGGAGAAGTCAAAGTGATTAGATTATCACGTGATCTTACTTCTCATGAAACTACTTTGCCTCCGCTGTGTCAGCCCAAGGGCTTTGTAAGGGCTTGATTATTACGATGATTGATTTTGGTAGAATGCCAGAGACGAGGAATTTAGATGTTGCAAAAATGCAGTCACAGCATAGTGGCCATAATGGGGAAAGATAAAGAGACAGCATCGAATCAAATTGCACATGAAAAAGGCCAGTTGCAAGCAAGGAAGAAGTAGCATTTAAATCTATTCATACCAAGAGTCAGATTATACTTTCCACCCTGTGTATGCTTATTACTGTTTTTGTTATACACTCAAAACAGTTTAGAAAAGGAAATATATAATAATGCAAATTCAGTGTTTCTGCTGTTAATGACTATTCTGAATTCTTTTGTGATCTTCTGTCAAGGCTCACTGTATCTTTGTGCATACGAGTTTTTTTGCATTTCATTCAGTGATTATGCTGTGCTGACATTGAAGGCCTAGTTAAAACTACATATATTTCAAATGCACATGCAGTGCAATTTCAGCAATGTCTTCTACATGGTAAAGGAGTTGGGTGGAGGACCGAAGTGACCCTATTAAGATTCTCCGGGGAGGCCCTGCTCTCCGTCCCGCCATTGTTACAGGCGCGATTGGTGGGGATGAGAGACAGGGCCTTCTCGGTGATTGCCCCCCGGCTATGGAACTCCCTTCCTGGTGAGATCAGATTGGCCCCCTCCCTCCTGTCCTTCAGAAGGATGGTAAAAACTTGGCTGTGGGACCAGGCTTTCGGGACAGGGCAATAAAGCAGCAATAGGAAAGATTACCAGGCCAATTAGATTTGACGCAGATGACCAAGGCGGTTTTAAATGGTGTATTTTAATATTGAGATAAATGTTTTTAATGTTTATGTATGCATATAATGAATTATTATCCCGGTATTGAATGTTTGCCGTATATATGCTGTGCTCCACCCGGAGTCCCCTTCGGAGTGAGAAGGGCAGAATATAAATTCTTGACATAAATCTATATAAATAAAAATGTAATGTTTGTTTGTGGGATTAACAGAACTAAAAAAACCACTGGATGAATTGACACCAAATTGTGACACAAGACACCTAACAACCCAATGGATGCCCTTCACTAAAAAAAATGATTTTGTCATTTGGGAGTTGTAGTTGCTGGTGTTCTGTCGCACGCTGGGCCTGTAAATAATTGTCTTTAGAACAGGATGTGCAACCTTTACCCAGCTGGAAGCCAGGGGGCCCAAAGAGAAGTTCTCGGAGGGTTTCACCACAAATAGTCTTTAGATGGCTTGTGAAGTACAACAAAGTCCTTTATTAATGAACAATCAAACAGAAACTTCTCTTGTCTTCAGTAAAGTTAAGCAAATGATTCCAAACTTTTAGGCAACTGGTGAATTCCTAATCTTGCCCATGAAGGACAGGCAACTGTCTTCAATAACTTCTTCTTTAAAGGAAAATCCCCTTTTTAACTTCTCCTAGGCTGACTGCAATCTAACCCTTACTGATATGGGCTCCGCTACTGGGTTGAACTGCATCTTGAATGCCGAGTGGACCTACCAGTAAGGTATTAGATGTTCTCCAGCTGGAGTTCTTTGGTCTTTAGGGCTGTTTTTCTGGAAATTCCTAGGAGACTCTTGAAACTGTTCTCCCCCAGAAATTCTTTAAGGTTGAAGCTTTTGTACAGGGGAAGCTTGCACTCATCCTGTACATAGCTTTCCTTGCTGAGACTGACTAAAAAATGGCTCCCTTCCCTTCCCAATTGCCCTGAGCAAGGGGCGGGACCAAAACTTAACGATGACACCAATAAAGTTGGAGTTCCTGGTACAGCTGTACCAGAACAGCTGGGATTTATTGTTCACCTACAATCAAAGAGCATTCTGAACCCCACAACGATGGAATTGAACCAAACTTGGCACACAGGTGTCCCATGACCAACAGAAAAAACCGGAAGGGTAGGGTTTGGTGGGCAGTGTCCTTTGGTTTTGGAGTTGTAGTTCACCTACATCCAGAGAGCACTGTGGACTCAAACAATGATGGATCTGGACCAAACTTGGCACGAATACTCAATATGCCCAAATGTGAACATTGGTGGAGTTTGGGGAAATTAGAATCTTGACACTTGGGAGTTGTAATTGCTGGGATTTATAGTTCACCTACAATCACAGAGCATTCTGAACCCCACCGACGATAGAATTGAGCCAAACCTCCCACACAGAACCCCCATGTGGGCCACAGCAACGTGTGGCAGGGGACAGCTAGTAAATAAATAAAAATTGCCCTGAAGAAGCAATGGGCAGGAGTGGAGGCTGGGAACCTATTAATAAAAGGACCATGAGGTCACAAAGAAAGGTAAAGTTCTTGTACCACCAATTTTCTGGTACAAATCTCTCATTCTTGGTTCTTGTTTGAAAAACAAAAAAGCAGCAGCAGTCAGGGCCAGTCAGTTTAGAGTCTGCTCTGTTAGCTTGTGCTTTAAGGCAGCTGTCCAAGGTGCTGAATCGGAGGTGGTGGCTTGTGTCTGAGAATGAGAGAGAGATTAGTTCTTTGAATCTGTGTCTGGTTTTCAATCCTTTGATGTTCAAACTATTCAAATACAATCCTGTGATGTACTTTGGGACTCATTCACTGTTTTTTGGAAGTTTTCAGAGAAATACATTAGTCAGCTCTAATCACAGAACAAACAATGATATGATGAACGTTCTGCTGACTGGAGGTTTGAGAACGGAAGCATTTCCAAACTAGGTAGCTATACATAAAGCTTCCAGGCTAATTTTCCTCCTTCCCTAGCCAATGAAAATTAGGTTCTCTTCCTCCTCCCTTCTTTCTTCTTTCCTCATGCTGTTTCTTTTTTTTTTTTTTGGGGGGGGGGTTAATTTCTAACCAGGATTGAAAACCCTATCCATTTCATGCCATGGAACGTGCTCTAAGGTAGACAGTGGTAGGGTTGTAACCTAAAGTTGACTTTTAGGTGTAGGGTAGGTCACAGAAGCTTTCCAAGTCTAAGTGTATGATCCAGTCAGTATGTTTTCCCCCTTTATAACTACAGTGGTCTGCCAATTCATTTCCTGATTAATTCAAAGATTAATGCCATCTCTTTAATCTTTCATTCTTCAGATTCATCAGACAACCAGTTCTGTTTTATACTGCTGTTTTACAGTACATCCACTACAATCTGTCCTCTGATGTGAAATTATCTTGTATTCAATGCATTCTCATGCATTGGTTCTATGATGGCACAGCAGCATTTATCTGCCACATTTTTTCAGTATGTAAAGAAATCCCATCTGTGTATTTCTCTTTGATGTCCTCTGAGGAATAGAAAGGGTTGGCTTTGCTTTGTGTCTTGTCTTTTTGTTTCCTGCTGTCTGTGATAAATGTCTAGTCATTGGCTATGATTCTCAAAGACGCTGCCCATGCTTCGTCTGAAAAATGCAGGTCAGAAGCCAGCTGCTGTTTCTTGGCTTTGGAAATGTAATCTCCTGGCCTGGGCAATGTAATGGATGCAACTGCACTGGCAACCTTTGTCTTCAGTCCACCAGTTAATTGTCTTGTCAATACTTCAATGTTTTAATCTTATTTTCAAGCAGTATTTATCACTATATCTATCCTGTGTTTTTTTTCCTGTTTGGGAATTTGCTTGGTTTGATTTTCTTGTTTTGTGGGAATTCCATATGAGATGCTCTGTATGTCTTAAAGCAACACAGGTCACACAATGCCTAAGTGTTTCACAGTGATTAAGAGTAGCCATTGTTAATAGGCTCCTGGTGTCAATTAAAAGACCTATTCCATATAAAGTTCAGGTTGTTTTTCTCTTCCCTTAATTTTATAATATGGATTAAGTGGTAGCTTTGTTCTGGATTCCAGCATATTGACTGATTTATCTTTCTGGGGACAAAAAACCCCCCTAAAACATGTCAAATATAGAGGTTGCATGTGACAGATGGTTTGTGTAATCACCAACTGGGCCTAAAACTGGTTCCAGGATATCCTTTGTAATAATCCAGACAAGACAGAGGTACTCCTGGTTAGTCGCAAGGCCGAACAGGGTATAGGGTAACAGCCTGTGTTAGACGGGGTCGCACTCCCCCTGAAGACGCAGGTTCGCAGTTTGGGTGTGATCCTGGACTCATCGCTGAGCCTGGAACCCCAGGTTTCGGCGGTGACCAGGGGAGCATTCGCACAGTTAAAACTTGTGCGCCAACTGCGACCGTACCTTGGGAAGTCTGACTTGGCCACGGTAGTCCACGCTCTGGTTACATCCTGTCTTGACTACTGCAACGCTCTCTACGTGGGGTTGCCTTTGAAGACAGTCCGGAAGCTCCAATTAGTCCAACGGGCGGCAGCCATGATACTAACAGGAGCGGGGCGCAGGGAGCATACAACTCCTCTGCTGCACCAGCTCCACTGGCTGCCGATTTGCTACCGGGCTCAATTCAAAGTGCTGGCGCTGGCCTTTAAAGCCCTAAACGGTTCTGGCCCAACTTATCTATCCGAACGTATCTCGGCCTATCAGCCCACCAGGACCCTAAGATCTTCTGGGGAGGCCCTGCTCTCTATCCCGCCTGCTTCACAGTGCAGCTGGCGGGGACGAGAGACAGGGCCTTTTCTGTGGTGGCCCCCCGGCTGTGGAACACCCTCCCCATAGAGGTACGATCAGCCCCCTCGCTGATGGTGTTTCGGAAGAGATTGAAGACATGGATGTTTAAACAAGCATTCGGTTAATCCGTTGCAACGAATGTTTATGACTAAAGGATTGGTAATCATGGACGATGAATTTGGATTGCGATTCCAGTTACGAGATGCATTGGATTGTTATTGGTGGCCCAATAATTTGTATTGTATATGTGTTTTATGCTTTTAAACTGAATATTGTTGTTTTTTAAGTGTTGTAAACCGCAATGAGTCGCCGATTTAGGCTGAGATATTAGCGGTATACAAGCGCATTAATAAATAAATAAATAATAAATAAATAAATAAATAAATAAATAAAATAAAATAATCTGCACAGTGAAACCACTTTTTCAATACCAGCTTGAAACTGCATTAAATGATCTATGTAGATGAGGTCTTTGTCTCCTTTCTGAATATCACTCAGTGCCAGGAAGCTGGTCCTCTCCTCTTTCCCACAGCAAAGAGCTTGTGTCATATAAGTAGTCATGTCACTTTCCACTTCCTTTGGGGCAGGAGCAGGGTGAAGGGTGAGATGCAGATTTCTTGCTATAGGGACACCTTGGACCCAGAGATATGCTGCAAAGAGGGGTTCAGGAAGAAGCTGCAAGGATGCCTCTCTGCTCACACTGAGCCTTGAGGCACCCTCCTAAACCGACTTCTAATTTTAAGTTTTTGAGGCATACTGAGATGAAAGAGGGCACCTCTTCTGTATTTAGACAGAGTGTGAATTGCAAGTCTGGTTGAGGAATGACTTTTAATGAGGAATGCTAACTTGTTTTGCTTGGGGAAGACTGAGAAGGGAGGGGATAGCTGCTTAAAAGCATGTCACTTAGAAGATGGAATGAGCCTGGTTTCTGCTGCTCCACAAACTAGAATAAGAACCAATGGATTCAAATTACAAGAAGGGAGAATTTAACAAAACAATAGGAGAGATATTTGGGGGTACTATGCAGCAAAATACACCAAAAGTAATAACCCACAAAACAGCAATACATTTCTTGATCAACCAAAACGTATGTCTGTTCCAAAAGTAACAAGATTTTTTTTTTTGTGCAGAGCACAAATGCCTGGGAAGAAAAGTGGGGATTGAGGCGGTGAACGAGGAAGCCAGGCATACAGTTTGACCTTTCTCAGGTCTGTTCCTTTGTAGAAAAGTGCATGGTCATTTTAATGTCTTGTCATGGACAAAAATGCACAGGCAATGGGAGCAGTTCCTTCAGTTTCATGAACTGAGAACAATGTGGCTTATTGGTGAAGGCTGTTCTGAACCCACATAAATACAATCCTGACTTGGCTCCATGTGATTTCTTTCTGCTAGCTCAAAACCCACCGCAAATGACATCATTTTGGAACAGTTGAAAATGTCTAGGCAGCTGCCATGTCAAATGAAGACATGCACCACGACTGTGAAGAATGACAGCAATGCTGGAATCATTGTTGTATTCGATCACAATGAGCCATTTCTCATGAGGATAAACTGTAATGGCATGTATGTTCAAGAAATTTGTTTTAAAACATTCTTATTACTTTTAGACAGATCACATACCTCATGCAAGCTTTCAAAGCTTCAGTGGCTTCTTCATCAGGCAAAGATGTTAAAAATCATACAGAAGAAATGTGATGATGTTAGAATCCTTGGGCTGCATTTGTCTCAGATTTTACTTCTCTTGTTAGTTGGTTGAGGGATATCAATGCAGGCAAAAGTCATTTGTGGGGACTTTGTTGAAGTTTAGAAACCTCAAGGTCTCAGTCTATTAGCTTTCATTTGTTACAGCTTTGCATGGTGCATTTTGTGCATTTGGATCAGTCAATAAAGGAACCATTACTTTGTGGCTTTTGGATGTTGTTTCTGCATTTTGCTCCATGGCCAATGCGGCTTCCTGGATTTGAAGATAATGAATTTTGTGGCAAGAGGAGAAGCTTTAACAAGAGGGAGTTAATAGACTGAAAGTTAATTCTTTGTGATTCTAAGCCCCAACAAAGTCCTCTCATGGTCAGGAAGGGATTGATCTCTGTATTGTTGAAAGCTTTCACAGCCAGAATCACTGGGCTGCTGTGTGGTTTATGGGCTGTATGGCCATGTTCTAGCAGCATTTTCTCCTGACATTTTGCCTGCATCTGTGGCTGGCATCTTCAGAGGATTCTCTGTTTTAACTGCCCTAGTTTAATGGTATGGAATTAAGGCATTCTTTTCAGATGTAGAAGGGAGTGAAAATTTATCTCTTTCTGCAATACATGAAGGTTAAGGTCTAAAGCAACATCTAAAGCAGAGCCTTTCAAACTGTGTGTTGCAACACATTCATGTGTTGGTTGCAATGTGTAGATGTGTTGCATGGACATAATGAGAAACCTCTAAGTGAAATGAACAATAAATGGTATATTATTGGAATATAAATGCTAAGTTTTCACAGGATATGTTGTCCCCCTCCCATACATTGCATTGTTACAATTAAATATGTCTCTGTATTCCTTTCAAGGGGTTGGTCTAAGCAAGGCTTTGCTAGTAAAACTGAATGGCTGTGTTACAAAATGATGCATGTCTAAAAGTGGCGTGTCACCAGAATGAAATGTTTGGCACGTACTGGCCTAAGGCAGAGCTTCTGAAACTTTTTTTCCACTTGCAACCACTTTCTGCTAAGACTTTTTTCTGGACTGTTTTCCATTAGATAATTTTCTTGCAATTTTTTTATATAGAAGTATATAGAATAGTACAGGCAGTCTCCAAGTTATGAACAAGATAGGTTCTGTAGGACTGTTCTTAAGCTGAATTTGTATGTAAGTTGGAACAGGTATTTTTTAAATGTAACTCCATGTATGTGTGTGTGTGTGTGTGTGTAAAGTGTAACTCCATGTATATATGTGGATACATAGATAGATAGATAGATAGATAGATAGATAGAGATATAGATACAGGCCCATAGCCAGGATTTTGATGCAGCCTCTCCCTGGCTACGGACCTGTCTAGATATATAGCTTTGGATAGCATAGGGAAGGGTTAACACCCCTGTGGTGTTTTATTTTACTGTCTGGGCTCCAGTTCAGAAGATTTCTCCTCACTTTCCATCCCTGAGATAATTTGGATTTTGAAAAAAAAATGGCTTATGGAAACAAGGATTAGTGATAAAGCTTCAGTGGAGACACCTTTTCCCCATGATAACTCTTCCAGGAGTGAATTTTGCTTAACTGTGAGTTGTATGTAATTTGGATGTGTGTAACTCGGGAACTGCCAAACAAATACTGATAAAAATTCAGTATTTGTAAGGCATGCTCAGCACTGATTTCTCTTTTTTGTGGACGACAGCAGAAGCATGTAAACACCACATGATACTGCTAACAGGTAGGTGAAATTTGCCCCAATTCTGTCATTTGTGGGATTCAGAATGCTCTTTGATTGTAGGTGAACTATAAATCCCAGTAACTACAAATCCCAAATGTCAAGATCTATTTCCCTCAAACTCCATCTGTGTTCATATTTGGGCATATGGAATATTTGTGCCAAGATTGGTCCAGATCCATCATTGTTTGAGTCCACAGTGCTCTCTGGATGTAGGTGAACTACAACTCCCAAACTCAAGGCCAATGCCCACCAAACCCTTCTAGTGTTTTCGGTTGGTCATGG
Source organism: Anolis sagrei ordinatus (assembly GCF_025583915.1). Taxonomy (NCBI): domain Eukaryota; kingdom Metazoa; phylum Chordata; class Lepidosauria; order Squamata; family Anolidae; genus Anolis; species Anolis sagrei. Next base: position 115,275,027 of record NW_026847438.1, read on the forward strand.
GAGTCCTGTATGACACATTTGGTTCAATGCTATAAGTGGTGGAGTTCAGAATGCTCTTTGATTGTAGGTTAACTATAAATCCCAGCAACTACAACTCCCAAATGACAAAATCAATTTTTTGGAGTGAAGGACAAACATTGGGTTGTTAGGTGTATGCTGTCCAAATTTGGTGTCAATTGGCCCACTGGTTTTTGAGTTCTGTTAATCCCACAAACGAACATTACATTTTTATTTATATAGACTAGTTGTCCCCTGCCACGCATTGCTGTGGCCCAGTCTGGTGATCTGGAAAATAAAGTAATGAGAAAGTGTTGGTTTCTAATATATGTAATTCCTTTCTGCTTGTGAGTAAACAGTATTTCTTGTTGTTTCTTTGTCAGTGTTGATGTGGAGAGTGCCTGGTTTGACTACTCTGGAATATGCAACATATCGTAGTCCTTCTTTAAGGGTCTCTTTAAAATCTATGATACTATATCTGTGTGTGTGAGAGAGAATCATATCTATCTATATTTATGACTGGATGGCTCTTTGTCAGGAGGGCTCTGATCACATTTTCTTGCCCTGGTGAAGAGAGTTGGACTGGATGGCCTTAAGTATTTTCTGTTGGCCATGGGGGTTCTGTGTGGGAAGTTTGCCCCATTTCTGTTGTTTGTGGGTTTCAGAATGCTCTTTAATTGTAGTGAACTATAAATCCCAGTAACTACAAATCCTAAATGTCAAGGTCTATTTCCTCCAAACTCCATCTGTGTTCATATTTGGGCATATGGAATATTTGTGCCACGTTTGGTCCAGATCCATCATTGTTTGAGTCCACAGTGCTCTCTGGATGTAGGTGAACTACAACTCCCAAACTTAAGGTCAATGCCCACCAAACCCTTCCAGTGTGTTCTGTTGGTCATGGGAGTCCTGTATGCCATGTTTGGTTGAATTCCATCATTGGTGGAGTTCAGAATGCTCCTTGATTGCAGGTGAACTATAAATCCCAGCAAGTACAAATCCCAAATGTCAAGGTCTATTTCCCTTAAACTCCATCTGTGTTCATATTTGGGCATATGGAATATTCGTACCAAGTTTGGTCCATCATTGTTTGAGTCCACAGTGCTCTCTGGATGTAGGGGAACTACAATTCCCAAATTGTAGTGGTCAATGCCCACCAAACCCTTCTAGTGTTTTTGGTTGGTCATGGGAGTCCTGTATGCCACATTTGGTTCAATGCTATAATTGGTGGAGTTGAGAATACTCTTTGATTGTAGTTAACTATAAATCCCAGCAACTACAACTCCCAAATGACAAAATCAATTTTTTTGGAGTGAAGGACATACATTGGGCTGTTAGGTGTCTTGTGTCCAAATTTGGTGTCAATTCCCCCAGTGGTTTTTGAGTTTTGTTAATGCCACAAACGAACATTACATTTTTATTTATATAGATTATTAGGTTCTTGTGGGTTTTTTCGGGCTATAGGGCCATGTTTTAGAGGCATTTCTCCTGACGTTTCGCCTGCATCTATGGCAAGCATCCTCAGAGGTAGTGAGGTCTGTTGGAATTAGGACAATGGGTTTATATATCTGTGCAATGACTGGGGTGGGGCAAAGAGCTCTTCTGTGCTGGAGCTAGGTGTGAATGTTTCAACTGACCACCTTCATTAGCATTTGAAGGCCTGGCTGAGCCTGGGAAAATCTTTTGTTGAGAGGTGTTAAGATGTGCCTGGTTGTTTCCTCTCTGCTGTTTTGCTGTTGTAATTTTAGAGTTTTTTAATACTGGTAGCCAGATTTTGTTCATCAGATTTTGTTTTCGGGCCCTATAGCCCGAAAAAACCCACAAGAACCTAGTGATTCCAGCCATGAAAGCCTTCGACAATATATAGATTATTATTATTATTGTAGTTTGAAGCCATTGTTCCGCGTCGTTGTCTCAATCATCTCCGGTGGGGAGCAAGCACAGGGTCGCACTCTTTGCAGCCTTGTCCTTCCAAAAGTCTAAGGAGGGAGGTCTTGTTGCCAGTGTGGGTCGGTAGGAGGGGGAGGGGGGCTCCTCTGGCCCATCCCCATGGCATCCTTTCCTCGGCGCCGCTCTTTCCCGAAAGCCTCCCAAGAGCCTGGCTTCGATGGATGCCGATCGATCCGCCTCCCTTTCCTTCCCCCTCCCCGCCAGGGACGTGCTGCCTCTCACGAGAGAGACAGAGAGAAGGAGTGGCCAGCTTGCAATGCAGGCCGGCAGCGTGGCTTAACGGGGCGTTTTCCGTTGCGGGGGGAACCGCCACCCCAAAGTGACAGCGGGAGGAGGAGGAGGAGGAGGACGAACACAAGGGGCGGCCCCACCCTCCTCCTGTACGTCGAATCCTGAAAGGCTGGGTTGGGCTGCAGTTCCCGCTCAGGCCTCTAGGCGTCGCTGTGCGACAACTCGGCCCTGGCGCGGCGCCCGAGGAGCGCTGTGCCTTCCTTCTATCCTTTTCCATCCATCCCTCCTTTCTTCCGCGTGATCTCATCCGCAGCCCGGGCGAGCCAAGGCGGCGAGTGAGCGAGCGAGCGAGAGAGCGGGCGGCTCCTCCGCTGGCTCAGCACGGCGGCGGCGGGGAGCCATGGCTTGGGCCGGCGCCGGCAAGAGCCGCTGCTCCCCGCGCGCCCTTTAGCAGCCGCTCCCCGCCGGAAGAAAGCAAGCAAGGAAGGTAGGCAAAGCGGGCGGCGGGATTATGTCCCCATTGCCTCGATCTGCAGGGAGCTGAGGCGGAGGCAGCCTGGGCGTGAAGAATGCGGGTCTACCTAACGGTGTGCTGCCTTATCGCCCACACCGTGAGCGGCCAAGTGGAGTACTCCATCCCCGAGGAGACGGAGCGCGGCGCGCCGGTGGGCAACCTGGCCCGGGACCTGAGCCTCGATGCCGCCCGCCTGCCCGCCCGCAAGTTCCGCATGATCAGCGGCTCCGGCAAGCAGTACTTCGGCCTCAATGCCAGCACCGGCGCCCTCTGGGTCCAGGAGCCCGTCGACCGGGAGCAGATCTGCGCCCTGAAGCCCACCTGCTCCCTCAACTACGAGCTGGTGCTGGAGAACCCGCTGGAGCTCTACAAGATGCACTTCAAGATCCTGGATGTCAACGACCACGCGCCCACCTTCCCACTGGAGGAGTACCACCTCAGTGTGGCCGAATTCCTGGCCCCGGGGGCCCGCTTCACCCTCCCCAACGCCCAAGACCCTGACGAGGGCATCAACAGCGTCCAGAGCTATGTGCTCAGCCCTGAGGAGCACTTTCGGTTGGCCATGCAGACCCGCGGAGACGGCAGCCGCTACCCGGAGCTGGTTCTGGAGAGGCCGCTGGACCGCGAGCAGCAGGCCACACATCGCCTGGCCCTCACGGCTAAGGACGGCGGGAGCCCCCAGCGCTCTGGCGAGGCCCGGGTGGTGGTCACCGTCCTGGACACGAATGACAACGCACCAGTCTTTGAGCACTCCGTCTACCGGGCCAGTGTCTCGGAGAACTCGCCCGATGGCACCCTGGTCACTCGGGTGCGTGCCACGGACTTAGACGAAGGGCAGAACGGGGAGGTCCGCTATGCCTTCAGCAACAGTACGCCAGCTGAGCTTCGGAGGATGTTCCGCATCGACCCCCAGACGGGTGAGGTCAAAGTCAATGGGGCCCTGGGCGTCCAGAAGCCCCTGCTGGAGATGTTTGTGGAGGCGAAGGATAAAGGGGTCTTTGGGATGTCCAGTGTGGCCAAACTGCTGGTAGAGGTCACTGACGTGAACAACAATGCTCCCGAGATCACCGTCACCTCTCTTTCCAGTCCCATCCCCGAGGACTCCTCACTGGGCACAGTGATTGCGCTCTTGAGCATTACTGACGAAGATCCTGGCGACAATGGGAAGGTCATCTGCCAGGTCCCCACTAACATCCCCTTCCAGGTCAAGTCTTCCTTCGACAACTACTACAGTGTGGTCACCAGTGGCCTTCTTGATCGGGAGAGGGTCGATGAGTATAACATCACCGTCACTGCCTCCGACCTGGGCTCCCCTCCCATCGCTACCCAGAAGACGCTAAGGGTGCAGATTGCTGACGTGAACGACAATCCCCCCAAATTCCTCAACCAGGTGCGAGAAGTCTCAGTCACGGAGAACAATCAGCCTGGGGTATCCCTCTTCCACGTGTCGGCCACCGATTCAGACCTTGGGGAGAATGGCCGGGTCTCTTACTTACTCAGGGACATTGACATCCAAGGCAGCGCCTTGTCCAGCTATTTAGGCATTGATGCCAGCAGTGGCGTTGTCTATGCAAAGGGCTCTTTTGACTTTGAGCAGCTCCAGAGCTTCCATTTCCAGGTGGAGGCCAAGGACAATGGTTCTCCAGCTCTGGCAGCGGCCTTCATTGTCAGCATCAGCATCACAGATCAGAATGACAATCCCCCCGTCATCTTGTACCCGGGAGTCAAGAACAGCTCTGTAGCAGTGGAAATTGTGCCCCGCTTGGCAGATGCTGACTATCTGGTGACCAAGGTGGTGGCCCATGATCCAGATAGTGGGCAGAATGCCTGGCTTTCTTATCACCTCTTGCAGTCTTCTGACCCCAGCCTCTTTCGGGTCTCTCCCAATGTTGGAGAGGTCAGGACTAGTCGCTCCATGAGGTCTAGTGACCCCATCAAGCACAAAGTGGTAGTCATGGTGAAGGACAGTGGGGAGCCACCCCTCTCCTCCTCTGTGACCTTGGGCATCCTGTTGGCCGATTCCCTCCCACAGGCGCTCCCAGACTTTGACGACAGCCTGGAAGCACGTGGGCATCAGCTGTCCAGCTTGAACTTCTATTTAATCATTGGCCTGGCCTGCCTTTCCGTTGTCTTCCTTGGGTTCCTCATTTTCCTTCTAGCCATGCGACTCTTGCAGTGTAGGACTAGCTATTCCCGCAGCTGTTGCTGCTGCCCCACAGATGATTATGAGAAGTATCGCTACAATGTGCGCATGCTCCCAAGCTCTCATTTCACACCAGATATGGTTGAGGTTGCTGGGATGGGAAAACTTACGCACACCTACTTGTATCGGGCAGCCCTGGGTGTTGGGCCTGGCAATAACAACATGATGCCCAATGGAGATGTCGGAAACCTTGGCAAGGGGGCAGGATTATTACAAGTGCCAGCATCCTGTATTCAAGTACAGAAGGTGAAGAGTGACCACTTTAATGCCATCCTGGTGGTAAGCAGGGTTGTTACTTTTTTAAAAAAATGTCTGTCTTTCTGGTGGTGGGGAGAGGGTATGGCAAAGCCATGTATCCAAAGGGCAATATTAATGCCGGGAGAAAATGAATGAGTGATGCCATTCTGTGTTATAGTGAAACTTTGCTCAGATTCTCACAATATAAAGGACCAAATAAAAGAACAAAGAGCAAACATAGTCTATCTGTATCTCTTTTATAACTCTAGAATACAGACTCTGACATTACTAGACAATAGACGTGGGACTGACCAGAAAAAAGAGAGAAAGAATGTCAATGTGGAATTAATTTTTTAGATGGCTTTCTTAAAAGGAGATTAGCCAAGTTCATGGAGGACATGCGTGCCAACAGCTGTTAGCTATGGCAGCTAATTGGGTGTGCCATATTGATAGGAATGTCATTTGCTGTGCACAAATAAGTGTGTGGGGGTGAGTGTGTGTGGAGGGGTTGCTATACTCAACCTCTGCTTTTCCTAGAAGCATAAAGTGTACTATACTACATGTGCCCTCATTCTGTTCCACTAGGACACTTCCCATGTTCCATTATGCAGCGGTCGAATGGTGTAGGCCCCACTACTTTCACATCTGGATTTGATGGACATGAACAATCATTTCCTTGGTGTCTGCTTTAATGCAGTGCTTGATTTTCAATTATTTTTCCATATTATCGTTAAATGTGTTTTTATTTTATTTTTATTGTTTTTATTCACATTAACATATTGCTGCTATAACTACAAAGATAACAAAAAGAAAGACAATATTGTAAAATCCTATCAACAGCAAAGGTAATTTTAAGGCAAAAAGCACACAAAGCACACTGTGGATTAAAGAAATGACAGAGAGAACATCATTCCTCAGATTGCAACAGGACTGAAGAGCATATTTAGTCTATTTATAATGTTAATTGATTCAGGTTTTTTTAAAAAAATGGCTGAATATTTTCTCCACAACCATTTTGTGAGCTTCCTATGGTCATGCACTAGAAAAATTTGTTATTCAATAAACTAATATATGACTGGATTTGAAACTGCATTATATGTTAGTGCAGACATCCTCAAACTGTGGCTCTCCAGGTGTTTGAGCCTCCAACTTCCAGAAGCCCCAACGAGCTTGTTCAATTGTCAGGAAATCTGGGAGTTGAAGACCCAAAAAGCTGGAGGGCCGCAGTTTGAGGATGTCTGTGTTAGTGTATACCCAACCTATGATGGTATTATAAAGTCAGCTCTTGGCACTTGGTGGGAAATGATACTTGACCAGTTAACAGTCTCCATGTTAACTAGTCAAGTTGTTTTACTTAGAAAAAGGAAAAAGAAACTAGCGTTCTTTTACTTTTTTTAAAAAAAGTAATATTTCACTATTCAGTTGATAACAAATAGAAAGAATTAGCCATTTCTTTCAGCAGTCAAAATGTTTTTGTTTTTATTTTTCAGTAAAATGTGTGAAAAATGGTCCAGAAATGCCTCATATAGATATGTTCCCAGATAGTGGTATGCAGGGCGAGACTGGGACATTTTTTCTTTAATGGATTTTTCTTGGTGAAACAATTGCTAATACAGATGTGAAATCTAAAAATGGGTGTAAAATTTACTTTGATGCTTTACTTTTAGAATGGGAGAAGGTAACTGTACTAGGCTTTTTAACCCTACCCTTTCCTGGTGGGCCATACTGGTGAGTCTCTGATGACTTGGAAATGTCACCATGACCTGGAATGACCCGGAAATGTCACCATGTGGGGAGAAAGATTTTCATGTTTGGCTAGAAATCACTGCTTTGGGGTGAGATGAGGAAACTTAGCAAACCATTGTATTGCAAAGGTTCTTTTAAGAAGTGTAAAAAAATTGTTTCAAAGCAAACAAGGAACCCGAGGTGTCCTGGTGTAGCACTGGCAGCTACAAACAGGAATTGGCGTGCTGGATCCATCTACACCAGTGGTTCCCAATCTGTGGGCCATGGAACACCAGTGGTCCACAAGAATGAAAATATGGTCCACGGCCTCACCATTACTATGCCGTTGCCTTGAAACCACGTAGCAACAAGAGTGAGTGGTGTCGTGAATACCTCTTATAGTTCCGAGGGATGTTGGGAGGGAAGAGGTTGACTACCCACAAAAAATAGCTACAACCACATCAGTTCTAGATTATTGAATTAGGTTTTCTGTGGGCGAGCAGATGGCGACTACTGGATGGCATATGCTCTGTATCCAAAACTAGAGCTGATGTGGTCTATCCAATGCAATTTTCTGAATCAGAATCTGAAATAACCAAACTGTTTCTAAAGTTGACACCCCCCCCCCCTTTTTGGTACTAATGTTGAAGAGTGGTCCCTGGTCAAAGTGGCATCTTGTCAAGTGGTCCCTGGTCAAAAAAAGATTGGGAATCACTGATCTACACTGACCATTTAGATTATTGTGGGGAAGACCAGCTTGCTGGTGGCTACAAAATACACATGGGTATATCTGAATTAACATGGGAAAGCTGCTTAATGCAGCTGCACCTTGGGTTAAAAAAGGGAAAGCACAAATCTTTCAGTCTTGTGTTCTGGCAGTGCAGACACCTACAGCTGTGGGTGTCCCAACAGCCATCCTGAAGTCCCTAGACTCAGGTGACCCATTGACACAACATGGCTGTTCTCTCCCACACTCTCTGTCTTTGGGACCTAGCTTGGTAGTCTTCCTGTTTTGGTGAAATGTGACTTGCAAAGGAGCCTAGGGGAAGGGAGAGGGGGTCTCTCCCCCCCCCCCCCAATTCTTGAAGGAAGACTGCCCATCAGTGGCTACATTCTCCTGCCACCATTGCAGATAGCAGCAACAAGGATAGGGAGGGTGGAATTTGGGTCCTTGCCCAGCAAAACCCAACTGACGTCACAGAGGCTGGACAGGAGGAACACTCTCCCACCACCAAGGCAACTCAGAGTGCCCTTGTCAGGCTGCAGTGTGGGCCAGAACTGGCATTTTGTATGCCGGTTCTGGCCTGCATTATTTGCCAATGTAGAACCGCCCTATATGACATATGGGAAGCACTTATCTTACTCCTTTGTTGAACAAGATAGAGTAAAAAGTGGGTTGAAGTCCACAGTGTAGTTTTTGAGTGACAGCATCAAGTGGTTACATACAAAGAATATTAAGACTACTTAGATCTCAGTTGGATGATGATGATGATGATGATGATGATAACTTTATTCTTATATCTCACCATCATCTCCCTGAAGGGACTTGGGGCGGCTTACATATGGGACAGAAAGTCCAAGAGACATAAAAGTAAATCAATCCATTAAAACAAAAACACCTCTAAAATATGAGCATCATAAAATACAACAATCCAGATAAAAACACAATTAAACATAAGAGAATAAAACAGCAGCATTGATGCTCCATCAGACAATGTTCAACAAAAACCAATGACCAGAATTACTAAAATGGGCGTGACCAAGCTATAAAAAGCTTGGGTATGGGATAGTGCAGAACAGCATACCATAGGTCCGAAGAATTGCATGAGGTGCAGAGAACAGAGTACTATCTGGCAACCAAGGGACTGGACATTTATAACTAGAGACTAATTGTTTTCAATGCTTGTTGGAACATCCAGGCTTTCAGCTTCCTGCAAAAGGAGGACAGTGTGGGGGCTTGCCTGAGCTCTCTGGGGAGAGTGTTCCAAAGTTGAGGGCCCACCACCGAGAAGGCCCTCTCCCTCATCCCCACTAGCTGTGCCTGTGAGGAGGAGGGCCTCCCTGGCAGACCTTAGAGCCCACGCCGGTTCATAGGGGAAGATGTGATCATGAAAATAGGCGGGGCCCAAACAGTTTAGGGCTTTGTAGGTAATAACATGCACCTTGAATTGGGACCAGAAACTGATTGGCATCCAGTGGAGCTGCTTTAATAGGGGTGGTGTGTGCTCCCTGTAATTGGCTCCAGTTAGAAGCCTGGATCTCACAAGACAGGTATGTGTGTGTGCGCGCGCGCGCATGCACACACACACATTTCATTGTGAAATCCTGAGTTCACATTTATTGTGAGTATTCAATACAGATGGTAGACCATAAGCATTCTGACAAATAAAAAGTTCACACTAGACTGACATTCACCAACCTGGAGGTTTTATAAACATTTAGTTTGCTTCTGTAGTTTCATTGATTTTTTAAAAAAGAAAAATCTGTCCTTGAAGAAAAGTTGGTGTATACCTATCATGGATGTAATATAATAGTGATTAAATTGCAAGACCTTTACATGCTTCTGCTGACCCAAGAATTTGATGTTTGATATATATTTGTGGGTGCGTGAGTCCACAAGTTACATGTTGGTTATGGTTACCTCATGAATTTCATAAGGTTTTCTTAAGGAGGGAATACTCAGGTTTGCTTTTGCCGGTTCCTTCCACTGAAATAAATCCTATAGCCCCTAATATACATTGGTAGTTTTCCATCCAAGTACTAACCAGGACTTGAAGTGTTTGCTTTGCTTCCAAGACCAGATGGGATCTATTACCCAGTTTGACACAGAACTTTATTATTTATTTATTTATTTAAAACATTTATATTCTGCCTTTCTCACCCTGAAGGGGACTCAGGGTGAGAACAAATTCACATACAACACATAAACATTAAAAAACATTTATCAAAATATTAAAATACACCATTTAAAACTGTCCTAGTCATCCGCGTCAAATCAACTGGCATGGTCATATTTCCTATTATTCCTTTATTGCCCTGTCCCGAAAGCTTGGTCCCACAGCCAAGTTTTTACCCTCCTTCTAAAGGGCAGGAGGGAGGAGGCCGACCTGATCTCACCAGGAAGGGAGTTCCATAGCTAGGGAGCAATCACCGAGAAGGCCCTGTCTGTCATCCCCACCAATCGCACCTGTGACAATGGCGGGATGGAAAGCAGGGCCTCCCCAGAGGATCTTAATTTCCATGATGGTTCATAGGGGGAGATGTGTTCAGACAGGTAATTTGTGCCAGGGACGTTTAGGGCTTTATAGACCGAAGCCAGCACTTTGAATTGTGCCCGGTAGGAAACTGGTAGCCAGTGGAACTGGTGTAACATGGGAGTTGTATGCTCCCTGTATGCCGCTCCATTTATTAGCCTGGCTGCCTCTCGTTGGACTATTTGAAGCTTCTGAGCAGTCTTCAAAGGCAACCCCACTTAGAGTGCATTGCAGTAGTCTATCTTAGATGTAACGAGAGCATGGACCAACGTAGCCAAGTCTGACTTCCCAAGATACAGGCGCAGCTGGCGCACAAGTTTTAATTGTGCAAACGCTCCCCTGGCCACCGCTGCAACCTGGGATTCCAGGCTCAGTAATGAATCCAGGAGAATTCCCAAGCTGCAAACCTTTATGGCACTTTATGGCCAATTTCTTTTTCAAAGGAAAACATATTTTGAGAGTATATCTGGGATACAGCTGTTTGCCAGTTTTCTCTTGAAATTGTCCCTACCTACTGCTATTTCCCCTCTGAAGGTGATTTTATTATTGCACACAATCACGTCACTGGGGTGGTGAATCTGTTCTGTCTTTAGTCTTAACTTTAAAAGATATGTCCAGTGTTCTAAACTTATTTTAGGGACAGAGTTCATTACTTTAGACAGCTTGTTTTAAGTTCAGATTCAATAACAGAACAGTTTCATTGCTCTACTGACACAAAAACTGCCAACATTTATGTGTGCCAAGTGGGGGAGTTGACTTTGATCGGTACAGTAGATCTAGGGGAGAGTGTTGCTTTTATCTTTTAAAAACCATTTCCTGACCCACAATGCCTGCTTAAAAAATAGAGGATTGTGTTTCGTATTTGTCCTTTTACCACTTCTGCTGTAGAGCTTCTTGCTGCTTTGAAGTCTCTCCAGGAATTTAAAAAATAAATCCAGGGAGAATTGATGATAAAATATATCTCATGCTAATTTTTACCTTCAGATGTTGGACATTAGATGCACAGATGCCTATGGATTGAAGCGAGTTTTGAAATGAGACCATGCCTGACACCCATCCACAACACATTAGCTTTGATGAAAGCTGTGGTGTGCAGTAAAATGCATCTTCACGACCAAATGGTAGTAAGTGGAGGCAGTTTCAAGGAGATAAGTCCTAGCCTATTTTGAATTAAACATCCTCAAGCTGAATCTTCCATCTAGCATTTAACAAAGAACAGTTTGATTTTTTCAGCAAGACCGTATATACAGTGTTAGATATGAATATGTTGCAGTGACCAACGTGCCTTATTTGTAGAATGACAAACATTAAATAGGTGTTGAAAAGTAATTAAGATAGAAGTGTTTGAATGAAAGAGGAATTCTTTTCCAGGTACAGGTATTCAAAGCAGAAGTAAAACAAATGTAAAACTAAAATAATAATAAAATAGCTATCTGGCGTGGGCTGGTCCATGAGGTCACGAAGAGTCGGAGACGACTGAACGAATGAACAACAAAAGCTATCATGTTCCAAATAGACATGTAAGATCATTCTACCTGACTTCATTCTTATGTAGTCGCTTTGAGTCCCCCTCGGGGTGAGTAAAGCAGTATACAAATACTGTAAATAAATTAATAGTCTTCCTAAAATACTCAAGGAACACCACTGTGCATTAAATTCACAAAATTAAAGTGCTGCTAGTTTAGGGCAATTTCTCACATTTGTTTGCTACTTGAGGTGTTGAAAGTACATTAGCACACTATTTTATCATAATTCTTAAAACAGTACTGAAAGGTAGGTCAGTGTTACAGTAGAATGGGAGCGGTGGTGATGCTGCTGTTGAGAGAGAGTGACTTTTCCAAATGCATTGGGAGCTTTACATGGCTAGAAAGGGATTCAAGACAGGGGTACTCTTTGGTGTTCCCAATGCCTGGTCTCTTAGCTGCTCCATTTACCGGATTAGTTCAAGAGTGAGGCTCATCCAATGCACTTTTCAAAAGACATATCTGGAGGTGACATCTTTCCCTTACTCAAAAAGTAAACATGGTAATCCAATTCAGATTGGGATCCTAGCCTGGCAAGTAGGAAGTGTTAACACTTTGCCTTTTCTATAATCCTAGCCTGGAGTGCCAGCATCTGCAATCTGAAAAAAAAAAAAACCTAACTGAACCAAATGGATGCTATTTGGCAAAGATCACACACATGAGCCTTATAATGCTGTGATTCTATTTTAACTGCCATGGCTACTTCCTATGGAATCTGGGGATTTGTAACTACAAATAGGGGCCTTTGAAATGCTTAGCTCAAACCCATAAAGGGTTTGAGACACAAGAGGGGCCGTGGTAGCACAGTGGTTAAAAGCTGCTAGCTGTAGGAAAGGCTGCTGATCAACAGTTAGAAGCCGTGAGTTGGGGTGAGCTCCCAACTATCAGGCCTAGCTTCTGCCTACCTCGCAGTTCAAAAGCATGCTATGCGGGAAGGTAAAAGGGCGCTCCATGCAGACATGCCAGCAAAAAGATTGGAGATGTCTACGGACAGCAGGCTCCTTCAGCATGGAAAATGGAATGAGAACATCTTCCCATGGTTGGAAGTTGAGCATCACCCCCAGACACCAGAGATGAGAAAAGGGGAAGGCCTTTACCTTATTTGTGTATTGTATGTCGTTGTTCGTGTAAATTGCTATTGAATGTTTACCTTGTATGTGTACTGTAATCTGCTCTGAGTCCCTTCAGGGAGATAAAGCAGAATATGAATAAAGTGAATAATAATAATAATAATAATAATAATAATAATAATAATAATGTATTGTCGAAGGTTTTCATGGCTGGAATCACTGGGTTGTGAGGATGCTTGCCATACATGCAGATGAAACATCAGGAGAGAATGCCTCTAGAACATGGCCATATAGACCGAAAAAAAACCTACAACAATCCAAGTGTCCTAGACACTTGGGAAGTATTCGACTTGTGACTTTGTGATACAAAATCCAGTATATATATGTTGTTTGCTGTGACATACTGTGTTTTTGTATCAGTAATAACAACAACAATAATAATAGCCCAGAATTCTGTTAGATCCAGCCATATCAGTTAATATGGAAGCAAAGTGCTATAATTGTGTAATGTGAAGAGTCCCCTGCCCGAGACCTTAGTTGGGGAGGAGGGTTAAAGATACTCCCCAGCCCACAGCACCACACCCAGACAGAGTCTCCTGTCACTTTGAGTAAGGAAAGGAAGATGCAGCTGCTAGATATTTCTTTGAATTAATGTTTAGTTTGATCCTTAGATGCTGCTAAACTCAGATTAGCATATATCCCAAAACCATATAAGAAACACCTGCTTTTTAATTCCTTATTTAGACATCTCTTTGAAAAAACACTTGTGCCTCTGGAACAAATGATTCTCTTCATCTTTAAAAACAATTTCATCTGATGAAATATATTTTATTTCATAAAAAATGGCTATAATTAATTTGGTGATCCCTAAGATCCTGCAAGATTCTGTTGTATTTTATCCACTAGTGTCAAAAATCTTGAGCTGGAAGACTAAAAGTATTTTGGTGCAGAAGAGAAGACAAGGCTTCCAATGCACTATTTACATGTATGTAAGTTTAGGAATCGCTTACAGTATCCTCATATAAGTTTAGAACAGTCATGTGCAAACTTCGGCCCTCCAGGTATTTTGGACTTCAACTCCCACAATTCCTAACAGCCAGTAGACTGTTAGGAATTGTAGAAGTTGAAGTCCAAACACCTAGAGGACCAAGGTTTGTCTCTGCCTGGTCTAGAATAAGGACTATATTCAGCATTTTATGTATGCTGCTGTAGAATGAGGTACATAAGCATCATCAAAGCCGCATTGAGAACTTCTCTCTCTTTTCAGTGTATCTCATTACTGCTGCCTTATAAATTTGGTCAAAATTAATACCTTCATATTATAGGGGGATTTAGGCTGAAAAAAATTATACTTAATGAGTTTACATCTGAATCAAGTGCTGAATCAAACATTTGCTGGCTTATATATTACACTCTTCAACACCACACTGCAATTGTTAGAAAACGTTCCTTAATTCAAGGTGATAAACCAACAAGTCTTTAAAGTTCATGCAACCAATGTCAAGTTGAAATTAATCAAATAGAAGAATGAAATGCTACAATATAGACAGGGCAGGTTTACCTTGGTTCAACGCCGTGGTAGGAATGATTTCATCAATCAAAACATCATGCATCTGGAATGAAAAGTAACTGAAGCATTGAACATGGTTTAGTAACCCCTTCCTTTTTGCATGTGAAAGTAATGTTTTTGTGTGTGTGTGTGGGGGGGGGGGGGAGAGCAAGTGGTGTCCTGGTTGATACAAGGCATTTCCCTCAAAATATGTTTTTCCTGATTCTCATCTTGATCTTGACCATATCCCCCATGTATGTTTCAACTATATCATCACCAGCACGACCAGCACCATGTTTTTTTTAACTCAAGCTTTCATATTATTGCTAACTGAAGTCAAACTTAAATGCCGCAACATCAAAATATCTACATCTAAGGGCAGAGGCATAATTAAACAAAGTGCTTTCAAGTTTCATTGATTTTAATGGGATAGATTTAAGCATGAGCTTATCTCTACCACTGAAATCAATGGGAAAATGTGTTTAGTGTTGGTTGGGTTGTGCAGAGTTTTCTTACCGGAGGGCAACACTAGAGGGAATAAAGCATAGGGTTGTTGCCAGAAAAATCTAGCTCCAGAGTAAGTACTATTCCCTTTCCTAACATGTAGGTCAGCAGGCCTCATGCTCTGATGTTACCAATACTGATCATTGCCCCAGCTCTGCACCTACAAAATAAATACCCCTTGTTGCTGGCTCAGGCATAGGCAAGAGAGAAGAGATGGCCCTTCCACACAGACATGTAACCCAGAACGTCAAGGCAGAAAATCCCACAATATCAGCTTTGAAGTGGGTGATCTGAGTCCACTTCCATATATCCCAGTTCAAGGTAGATAATGTGAGATTTTATTCAGCTGTGTGGAAGGGGTCTCAGAGTTTGCACTGAGTAGATGGAATATAATTTTATAAACATTGAGTTAGAAGTAGCACCTTGTTTGGGAAATGCCATATTGTAGTACAGAATGTACCACCAAATGTGCATGCACTTCTTCATTTGCCATGAGCAACCATGTACACAGAACTGTGCTTCCTCACCCTTGAACTAAATATGACTGTTCCTCAAACATGTCCAACTCATTCTATGAAATACTCATGTGTAACAAGATTTTGGTCAGCATGCACAGTATGAAGAAGATGCAATACAGGGATACATTTTTTTGGTAGAAGCTTTGTACTTTTGAGTACCTTGTGCCATACAGTTTCTTGTGGTAGAGGTTTCAGGAGTGGCCAAAGTATTCAGACAGATTAAATATGCAACCATGTAGTGCTACATGAATTATTGATTAGCTTCTATCCTCATATACAAGCACTCATTACTCAATGTCTTTTAAGAGAAAATAAATAAATAAATAAAATAGCAATAGTAGTGGGGTGATGGCACTTACGGAAGTATAAAGCCAAGAAAAAAGTTACCCCTGATCAATGTTTGGCTTTTGTGAATCTCTGCGGAGAGCAAAAAAAAAAAAAAAATAGCTGTTTGGGTTGCGGAATCCATATGCATTTAATGGATGCTCTCCTAAGTATACTTACTTACTTTGAAGAATTCCATTTTAACAAAGAGACTTTTAGTGAGTGTTATGATTGTGTTGCAGTTTTTGTAACCTTTCCTGCATCATTAGGTTCTACACATCTTCACAGCTGTATAAAGAATGAAATGAGCAAAGTCCATTTATATTACACAGGAGATGAAAGGCAATCAAACAATATTTGTGATTAAGTAGTGCAGGAATTTTCTCTTTTTCTGTTTCTGATTTTTTTTTTTTTAAAAAGAGATAGCGTAGCAATATCATTTGGGTGGGCTGTGGAGCTTCAGTGCCACTTGAATAAAGGAAATGTGCGATCCTGCCGTGTTTTGTCTCTGAAATCCAGGCCATGTCTCTAAAAATAGAACTGTAGACTTTTAGCCGAGGAAGTGAGATGGAGCTGAACTACATGTCATGCCATCTTGCTTCAATTTGTGCCCCTTGGTGTGGGAAACGGCAGCACAAAAACATGTCATTACACTCAAGCACTCCGAGCTTAAACCTAACAAATGCATTATGGAAAAAGTTGAACCCTGCGACCTTGATGAGTTATGCAAATCAATCATATTTGCATAGAATCATTTATTTTGCATACAGTTCTTCTGCCAGGCAAAAGGAGGAAAAGATGCAGAGCACCAAAGCCTTTCCTCAGTACACTGACTGCAGGTGTATCCCGATTTCTTCCCTCTGGTTTCAGATACTTCATGTGGCACACTAGCCCACATATTTCCAGAATCGCCTTCCTTGTTATATTGCCTGAAGCTGCTTTTACAAAAACACAATGTAAATTGAGAAAGTTCAGTCCTCTGCCTCATATAAAATCCCAATAAACAGTGCAGAATTGAGCCCACATCTAGAAATTTCAGTACTGTCTATAACTTCTAAAATATTTTTTATACTGCTAAATGAACTAATGACAAAGTGGAGGGCAAAGTGACAGATCACACATACACTCTCTCATTCCACAACCCTTCAGTAAAAATGTACTTACTTAGGTCTGAACTGTCTGTCTCTCCAGGAATTGGCGCAAAGACATCCCAAAGCTTTGTTATTCTTTGTGAGAAATTCCAGCAATTGCAATGCTGTATGTTGATTCCTCTTCCACTGAGTTAGAATGAAGCCATTCACGGTGAAGCTCTCTTTTTTTGGGAAAAAACAAAATCAAAACAGGAACAATTTCTAATCTTGTTGCATGAGACACCTGTAGCAAATGTAAAGACAGAAAATTTTCACCTACACCCCACCCAATATTAGTAGATGGTGAGAAAATATTGCTACCTCCTTCATCATCTGCCTCCTTCGTATTGACCATTGATTTCTCACTGTCTCCTTCATGCTCTTTTCTTCTCTCTCTCTTTCTCTTGATAGCCATCTACAGCTCTTTCCTTCTCCCTCCCCTACTCCTGCCAGGCTAACACAAATACCAGTCCTGGTGTGGCTTCACATTCATTATATTTGATCAGATACCACCTCCTGAAATGTTCTCTTACGAGACAAAATATGTTCCCTAAGGGGAAAAATGTGTATTCAGACATTATAAGGCTATAATGCCGGTTGAATAATGAATAATACACAATAACTTTCATCTTACACACTTGCCAGTCATGTAACAGCTAACATCCAAGTTGGCTTGCTTGGCTTTACATGTATGTTCCAAGTCCTACAAATCAGAACGAGAAGTTGCACCTTATATGAAAGCAAATACTGCAGGGGTGGACCTGTCAAAGGGTGAGAAATAGGGGCCTCATCCTTTTAAATAAGAAGCCACCCACAATATTTCCCTTTCATTTCCAACTTTCTAGCATTGCAGTGAGACATTAAAAACTGCTTGCTTTTAGAAGTCTTAAATTTATTTTCCTTCCTTTTGTAATTTTGCCTTCCTTTTTTGTTTGGATGCCTGGACTGTATTTCTAAATGCTCAAGTGAAGCTTTAAATTACTGCAATTCTGGGCATTTGTGGAATGAAGGAAAATTCAATTTGGAGGGGGGTGTTTTATTTGTGGCACAATGTCTACATTTTACCATACTCCCCACATTTTACCATACTCCCCATTCTCACCAAGTTATTTCTTTTCTCTGATAAACCTGGCTGCTTTTAATATGGCTGTAAATGCATGTGGGCATCCTTCCCCATCTGATTGCATTCCAACCATTTCTTTATTTCAG
The DNA here is from genome assembly GCF_025583915.1 of Anolis sagrei ordinatus. Classification (NCBI taxonomy): domain Eukaryota; kingdom Metazoa; phylum Chordata; class Lepidosauria; order Squamata; family Anolidae; genus Anolis; species Anolis sagrei. The sequence continues at coordinate 115,292,965 of NW_026847438.1, forward strand.
AGAAAGCAGACTCTGGGTACATCTTGCTTTCTGTTATTTATCTTGTCTATTTAAAAATATTGTGAAATATTGGAAACTGGTAGGCAGATGTAATCTATAAAGATAGATTATAAACCAGGTATGATATGTTAGAAACCAGGTATGATATGTTAGAACTGTAGTAATAACCAACAGTCCAGTACATGCATGGAAGAATCTATATTATATACTCCACCACATTTTTTCTCAGTTTGGTGTGAAGAATTTTGCACTCACCGAGGTAGCAGTTTTGCATCCCATTTTTTTAAAAAGAGGAGTGAACTAATTGATATAGAAGAAAGTAGAGAGATGCCATTTAGGATACTTTGGAAGTGGGTGCTGAACCTCCACTGTTCATGTACCATTGTGCTTTGATAATAAATCAATAAGCAATACCTCGAATGATCCCATCAATCAAGGCTCAGGATAGTTATGATTATTATAGTAATTAAGTCTTACTCTTTCGTTTGCACATTCGTGTTATGTTTCTAGGTCATTCTAGAGCAGTGGTTCTCAGCCTTCGCCTTGATGTTTTAAACTTCGACTCCCATAACTTTTCACCATTTGCTATTTTGGCTCGAGCTTCTGGAGCTGAAGTTCAACATATCTGGAGGACTGAAGATTAAGAGACACAGTTCAAGAGTATGATAGGAGGTAGAATAGTAGGAATAGATATAGGAAGAGGGCATAAAAATATCCCGTGTAACCATAATAAAAGACAAACTGGTGTCTGGGCAATTGTCATACCTAGAAACACTTATATATTTGTTTATTTGGAAGGTTGTTCCCTTGCCAAGGGTACTGTCAGCTCATAAATAGGTGAGGGGGAATATGACTTCATCCTGCCATTTTGAGGTGAAATGCCTCCCCACTAGTTTGGACCATATGCCACCCTTGTCTCAGTGTGTATGTATGTGACATCACTGGCTGTATATGTATGTGCCTTGAAGTTGTCTCTCAATTTATGTACTAACCAGGGCTAACCCTGTTTATCTTCACAGATCAGACGCAATATGGTGCCTTTATGGTATTTAAGCCCTCAATCTCTGCTTAGTTAGCAGGAAAGAAAGAAACAGTTGCAACCAATGGGTACTATTCCCTGGCACATAAAGAAAATGCTAATTCCTCCACATCACGGATCTTGCAAAGCACTGCCCTGGCCATTGTTGTCTCAAGCAGGTTGTGCCCCTTTCTCTCTCTTGCTCCATATTCTCTTTCTTAAGAGGGAAAGGATAATAAACTATGGATAGCTGTGTATGGGCAGCAATATGACACCCTCCTGAAAAATAGGAGCAGAGAGAAATCACAAGTTCTGTCTCTGAACAATTAGAAGTGTTCATATATGCTTTCAACATCCCATAGGTATTAAATGCTCAGTGGACTGTGGTTTTTTTTTTAAAAGAAAATATATTATTTTAATTTACATGGTAATATATAGTTAGTCAATTTGGTGGCAATAGACAACAAAGCCCCTGGCACTCTGTGGGTAATGACATTATTTTCGAGTGACCCCATGGTATTTCTTTTGAAATTCTTTCTCTATCCTTCTTCCTGTATGTCTTTTGCATCTTTTCCTTTTTTATGAATGTCTCAGCACTTCCTTGCTCATCCTTTCTCTTGTCTCTTGCCAATTCCCAGCTCTGTGTGGGCTTTATTCCAATCTTTTCTCCTTGGTTCTCCAGCTGAAATATCTCTCAGCAACCAAATAATGAAGGTTGACAGTAAAGTGCCTTCGCTGTGTTTTAGAATTAATACCTCCTGTGACATTGGTAGGGACAAGGGAAATGAAACTTTGTGCAAACTCAGGAAGAGAACAGGCATATTGGTTTACTTTTGAATTTAACTTGGAAGGTTGTGGTTCGAAATCAAAGAGTACTAGGTATTTGATACAAAAATATTTGATTATGGTTGACTTATTTGAATGTTGTGAACTATATAAATATATTTAATCCCCATGCAAAATATCAGACACTCTTGGACAAAAGTAGACTGTAACGCAGAGGCTGAGAAATACAGTGTTGGCAGTGTCAAAATTATGGGAGTGGGAAGCTACATTAGAAGACCTTTCATCTAGTCTTTGATCCAATTTCTGCTACTACCTTTAACCCCAACATGTTGTCCACATGGGTAGCTCTGTATGTAAAAGGAACAGGAGCTAAAATGGCTGGAGAACACCTTTCCTGCCCCCAGCATGGGGGCAGGGAAGAGCTTTGCTCCCTTCCGGCGAAAGGAAGACAAAGAGTTAAAAAGTCCTAGCCGGGACTTGTTGTGGGCAGGGCCTAGGTGAGGTGAGCCTAGCTCATCTCACTTAGCCCAAAGAAGTTGACCCACCCACCTGCTACCGCTGTAGTGTACTTGCCAAGGTTTGCTGTTAGGGGCCGGGTAGGAATTCCCTCCCCCCCCATGTTCGGGGGGGGGGGGCGGTTTGCCTACCTTATACTGTGCATTTTGGGAAAATTGGGTTGAGGGGATCTTAAATAGGCACCAAACGTATGGCAGGCTCATGCAGGTACTCATGTGCACCACAGGAAGGGGGGAGTATGCTACAGTCTCTACCTTTACCTGGAGAGTCCCCATGGGAGCAACATGTGGGTTGCATCTGGGAATTATGGTGTCTCACCCTTGTCAGAGGATGACGTTGTCATGCGGGACCACTGCCTCATCTGATTAATAGCAAATTCAAGTTCAAATTCATGTTCAAGTTCAAGTTCATTATCAAGTTCAAATTCATGTTCAAGTTTATGTTGAATCCTAAATTGGATTGGATGAAATCACATAGATTGATTGGTAACATATAGTAAAAGTTGCCCATAGTTAACCCACAACATGGTGTTTGGTGATTTCGCCAATTGGAGAGCAAAGAACTGGGCAGGGGGTGCCTCCTTCTCAGTGATTTCAGTGCTGGTTTGTAATTGATCTAATTCATAGCTGTTGAAAGCAGATTTGAACCCCAGTGAAATCTGGGAGATGATGGGCCTTCAGCTGTTTGCCAGCAGCCTCCACTCCCCAACCCACTTGTGGGTAAGTATTTTGGCAAGGGTAGTATTTTGGGACTAATCAGGAAAGTGGCTGCTTAATCCCAGATTCTGGCTGTGTGTGAAGGAGGAGAAATTAAAGGAAGAAGAATTTGCTTTCTTCCCTTCTTCTCTTACTTCGTGCAGGTCAGAAGAGACTCTGGACCTTCTAGTGAGTACATCCACAGCAATCCCAAGAGCAAGTAAAGCAGGTGGGATCATGGTGGAAGTGCAGCAATGTGGCTGTTTGGTGCAGTGGATAAAAGAGAAAAGGGAGATTCTCCAGTGCCTGAAGTTGACTGGAGTCTGACTTGGCTGGAGGTAAGAGGACTTTCCTTCTTAACTGTCATGGTAAAGGAAGAATGTCCTCATGCCTCCAATCATTTGGAAATTGTAAAAGCAACTCTTCAGGAGTCCAGCTTCCCTCCCTAGTCTACTCATTGGCAGTGGGTGCACCAGCACTGTAGAAGTAATGCAGTTTGATGTCACTTTAATTGCATGGCTCAATTAGAATAATGAAAATTGTAGTTTTTCCAGACCTTTCATCTTCTTTACCAAAGAGTGCTGGAACCTCATCTAACAAAACATTTTAATTCTTGTCATATTGTTTCTTTGCTATCTTTATCATGCCTTTTTGTATTTGAAAGCTGCATCTTTGACACACAAGTAACCTTTTTAGTTGCCTGGTGCTTTATATGGTGCACATTCAGAGTTAATTGTATAAGCATAATAATAATATCATCATCATCGTCGTCGTCATACTAATCACAATCATCTTCATCATTGTCTTTATTTATAGTCCGTCCTATCTCCTTGAAGGGGCTCAGGGCAGTTTCCAGCAAATATGACAAACATTCAATGCCAAAAGAAAACCATACAAACAGTTTACATCAGGACAAGACACATTAGACAATATAAAACAACATAACTATAACTTAATAATCAAAATATCAAGAATCAAGAAATAAAATAAAATATAAAGTAAAAACATCATAAAATACCCCCCCCCCCAATAAAACACACTAAAAATAAAATATAAAAATACATTGGAGCTCCTGCAGGTCTTTTAATACTGTTCTAAGACTCCTCAAATTCAATAGTGCTTCTTCCCCAAAGTTAATGTTTAGAATTGCTGCTTCCATGTACCTTTGGTCCGATCTACAAAGAATCTTTCTTTTATTTTGAATTTAACTTTACTAGCAGTATCTAATTTTTGGCTATAGCGTAATCCCCACCCATGACCTTGGTGAGTCTGATTACTGTGGCTCAGCTTGTTTATCTGAAAGTTTGTGTAGATTTAAATAATTGATTTAACTCTGGTATTTAGCCCACTGAATAGAAGCTGCAGTTTCCCTTCTTTTGTTGATGTAAGTAAAAAAGTGTTTTTGTGTCCTTGTGTTTGTCTTATAAAGATATCCGTTGGATACAGCGACATTTTAGGATATATGTAAATAACACCCCCCCCCCCAGCAAAAGAACAAATATAAGAAAATGTATTTAGACAAAGATGAATAATTAAAGAACTTGCATCTGTACATTAAGATCTACTGTAAACAAAGACAAGATGTACTGACTGACAATTGTTATAGTTCATCTAAATATCAATGATATTGGAAGTCCAAATATATTTCATTTATTAATGAGGATATGAATCCAGATGAGATTCATTGAATAATGTTAACATTGACAGTCTAGTTGTGCAGAAGCAGAGAAATCCAAACAAGATACACTAAATATTATGGAACACTTCAGATATCTAAATATGTAATGTAAACAGTTCACATCCAAGTAATGATAACCAAGTTTTTATGTTATTTCAGAAACATTGTCAGAAGGAATTAAGAGACAGTCAAACATTAATCCCGATTAGTTGCAGAGCAACAGAATTCAAGAAAGATTTCACAGAGTGATATCATATTTATATCAGAATTTATACTTCAATCACATATAAAGAGCACGGAATAGCGCAACTATCCTGTGACTGTATAAAGAAGTATCTAGTACCCCTTTAGGGAAACAGTTCTCAATTCATCTAGGGAGCAGTGGGGCCAACATATAGCCAGTCCTGTGTATGTGCACAACTCTCCCCCATTGAACAGCCTCCATAGCAGACATGGAACTGTCCTGCAACACCCATCAGAATATCACATTCAAGAAGAGCTTGGCACCAGTCAACTCAACTAAATTTTATTCTAAGTAATATTTTTAGATTTTTCTCAAGAATTGAGGTTTGCTAGATCCTGTGAAAAAATAGCAGTATCCTAGCTACTTACTTACTTACTTAGGCGATCCCTTGTTGTCCAAGTATGATGGCCTTCCAGGTGTAGTATCTTGGTGGTGGGTCTGTAGGTGACTGTTTAGCCCTATTCTTGATCTGCATGTTCTTCCACAGTGAGGGCATTAGTTTCCAGGTGGAAGGCGGTCCTGGTCAGGGTTGGCTTGATGTGCCTTCCTCTTGGCACGTTTCTCCCTTTCTCCCTCCATTTGTGCCTCTTCAAATTCCACGGCACTGCTGGTCACAGGTGACCTCCTAGTCACAATGCTATCCTAACACAGCATTGTCTCAGCATTATAGACCTTGCTGGCTTGTGGTGCTGACCTAGGTTGCTTTGCTGTTTCAGCATTTGAATCACTGCCCTCAGGAGTGATAAGCAGAAGTCAATAAATGACATTGAGGTGTCAAAGTGCAAGATTATGGGTTGCAATATTATTTTTCTTATGTTTACTACATATCCGTTTCCACTGGTTTCCTTTTCAGCCCATGCCATGTCTTTAAACTTTCCATTTGTTCAAGAATCAGATTTTGTTAACAGCAAAACAGCATATTCTCTGTGGTTGGGGCTGGCAGGAGAAACAGAGCCTTCCCAAACCACAGATTTTTCTCTTATAATCTTTCTCTGCACAACCAGGATGGGGAAAATGTATGGAAAAGAGCCTGAATGAAGGGATGCTATATGGAATTTGCAGGTGGGTGAGGACTGAACCAGTCAAATAAATGAAAACAAGTTAAACAGCACCTGTTAAAGATAGTTTTGCCAGCATTAACTTTACTTAACAAGCAAGGCATCATCCACAGAATGTTCCACAACCAAATGGAACGTGCTGTGGAATTTAATAATTATTTTCCAATTTCAACAATGAACCACAAGCACCTCCAAGTCTACTGTAGAACTTTAGTCCTTTCTCTTGGAATTTCTAGACAACCCTAGGTAAGCTTTTGCTTAAAGGCAGCAGTAAAAGCAGAATCTAGCCATGGCCACAGGTTTGATGGAAAATCACAAAACAACAAGGAGAACAGGCATGGTCTCACAGACATTTGCTCTGTGTAATTTGATGAGGATGCACTGGCTTGTTTATTATTTTCAGTAATGAAAAAGATTTCATTTCTAGCCCATACTTTTTGGGACTAAAGTAGTAACTGTGTATACTGAAACTCCATACTAGGAGCAAATACCATTCCCTGTGCTCATTGATAACATAGCTTTGAAGATTTCCTAATGAAGATGCCTTAAATTTGATCAGTAGGAAAAAGAAATGTTTTTCTCCATGGAAACAACTGAAAGACCTAGTTCTATTTTGGCTTCAGTAAGGCAAAATGCAAGCTGATTGGCATATGGGCTTATGACCTATATTTGTCTGGCAGTACTCCTTTGGCAGTGGAAAGCGTGTTAAAAAATAAGGAGTAACAAAGTGAGAAGGCGAAAGATCAATCAGTGGTACAATTAATCATTTAATGTGGTCGCCTTTGGGTAGGATTCCTAATGGCCTGTGTTGTACAGAGCCAAAGGCCAGTGTTCAGCATTTGTTTCAGTGCAGGTGGCATCTTAACTCTGATTCACATGAATTAGTCGTGGTGGGATTGCTTGTGCCCTCAAACCACTGGGGTCTGGCAGGGTTCTCCAGGCAGAAGTTGAAAATGCATGAAGTGCTTACCATTTTCCTCTGGCCTTGCCCTCTTTTGTGTAAATAGCAAACAGCCCTGTCGTAGTGGCCAAACAGTTTTGAGTAAAACAAAGAGGGGATATTTCACATGAATCAGTTTCTCTATTTTCTAATCCTGTTCGTATTCATATGGGAATATTCCCTTGGAGGAGAATTGAAACATCCGCTAGAAGCACTCTCTGATGTAATTCATAGGCAATAAAATGCCATCCCCATGGAAAGCCAATTCCCATTTAAGCTTCAAGCAGTATGTTTTGGGAAACAGAGGAGTCTTTCCAGAACAGAATCTCAACTGCTTCAGATATCGATCTGCTGGGTCATTCCCAGCTGACATTCTGCTGAATCCAAACTAGGAGGAAACTAATAGAACTGCCCTTGCTCTGGCCTAGCTTTATTTATTTATTTATTTATTTGCTTTATTTCTATACCGCATTTTTTCAGCCCTTGACAGGCGACTTTGTGCTGAGCATAACAGTCATGTACCTGGACTAGAGGAAATTTGGTTCTAGCATAAGTCAGCACCTCCCTCTTCCCACTCCTTCTTTGTTCCTGCCCCTCGTGACTCCTTTGCCAGCTGATTTAAGCCATTTGAATAGTTGGGCTGATACATCAATCTCTCCAGTTCTCCCAAAAGAAAGATATTTCCATTGGAAGAAGTGGCTTTTGCCAAATCTTAACCCCCTAGAGTTGGCCCGTTTCTGAGCTGGGATGGTTCTGTTCATATGGAATATTTGGCTTAAAACAAAGAAATAAAAGATAAATAGCCAAAGTATTCCTTATTAATTAACTAGCTGTCCCCTTCCACACGTTGCTGTGGCCCAGTCTGTGTATATGTGTTTTGTGTGCTTATATGTGTGTGTGTGTGTATGTTTATATGTGTGTTTGTGTATATATGTGGTTTTGTGCAGTGTTGTAATGTATTTTTTGTTTTTTGGCTTTTTAAGTCCCTTCTGCTGTGTTTTTCAGTGTTTTTATGAGTGGTGGTCACTTGTTGGTCTGTTAGGGCTGTAGCGTCCTAATTTGGTGACAATTCATCCAGTGGTTTTTGAGTTATGTTAATCCCACAAATGAACATTACATTTTTTTATTTATATAGATGATCTGTAACAAGTGGGGTCCATTATCTGTGGATAGGAAGCAGGGCTTCTTAGATTTGAGGATGAGATTCCAGTTAAGTATTGTTTGCAAAAGATCACATATAAAATTAAAAGTGTGTATGTATGTATATATGTATGTTTGTTTGTCTGTCTGTCTGTACCACAAAGGTTGTTGCTAGGTAAAGTGGCCTTCTGTGATGTCAATGAATTGGCTGTTGCAACGTGATGGATTGGCTGCTGTTAGATGAGGTAACCTTCTGGAAAAGAGGTGATGTGTGTATAAGGGAAAGGAAAGAGCCATAAAAAGCCTGCCCATTGTTGTCTTGGAGATATTGCAAGTTAGACCCTCTCAGAGCTGGAGAAGGGAGAAAGTAGAGTGGCAGCGGTCCCAGTGACACCAGGGCAATGGTGACCACATATGCTATATACTAGTTTCATATACATTTTTTGTAATATTGTATTTATTTATTTATATATTTCATGCATTTCTACTCCGCCCTTCTCCCCCCAAGTGGGACTCAGGGCGGCCTCACACAAGCATCATCTGATGCTATCAGCATATAAACAATCAAACATTACATTTAAAACATTAAAAATCATTTAAAACACATTGTACAGTTAATTAAACAATAAATTAAACATGCCGATTAAAACCAAATCCAAATTAGGGTAAATCCAATGCCACAGATATCCTAAGTTTCTTTCCAGTTGCCGCTGTGCACTAATTGGATGCCTGGTCCCAAAACCAAGTCTTCAATTGTTTTCTGAAGGACAGGAGGGAGGTGGCCAACCTGATGTCCTTAGGGCGAAAGTTCCACAGACGGGGGGGGCACTGCCGAGAAGGCCCTGTCTCTCGTCCCCACAAACTGTGTTTGCGAAAGTGGTGGGATCGAGAGCAGGGCCTCTCCTGACGACCTTAAGCTTTGTGATGGTTCGTAACAGGAGATACTAGATATTGTAGCAACATTCAAAAAATATCTGGGTAAAGCTGCATCGTACTCTATAACATATAAATACTATATGATAGCATGCAATACACATTAGTCCCTACCACTTAATCCTAGTCACTGAAAGTTAGTCCTCCCCATAAGTACAATGCATCTGAGAAATACTCTGCCACCATCTCTGCTGAAGGAGGGAGCTGAGCGAGTGGGGCATGTCTCTCTCTTCATAACTCTGGGAGCATCACGTAGCGATGCACCTGGATGACCTGAGGGTGTGTGAACATCCTCCCTAATGAGTGTCCTTCTTGTCCCTGCCAACCATCATTACCTTTGTCTTGTCTGCATTCAGCTTCAATTAGCTTGTCCACATTTCATCTGAAACACAGAGAGAAAATGAATAAGGATCACTAAATGATCTGAACATGGTATGGAGGGGGAGGAAGTACAGGTGGAGGGGGGCGAGAGGGAGAATCACCAGGCTTCAGAATGATGGTTGAGGTTCATTTGAGGTAATACTCCTCCGTATAAAAATAGGCATATAGAAAATTAAATGTCCATAGGGCCAGGGACCAAGCCTAATCCTTGCTTCTGGTGTTTGTGGATGTATGCATGTCCGGGGTGTGCAACAGTGGTGGTTGCATAAGATGAAAGGGCAGGTTGGGGGGCTCATGAACTCCCAAGCAGAATAGATCCCCAAAAGGTTTACCAATAGGCCTTCCATGTGAGCATATTTTATTGGCCTCTGAAAGCCATATTAGTGTACAGTGGAAAGTACAGTGCAGCATCATATTTATTGAACAGGAGGACAAATATTAGAACTAGCACTATGCATTGTATTTTTTTTTTAAAAAAAATAAACAATGACCAAGTAATAATTAAAAATCCAAAAATGTAAAGTGTCACACACACTCAAAATTTTGGTGTAATGAAATGAAATGAGATTGGAATTCAAAGATCAGGTTGGAAACGGATTAGGTAACAATGACTGCTGCAAAAAGAATCTGCACTGCACAACAACCAAGAGAATCAGGCAAGAGAGAAAATAAAAATAAAAGCAAGTCCTGCACAAAAGAGGATTGGAGCAGGAAACAAAATGTCTGATGCAGGAGAAGAAATACACCAACTCGGGAGAGGCTTAGAAATATATTTAGAAAGGGGGAGAATCAGAAGCTTTGTGAGGAGATTACTAGCAGTGAAATTCTATACAGCACCAGGCAAATCCACAGTCTCGGCTGCTATAAAGAGCCTTATTCACCTCCAAGCATGTTATCTGTTTACTTTTTCGGTGTATCTGTACCTAGGGTTTTTAGGATAGCTCCTTAACAAAATGACTTACAGTATGTTCAGAGTAATAAAATATCCATCTAAAAGAAACAATAACAATATATATTTTATGGTTTTTCATGTTGATTCTCCTGAAACATTCTGGTTCTGTTTGGTTTCAGCAGCAAATGGGGGAAAAAACATATGCCTAGTTCTAATGTTTCCTTTGGTTGTAATTCTCTGCCTGGGCTGTATTACAGGTGAGATTTGGGTAAACATATATCGCCTCTCCAGATAAAACAGGACACATAGTGAGAAAAGTAAATGTCAGGGAAAGGCTAGACTGCTCATTTCCCCTTTATGTGCTATATGGAGGTTATATTGCCATGTTTTTAATGTGAGAGCATTCAGTTAGGGAACTGAACAAAATGCAACCTGAATCCAGTTGCTGTTTTATAATCTGAGTGAGAAACAAGTCACACTGTATTGATATGAAACATGCACGAAATCATTGCTAGCATTAGTATATTCTGTATAACAATACATATGCTTAAGGGTTCCACATGTCTTCCTCACTCCCCTTATAATAATAATAATAATAATAATAATAATAATAATAATAATTATTATTATTATTATTATTAGGAGGAGGAAAGTGCCTCTTAATAATAATAATAATAATAATAATAATAATAATAATAACAACAACAACACTTTATTTATATTCCACTCTTATCTCCCCAAGTGGACTCAGGGTGGATTACAGAACACATATACGGCAAGCATTCAGTGCTGTTATACAATTAACAAGAACAGACAATACATAAACAGATGTAAAGGCTTCCCATCTCAAAACATGTATCAACTATGGCATAAGTCATTAGAGTATGTGTTAATGGAATTATTTTTCCCTGTGTTTCTTCTTCTAGTGATTATGTATTTCTTACAATGGATCTTTGATCTAAACTATATACAGTTTTAAACCCAGTGTATATACTGTTAGCTTTGCAGCATTGTCATTCATATACACATTTCCATATAAGATAATTCATTCCATGCTCTGCCCCTAACTTACCTAAACATGAAAACATGTGTAAAATTAGTAGGGCAGGGGGAATATGGAAATCTATTTTGAAATGTTCCATAAGGGATCCAAATTTGATAGAGAATAGCTATGGGATGTATTGGACATTACTTCAGTTTGTGAGGTTCCACATTTTCATCCATTGTTATTTTTTTGGGTTTGTGTCAGGAGCGACTTGAGAAACTGCAAGTCACTTCTGGTGTGAGAGAATTGGCCGTCTGCAAGGACGTTGCCCAGGGGACGCCTGGATGATTTTGATGTTTTTATCATCCTTGTGGGAGGCTTCTCTCATGTCCCCGCATGAGGAGCTGGAGCTGATAGAGGGAGCTCATCCGCCTCTCCCCGGATTTGAACCTGCAACCTGTCAGTCTTCAGTCCTGCCGGCACAGGGGTTTAACCCACTGCGCCACCGGGGGCTCTCCCCTCACAGCCTCTGAAGATGCCTGCCATAGATGCAGATGAAACGTCAGGAGAGAATGCTTCTGGAACATGGCCATACAGTCAGGGGTGGCTCAACCCATTACGCAAAGTAAGCATTTGCAGTATAGTTGATTCTGCCCAGGGGCGCTCTTGAGGCGCTCTTGGGGGAAAATAGACCTTGACATAGGCGAGTTGTAGTTACTGGGGATGTATACAATCAAAGAGCATTCTGAACTCCACCACTGATGGAATTGAACCAAATATGGAACACAGAACTCCCAGACAAACAGAAAATATATATCAGTGATTGGTTTGGGGGGGGGGGGAATACTGTTTGCTTACCGTTGAAAATTACCTAGGGCCTCCTCTGCATACTGCCCAGAAAACTCACAACAACCCATCTGGGGACCCACAGGTTGAGATGGAAAGCTTCTGCTAGTGAAGGGGAAGGGCACAGTTTGGGGACCCAAAGCTTAACAGAGAGAAAAGGAGGGAGGGTGGCAGAGAAGGAGTATCAAAGCTGAGTCCTCTCCAAGCAGAGCTCAGGGGAGGCCAATAGGAGAGGTGGCGTTTGCCGAGCAGAGGCTCTTCTTGCTTGGACTGGCTTGGAAGCTGAGTTGCCCCGCCCAGCGGGTGACTGGCAGAAGCAACAGGTCTCCTTTTCGCTGACATTTGGAGCTCTGACGAAGCAGTGTTTGGAAGAGAGAGGAAGAGGAAGAGCCGAGTTGGGGCAGAGACTCTAAGGGAGTGCCTCCAAGCCCGGCCCTCCCCTTTGGCCCCTTGCTTCGCCTGCTGCCCTTGGCGGCCGGCCCAGAAGTCGCTGTCCCCATCCCAGGTGCTGAAACGGAGCCAACCCCTCCCAAGCAGGAGCAGCCGCGTCAGCCGCCGGGGAAGGAAGGGCCAAGAGGAGGAGGAAGAGGAGGAAGAGAGAGGGATGAGAGGCGCCTCGGCCTCGCAGCCCGCTCGCATGGTCTCCCGCCTGCCTCCATGACGCCGCCGGGCCCCCGAGCGCAGGGCCCCCCAGTGCAGGGACCCCGGCTCTTCCTGCTGCTCTTGTGGTTGCCTCTGCTCTCGGGGCAACTGCGCTACGCGGTGGAGGAGGAGCGTCCCCGGGGCGCGGTGGTGGGCGACGTAGCGGCGGACCTAGGCCTGGAGCCGGGGCTTTTGGCCTCCCGCGGGGCGCGGCTGACCTCGGGCAGCGGCCGGCGCTTCCTAGCTTTGGATGTGTCCCGCGGGCTGCTGGTGGTGGCGGAGCGGCTAGATCGGGAGGCGCTGTGCGAGTCTTCCTCGCCTTCTGTGCCTTGCCTGCTGGGCCTGGAGCTGGTGCTGGAGCGCCCCGTGGAGGTCCACGCGCTGGAGGTGGAGCTGCGCGACCTCAACGACCACGCGCCCCGCTTCCCGCGGCCTGAGTACCACCTGGAAGTCAGTGAGTCAGCCCTGCCGGGGGCCCGCTTCCCCATCGAGGGCGCGCGCGACCCGGACCTCGGGGAGAACACCGTCCGCGGGTACCGCCTCCGCCCAAGTCAGCCCTTTGGCTTAGACCTACGCGACTTTGAGCAGCGAGGAAGCAGCAGCAGTAGCAGTTCACTCCTGGAGCTGGTGCTGCTCCAACCTCTGGACCGTGAGCAGGCCTCCCAGCTGCGTCTGGAGCTCACTGCCTTCGACGGGGGGCACCCACCTCGCTCAGCAGTAGCCCAGATCTTGGTGCGGGTTTTGGACACCAACGACAACGCTCCCACCTTTGAGCGGGGCACCTACACAGCCACGCTTCTTGAGAACGCTGCCCCCGGGACGTTGGTGGCACGGGTCAACGCTTCCGACGCCGACGAAGGCGCCAATGGGGAGGTGGAGTACTCCTTCAGTGGATACACTCCACCAGAAGTGCGGCGCCTCTTCAGTGTGGACCCGGTCTCCGGAGAGGTGACCGTCAACGGCACCTTGGACTACGAAGAAGCCGCCTCCTACGAGATCTATGTCCAAGCCACCGATCGGGGTCCCGTGCCTATGGCGGGGCACTGCAAAGTCCTGGTGACGGTCTTGGATGCCAATGACAATGCCCCTGAGGTGGCGCTGACGTCTTTGTACAGCCCCGTCCCGGAGGATGCCCCACCGGGCACCGTGGTGGCCTTGATGAGCGTCACAGATAGGGACTCTGGCCCCAATGGGCAAGTCACCTTGAGCATCCCATCAGACCTCCCTTTCAGGCTGAACGCCTTCAAAAACTCCTACACTTTGGTCACGCAGGAGCTTCTCGACCGGGAGAGGACCTCAAGCTACAACATTACAATTACTGCCACCGATGCAGGGGTTCCGCCTCTATCTTCCCACAGAGTTGTCCAAGTGGACATCTCTGATCTCAATGACAACCCACCACGGTTTGAGGAACCTACTTACTCTGTTTATGTCCCTGAGAACAATGCTCCAGGAGTTGCTCTGTGCACTGCCAAGGCCGTGGACCCCGATGCAAATGAAAATGCCCACATTTCCTACTCCCTGCTGAATGGAGAGATCCAAGGACTCCCTGTCGTTGCCTTCGTCTCCATTAAATCTGATACTGGTGACCTTTACGCCGTGGGTTCCTTTGATTATGAAAAGCTGAGGGAATTTCAAGTTGTCGTCCAGGCCCAAGACTCAGGGGTGCCACCTCTCAGTAGCACAGCCACTGTGCACATCTATGTGGTGGACCAGAATGACCATGCACCACAGATTCTGTATCCTACCTCAGGCAATGCCTCCATTGCAGTGGAGATGATTCCTCGCTCGGCCCACGCCGGATACTTGGTCACCAAAATCATCGCCATTGATGCAGACTCTGGGCAGAATGCTTGGCTGTTCTTCCACTTGGCCCAGGCCTCAGCTCCAGGCTTCTTTAGCGTGGAAGTTCACAGCGGGGAAGTTAGAACTACCCGAAAACTAGGTGAGGACAGTGCAGCCACCTTCAACCTTACCATCGGAGTGAGGGACAATGGAGAGCCAGCCCTGTCTTCCTCTGTGTCCATATACATTGCTGTTGTAGACCGGATCTCTCAAATAATCCCTAACACTAGGAGGCACATAAGAAGTTCCAGAAGTTACTCGGAGATCACTCTTTATCTGATTGTTGCTCTGAGCTCAGTTTCATTTATATTTCTCCTGACAGTTGTTGTCCTTGCTGTGATAAAGTGCCACAAAGACAGTCTGCATGGCAAGACCTATTGTGGGGGTTTCTGTGGGACTCGCCGAGAAAGGTACCCGGTTGAAATGTACAAACAAGCCAATGACCATCTTGATGCCACATTGCCGACTGGTTTGAACATTCAGCCTCATTTTGTTGAAGTACGGGGCAATGGGTCTCTTTCCAAGACTTACTGCTATAAAGCCTGCTTGACTGCAGGTTCAGGTAGTGACTCTTTCATGTTTTACAATACGGGGATCCCGACAGGAATCCACCCAGGGGCTGTGCTGCCTGACAGACATCTGACCGGACAGAGTGGACAGAGCTCCCAAAATCTGATTGTATTTAAGAGTGAGCCTATCACTCCAAATGAGGTGAGGTGAGGTTGCTTCAATCAGGAATTCTTAAACCTTTCCCACTTGTGACCCCTTTCCACCTGAGATATTTATATGGGACCCCAGATATATAAGTATATAAAATGGTATACAAATCAGAACCTACAGTTTAAGAAATAGGAGCTTAAATAACCTGAATCAAGCCAGTTAAATATAGGTTGCTGTGAGTTTTCTGAGCTGTATCGCCATGTTGATCATAAAATTGTAAACAATATAATGCTAACAATAATGCAATATCTATATAAATAAAAACATAATATCCATTTGCGGGATTAACATAACTCAAAAACCACAGGACAAATTGACACGAAATTTGGACACAATACACCTATCAGGCCAATGAGTGACCATCACTCATGAAAACACTGAAAAATACAGCATAAGAGACTTAAAAAGCCAAAAAGCAAAAAATACATTACAATTCTTGCACAAAACCACATATGTACGCAAAGACACATATATACTCATATACACAAATATATACAGAAATATATATACACATATATGCACACACAAAACACATACACAAAAAGGGGGAAGGAAGGAAGGATGAAGGAGAAAAGGAGGGAGAGAAAGAGGGAAAGGAGGGAAGGAGAGAAGGAAATAAAGTGAAAGTGGGAAGGAAGGAGAGAAGGAACAAAAGAGAGAAAGAGGGAGGGAAGGAAGGAAAGAGACAAGGAAGGATGGAACCAAAGAGCAAAGGAAGTGAGAAAAGAAATAGAGAAGGAAGAAAGAAGAAGGGAAAGAAAAAGAGGGAAGTAAAGAGGAAGGGAAGGAAGGAGAGAAGGGAAGGATGGAAGAGGGAGGGAGGGAAGGAAAGAAAGAAAGGAGGAGAGAAAGAGGGAGGGAAGGCTGGCCACAGCAACACGTGGTGGGTACAGCTAGTATAATAATATAATAATTATATATTTTATATTACATGTAATATTGCTAATAATATTGCAGTGTAGTGGTATAGTACAATATAGTAACATATAATGCTAATATTGTGCTATGATAATAATATATATTGTATGTACATATAACTTGTAAGCCACTCTGAGTCCCTTTGGAGGTGATCAGGGCGAGATAAATATCATAAATAAATAAATAAATGTTTCAGAAGCATTCTCTCCTGACGTTACGCCTGCATCTATGGCAGGCATCCTCAGAGGGTTGTGAGGTCTGTTGAAAACTATAGAAGTGGGGTTTATTTATCTCTGAAATGTCCAGGGTGGGACAAAGAGCTCTTGTCTGTTGGAGGCATGTGTGAATGTTGCTATTGGCCACCTTGATTAGCACTGAACGTCAGGAGAGAATGCTTCTGGAACATGGCCATACAGACTGGAAAATTCACAGCAACGCAGTGATTCTAGCCATGAAATCCTTCGACAACACAGTTAAATAATCACAATGAATGCAGAACTAGAGCATCAACAAAGGATTTCAGGACTTCCCATTCATTTACACTTCTGCTGAATATCGTGTGTGTGTGTGTGTTTGTGTATCTTCAGGTATATCTATCACCTCTCTATTGGTAGCAATAAATCTATGCGAACATATTATAAATTGACAGAAAATTTTGGAATAGAGAGTCATGTAATTCACCAGTAAGAATATTTGATATTATAGCCACATTTTTTTTCAGAAGAGTGGGAACATGTACCATACACATATCACATTGTTGTTTTTCCCTGCCTTCTTTTTCTTTCCTGCCTCCTTTTCCGGAAATCTAGTGACATATTTCTGTATGCTGACTCACTTTGCCAGATGACTGTGCTGTTTCAGTATAGCAAACTATAACCTTTTGATGCCCAATTGAAACTTGTTTAGTACTTTAGCATAATTATAAGTTGATCATACTTTAAGTTACACAAGTGACTTACATTTTAGTTAGATGTACTGTGAATCTGTTGGTAAACCAGTCTATTCCCATTTAATGGCTTTTGGACAACAGGAATCTGCACTGGGTGGTTTCCTTGTTGTCATTCAGTGGCTTCTCTTGACAACAGTTACAGTTATTGCATGTTAATATTGCACCGAATGAATAATTGGAATTAAAATTCGTAGTTTCAGGCTGCTAACTCAAGATCTTTGTATCTTCAATGAGGTATTACTGGAATAAAAGATTCTTTTAAACATTATTATTCAAAAGTACAGAAATACAAAAATATGAACATATATATATATATATATATATATATATATATATATATATAGGGAGCCCCTGGTGGCACAGTGGGTTAAACCGCTGAGCTGCTGAACTTGCTGACCAAAAGGTCAGAGGTTTGAACCTGGTGAGTGGAGTGAGCTCCCACTGTTAGCCCTAGCTTCTGCCAACCTAGCGGTTCAAAAACATACAAATGTGAGTAGATCAATAGGTACCACTTCAGCGGGAAGGCAACAATGCTCCATGTTGTCATGCTGGCCACATGACCTTGAGGTGTCTACGGATAATGCCAGTTCAGCTTAGAAATGGAGATGAGCACCAATCCCCAGAGTCAAACATGACTAGACTTAATGTCAGGGGAAAACCTTTACTTTCACACACACACACACACACAGTCTCAGAACGGAAGAATAATATCCCCTATAAAGACAAAACAAAACTAAAATGTTTTTCTTGATATATAGAACTAGACTACAACTAACAGAATTATATCTAAAACAATCATCCTAACCTGTACAAACCCACACAATTAAAACATACTAAACATATAAGCAGTAGTTCTTCAGACTACAAGAAAGGAGATTCCATCTGAACATTAGGAAGAACTTCCTGACTATGAGAGCCGTTCAGCAGTGGAACTCTCTGCCCCGGAGTGTGGTAGAGGCTCCTTCTTTGGAAGCTTTTAGACAGGCTGGGTGGCCATCTGTTGGGGGTGATTTGAATGCAATATTCCTGCTTCTTGGCAGGGGGTTGGATTGGATGGCACATGAGGTCTCTTCCAACTCTATGATTCTATTCTATGATTCTAAGAACTGCTCTGGAAACCTCACACTTGCTACCTGTTGATTTTTTTTAATTTTCTGTTCCTTTCAAATATCACTATATATCTACCCTTTTAATAACACTGCTAAAACAGAAAACTAGCAAAATAACTTAAGTTTATGTACTCATGTGTCAGATCAAGTTGTTAATCAGCTATAAACCATTGTTCTAAAATATGTCAGTAGCAGGAAACAAGTCATTTTCCATTTCAGCATTTTGTTAAACGTTTACAACCAGACCTTGATGAAAGTAAAATCAGTGCAGTTGCAAGCTGGAAAACTGTTGGTTTTTATATGTAAAAAAAGCAAGTTAATCGGCAAAAATATTTCTTAATGAAAGCCTTGAGATGGAATCATTTCAGTAGGAATTTTACCCCATATTCCGTTGACCCCATTTGCACACATTTCTGTTGCAACTTTTGGAATCAGATTTAAATAGTAAATTAGCATTATCCGTGCTAAGAAATAGCATGGATTATGCTGCAGATAGTTTTAATGAGCTTGGTGTGATAGACAATCTATTGAAGCCACAATGACACCTTCTAACTTAGTTTCTGATATAGATATAATTCATTGCTTCAATTCGAATTCAGATAAAATACCTACTGAACATATAGGATGGCTGACCAGTACCACATTCGTAAACATATTACATGATAACAATGAACATTAAACCCATTAGTACAGGGGGTGAAAAAAAACTTTTGCATGACTGGAATTTCCATTTGTACATGTTGACAAAAAGGAGTTGGGAAGAGGACATTTGTATCCTACCTAGTTCTAAGTAAGATTAAGCCTTTCTTCCTGCCCCATTTTCCTGTCATCTCTTTAATTCCATTATTTTCAATCACTTCCCTTAATAGCAAACACAGACTGTGCCTCCAGAGTTGTAATGCAATTCAGCCACAAAGAAATAGGAGGAAAGGGCAAGAATGCTTGGAGGAGATCTACTTTTTGCAGGACTGAACAAATATTTAGGGGGAATACTGCTGCGGTGGTAGAAGACACACAAATACACAGACACTGTCTGGAGCATCCCAGTCAGGACTGAACATATACATTACCCACGGAATATTTAATGCCTTTTCAGGAGGAAAACAAAAACAAAACAAAACAAAAAACAAAAAAGAGAGTTGAAATGAAATTATTGGCACAAGACATCATAGGGTAGAGGGATGGCTGACCAGTACCACATTCCTAAACATATTACATGGTATCAATGATGTAATATGTTTGCAGCCTGGAGACTAGGATGTGGAACAATGGCCTCAAATTACAGGAAAAGAGATTCCACCTAAATATTAGGAAGAACTGATTTATTATTTATTATTTATTTCGCACATTTCTACCTCGCCCTTCTCAACCCCTGAGGAGGGACTCAGAGCGGCTTACAAAAGGCACAATTCGATGCCAGCAATACAGATAATAAGATAAAATATTACAATTATAATACAATTAAAACAATCCAATTATACATCATAGCTAATAAAAACCAATCTAATGATCAACGTTCGCCAAGCTCAAAATCTGTAAGTTCATTCCGCATTGTCATAATCCTATCCAATTCTAGTTGTCATTGTCCTTTGTCTGTCTACCAGATTACCCAAAGGCCTGGTCCCATATCCATGTTTTTAGTTTCCTTCTAAAAGAGAGGAGGGATGTCGATGACCTAATTTCCCTGGGAAGCGAGTTCCACAGGCGAGGGGCCACCATCGAGAAGGCCCTGCTCCTCATCCCCACCAATCTCACTTGTGATAGAGGTGGGGCCAAGAGCAGGGCCTCCCCAGAGGATCTTAAACTCCGAGGTGGGATGTAGAAGGAGATGCGTTCAGACAGGTATGCTGGGCTTCCTAACTGTGAGAGCTTTTCAGCAGTGGAACTCTCTGCCCCAGAGTGTGGTGGAGGCTCCTTCTTTGGAAGCTTTTAATCAGAGGCTGGATGACCATCTGTCGGGGGTGCTTTGAATGTGATTTTCCTGCTTCTTGGCAGGGGGTTGGTTGGATGGTCCACGAGGTCACTTCCAACTCTATGATGCTATGACATGAATACTTGTATAGACTTCTGAAGAGGAACATCTTTCATTGCAGCAGTTTGCTGCAAGTCCAGTTTTACTTATTTATCTTTCAAATAAAGTTGCTAATCTATAAGAAATTGTTTTAAAAATATGTCAGTAGTAGGAAACAAATATTTTCCATTTCAGTATTTTGATAAAACTTCACAACTAAACCTAGATGAAAGTAAAATCAATACAGTTGAAAAATGGAGACTTGTTTGTTTCTCATATGTGAAAAGCAAGTTAATCAGCAAAAATATATCTTACTGAAAGCTTTGAGATGAAATCATTTCAATATGAGTTTCCCCCCAATATTCCAGATTATTTTTCACATAAATAAGTTCAGGAATTGAATCATTCACAAAAGTGAATTCTGCCAGCATATGGTGTTCTTTGAATTCAGAGACATTTCTCATATTTCTGGATTGGGAAAATGATATATGGGACCATAGGATAATAAGCTACAATCCAAATAGGCATCTTGTCCAATTATGATGACAAGCATTAATGAATTTGCATATAAATAGTTTTTAACAAATTCATTTTTTCCACATTCCTGGCGATTATGCTTTCTAAAGGTGGTCATCCAGTACTATGTGTGTATCTAATTATGTCAGTCGGTGTAATGTTTTATTTTGCTCTCCTATGTTTTCAAATATTTTGCAATTTCTCAGCTGTCCATAGTACACCTGTATGGCATATTCACAAGAACGTGAGCCTTAGCCTATGCATTCCATTTAGGATTACAGTATTAAAATTAAAATAGCAGTTTGGGGTATTAGTATGTGGACATAGATCTTGATTTGAGGTGTGACCCCCATCCTAATTGTAAGCAGTGTAATTTGGTGGTCCCTGGCTCAATTAATGCTTCAGTCCAAGGGCAAGGCTTCTTCTATAGTCGTGACAATGGTAGTTAAAGGGTCTTCTGTGCAGGCTTCTATGTTTTTGGCCCTTGTGCAAATGAGATTGCAGATTTGAGCTGTAATCTTGTAAGTTTAATGTTGTATTGAAATGAATGGGGGGAGGGTCCTTCTGTAAATGCTGTCTCTACACCAGTGGTTCTCAACCTGTGGGTCCCCAGATGTTTTGGTCTTCAACTCCCAGAAATCCTAACAGCTGGTAAACTAGCTGGGATTTCTGGGAATTGTAGCCCAAAACACCAGGGGACGCACAAGTTGAAACCACTGCTCTATATGAAGACATTGAGTTACTCACTGAGAATAGTAGTACTCATTACTCATTGAGAACCTGTGTGTTACTTTTCAGGTAAACAGCAGTTACGATTGGGAGAATTCTATAGTATTTTCTTTGCAGATGAACCAGTACTTCCAGGAGGAAAGAGGATGAGGGGAAGGAATAGTATTGGAAATAGGACATAAAGAGAAGAGGAGAAGAAATGATAGGAAATGAGCAATGATCCTTCAAAAGGCATATGTGAAGGAGAAGAGGAAGTTGTGATGAGGTGGTTGGGGGGAGGGATATAATTTTAAAGCTCTCCATGGATTGCCCTTGAGTCATCCTGACTGAAATGGGGAGTTTAAGTCATGATAACTCCAGAGCTAAGCCTGCGAACTTTGGGAATGCTTATGCAACTCTCAACAAGGAAATCACTGTGGCCCAGAATTTTAACAATTTCCAAACAAGATTTTGATATGAATACAACGTTCTAGCTGATCTTGCCAGACTGTTGTCTCTGTGACCATTTTGTATCTTGTCTCAGATGTTCAATTTTATTTTTTTCAAGAGGGGTGTCAGGTAAGAAAGAGGGCTAGAGGAGCTGCTGATGTGGCTATTATAGAAGAATCCGGAACATCCCTGAAAGCTCTTCTGATTGGGTTCTATATTTATTTATTTATTTATTTATTTATTTATTTATTTACAGCATTTATATTCCGCCCTTCTCACCCCGCAGGGGACTCAGGGTGGATCACAATGCACATATACATGGCAAACATTCAGTGCCATAGACACACAACATATATAGACAGAGACAGGAGGCTATTTAACATTCCAGCTTCATGAAGGTATGCTTTTTGAATTCCGGCCACTGGGGGAGTTGTCGCTTCACCATCCATTTGTGACACCAATGGAGTACTTTCTCATTCTTTGCACACTGTTGGAGAGTTGTTTTATTATGGCGTCATAAATTAGTTAAATTAGCCTCCCAGCATAAGCGGTACCTAAATTTCCTACTCGACAGATGCAACTGTCTTTCGGGCTGCAAAGGTCAACAGCAAGCTAGATAAATGGCCGGAAGCTCACTCCAACCCAGGCTGGCTTCCAAATCATGACCTCTCGGTCAGTAGTGATTTTAATGCAGCTGACTCCCAACCAACTGCGCCACAACCCGGTCCTATTCATTGTATATTTGCTATTTTGATTTCTAACAGAATTTGGTTGTTGAGTGCTAAGTCCCAGTACACTTAAGATCTGAATATTGACACCCCTTCACTCTATGGTCAACTGCTTTAAAAATCTTGGCACTTTGTACCCTTAACCTTATATTGTCATACAATAGCACTTTATACCGCCTTCCTTCATGATAACAGTCCATAAGATCATATTTTATCAGGAATTTAGGTTGTGTTAAGGAGGGAGGGAATCGGATGACTGCTTGCTAGGGAGGGTTAGGGAGGAAGGGCTTTAGTTACTATAACATTCTATCCTAGCAGTCTGAATAACAACTATGGGAAAACTATGAAGTTTGGAAATCATGATGGAGCACTTTGTAGGTTTTTAATCTGTATGATTGTTTTA
Source organism: Anolis sagrei ordinatus (assembly GCF_025583915.1). Lineage (NCBI taxonomy): Eukaryota > Metazoa > Chordata > Lepidosauria > Squamata > Anolidae > Anolis > Anolis sagrei. The sequence continues at coordinate 115,316,076 of NW_026847438.1, forward strand.
ATGGTTTTAATGGTTTTAATGGTTTTATAATTTTATATGGTTTGTTCATTGTTATGTGCATGATGTGGCATTGAATTTTTGCCGTAGTTTGTAAGCCGCCCTGAGTCCCCTTCCGGGTAAGAAGGGCAGGGTATAAATATAGTAAATAAAATTTGGGAACATCTGTTATATACAATGGGTCCTTGGTATCTACTGGGGTTTTGTTCTGGGGCTCCTGTGGATACCGTGAATGCTTAAGTGCCATTATATACAATGGCACAGTAAAATGAGTTCCTTATGTAAAGTAGTGAATAACTGAAATGAGTGCCAGAACGAACCTGAGAATCTTTGAAATGATAGGAGGTTATAGCAGAGTATGCCTACACAAAAGCATAGTGCTCAGAGTGTGACAAAATCAAGTTTTGTTTTTTCGATTTTTTTCCTGAATATTTCTGAGCCTTGATTGGTTGGGCATGTGGAGGCAGAACCCATAGATACGGAGGGTCAACTGTACCATGTTATATCAGTAGGAAAAGTGATAGCCAATGTTCTAAGGATGTACCAATTAAAGGGTTTAGCAGAGATCCCTTCTTGTTTATTTTATGTTCCATCACTCCACCTTTACTGGGATGTGGGCCAGGATTTTACGTGATCAGCAATCAAAATCAAGGTCAGTCTTTCAAAAAGTGCTGAGCACACTTCAGTAGCTTTCGGCATGTCACTGATGTTCAGGGTTTTTTTTTTTTTTAGAAAGCATTTCCAAGTTAGGCAGCTGGAAGTTGGGAATCTGAAAAAAGCCAACAAGAAGTATGCAGTGCTTAGAGGGAATGGGCTTAAATTAAATATAAGGGAATTTTCCAAACTATAACTCACATCCAGTGATAGATTACATTGGCTAGCACGGTGTTTCTCAACGTGGGGGTCAGGACCCCTAGTGGGGTCGTGAGGGGTTGCCAGTGGGGTTGCCAAAGACATAAAAGTGGGGTTACCAAAGACATAAAAAACAACAACACAGTTTTGTCTGTTGGTCATGGGGGTTCTGTGTGGGAAGTTTGGCCCAATTCTATCATTAGTATGGTTCGGAATGCTCTTTTATTGTAGGTGAACTATAAATCCCTGCAACTGTAACTCCCAAATGTCAACTCATCAGTGTTCACATTTGGGCATACTGAGCATTCGTGCCAAGTTTGGTCCAGATCCATCATTGTTTGAGTCTACAGTACTCTCTGGATGTAGGTGAACTACAACTCCAAAACTCAAGATCAATGCCCACTAAACTCTTCCAGTACTTTCTGTTGATCATGGGAGTTCTGTGTGTCAGTTTTGGTTCAATTCCATTGTTGGTGGAGTTCAGAATGCTCTTTGATTGTAGGTGAACTATAAATTCCAGCAACTACAACTCCCAAATGACAAAGTCAATCCTCCCCAACCTCACCAGTATTCAAATTTGAGTGTATCAGTTATTTGTGCCCAATTTGGTCCAGTGAATGAAAGTACATCTTGCATATCAGATGTTTACATTACGATCCACAACAGTAGCAAAATTACAGTTATGAAGTAGCAACAAAATATTTTAATGGTTGGGGGTCTCCACAACATGAGGAACTGTATTAAGGGGTCGCAGCATTAGGAAGGCTGAGAACCACTGGATAGCACCATCTATAATTTTTTTTTCTTTACAGGCTTTTTAGGAAAGTCTTGACTGATATATCTGGAATATCCCAGGAATCGGATATTAAAATGTAGTGCTGAGATTGGGCCACACAGCCTTTAGTTGCTTTGCAATTCAAGCTCTATGTGCTGGATTTAGTAGAAAGCACCCATCTCCCATGATATTATACACATTAAGTGACTGCTCTTTAGTTTTACCACACTTCTCAGTATAGAGGGTATGTCTGTAAGACAGACAACTTCAGGCATGATAAAGTACATGATAAGGTAAGCCTGGGGACTTGGCACAATACTAGGTCACTTGATAGAAGCCTTTTGAATATGCAGCATTATTTGCTTTCTATATATTAATGTTGTATAGATGGCTACTCAAGAGAGGAATTATTTGGGCTGCATGACACTGGGAGCAGAAGTGCTTGGAAAGGATTTAAGTACCCTTGCTCACATATTCAGTTTACGCCTTATGCAGTGCCTTAGTAGGGCTTCTGTGATGCTGAAGTTACCAAGGCAAGAGTTAATACGCAACGTAGAATATATATCTATTTCACAGGCTTTCCCCTCCTATACATGAGTTCAAGGCTTATGGTGAACTGATGGTGGTGAGAATTTCATTTTGAATCCATTTTAAGAAAAAAATGTTGATAAGCTAAAACACATCTAGAGAAGAGCAGTCAGGATGGTGATGGGGTTGGGAACTACTGTCTTGTGAGGAATATCTTGCGAGGTGATGGGGTTGGGAACTACTGTCTTGTGAGGAATATTTGAAGGATATTTGATATTCTCTAGGTATTTTTAGCCTAGAGAAGAGAATAAGGGGAGGCATGATAGCATTTATGAGGTGTCAGAAAAGCTGTCATGCAGAAGAGAAGGTGTACTCCTTCCCTATTGCTCCAGAAGCAGAACTGGTACAGCGGAACATATTTTATTTCAACATGAGAGAAACTGGTCTATGAGCTTTTTGGCAGTGGGACAAACAGCTTAGGGCGATGGTGTGTTTTCCTTCACTGGAAGGTATAGAAAGAGACTCAGAGACCATCTGTCACAGATCCTCTACTACAATCCTGTATCGCAGAGCCTGCAATCTACAGGGAGCCCCAAGTAGGGGCGGTGGCATTTTGTCCTTCTTTGTATGTTTAGATCTGTTCTTGAAACATACACTTACATTCATATTTAAGTAGAAATGATGCACTTATGTACACATTTGAATATACACACAATGGGTTTTATTAAGTTTTGAAAAAAGGGAGTTATGCTGCCTCAGCCTGTATCTTTAAATAATATTATACTGTTTAAATCCGTGTTTTGAGAGGCTTGTTATTTAAAATGCTGAAATATAAATCTATCTCTCTCTCTCTCTATACACACACACACACACACACACACACACACACACACACACACACCATACTTGTATCCCACCTTTCTCAACCCCAAAGGGGGCTCAAGGTGGCCTTACAAAGGTAACAATTTAATGCCACATGTATACATACATCAATGAATAAACAAAAACATTAAAACCAACCAATTAAAACATATCATTAAAACAACAATTGAAATCATAATTGACCAGGGCCAGTCCAGGTCGTCATTGAATTAATTTATAATATCTTGTTGCATTGCTCCCACTATTGACCAAAAGCCAGATCCCAGAGCCATGTTTTTAGTTTTTTTTCTGAAGGTCAGGAGGGAGGGGAGGTGATCTAATTTTACTGGGAAGGGAGTTCCATAGATGAGGGGCCACCACTGAGAAGGCCCTGTCCCTCGTCCCCACTAGTTGCACTTGCGAGGTGGGTGGGACTGAGAACAGGGCCTCCCCTTACGATCTTAGCCTCTCTGAGGTGATTCATAGAGGGAGATATGTTTGGAACTGAAACAGAATAAAATTATGAATAAAAGTGTGCTGAAATAAGATGAACTAGCAATAAAGTCTGGAATCTTCTAGTCCTAAAGGAACCATATGCTACCAGAGAACTTAGGGCAAAGCTTAAAAATAACTGGATACAATATAGTTTTCAGCTGTTTGCACTCACCATAGTTCCTCTTGCTAATATGGAAGATATCTTTATGAACTGGAATGATGTCACTCTTTCTGTAGTTTCCATGATTTTCCAGTTACTTTGATAGTTTAAATATCAGGAGCTTTTTTATTTGTCTTTTAATTCTTTGTGCAGTGTGGTCTTCACACATCCTCTAAGAATGGAAAAGGAACATGTTGTCCTAAATGTATGTGTGTGTCTCTGTCCCAATAATTTGTAGCCATTTGATTCACTTTCCTCATGTCTGTCTGTATATGTAGAGCCATAGCAGGAGAATCTCTGTTTCTTCTGAGTAGGGTAGATGTGGAAGGAGATAATCTGAGGGATGTTTTGATTCAGTGCAATGGCATAATTTTAAATAAGAAGCCCAAGGCGGCATAGAATTCCTCCAAGGAATCTTTAGGGTTTGACAATCCTCTTTATTTTATTCAACAATAGGCTCTTTGAGCAACTGGTTCTTCTGATACAGGAGACAGATCTATTTTTAAAAGCTGCATTGTTAAGTTCTATTATTCCTATATTTCTGCACTTTGTTCTTATGCCCCACACCTGTGTGATTGTAGGGTGTGGGGAAATCTTGACGTACTATTATGCCATTCTTGTACAAATCCTGTAGACAGATAGATAGATAGATACTTAGATACTAGCTGTACCCGCCACGCATTGCTGTGGCCAACCTTCCCTCCCTCTTCCTCTTCCTCTCCTTCTTTCTTTCTCTCCTTCCTTCCCTTTTTTACTTTCTTTCTCTCCTTCCTTACTTCTCTTCCTCTTCCCTTCCTTTCCCCCTTTTCTTTCTCTTCCTCTTTCTCCCCTTTCTTTCTTCTCTACCTATTTTTGGACTGCAACTCCCAGCAGTCTTCCTGATCGATATACCTACCTACCTATCTCTATCTAATCTATCTATCCAGAGGATTGCTGGGAGTTGCAGTCCAGGAATAGGAAATTGGAAATATGCAGGGATTGGGATGCTCTAAAAAAAATCCAAGGAGAAGAAAGCCTGCAACTTGGAAGCAGTGCATTTGGATCATCCTCCTCTCCTAAAGGGCCTGGTCTCGGGGATGCAGGGAGCTGTAGTCTGGAAGAGAGTGTGAATATGTTATTGTGTGTTTCATTTGCTGGGGGAGTCGGTTTTGCACATGTGCTGTAGCATCTTTTTGCTTTTTTGCCTTTTTAAGTCCCCTCCGCTGTGTTTTCCCGTGTTTTTATGAGTGATGGTCACTCGTTGGTCTGATTGTTGGCAAAGGCCAACAATCCAAACTTCGAGCGATATTGGAAATAAGACCTTGGTGCTGGACTGCGGCATGGAGGAGGGGAGGTGTTCCACTAGCCGAGGGGCCCCCATAGAGGTCGTGGTGGGGAGGAGGAGATGCGGTAAAAGGAGACCTCAAATTCGGCTTAATTCGGACCGCTTACCAACATTAACAACCCTAAACCGGTCTCCTAAGGTATATTGGTGTAACCAGGTGAGCGGGCCCTCCGGATTGAAGGTGGTGCTGCTGAACGCCAGGTCTGTCAACGGAAAAACGACCTGGATCCAGGACTTAATCCTGGATGAGCGGGCAGATCTGGCGTGCATTACGGAGACCTGGCTGGATGAAGCTGGGGGCGTAAATCTTACCCAGCTTTGTCCTCCAGGCTTCTCCATACAGCACCAACCGAGATCCGGAGGACGGGGAGGCGGGGTCGCAGTGGTCTATAGAGATTCCATCCATCTGACCAGGAGTCCCATCCCGCAGACCACAAATTTTGAATGCGTCCACCTGAGGGTGGGTGACCGGGACAGAATAGGGATTCTGTTAGTGTACCGTCCACCTCGCTGCACTACAGTCTCCCTACCTGAGCTAGCGGGGGTGGTCTCGAGCCTGGCGTTGGAGTCTCAACCTCTTGTGCTGGGAGACTTCAACATCCATGCCGAGGCGACCCTCACAGGAGCAGCTCAGGACTTCATGTCTGCCATGGCAACCATGGGGCTGTCCCAACGAATAACTGGCCCTACCCACTGTGCTGGACATACATTGGACTTGGTTTTCTGCCAGGGATGGGAGCAGGGTGGCGGTGTGGAGGAGTTGTCCATTTCTCCGTTGCCATGGACCGACCACTTCCTGATCAGATTTAGGCTCACTGCGCCCCCTAACCTCTGCAAGGGTGGAGGACCCACTAAGATGGTCCGCCCCAGGAGACTGATGGATCCGAATGGATTCCTGACGGCTCTTGGGGATTTTCCTGCCACCTCGGTAGGTGACCATGTCGAGGCCTTGGTCGCTCTCTGGAATGGGGAGATGACCAGGGCAATTGACATGATCGCTCCGGAGCGTCCCCTCTCAAGTAGCCGAGCTAAACCAGCCCCTTGGTTTACCGAGGAGCTGGCAGTGATGAAGCGAAGGAAGAGGGAACTAGAGAGCGTGTGGCGTTCGGATCCAAGCGAGTCAAACCGAGCACGGTTTGTGTCCTTTCTTAGGGCATATGCCGCGGCAATAAAGGCCGCAAAGAAAATTTTCTTTGCGGCCACTATTGCGTCTGCAAAGAACCGTCCGGCGGAGTTGTTTCGGATTGTCAGAGGTCTTTTAACTCCCGCCACCTCCGGCGGGAGCCCTGACAATTCGGTCACGCGCTGTGAAGCATTTGCTCGGTTCTTTGCAGACAAAGTCGCCTTTATCCGTTCTGGGCTGGACACCACGTTAAATGCAGTCTCCGAGGATGTGACACGAGCACCTGCTTGTCCTATTTTGATGGATTCTTTTCAGTTTGTGAAACCCGAGGATGTGGACAAGATACTTGGAGGAATGAGGCCCACCACGTCCATCCTAGACCCCTGCCCATCCTGGCTTCTGAAGGAGGCCAGAGGGGGATTGGCTGAGTGGGTAAAGGTGGTGGTTAATGCCTCCCTTCGGGAAGGCAAGATTCCAGCGAGCTTAAAACAAGCTATTAAAACCGCTGTTGAAGAAACCATCACTGGACCCCACTAAATTGGACAACTTTCGGCCTGTTTCCAATCTCCCCTTTTTGGGCAAAGTCATGGAGAGCGTGGTGGCCTCACAACTCCAGGTATTCTTGAGAGACACGGATTATCTGGATCCGGCACAGTCTGGTTTCAGACCGGGACATGGTACCGAGACGGTCTTGGTCGCCTTAGTGGATGATCTGCGCCGGGAGCTAGACAGGGGGAGTGTGTCCCTGTTGGTGCTCCTGGACCTCTCAGCGGCCTTCGATACTGTCGACCACAGTATCCTTCTGGGGCGCCTTGCGGAAATGGGCCTTGGGGGCACTGCTCTGCAGTGGCTCCACTCATTCCTGGAGGGACGCACCCAGAAGGTGTTATTGGGGGACTCCTGTTCTGCCCCACAACCTTTGACTTGTGGGGTTCCACAGGGTTCCATACTGTCCCCCATGCTGTTTAATATCTACATGAAGCCGCTGGGTGAGATCATCCGGAGTTTCGGGGTGCGGTGTCATCTGTACGCAGATGATGTCCAACTCTGTCACTCCTTTCCACCTGCTACTAAGGAGGCTGTCGAGGTCCTGAACCGGTGCCTGGCCGCTGTGACGGTCTGGATGAGGGCGAACAAACTGAAACTAAATCCAGACAAGACAGAGGTACTCCTGGTCAGTCGCAAGGCCGAACGGGATATAGGGTTACAGCCTGTGCTGGATCGGGTCGCACTCCCCTTGAAGGCGCAGGTTCGCAGCTTGGGTGTGACCCTGGATTCATCGTTGAGCCTGGATCCCCAGGTTTCAGCGGTGACCAGGGGAGCATTTGCACAGCTTCGGCTCGTGCGCCAGCTGCGCCCGTATCTCGGGAAGTCTGACTTGGCCACGGTGGTACACGCTCTGGTCACATCCCGGCTTGACTACTGCAACGCTCTCTACGTGGGGGCTGCCCTTGAAAACGGCCCGGAAGCTTCAGCTGGTTCAGCGTGCGGCAGCCATGTTACTAACTGGAGCGGGATACAGGGAGCACACAACACCCTTGTTGTCCCAGCTCCACTGGCTGCCGATTTGCTACCGGGCCCAATTTAAGGTGCTGGTGTTGGCCTACAAAGCCCTGAACGGCTCCGGCCCAAAATACCTTTCAGACCGCATCTTGGCCTATGAGCCCACGAGGACCTTGAGATTGTCTGGGGAGGCCCTTCTCTCGATCCCGCCTGCCTCACAGGCACGCCTGGCGGGGACGAGAGAGAGGGCCTTCTCAGTGGTGGCCCCCCGGTTGTGGAACACTCTCCCTACAGACATCAGGCAGGCGCCCTCTCTTTTGTCCTTCCGAAAAAGCCTCAAGACGTGGCTGTTCGAGAGGGCATTTAATTAAGTGCTATAGTAATGTGGTAAAGACGACTGGAATGGTACAAGGAATACGAGATTGGTCACGATTCTATTACGAGACGAAGCGGATTAGTTAGTGTAATTTTAACTGTTGTATTGTTGTATGGTTAATATGCTGTTGTACTTGTCTTTGTGTGAATTGCCTTTTGTACTGTACACCGCCGTGAGTCGCCCGAGTGGGCTGAGAATGGCGGTTAATAAATGCTCCAAATAAATAAAATAAATAAATAAATGATAGGCGTATTGTGCCTGAATTTCACGTTAATTCGTCCAGTGGTTTTTGAGTTATGTTAATCCCACAAACTAGCATTACATTTTTATTTATATAAATTTTAAAAATCATATATGTATTATTTTAGTGGTGTCTTGGGACCTTTCCAGACAGATCCTATATATCAGGATCTGATCCCAGGTTTTCTGTTTATCCCAGATTATAATCCAGTTTAAAGCTGAAAACCTGGGGTAAAAAACTACTTACCACAAAACAATACCTTTACATTTCGTTTTATAAAGGCACGGCTTTCAATCCATTTGGGGAAAGTAGAGTTTTAAAAAACAATTCTTACATGATGGTAACTCTTTTTCTTTTTTTGGCCTTGGGAAAATAAAGGCAGAATTTACTTTCTGAAAACAAGTTTCCCAGCTCTGGTTGTGTGTGTATGTTTTTGCTAGTGTGTGTGGAGAATCTTGCTGGTAATGCTGCCCACAAGGGCACACATTTTAGCTTCAGTGGCGTCTGACCATCACATCTTAATTGTGCCTTTTAGACATGTTTTGTCTGTCTGTCTGCAAACGACTTTTTAAAAATAGACCAACTTAGTTATGTGTAAGGAAAAAAGAAGTGCTGTGGGGCATTTCAGCAGCATTAGTCGCCCAATATCCTGTGGGCAGCAGAGAGATTGTTGGTGGCACTGCAGGGGCAAAGGATCAAGGCACAGGATTTAATGAATGTCTAGTGTTATAATTCATCTCTGCTGGATGAACAGGGCAGTCAGGGCAGGATAATCACCTAAGGGGAACAACAAGCTCTGCCAAGCTGTCTTGGCTTCACTGCTGAAACACTGAGAGATTAAAGCCAGAATTTGCAACTGCTTTCTTGGAGGAGAGAAGAAATCTTATCTTACTGTTGGGCTTTTCATATGACCAGTGGGCTTGCCTCTTCCAGGAAATATGTGCCATTGCTTGAATGTTTTACACTTCCTCTTCTATCCTTCATTAGTAGAGTGTAGAAATACTATAGAAGGCAGTAGATGTCTTCTGATCTGGTTTGCCTCCTCATCCCTTGCTCTCTTCAGCTACAGTTAATCTTGTCTAGTTTCCCTTGGCTGTTATGACAACTGCTTCACTTTGACATCAGAATCAGACAGCAGAGTAGCACCTGGCTCCATAAACATTGCAATGGGCACAGAAATGTCTGGTGGGATTTAGTATAAATACTGATATTTGTCAAAAGAAGAATAAATCCATTAAGGTCCTCTGCTTTTCTCTGCTACCAATTTGAATTTTATGAGTGACTACTTATCATAGTGGGAGGCTGGTGCAGATAAAATGTATTTCCAAGGTTCAGCTGCATAGAACAATTTTCTTCTCAAAATATGCATGTTCTTTATAAGGAGGCTATTGCAAACAGGTGGTTTCTATGACAGCCTTTTTGGGAGCAGAGGCATGGTGCAACTGGTAATGTGGAAACATAGCACCAAACACACAAACATGCACACACACACACACACACAAACACACACACACATTACCACCTGTAGTTCCATCCCATGGAATTAGCAGTTTAGGGGATGCACTTAGTCAGAAAGCTTCTCTGTTGCTTGTGATCAAACTTACTTACTTACTTAGGCGATCCCTCGTAGTCCGAGGATGATGGTCCCCCAAGTGTAGTACCCTGGCGGTGGGTCTGTAGGTGACTGTGGAGCCCTGTAATAAAACTACCAATCCTACGATTCCATAGGATGTGTAGCAATGGCAGTTAAGATGGAGTAATAGTACTTTAAGGCACCATCTAACCATATAATGCAGATTTTTTTTCGTGTTATGAGCAACTTGCGAAACTGCAAGTCACTTCTGGTGTGAGAGAATTGGCCATCTGTTGCCCAGGGGATGCTTGGATGTTTTCATGTTTTACCATCCTTGTGGGAGGCTTCTCTCGAGTCCCCGCATGGGAAGCTGGAGCTGACAGAGGGAGTTCATCTGCGCTCTCCCCAGATTCGAACCTCCGACCTGTCGGTCTTCAGTCTTGCTGGTACAAGGGTTTAACCCATTGTGCCACCAGGGGCTCCATATTGAATTGCATTATATGGTTAGTGTAGACCAGGGGTCCTCAAACTTTTTAAACAGAGGGCCAGGTCACAGTCCCTCAAACTGTTGGAGGGCCGGATTATAATTTGAAAAACATGAATGAATTCCTATGCACTGCACATATCTTATTTGTAGTGCAAAAGACACTTAAAAACAATACAATAATTAAAATGAAGAACAATTTTAACAAATATAAACTTACTAGCATTTCAATGAGAAGTGTGGACCTACTTTTGGCTGATGAGATAGGATTGTTGTTGTTGTTGTGTGCTTTCAAGTTGTTTCAGACTTTGGTTGACCCTAAGCGAGGGCCGGGTAAATGACCTTGGAGGGCCGCATCCGGCCCCTGGGCCTTAGTTTGAGGACCCCTGGTGTAGACTCATACAGTTAAGTACAATTCAGTTAAATTGCATTATATGAGTCTACACTGTTGTTTTGTGGTGTGTGCTGGGGAAGGCATTTAATTTTATTGTGCAGTGGTCCAATAACAATAAAGCGGTTCTATTCAGTCATTATTATAATGGCAGTGTAGATGGTGCCTACGTGTATTGTGTGAAAAGGCTCCTGAATAGGAGCTGCAGGTCTTGTGAGAAGCTGATCTCTGGCAATCAAAAGCGGTGAGTGAATAAGTGAAAAGAAATATTTGGATTCTTTCCTGGAAGCTAATGGTACTGAGCAAGGGCAAGGAAGTAAGATGGCCAATTCAAATTAAATAAAGCAGATTAGAAAGCTGTTGTGAGAAAGAAACAGAAAAGAAGGCTCTGAGAAATATCCTGTTGGTTATTTCTGAAGAAGAAACTAAAGATATAGGATGCAATCTTTTTCTTTCACGAAAGTAAGGCTGTAGCTGGCAATTGCTCTCCAACCTCACCCTAGCACCAATCTTGTTCCCTACATCTTTGCAGATGCATGCAAAATGTGCTTGAAAATGAATGTTTTAATCATGGTGAGAGGCCTAAATCAATCTGTCATACAGCTTTATTTAGATGAATAACATCAAAATGTTCCTCAGAAGATAAATGTTCCTGGTATGTAGCACAAGGAAACAAGCATCTCTCTTGCCTTGACCCGATTGAATGCAGTTGGAGATAAACAAAAACTCAATGCCCTGAGCCTTCTCCTTGATCTGAGAATATTTGCTCATGACAGGCAGGATTCCATACTCCACTGCTGTTTGTTTTTTTAAAAAATTACCTATTTGACACAAAGCAAGGGCAGTTAAGTCAGTGGTTTGTTTGGATTCAGAGGTGGCAGCTCCAGCAGAAAACGGCAGTAGATGAAAATAATTGATTTCCCCCCCAAACATAATTAATCAAAAACACTTCAGGTATCTTTTCTTGTAAATTTCATATTTGCCTTCCTTGTGTGGGGAAAGGCAAGTTGTGATTTGTTGCTGCCAAGTTAGGTGTTTTTCTTTAAAGCTTTTTATGCGAATTCCCAGAAAATGAAACATATATTAGGGCTATAAATAGCTGAGTTTGTACATATTTCATGACCCATTTTTTTCTGCAAAAAAATTGCCTCAACATATAAAATGTTATTCGTTTTTACTTCGTGGAGAAAAATTGAGCTGCATCAATTAATGATTCGACAGTTGGACACCTTTTATTAGAAAGTGGACATTTTGTCGAACAAATGACCAGAATGCTTGTATGGATTCAAAAGCCTTGACTTTTTGATTACTGTTTGTAGTAAATGTATGATTCATACTGCCTTGCAGTGAATATAGCAGATAGGGTTTGGAAGATGCAAGTGAATTTATTATGAATTCTTCTTCATGAAATCCGACTCTGGAGATCTTTGTAGATGGGTAGTGAGCATATAAATGAATGGAAGAAGCTCTGTCCCCAGTCTCCCACATTCAGGAAACTGCTTGTAAAAGGTCTAAATGCATATGCTGAATTCAGAGCTCTCATCCCACCACATGTAATGCATATTGCAGAGATTTTCTTTCAACCTAATTTTAGCAAGATTCTTCCCTCCTCCTTTCATCCCATTCCTATCTCTTCTGGTGCTCTTTCAGGAGGGCCATGCATATGCATACATGAGCATGTGTTTGTGTATGTGCAGTCCTTGGATTAGTGGTTAAATCCTTCTCATCCAAATGAATGTCTTCTGGGGAATGCAGACTGTTGTCAGATTTTTATGACCAGTAGCCATTCAGCTTTCATATTTTTTCCCTAATCCCCTTTAAAGCCATCTGTCTGAGACTTTTTCTATATCCTTTTAGAGTTTGAATGTGTGAAGAAATACTTCATTATGTATGTTCAGAAACTTCCACCACTAAGCTCAGGGGTGTTGGTTGAGGGAGTATATTGGTTCCCCAATGGGGAGTTGTGGGAGGGCATTTCCTACTGCCTCAGCACTTCAAAAAATAAAAAGGAAAGTCTAAGATTCATTTCCTGACCAGTCACTGGCAACTTTGGCCCCATCAACATATAAAGCTAAGATTCCACATCATAAGAAATTTGAACTGTGCTTATGATTTTCATGTCTGCTCCCAAAGTTTGCCAGATCCTTTTGGATCAGTTCATTTTCCCATTTCCTTATCACTAACTTTCATATGCTGATGCCATCAGAAACATGGTAATGTCACTGCATACCTCTTCTTCTATCATTAATGATAAATAGATCATTAGTGAACTATTTAAAAACTACATGTCCCAAAACATATCTTAGGAAGACCCCACTCCATTGCAAGAGATGCTAATTTACTCCTGCTTTTTCATTTCTATTCCTTAGTCGAAAACCTTTAGGAAATTCAAGTAGGGTTTTTTTTTCGTGTCAGGAGCAACTTGAGAAACTGCAAGTTGCTTCTGGTGTGAGAAAATTGGCTGTCTGCAAGGACGTTGCCCAGGTGATGCTCGGATGTTTGATGTTTTACCATTCTTGTGAGAGGCTTTTTTCATGTCCCCGCATGGGGAGATGGAGCTGACAGAGGGAGCTCAACCCACTCTCCCTGGATTTGAACCGCTGACCTATCGGTCAGCAGTCCTGCCAACACAAGGGTTTAACCCATTGCACCACCAGGGGCTCAAGTAGATAATGTATACTAAATAGCATTTGTTCATATCTAAGTCACTTACTGTAATTCCAACAAATTGTATACGTTTAGTGGCACAGTATCTATCTTTGCGGAAACTGACTCTTTTTCAGCAGAACTTGCCTTTCTATGTGCTTTGTCATTATAGTTTTAATTGTTGTTCTTGCTCTTTCCCTTTGAGTCAACTTCAGCATAGGGAGATTATATGAATGAGAGACCTCTAAAGTCCCTGGACATCAACTGCCTTGTTCAAATTTTGCAAACTCAGGGCTGTGATCTTCTTGATTGTATGCATCCGCATGTCATGCAGTCCTGCTCTTTTCCTACAGTATTCTTCAGACCCTTGATAATTTTAGTCACCCTCCTCTGGACACATTCCAGCTTGTCAACATCTCCCTTAAACTGTGGTGCTCAGAATTGGACACAATATTCTAGGTGTGGTCTGACCAAGGCAGAAAAGAGGGGTAGCATGTCTTCCCTGGATCTAGATACTATACTATTTATGCAGGTCAAAATTTCTTTGGCTTTTTTAGCTGCCATATCACATTGTTGGTTCATGTTTAACTTGTTGTCCACGAGGACTCCATGATATTTTTCACACATACTGCTGTCAAGTCAGGTTTCCTCTGTTTTGTATCTTTGCATTTCATTTTTTCAGCCGAAATGTTTCTGTATGTATACCCTGCTGTCCAGAGTATACATTCCAATCAGATTGTTTTTAGAGTGAACCATAATTTCTCGTGATCTACAGAGTCAAAGGTTTTGTTGTAATCTATAAGGAACAGGTTAATTTTCCTCTGGAAATCTTGGATCTGTTCTATATCCAATGTGTGTTTGTGATATGATCAGTAGTGTTCCTTCCTTTTCCAAAACCAGCATAAGCACCTGGCACTCAATAAATGTACAGGAGTTTCTTTTAAAATATTTATCATTTTGTTTTCATCAGGGATCAGTGCAATAGTCCAGTGTTCACTACAATCCCTGGTGTTGCTGTGCTCTGGGACTGGAATATATGTTGAACATTTCTACTTTGTGAGCCATTGTTTTTTTGTTTTTGTTAGAATTTAAACGAATTCCACCTCAGCAGCTTGAAATAGCTCTATTGGTATGCAATCTGTTCTTGGTAATTTTTTAAAAAGTAGATGCTATATTGATTTCTCTCCAGTCCTCTAACACAAAAACCAGCCGTAAGGGTTTATATTTAATTTAGAAGACCAGCATTTTCACAGATTAATATAATTCATCCAGCTCCTATGTAGTACCCTTATCAACCCTACATTTTAAAAAAATCATTTGTCATATCATAGTACATCCAGTCATCTTCCTAATCAATTTCTTGTTTATGTTGTACTTAATTTTTAATAGAAAAACTGATGATCTTGTGGAAAGAATGGTCTTAGGGACTGAGCTTAACAAAAAGTAATGCAAATCATGATCTGAGAGAGGTTCCAGTATTCTCCATTCTGTGCATTCATTACTAGTGTTCTAAGCCAAACTAAATGTTACACTGATTTCTTCTCCTAAGGATTAGTGATAGGGTAACGACAAACTGGAAACAACAGCAATAAGCAGGATGGGCAACCCATGAGCCTCAATGGAAGAAAGCATCACAAGGCAAGGCTAGTTGATTTCCTTGGTTTTGGAGTGCTTTAAAATAATCCTATAAACAGGAGGTAAAAAGATGCTCATTCCAAGCTATGTTGCCTTTATGATATTCTGAGGCTCTTCGTTATTTGTATTTCCCCCCCAAGTAATGATATAGTAATGATGTCTGCAGCAAGAGCTCAGTCTTTGATTTGTTCATAAGGTTCTTTTCTCATTTCTTCCTCCTGTTTCTGGCTTACATTCTGTTGACATACACGCTTCTGTGGCTGTGAGAAAATGTCTGCTTTTGACAAAAATCCGCTGCAGTCTGCAAGCCTGATATAATCTAGTGCAATTCTCTGCAGCCCATAAACCCCAGCAGAAAACCCATCACAGGCAGAGTGGCTCGGATCAGCTCTTCACAGTAGGCTGCACTTAACAGGAACGCAGAGAGATGCCTGCCAGGAAAAGAAAATCATTCCCCTTACCACTTTCACAGGATAAAGAAGCAAAATGATGTTTGTCTGGCATTCCTTTTTAAAACAACAATCAAATTCTAGCATTATTTACTTGGAAGTACGTAATTGCTTGCTAAGGCCTAATAACTCAAATGTACCAGACCCCATCTGATCTTGGAAGCTAAGCAGGGGCAACCTTGGTTAGTACTTTCATGGGAGGCTGCAACAAATACCGTGTTGTAGGCCATATTTTAGAGGAAGGAAATAGCAGAATGATCTCTAAGTATCGCTTGCCTAAGAAAAGTCTGTGAAATTAATGCCAGGAAACTTTGAGATATAGGTACAAATAATTCGTTAGCACTGGAACTGGCTTTGAACCGCATTATTGTTTCTGTGTAGAGCAATGATTCCCAACCTTTTTTTTTCAACCAGGGACCACTTGACCAGGAAACACTTTGACCAGGGACCACCCTCCAACATTAGTACCAAAAGGGTTACAAATCGGTTTTTGGTCAACTTAAGATTTGGTTTGGTTATTTAGGGTGCTGATTCAGAAAATTGCATCGGATAGACCACATCAGCTCTAGTTTCTGATACAGAACATATGCCATCCAGTAGTCATCATGTTCTTGCCCACAGGAAATTATATTTAATAATCTAGAGTTGATGTGATAGCAGTAATCTTTTGTGGGTAGTCACCCTTTCCACTACCGACATCCCCGTTGCCTTGGCACTATAAGAGGGTTTCACGAGACCAGTCACTCTCATTGCCGTGTGGTTTCGAGGCAACGGTGTAGTAATGGTGAGACCGCAGATCATATTTTCATTCTTGTGGACCACTGGTAGTCCACGGACCACAGATTGGGAATCACTGGTGTAGAGCTACCCTTTGCCTTCTCTTCACCAAGGTGAAAATGTCCAGTTCTTACAATCTTTCATCGTATGTTTTGTTGTCATAGCCCTTATCATTGTAGTTGCCTGTCTGTGGGTTTGCTCCCACTTGGCTATATCCTTTGTAAAATGAGGCACCCAGAACTTAATGCAGAGGTCTGACCAGTGCAGAATATAGTGGGACTATTATTTCTCCCAACTTGAAAACTATGCTTCTATTAATGCAGGCTAAAATAGCATCCACTTTTTTTTTTGCTCCAGCATCACTTTGCTGGTTTATGCTCAATTTATGTCATTAATCCTAGAGGCCTTTTCACAAGTGGCACTGCTGGGTGATATATCTCCCTTCCTATAAATTTGTATTTGAGTTTTGTGGTTTACATTAGAATTCTATTAGGGTCATTTTATTAATTTCTTTCCGTTTTTCAGTTTATATTGGTCTTTTTGAATTACATCCATTTTCCAGTGTTTTACTCACAGCACCAATTTTGCACAATCTGCAAACTTGATAAGGATTCCCTCCACTGCACCATCTTGAGTCAGTGAAAATAAATGTTGCAGAGAAATGACCCTGGGATTGAAGACTGGACCATTCCACTCAAGAGCTCTTCCCAGTTTTGAAGAGCAGCCATTGCTGACTTTTTGAGCATGTTTTTCTGAAGCAGTTATGGATCCATCTAGCAGTGCTCTCATGAATTCCATATTTAATCAGTGTACTAAGCAAAATATATGGAGGCCTATCAAATGCTTTGCTAAAGTCCAGATAAATGACAACCACAGCATCTACTAAATCCATATAAATGACAACTGCATTATCTACTAAACTTGTGACCTGATCATAAAAAGATATAAAATTAATTTGGCAGGATTTGTTCCTGACAAACTCATGTTGGCTCCTCCTGATCACTGCATTATCATCAAGATACATGCATACAGACTTTCATGCAATCTGTTCTAATATTTCCCTGGTATTGAGGTTAGGCTGACTGGTTTGTAGTTTCCTAGATCCTCTTTTTTGCTTTTTTTTTTTAAGAGGAAGACAGTGTTTTCCCCTTTTTAAATCCTCCAAGCTTTCCAAAAATGACAAGGTCCTTCAGTATTCTGGGATGCAGTTTGTATGGTCCTACCGATCTCAACTCATTTGGATTAGCTATATGCTTCCTAACTAACTCCCTATCAATCTTAATTTGCAATCCAGATATATTGCCAGCTTTCTTTTGTTACATGGAAGTACACAGTTCCCTTTGTTGGGTTGCGGTGGGGAGCTGAACAAAAAAGGCACTGAATAGCTCATCCTTGTCATTTTGATATGTTAGCTTTTTCCAACCTTATTTTCCACCCTTTTTTCATTCTCTTGCTTCAAATGTATCTGAAAAGACCCCCCTTTCTTGCTCTTTGCTTATCTAGCAAGTTTAGCTTTGCTTGTACAATTCTTTCGAGCTTGTATTTTTTGATGATTTGTTATTTCTTCCATTTGTATACATCTTTTGATTTGTTCCTTGAGGTTGCAATGCAGACACATTCGCTTTTTCAGATTTTCCCAGATTTTCTTTGAAGGACTTGTTTGTAATTGTGTTTGTTTGCAATTTATTCTTCAAGAAATCTTAACCTTGTTGGGTGTCTTTTTTCTGATACAATCGCTAGACATGGTAATAACAGAACAATAGAATAGAATCATAGAATCATAGATTTGGAAGAGACCACAAGGGCCATCCTGTCCAACTCCCTGTCAAAAAAGAATGCACAGTTCAAATCATCCCAACAGATAGCCATCTAGCCTCTGTTTAAAAACTTCAAGAGAAGGCAACTCTGCCATGCTCCAAAGCAACATATTCCACTGTCAGTAAGATCTTTCTAATATTCAGGTGGGATTTCATTTCCTGATGTTTGAATCTACTGCTCGATGCCCTAGTCTCTAGCAACAGAAAACAAGCCGGGTCCATTTTCAATATGACATCTTTTCAAATATTTAAACATGACTGTCGATTCATCTCTTAACATGTTCTGCTCCAGAGTAAACTTACCCAGCTTCTTAAGGTGCTCACAGAGGACACGGCTTCTTTAGCCATTTTGGTCAGAGTCCTCTTGAAACATTCCCTTAATTTGTTAAAATTAACTTTAGTGAAAATTGCAGTATTGTTCCATTATCTGGGCCGAAGGCACAAGGGGGTGCTAGAGAGAGAAGGATAGTCCATTTTTTGGGGGGTGGAGGGTGGGTTGAAGGAGCAAAACCATGTCCCCCTGTTTTCCTGTTATTTCCCCCACCCATCTCCTCATCATGGATACAACCCTTGCTTATGATATGGGAAGGAGGAAGGGCATAACCAGTGAAAATGGTTATGCCCTTCAATCCCACTCCATAAAATGGACTATTCTTCTCTCTCTAGTGCCCCCTTGTGGCCACTGCCCGGATAATGGAACAGTACCGTAACTTCCACTAATGGGCTTTAGATAATGATGGTTTCCTGGATGCTTCTACTGTATACATGCTGTATCTAGATTTTTTTCTCCATTTGCTCCATCATCTATTATGAGTATTTATCTAATGAACCACAGCATGTAACTAGAGGAATTTCCATGCGTTATTGCAAGCATATAAAGGGCTTCTCCTTACAACCTCCCACTTCAAGATGGTAAGGGCAGGCTCTGCTGAACTGCTCCTCTTCTTGAAACTTTCCTGCAGCTACCAAGGCTTAGGCACGGCATGTATATATGTTTAAATGCAATTAGTAAAATTTTAGCTCTGAAGTTTGCATGCTGCCTGTCTGCCTTAATTTGCTAAAACTAATCTCAGAAAGACCCAAGAGATTCAGTGCTTCCATTTGTGAACTCTGCTGAGGGAGGCTGAGTCTTAATTGAACTAGTCTTCATCTTTCCAGGAACAGAAGCAAACACCCTGGGAATGTACTTCTAATCCAACAAGCTTTCCTGAAATCTAGGTCTGTGTTTGATGATATTCTTCGTTGCCCTGTTTTGCAGTTGTGAATTCTAGCATTATGTGTTCACTTCCCCGTAAAGTATGGACTATTTTGATTCCAGTGACCGATTTTTCTTATTTGTTAGAATAAAAATCAAGGATTGCTGATCCCATCTTTCTTTCTTCTTTTTTAAAATAAGAACTTGTTTTCAAGGCACATCAGGAATTTGTTGGAGAACTTATGCTGAGCAGAGTTATTCCTCCCAGGAGATATCCAGCGAATTAAGTGTCCCATAACTACTGTTTCTTGCACCCTAGAGATGACTGAGACTTGTTTCTGAAAAGCATCATTTTCCACTTCTTGTTTGCTTTAATGGCCCGAAGTAAACTCTTACTGCAATATTGCATTTATTTATTTCTCCATTTATTTTTATCCAGATGCTCTTAACTGAATTCAAAATGACCTTAACCATTTAGAGAGCTGGGCCAAAAGGAACAAAATGGATAAATGTAGGATACAATGTTTGTTGTTTATTTGTTCAGTCGCTTTCGACCCTTCGTGATCTCATGGACCATCCATGCCAGAGCTCCCTGTCCACCATAGCCACCCCCAGCTCCTTCAAGGTCACACTTCTCTCTACACCATCTTCATAGCCTGTTCTTTACATTTAGCATGTTGGTTTTCCTATACAGTCTGATATTCTTCACTGACAGAATTGACAAGCATACCACCTGTGCCTCACACTCCTTCAGCTTCCTGCCCAAAGCTTCATAGTAAGAGGTGATCTTTTCAAAGTTTTTCTTGGCTATGTCATTGGTACTCACTTGCATTCGGAAAAGGGGGGTACTGATAAGTTTTGGCACATTGTCAGTGACATCCCAGGTGCATGTTCAAGGAAGACAAGATTCATCTTGTCAGGATGGTACACAGGTCTCCGTATACCTCGAGCAATGATTCCACAGCTACCAGCACCTTAATTTTCTTGTGATTGGTGATTACCTTGACACCTTTCTTGACATGTGGTGTCCCTTTTTTGCTGGTTTCCTGTTTGGGCATCTTCACTGTTGCTATCCTCTGGAAGATGTAGAAAGCAATTGCTTCATTCTGAATCCCTTCTGTATAGTCTGCTCCTGATGATGATTTTCCTCCAGGGTATTTCTTCACTCTTACAAGCAGCTTCATTTTTCTTGGCAGTTTCTTCCATTGTTTTTGTATGATCAGTTCTTTATGTGTCCTATGCAGGAAATCCTCCTGCTCCCTGATGCATTGAAGAGACACAACCCATAGCTGCAGCACACTGATCTTCTTTTCCAAGAAAGCTACCAATTTGCACTTGTTTCAGATGTAGTTTGTGGTGTTTTCTGGCAAGAAGGCAAACATTGCGTATGCATTGCAGCAGAAAACTATGGATCTTCTGCTTCATTCTATGCAGTTATTTTTCTCCACTTATTCCTTTCTCTACAGAGTTGCATTGCCTTCTGTTTTTTTTCTGTATTCCTTGATAATTTGTTCTGAGGCAGCTCTGCCATTCTTGTGAAGTTGAGCGGTGTTGACCCAATTGCTCCAGGGCTGCCCCAGCATTGCTTCTGGGCTCCCATTTGACGCCAGCCACAGCCTACGCTGAAAATACCCTTTTCAGTACTTTCAGGGTAAGTGGCTCTTTGTGTTGCACCACAATTTTGCATGCAAGGTACTCCTTGCTCCTTGCTATGGGACCTTCTGCCTCCAACTGAAAGCTCCAGATTATCGTCTTGTTCAGTCACTCACTGACTGCCTTTTGCTCCAGTGTTGTTTTACATAAAGGTACAGGTGAATGTGGGAATCTGAACATCTTCCCCATCAGACTTCAGTGGTCTGTTATGTTTTTTTAATTAGTTTTTATTGAAAGTATATATGACTACATGGAAAGTGGGGGAATATTGTAAAGAAGATAGAAAAGTAGGAAATAGAACAGAGAGAAAGAGGGGGGGAAAAGAAAAAAAGAAGGAAAAACTTGACTTCCATTCCATCTTCATGGATTCTTCTCTTCTTAACTTTGTAGTCCTTATCTAAATATTAATTCTGTATTTATCTTTAGTCTCTGCTATTATTATCATAGTTGCGAAAGAGACCCCAATCAGTCCTTTTCAATATGTTTCCAGTGTTCTTTCTTAATAAAAAAGTTAGTTCGTCCATGTCTTTTATTTCTCTCAACTTATCTAACCAACCCTCAAGAGTTGGTATTTGCTCCTGTTTCCACATTTTTGCAAAGATAATTCATGCCGCTGTTGTAATAATTATTTTTTTTGTCATGTCAGGAGCGACTTGAGAGACTGCAAGTCGCTTCTGGTGTGAGAAAATTGGCCGTCTGCAAGGACGTTGCCCAGAGGATGCCCAGATGATTTGATGTTTTTATCATCCTTGTGGGAGGCTTCTCCCATGTTCCCGCATGAGGAGCTGGAGCTGATAGAGGGAGCTCATCCGCCTCTCCCCAGATTTGAACCTGTGACCTGTCGGTCCTCAGTCCTGCCAGCACAGGGGTTTAACCCACTGCGCCACCGGGGGCTCCGTTGTAATAAATGTAAACATTTATCTTCATTTTCACTAAGCTGTAGTTCCCAGTCTGTGAAACTTAGAAGATAATATTCAGGTTTCTTTCTAAAGTTCCTCTTTAGGATTTTTTGTGTCTCCTCGTGGATTCGAGACCAATACCTCAAGGTTACCTTACAAGTCCACCACATGTGAAAGAATGTGCCCACCTGGTCACAACATTTCCAACATTTGTCCAAAATATTTTTATACATATGACCTAATTGTTTGGGTGATGTATACCACCTGTGGAACATTTTTAACCAGTTCTCTTTTAAGTCCATGGCGTAAGTATATTTTAATTTTTTGTTCCACATTTGTTCCCATTCCCTGAATTGAATTGGTTTCCTTAGATCAGTGGTTCTCAACCTGTGGGTCCCCAGATGTTTTGGCCTTCAACTCCCAGAAATCCTAACACCTGGTAAACTGGCTGGGATTTCTGGGAGTTGTAGGCCAAAAACATCTGGGGACCCCAGGTTGAGAACCACTGCCTTAGATTTTCCACCCATTTAATCATGCAAACTTTAACCTCTTCCTTTTCCGTTGACCAAGTTAGCAAATTATCATAAATTTTGGTTATTATTTTCTTTTTCGATTTTAGTATCTAGTGGTCTAGTGGTCTGTTATATTAAATCTTTTTTGTAAACAAAAAATCCCTAATTTTATGTGTCCAAAGTGAGTAGTGATAAAGATATTATTATTATTATTAGTAAAGATATTATTATTATTATTATTATTATTATTATTATTATTATTATTATTATAGTAGGGAAGAAAGTGCATGAAGGGATAATTAGGTAAAGTGGGAGAAACAGGGAAGGGTGTATGGTTTCCTTCATCCACATTGTGGCCACCAAGTCAGGTCAGGTGTATGCTAAGCCCAAATGCTGAGTTAAACCCCGAGATGGGGGACTTTGCAGTGTCATAGGAAGCAGATCCTGATGTTTAGAAGGACAGGCTGCAGTGAAGTTACTAAGCAAGTTATATTAAGTATCAGGTACAGTTACGTAGAATACAGCATTGAAATAATTAAAAAACCAAATCTTGCAGAGTCTAGCAAATTACAAAAGGCAGCTCTCTTGCCCAGAGATTTTTCATTCTTGTCCAGAGAAGAGAATCCTATCTTAGCAACCTAGGGCCAAGCCTTGAGATCTGGCAAATCTACTCTACAGACCCTTTAGTGTTAAAAACATCTCATTCCACGTTATATTTGTGAGTGGAGCAAAGATGACTGTGGCTTTCCCATCATCACTAGTTGACCCACCTAACCCTGTTTCTCTTTCACAATATCATGATCACTTCTACCACTAAGAAAGCTACCACTTTTGTTAGACAGTTGTAGCTTTTTTAGTATGTATAGAATCTAAGTAAAGGGACTACAATATATTTAAGAGTAGCAATGATTGGATAGATAGGTGTGTGTATAGTATTTTTTTTTTAAAAAAATGACACAAAATGCTTTGATAAAAATGGGAGACTGGGATGTGGCCAGGGTAGCAAGAGTTGTTGACTATATGCAGACTGTCCTTTAAATCACTAATACCTGTATTAAAGATATTGCCCTTGATGCAGATAAATACACTTATCTGCATTAAGGGAAGCATCACACTGTTATAGTAGATGTCAAGCATGCAGGACAGACCCTGTTGCTGCAAATGGGCCAATGAAGCAAAATAGAAGGCGTTTCCAAATAATAATAATAATAATGAGATAGAAAAGTACAATAAGACTCCTGTAATAGTGGGGCCCAAATCTGCAATCCATTTACGTTGTGGCCAACTGTTTATGTAGGAACTTGCTAGATCCTCCAGGTGATTCTGTGGTACACTTGCCTTGGAAGTCATCATAGAGGCCCCTTCTATACTGCCATATAAAATCCAGATTATCTGCTTTGAAGTGGATTATATGGCAGTGTAGACCCAGATAATCCAGTTCAAAGCAGATAATGTGGATTATCTGCTTTTATAATCTGGATTATTATGGCAGTGCAGAAAGGCACAGAGTTGTATTAGAGCAGTTATTCTCAACCTGTGGGTCCCCAGATGTTTTGGCCTTCAACTCCTGGTAAACTGGCTGGGATTTTTGGGAGTTGTAGGCCAAAACACCTGGGGACCCACAGGTTGAGAACCACAGTATTAGAGAATTAAGCAAATTCCTAGAGGGAACAAGTTTGAATTTGAATTTGTGGAGCCCACAAAAGTTTTTTTTTAAAGAAGTAATGAACCCAGAAATAGGCTTCTGTTTACTTCCTCATTCTTTTTTTTAATGCATTTTTGGCTTGTGGTTGCCCACATTGGATCCTTGGGGCTAAAAAACAGTGCTGGATGGCAAGATGTTGCTTGACTTTGCTTTAATATATTTATTAAAAGATCTTTATGACCTATATAATGCAAAGAATTAGGCAGTCCTCTTGCATTTTAAAAATAAATATATTTATGTTATTCTTTGGCAAGAACTACAAACTATGGATGAACTCTGGCTGGAACTCTAGATGATATTACATTGCTTTTAAAATGTGTTTAAATGGAAATTAATATTGATTTCTTCCTTTTTTGTTTTACAGCCAAAACCACCCAATCCTGACTGGCGTTATTCTGCATCTTTAAGAGCTGGCATGCAAGGGTATGTGCTCACACAGCTGTTTCCTATTTATTTATTTCATTTGAAACCTGCATTTTGCCAACACAGTTATCCAAGATGGGGTACAACCATTTTAAAACACTATACAACTAAATACCCCTCTTCTTATAAAAATTAAAGCAAATTTCTATTTTTAAAATGCAAGTTAACAATACAACCTAAAAGCAGCTTTAAAAACAACTCCCATTAAAAACTCCATCAGCTGCTATTTATCAAAACCAAATTCCTCCATCAATAAAAAGGTCTTTACTGAACCTGCTGGACAGTAAGGATTTTGCTCCTGAAGTGGCAGGGAAATAGGTTTTGAGGAAAGGAGAGATATTTACCAAGAGACATCCTTTCTGGAGATCAGAAAAGGTACGGCTTTATTTCCAGCTGGCGACTCTGGTGGACTCATGTCCCAAAAGCAAAACCCAGAGCTCTGATCAAGGTGCGGACTGCCCTTTTATAGTCTCCAATCGGAATGAAACAAAGAACATACGTCTTCATACTATCATCATCATTCCTACGTCATCCTGGCATCATAAGAATATCAGGTTCACCCTCCAACATGCAAAAAGCATGTCTGTGTGTCTAGCTGAAGAGCAGGCATTTTTGCAGTCATCAATCAAGGGGCCACTCTGAGATGTCAGGAGAGGGGAGATGCTGCTTACTCCTAGCACGGGCTTCTCCAACAGGCTTATCTCTCTCCTGGAATGCATACCCCCCTTCTCCTCCCTCCTGCCATGCCTTGGAGGTAGCCTGCTTGTTTTGCCAGCTTAAGTTTCTTACAGAGAGAGAGAACTTGAAAATCCTATGCATTTCAGTGCTTGTAAAATACATATAATTTTATGTATAAATCAATCAATAAATATCTATTTTTCCAATATCTCCTCATCACTCCCACCACTGCCATTGGGTGTGAAGAAGTGTAAACACCTCAGCAGAATCTGGGGCTGGTTCAAACCAGCCATGCTTCGGACTGGACCTGAGTTTAGTTACTTGTGTAGATGTATCCTGAGAAGGAATCCTTCACTGTTCCCACCAAATATTCATGTAGTGGGACTGAGCAAAAGTTTCCCTGCAAATCTCAGAGCACGGGCAGGTTTGTAGGGGATATATCATTTTACAAGTAACCTGGACTCACTATACTGGACCCAAAGTGAGAACCTGGGCTTTGAATTCTGCCCAGAAAGTGATTACCAGCCATCACCAGCCACTTCAGCTATTTCATCAAGGGGTTGTATGACACCCATAATCTGCTCCAGTCAGCAACCAGACTGTGTCATTTAAAAAAATTAGGAACTCCTTCTTGCTGTTTCCTAAGATAGCGCTATGTATAGTGCATTACAGGAATCCAGTTGGGATATAATCAAGGCATTAGTTACCATAGCAAGATCTGATATTCAAGGAACACAGAAATAAGGGACACCAATTATATAGCTGTGCAAATGTCCTCCTGGCCACCATTGATACCCGGACATGCATGCTCCAATTGAATCCAGGAGCACACCTAGACAGTGTAACTCCATCCAATGAAGACTGAATCCCTGTTCCATGATCTTCCATTCAACTGACCAGAAGTGCCTCTTTCTTGCTGGATTCCACTTCTGTTTGTTTGCTTTGATCCAGTTCATTACCAATAGCAGAGACTACTTTGACACAAAGCTAGCTCCCTTGGAATGGGAAGGAATGGAGAAATAGAGTTGGGTGTCATCAGTATACTTGTGACATCCAACCTCAAAACTCCAGAAAACCTCTCCCAGAAATTTCACATACATGCCAAATAGTATGGAGGACAAAAATTATCCTGTAGTCATTGATCATGTGTGTTAAACAGGAATCCTCCAACACAACATTCTGAGTTCACCCTGATGAGCATAATCTGGCAGGATAATGTCCTGCCCATTTATATTTTTTTTTGCCAATATGGATGGAAATTGTATGAGAATATTACAGTGTCTTTTTGGCTTGAGCTTTGACTTCCCAGTGGCCTAGCTTATAAACAGTTGACAGGAGAGCATCAGGCTCTTTGGAAACTGCAGCTGCCATGTCTGTTCAGACTTGATTTAATAAGAATTGTACATCATATTAGAATATCTTTGTGCAGTCAGGTTGCGTTCCTCCACATTAATTAATAATGATCAATTCCTTCAACTATTGAACTGTTGTAGCCCATTAAAGTGCTTTCTTTGTCTACATAATTTCCATCTTCTTCATCCATAACAAAAATTGATTCTACATGAATATATGTCTCCATATGCTTACTTTAATTTATTATCATTATTATTATTATTATTATTATTATGGTAGTCTTTACCATTGGACCTGCTATGCATTTTTCCAACAACCATGTGGATAGGTGAAGGGGAATGAACTATACTGGCAGCCAAAACCAGACTTAGGATATTTTCCCACCAGTGTTATACTGTGGAACGGTGGTTATCATCTGCCAAAAGTTCAATCTGCTCCTGCAAATTCTGGGAAATGTAGTTTAGGGAAGCCAAGGACTCTCTAGCTGAGAATTGCAAAGGGTCCATCCTGAACTACATTTCCCAGAATTCTGAAGGAGCAACTCGGACAATTGGCAGATGATAGCCTCCGTACTATAATGCTGGTGGGAAAACATTCAAAAAAAGTTTTATGCCTGATTGAGAACAGAAATCCTCCTGGTCTGTCATATATAAACTAAGCGTTTTGTTCCATATGGCAGTCTGCAAGTAGAAATGGTAGGGCCATCTTTAAAAGGCAGCTAGAAATGAATTGTATGGATATTTGAGATGTTTTATAATATTCAATTAACAGAGGCAAATGATTGGGCCTAGATATTAATTTCTATTTAAACAACATTGGCATAGAACTGACATCATTTTTGCCATGCTATGCTAGAGAGCAACTTGATTCTGGAACTTAGTTTTTTATACAGCCTACAAAGCACATGCATATACATATTTCAGTGGTGCTCAAAGTGTGGGTATGGCCCCTAAGATATGTGCAATACTTTCCCGAAGTATTTTGGGGGCAAGGGGAGAACATTTTCAGACATTCAATTCTTGCTTATTTATTTGACATTTCATGAAAGCAGTTTTTTTGTCGAACTCATTCCTTCAAGGTTACAACTATTGTAACATTACTTGATTTTTCATAATCACCAATGAAAGTCATCTTTTCATCACCATTTCTTCCAAACCGCCGGCAGGCAATAGATCTCCTTTCTTTATTGTTTACTGTGCAAACAAAAATAGACACACTAAATAAACAACAATTTTTATTCATATACCATGAAGTAACTACATCAAGTGGGTATGCATGCAATGTCAACATATAAATGAAAAGCAGGAAACATGGGTAAAAAGTGTAAAAACCTCTGACTTATTTATTTTAATTGCACCCATCTCTTTGTTATTGTCGTTTGAATTCACAATATAATAATTTGTGGCAACTCAGTCTGCCAGACTAATCCACAGCAGAATATTCCCCACATGATGTATGAGAAAAAGATTCTGTCGAATGCTCCCTGATGCTCTCCCTTTTGACTTGCCAAAGGCACAAGGTGCAATCACTGTTACTGTAATTACAGCAGACTGTTTCCTGTATAAGTTTGGTTAATGTTAGCAGGTTGGAGGATTCTTGAAACTGACAGGACAGTGTTTCATTATTTACTTAAACAGTAAGGCATAAACACTGCTGGGATTTAGCGACTTCCCAGCCATGTTAGACACGCCACATCTCATTAATGGAAACAAACCATTCTGTACAGGCAACACTTGTGCAACATGATGCCACTGAATCAAGATGTGGAATCCAACCATGTAACAAAGGTCCAGTATTGCAGAATTTGCAGACTGAAACAGAAGAGGGTTCAACCATATTTTTACATCACAGAAAATTTGTGTGAGCAGTTATGCCTTTCTGCGCCAAAAGGACAGTGCTCATCATATTAAGAGTGAATGTCCTATTTTGTGAGGCTTGCATAATCTAATGTCTTTGTAAATTTGTTTAGTGCTGTACACATGGATGAGGCAGGAGCCTTACGCGTAGGACCAGGACCTGAACAGCAGTGGCCAACAGTGTCCAGTGCGACAACAGGTGAGGGAATGGGTTGATTTTATGTTAAAGGGATAATGGGAAGTAAGTATCTATCTTTCATTGGGAAAGGGCTCTTCTTGGTGTTGATTTAAACCACAATTCCTGCTTCTATGTTCATAATGTTCTGTTTGATACATGTTTGAAAGCTGGATGCACTCTCTCTCAACAATGTGTGTGTGTGTGTACACACACTCAGACACACACATACACATATGAAAAAATAAACAGGCAAAGGAAACGGCAGGTGGCCATCAGACATTGGGCAGAATTCTAGCAGCCTTCATCACATCATGATTTGGGATTATTTTGGGCAGGAATTTTGATTTGAAGAAACATTATTTGCTTTTTCCACTGTTGTTAAAATATTGTTTGATCTTTTCCCTCAACAGATAATGCAGAAAAGTATTTGTCCCCCCCTAAAAAAACAAAAACAAAATCATTATTATCCTTATGATCCTCTTCTTTTTAAATTGCCTTGAACAGGCAGGATTACTTTTAATATGTATGTGTTATGGCAACAATTTTTATGCTTATATTGATTTGTTAATCTTATGGTTATGTTGTTTACTCTGTATGTATTGATGATGTTACTTGGAAACTGCTCTGAGTCCCCTTGGGGAGACAGAGCGGTATAAAAATAAAGTATTATTATTATTATTATTATTATTATTATTATTATTATTATTATATATTCTCAACCTCCCGTATTGGTCATAGGAATCAACATATGAAAAATTGTTCTTACAAATGAGTTTTCCTATTTTTATTTTAAAAGATGAGACTTCACAGGACTCTGCTCTTCTTTGAAGAACCCCTGTTTTTAATGGGGTTTTAAAATCCACCCACCTCATTTAATTAATTAAGGTAAGATGTAAGAGCATTTCAGCTCCCCAAAATAATGGCCAACAAATTAAAAATATTAGCCAATAAAAATAATAACAACTGTCTGTCTGCGATTTCCTTGTTTTAAAAATCAGATGTCATAAACACATTAATATTAAATAATTGTAGATAACACCATTAATTGACATGTAATATTTGGAAGCAGTGAGAAAATTGTGCTTGCCCTCCAATGCAAATGTATTACTCAATGAGCATAGCATCCAAAGCTGGACAAATTATTCAGACACACAATACAAGATAATTCCACAAGTACTTTTCCCCATCCTAGCAATGAAATAATAAATGAATTAATATACTATCTATTGCATTGTATCTCTTTTATTGTTATAGCTGCTTTGGGTCTCTTTTTATGAAAGATAAAACAGGATAGAGATAAAATGATGATGATGATGGTGGTGGTGTTAAGATTTTCTAAATCCTCCGCCTGAAACAGCTACTTAGCTTTGTCTAACTGTATTGCCAGTATGTGGCAGCCCTCACTAGTGTTTACTGGTTAGTAACTTTAAAAATCCTTTCTTTCTTTCAAAGGGAATTCAGGGGCAATGATAACTAATAATAGTAATAATAATAATAATAATCTGCACACAATATTTGCTGATACACCACACAGTCCTAGACACTTGTGAAGTGTCCGGCGTGTGATCCAATACAACAGTCAGCAGAGTGTCTGCTGCAGACTCATCTTGTTGTGTTTCTAATAATAATAATAATAATAATAATAATAATAATAATAATAATAATAATAATAATCTGACACAAGCCAGTAAAGGTGGTCCCAGTGGTGATTGGCACACTGGGTGCAGTGTCTAAAGACCTTGGCCTGCACTTAAATGCAACTGGCGTTGACAAAATTACCATCTGCCAGCTGCAAAAGGCCACCCTACTCAGATCTGGACACATTATATGCCAATATATCACACAGTCCTAGACACTTGGGAAGTGTCCGACATGTGATCCAATGCAACAGCCAGCATAGTGATCTTGTTTGCTGTGGACTCGTCTTGTTGTATTTCTAATAATAATAATAATAATAATAATAATAATAATAATAATAATAATAATTTATAGACCGTCCTATCTCCTTGAAGGGACTCAGGGTGGTTTCCAACACATATGGCAAACATTCAATGCCAGCAAAAGACACAGAATAGATTACATCAAAACATTACACATAAGACTCAAGGAGCTATGAACATTAAAACATGCTATTAAAACCTAGCTTTTTGATATTTATTTGTTTGTGTATTGGAGGGGGGTGGGTAGAGAAAGGGAGAGGGAGGAAACGAAAGAGGAATGCAGTAAAAATAAGAACCACCACCACCACCACCACATAATTTGGTCAATATCAATCAATTCTGAATATAAAAAAGCCCAAATTCCCTGATGATATGCTGGTGGTGCCATTTGGCCCTCCTTTCTGGTTCTCATTGGCACAGTGCTGAATGTAGTTGTGAGAAGAGGACAAGTACCAGATAAACATTATGTCAGTGAAATGTAACATGGCTGAATGGCTTCAACAAAAGTAAAACAAGAATTTTGGCATGTTCAGATTCTGTTTCCTCCCTACAGTACAGTGGAAACAAATTCCTCAATCACAATTATTTCATATGCCAAAGCCTTGTCCAGTGTTAAATCTGGCAGCCTTGATTTGTGAGGGCTGGCATCCTATTGAGCAGTTATGAATGTATAAACTAAATTAACACATTTGCAACTGTTTCGTATTTGTGTTTATGAGCATGGCACTGTTGCCAGAATTGCAAATGTCCTCTCAAACCTACTTTAACAGTTGCACCAAATAACAAAGTTTTTGTCTTCTGGGGATCAGGGCACAACAGGATGATGCTTTGAGCACCTTCTTGTTTGTGAGCTGCAGAACAACAGTCAGAGGGAGGATCCCTGTCACAGCTAAGGAAACTGTCATCTTAGCATGGCGATTCATGTCAGTTTGTTTCCAAAGGATCTGGAGAACTTACTTAACCCCATCACAAGTGTTTTCCTTCTCCCAT
Organism: Anolis sagrei ordinatus; assembly: GCF_025583915.1. NCBI lineage: Eukaryota > Metazoa > Chordata > Lepidosauria > Squamata > Anolidae > Anolis > Anolis sagrei. The sequence goes on from NW_026847438.1 coordinate 115,347,465, forward strand.
TTCTACAGAAATCATCTGTTTGCCTTGCCAACACACGGGAGAGTGTAAGCTCCTGTCTGCTGTCCTTAGAGCAATGGAAATAACTGTATCTTTGGGGCACATTTAAGGACCTCCCACAGGAAAACATCACAAAACAGAAGGAACACAAAAAAAAAAAGAAAATGATTCCCATCACACCTAAATTTCAGCATTTTCACCCATCTCTATGTGCAGGGAACCATCTGGAGCCAATTCCTAAATGTCTTTAAAATCCTTGTATTTCTACACATGGACTTAAACAGGTGACCCACAGAATGATCTTGCGTGGTCTAATGGGCTCCATAGCGCTCCATGTTTTAAGTGTATAGAAAAGCTTGGAGAAGCACCATGGGATGAAGTCCTTTGTATGACACAATAGGTAGCTGTTGGGAATTAGCTTGAATATCCTGCTGCACTATGTAGGATAGAACTCTGTTTCCCAGTGCTACTGTTGGCTGCTGAGCTAGGTTGCCTCAAGTTATAAAGGTAGGTTGTGGAACCAGGTGTGGGATAATATAGAATAATAAAATCACAGAATCATAGAATTGGAAGAGACCACAAGGGTAATTCAGTCCAATCCCCTACCATACAGGAACATATAAAGAACCCCCAACAGATGGCCATTCTGCCTCTGTCTAAAAGCTTCCAGAGAAGGAGACTCCACCGCACTCTATGTCAGCATATCCCAATGCTGAATAGCTCTTACCCATCAGAATGTTCTTCCTAGGTGGAAACGTTTCCCTGCAATTTGAATCCATTGCTCCATGTCCTGTGTTTTAGAGCAGTAAAAAACTAGTTGACACCTCCTCAGTGTGGTATCCTTTCAAATACTTACCCAAGGCTATCATGTCCCCTCTCATCCTTCTCTTCTTCAAGCTAAACATACCCAGTTCCCTCAACCATTCCTTGTAGAACTTGGTTAGCAAACTTTTGATCATGTTGGTTACCTTCCTCTGGACTCGTTTCAACTTCAATTGTGGTGCCCAGATCTGGATGCAGTTATCCTGGTGAGATCTGACCAAAGGAGAAAAGAATGGGACTCTGACTTCCCTCAATCTAGACACTATGCTCCTGTTAATGCAGCCTAGGGTGGTTCCAGACAGCCCTTTATCCCAGGATCATTTGCGTTTTAAAAATGCGGATGTTCCTGGGGAGCTGTCTACACCCACCGGTTAGTGTCCAGATGTTCTGCCTGGAAGAACATCTGGGGACCTTCCCTCCTCCCCCAAATCCCCCACCCCCTTTTAAAAGTAAATAAAACTTACCCGGCCTCTAGCACACTGCTGCAGCCACTCTCCCAGTGCATAGAAATGACGCACCAGGAGAGTGGGGTGGGGGGGGGGGGGAAGGAGGGAGAAAAATCACCCCTCCCCACTCTCCTGGCTTGTCATTTCTACGTGCCCAGAGAGCGGCTACCAGATAAGCTTTCTTTACTTTTAAAAGTAGGGTAGGGGCTTTGGGAAGGGAGGTGGATATTCCCACAGTTTTCTAGACGAATTTAGTCCGGAAAACTGTGGACTGCAGTCCAGACACCGGAAATAGTGGGTTTATCCCATGCCTTCCAAGAAGGCGCGGAACAAATCCACTAATTCACTCGCTATAAACCAGGGTTTTCCTGGTTTGTAGCAAATTAATACGGGATTGTCCAGGACATCATTTGGACAGCCCCTTCTTTATTGCGGCAGTTACCGCAATAAATGAGCAGTCTGGATGTGCCCTTAGAATCACATTGCCTTTTCTAGGCTCCATCAATAGGAGAGTATAGTAACACATTTATAACTACATCTGTGATGTAGACTCTTACCTGTGGATATTAGGGGTTCAAGATTGTTATTGTCTTTAAGTTCACTCTGACAAACCAATTATAGGGGTTTCTGGGCAATATTTATTCAGATGAGGTTTGCTGTTGCCTTCTTCAAGCTGAGATAGTGTGACTTGCCCAAGAGCATCCAGTAGTTTTTCATGTCTGAGCAGGGATTGGAACCCTGGTATTCCAGAGTCCTGGTCCAACACTCAAACTACTACACAATCCTCAACGAGATTTACATCTGTCCAGAAGACTGCACTAATGCAATCCTGATGCAATTTTAAAGGTCATGAGGGGACACAGAGGTACTGTATTTTTTGTGTGTCAACAATATGGGTCATAATTCCAAATAAAGCCATCCATCGTGTGTTGTAATTATAGCTCTCTCTCTTTTCAGAAGCACCTTCTGTTGTTCCTTTCTGTTTTGGTGCTTGAGTTCATGAACTCATGCTGTTCACTCCATACCCCATCAAAAAAGTATGCAAATATAGCTTATTATTAGGCTGTTGACCCATTTCATGCAATTATGCTAAAGCAAATGAACCAAATGTTTGGTTTTGCTGTGTCATTTACACTGCCAAGGTGTTACACCTGAGTCTCACCCTCCATTAAATAGCTGCTCATTTTCAGCAGCCATACGCAACCCACGGCAGCTCTCTGTCTCATAATCAAGTGCCACTGATCCAGTTTCAGATTCTTATGTTTTGTGAGGTCGATTTGCTCAGTTTCTTCTTTCTAATAGGTTGTTTGTGAAACCATTCATTTAATTTCCCAGCCCACAAAAGCCTTGGCCAAAGTGCTTTGTGCTGAAGGAATCAGTGAGTTAATCAATGAGAGCTTCAAAAGATGATGTCATAATAAGTTTTAAGAAGGATAAAGCAGTTAATCGTTAAGCCAGCAAATCCTTAATTCTTTGCACACAGCTGCACTCTGAATTTGCATGGCATTGCAGCAGCCCTGTACCTTTAGCATTAAAGCCGGTTCTCAGTTACATGGATCAAACTTCCATCGGATTCAAAGGGAGTTTCACCTAAGCAAAGACGAGCAGAGTTTATCCTGTTGATGCTTATTCCCTTTAAGCTAATGCCATGCCCTGAATTTCACTCTGGCGGAAAAAGAGTGCTCCAAGCTGGGAAAGAATGGCTGAGCTGCTTTTTAAATCCATGGGCTGAAATGTTGTTGCCAGAGTATGAAGCAGAAAAAAAGCAGTTGCGGAGAGCCTGCTCTTTATTGACTTATTGAATATCTGATTTTCCTCCATCACTGTTATAACATCAGTGTCAGCAGGAGGGGAATCCATTTTCTAAACTGTGTTCCACTGCTTTGGATAAGAGTATTCATTAACATTATTCCCTCTTAAAATATGCCCTCTTTGGTGGGAAGGACTGATATGCAGAGCTGGTGGTCTTGTGTCAAACAGTGCTTAAAATAAGTCATGGCTTACTGAATACATTTGTTAGATGTATATACCGTATGTACTCGAGTATAAGCCGACCCAAATATAAGCCAAAGCACCTCATTTTACCACCAAAAAGCCCTGGGAAAACAGATTGACTTGATTATAAGCTGAGGGTGGGAAATACAGCAGCTACTAGTAAGTCTATATAAATAAAAACTAGCCGTCCCCTGCCACGCGTTGCTGTGGCCAACATGGGGGTTCTTTGTGGGAGGTTTGGTCCAATTCTATTGTTGGTGGGGTTCAGAATGCTCTGTGATTGTAGGTGAACTATAAATCTCAGCAAATACAACCCCCAAATGTCAAGATTCTATTTTCCCCAAACTCACATTTGGGCATATTGAGTATTTGTGTAGAGTTTGGTCCAGATCCATCATTGTTTGAGTCCACAGTGATCTCTGGATGGAGGTGAACTACAACTCCAAAACCAAAGGACACTGCCCACCAAATCCTTCCAGTATTTTCTGTTGGTCGTGGGAGAACTATGTGCCAAGTTTGGTTCAATTCCATCGTTGGTGGGGTTCAGAATGCTCTTTGATTGTAGGGTGAACTATAAATCCCAGCAACTACAACTCCCAAATGACAAAATCGATTTTTTTTTAGTGGACATACATTGGGTTGTTAGGTGTCTGGTGTCCAAATTTAGTGTCAATTTGTCCAGTGATTCTTGAGTTATGTCAATTCCACAAACGAACAGTACATTTTTTATTTATATAGATGTAATGTTAGTTTGTGGGATTCTCATAACTCAAAAACCGCTGGACGAATTGACACCAAATTTGGACACAATACACCTATCAGGCAACGAGTGACCATCACTCCTAAAAACATTGAAAAACACAGTGGAAGGGACTTAATAAGGCAAAAAATTAAAAATTGCAAAACAATGCATGAGCAAACACACATATACACAAATATAAACACACAAAACACATATAGACAGACTGGGCCACAGCAACACGTGGCAGGGGATGGCTAGTTTCAAAATAAAAATAGATACCAATGAAATTACATTAATTGAGGCATCAGTTGGTTAAATGTTTTTGAATATTTACATAAAACTGTAATTCAAGATAAAACTGCCCAACTCTGATTAAACCATTATTCTAACCTTCTTCAATGTAAATGTGCTTACGTATCCTTCCATAATAATAAAGTGAGTAAAATAATAAATGTAATAAAAATAATAATAATAGAGAAAAATAATGGAAATGTAATAATAAGAGTAACAATAGAGTAAAATAATAAATGTAGTAATAATAGAGAAAATAATAAATATAATAATAACAATAAAGTAAAATAATAAATGTAATAAAATAATAGTAATAGAGTAAAATAATAAATATCCTTGTCTCAAATATAAGCTGAGGGGGACTTTTTTAGCCTAAAAAAGGGCTGAAAAACTAGGCTTATACTTGAGTATATACAGTCCTTATTATATTGCGAATAGCAATGGAGGACTGTATAGAAAACCAGAAATCCCGGAGCTATAGAGAAAAATGGAAGGGATATTTAAAACAAGAAAATATAAAATCACAGTAACATTGAACCTCCCTTCTTCCCATTCTTTCTCTTCTGTCCACCCAACTGGTCATTCTGTCTATTCTCCATTTCCTCATTCCTTCCCATTCTTTCTTTTCCTTTCTTCCACTTTAAATATTGTATATTTGTTCTCTCATAATTTGTTGTAGGGATTTTTTTTTAAGTACGAGAGGGCCCTGTGACCTATTTAAAAGGCAAATTGCTTCTAAGAACATAGTTCATGTCTGTAGTTCAGAGAAGGGATAGACTGGGAAGGTTAGTGGGCCAAGGGTCACAAAAAAGCCTTAAGAAATCGCATATGGTCACAGAGCTGTGCTTTGTCCATCCCTGATTTATGGATACAGGCCTGTCACATGTAATTAATTATATTGAAGCTTTTTTTCTTTAAAAAAATCTTAAGCATATCTAAAATGTACATTGCTTTCTTTGGTATAAAAACCTCCCTAGCTTGTTAACAAGATGTATCTACGTTAGCAGAAATAGAAAAAGCAACGTAGTAAACATTCATGCAGTGCAGCCAAATTAATTGCAATAAGCTAAGCATTCTCACACGCGTATGTGATTTTTTTAAAAAAAGATCTTAATCTGGTGTGGAAATAATGGATAATTGTGGAGGCATTATAAATTAATGGTGAAGGTTCAGACAAGGACAACAAGGATGATAAGCGGAATACAGGACAAAAAATACAAGGAAAGGCTGAGAGAGCTGTAAATATTGAGCATGGTGATTAGATCATGATGTGAATAAACATAACAGTTTAAATAATGTACCAGTAAGGCCTTCTTGCAGACCACCATGAGAATTGGGGGGGGGGGGGGCTGAAGCCCCTTAACCCCCCCCCCCCCCAGCTACATTCCTGAACAGAGAAGTGGAGGCATCTAAATTCTCTATTGCTATGGAGAGTAGATCCAGGTCTAATGGTTTGAAGCTATAAAACAATAAATTTTAATTGAATCATTGGAAAAAATCTATTAACAGCAAGAGCTGTTTTCTAGCAGTCGGCTAGAGAGGTGGTGGGGTATCCTATTTTGGCAATTTTCACAAAAAAAGGGGGGGAGGGAAGGACAGCTCTCTGCTGGAGATGCTTTAGCTTGAGATCCTGCACTGAGTAGGAGTTACACTCGATGTCCCCTGAGTCTCTTTCCATTCAGAAATTCTACAAAGATGGGGAAATTTCTAAAATTGATTTCCCAAATATCATTTGCATTCAAGTGTTGGAAGTAAAAAGTAGAGTTTTCTTGTTATTCCTGCCCCCAAATGCTGGTATTAAGGAAATGATTGGCATTGGTTCCTCAAATTAAGAGGTAATGTCCTTGTACCGTGTTATTTCCAAGGTCTGTGCTACTGTCAGATTAATTAGAAGGCTGCAGAGCCTGGTGCAGGGAGCTCAAACAAAAAGGCTGCAGTGGATGAGTGGACTAAAAGTGGGCCGAGATCCAGTTATGGATCCCACCCTGAAGTTTGAAAATGCCTCTTTGTTGAAAATACACAGATTGTCTGAATGTAATATTATCACAGAGAAAAATATGGAATGCACACACATGCACAAACATGTTTCACTTTTGCGGACTTTTTTGTAGTTCAGTTATACGTGTTAGTAGATACACCATTATGTTAAATGCAGAGTACAGTTTGAGATCACTTTCTTTTTCACACTGTTGGGGTGCAGTACTCTGCAACATATCAGAACCACTACACATGAGCAGGAAAGATGCAAACCTTTTGGGAATTAAAGGGAACTAAAAAATGAGAAAGGACTTTTATTGCTGTCCACAGATGTTTTCTGTCTCTTCAGCTGTCATATAAGATGGCACTTTGCAGAATGAGGGAAACTGCCCCAGTGAGCGCTGTCACAGTGCTATCTGCGTATAGTGGTTCTGATCCAGACTTGCTATTCTGATCCAGACTTGGGGGTGGTGGAGATAACTAAAACTAGGGAATATCCAATGAACTACACAGGCAAAATAAGAAATCCATCTCAAGATGCTGAAAATGTTTTTTTTTAATTGTCAGAAAGTGCTCTTCCACTAATAAACCATCTTTTGAGCATCTTGAGATGAGTGTCATACTCATTCTGATCCAAATTGAGCATCTGCACATTTTTGAAAGCTAAAAAAAAGGCTTTTCATGTTTTGTATTTAACATTGTGATAATTTAACTCCAAGTTCACAAGGTTTGATTGTTTTAAAACAAAATGGTAGCTGTTTTCCTGTGTGTCCTCCTGCCTTGAACAGTTGAGAAATCTGGAAAGATTTGCAGAAGGAACCCCCCTGTTATTTTCCTACCCTGAGAAGGTTCTGTGAAAGCATAGAGGCATTTTCAATTTAGTTGTTGAAATTATTGGCAGATTACATATTTTGGCACATAGGTCTTGATTGTTTCATTGCAAAATAGAGCAAGGTTGCAATGCACATACCGGGCAGAGCCCAGCAATTTGCAGCACTGCTGTTTTCTGTCTCTAGCGCATAACTTAATTATGTACACATCATTGACCGAAAGATGCTGAATGTGCTGTGAACTCTGTCAGCAATTCAGTCATTACTTGTGTGCACTCCGAGGATGCAGTGAAGGATATAAAATAGTCCACTCAAGCAGTATCCCCTTCATTAAGGGGATTTAGGACTTTATCGCATGAAGGAGGCAAGCCATCACTGAAGCAAAACTGTGGCATGACAACATGTGCATCCCTATCACATAGCCTGTGCAACCTGCTGCCGATCTGGCTCTTCCTCACAATTAGAATCAAATAATTATAGAATAGGAGGAAACCATAAGGGCCATCCAGTCCAACTCCCTGCCATGCAGGAAAATAGAAGACAACTAACCCCAGCAGATGACCATGACAGGCAAAACAGCTGCCAATTCTGCAACATTTCCATTATGTACATTGTGCGGTGAGGCCATTCTGCTTCTCTGCTGGCATATCAGCACTGAAGTGATGTCAGGAGATAGGATTCTCTTCCTCTCCCGCTTCCCACCCATGCTGTTCCCAAGATAGCAGTTATTTATTCTATTTTTTATTTCTATTTTATTTATTTATTATTATTATTATTTATTTATTTAAAATATTTATATTCTGCCCTTCCAACCCCAAAGGGGACTCAGGGCAGAGCACAGCATATACACGTTAAACATTCAATGCCGGGACACAAATTCACATGATGCATAAACATTAAAAACATTTATCAAAATATTAAAATACACATTTTAAAACTGTCCTAGTTATCCACGTCAAATCAATTGGCCTGGTCATCTTTCCTATTGCCGCTTTATTGCCCTGTCCCAAAAGCTTGGTCCCACAGCCAAGTTTTTACCATCCTTCTAAAGGACAGGAGGAAGGGGGGCGACCTGATCTCACCAGGAAGAGAGTTCCATATCCGGGGAGCAATCACCGAGAGTGGCCCTGTCTTTCGTCCCCACCAATTGTGCCTGTGACAATGGCAGGACGGAAAGCAGGGCCTCCCTGGAGGATCTTAATCTCCCCAATGATTATAGGGGGAGATGCGTTCGGACAGGTAATTTGGGCCAGGCCCGTTTAAGGCTTTATAGGCCAAAGCCAGCACTTTGAATTGTGCCCAGTAGCAAACTAGCAGCCAGTGGAGCTGGCGTAACATGGGAGTTGTTTGCTCCCTGTATGCCGCCCCAGTTATTAACCTGGCTGCCTCTCATTGGACTATTTGAAGCTTCCGAGCAGTCTTCAAAGGCAACCCCACGTACAGTGTGTTGCAGTAGTCTATCCTAGATGTAACCAGAGCATGGAACACTGTAACCAAGTCTGACTTCCCAAGGTACGGGCGCAGCTGGAATTGCGAAACTGCTTAAAACAATTAAAAAAAATACACCCCCTCCCAAACTAAGGTTCTGGTTGCACTGCCTCTTTGATTGACTTAGTAATGTAAGGGACCCCAAATCTGGGCCCCTATTGAAGGTCCGGTTACGGGAGGCACACAGATGATCAGGAGTAGATCAAAAGCAAGGTTTATTCCATCTTGACCATAAGGAGACGGATCAGCCGTACTGCACACGCAGGTCACAGTACTTGAAAAAGTTGCCGTGCCCCCACACCCTTTAACCACACATTATATAGGTTTTTCTTATCTATCAAGATTTTACTATACATGTTTTCTGGGGCAAATTCAGCCAAATATCTGTTGCCACTTAAGTCCAAGCTGTTCAGCAAGCCCTACCTTCACGGCTAGCTTATTGATTGCAGAACATGCAATTTCTCGGAGCATTTCCACCCTGCGGTTGACGTGTTGCTCCTTCTCTGCAGGGAGGGGTACCTTCTTCCCATTTTGTTACCAAAGCAAATTTACTACAGGCTTCAGCCTCCTTCAGGAAATCTGATTCATGGGTCTGCAAAAGTGTCCCTGACCACGATAAAAAACAAAGAATCTTGTGGCACCTTAAAGACTAATGCATGCATTTAATGTCAAGCTTTTGAGGACTGAAACCAGTGTACCTGATCAAATGGGCTGCAGCCTATGAAACCTTACTCCACATTCTGCCAAGATCTTTTGTGGTTTTTGCTGACACAGACAAATGCAGTTACCTTCCTGAAAACCCTTTCATCACATATAATAAGAGAATAGAGTGGCTGGAAGAGGGCTGCAGCCCTTGTAAACAGCTACGGCAATTGTCCTGTGCGGTTTGCACTGAAGCGAAACGGAAAGCTGTTGCTATGCAGGCGGGCAGATATATAACATGAAAAAAACAAACAAGGGATCCTTGCCTGACCTTTGCTTATTTGCCACTTTGCCTCTAGTTTTCTGCTTAGTGGACACATTAAAACACATTCAGACCAGCTGGGATGGTAGAGTAAAACTGTGAAAAGCATCATCTCGCCCAGCACATGACTACACCACAACTGAATTGGAGTGTGTTGTTTGTGCCTTGAGCATGATCTGATACAGCTGAGTATACATTTTAAAGCATATTTTAAATGTTTTTCAGAAGTAATGTTTACCACTCCCCTCCATTTGATTTTTCTATACTTTGTTGTACTAGAACTGGCATTGTTGCTGCTTTATAGATATAGGATACTTAACACCAGAAAGATTATACACATTGTTTGTTTCATAATTCCTTACACCACCTAGAGTCAATACATGATAGAAGTATCTTTGGCAGCAATTACAGCTGTGAGTCTTCTTGGGTCTCACCTGTCAGCTCTGCACATCTGGATTTTGATTCCTTTTTTGACCATTCTTCTTGATAAAATTGCTCAAAGTCTACAAAGCTCCCGGTGGTGCAATGGTTAATCCCTTGTGCTGACAGGACTGCTGACCAAAAGGTTAGCGGTTTGAATCCGGGGAACAGGGTGAGCTCCCGTCTTTCAGCTCCAGCTTCCCATGAGAGAAACCTACCACAGGATGGCATCCCCTAGGCCAGGGGTTCTCAAACTTTTAAAACAGAGGGCCAGGTCACAGTCCCTCAAACTGTTGGAGAGCCGGATTATAATTTGAAAAACAACATGAATGAATTCCTAAGCACACTGCATATATCTTATTTGTAGTGCAAAAAACACTTGAAAGCAATACAATAATTAAAATGAAGAACAATGTGGAACAAGAAACTAATATATATATATGCAACAGAACTGAAGGAAAACTGAAGGTATACCACTCCAAAAAAAATTGTCCCACATGCATAAAAATACCTCTGATAAGTGTTGGAAAGAGTGCCAACAAGTAGGCACTTTTTACCACATGTGGTGGACCTGTAAGGAAATTACGAAATATTAGACACTGGTCCATGAGGAGGTGCAATTTTTTTTGAAAAGGACATTTTAAAAAAAAAACCCAGAATATTACTTACTAGGCTTTACAGATTTGGAATTACAGCTTAATGAAAATGAAGATAAACTATTTACATATATTACTACAGCGGCAAGAATAACCTTAGCAAAATATTGGAAACAGGATAAAATCCCAGAAATTGACTTATGGTTGGAAAAGGTAAGAGAAATAAGAGACATGGATGAATTAACTTTTTTAAAAAAGAATACCGGGAAATCGATAAAGAGGACTGACTGGGTCCTCTTCTGTGACTATGATAAACTGAGAAGAGAACAAGAGAAAGATGTTTTTTGAGAAATGACTAGAAAATAATTAAGACTAAAAAACCCGAAGACGGAATGGAAGTCAGTTTTACTTTTATTTTTATTTTATTATTATTATTATTTCTTTTTAATCTTTATTATTCCTACTTTTCTATCTCCTTCTAAATATTCCCCCTCTTTCCCTGTAATTCTTTATAACTTCAATAAAAATTATATATATAAAAATGAAGAACAATGTTAACAAATATAAACTTATTAGTATTTCAATTGGAAATGTAGACCTGCTTTTGGCTGATGATATAGGATTGTTGTGGTTGTTGTTGCTGTGTGCTTTCAAATCATTTCAGACTTAGGTTGACCCTGAGCGAGGGCCGGGTAAATGACCTTGGAGGGCCGTATCTGGCCCCTGGGCCTTAGTTTGGGGACCCCTGCCCTAGGCAATGTCCTTGCAGACAGCCAATTCTCTCACACCAGCAACGACTTGCAGTTTCTCAAGTTGCTCCTGACACAACCACCCCCCTTCCCCCCCAAAAACAAAAAAGCAATTTTATGGGATTTTTTTTAGAAACAGAGTTTCAGGTATTTCTACAGATTCAAAGACATTCAAGTCCTCAGTTCTTGTGGGTTTTTTCGGGCTATATGGGCATGTTCTAGAGGCATTTCTCCTGACGTTTCGCCTGCATCTATGGCAAGCATCCTCAGAGGTGAGGTCTGCTGGAGCTGGGAGGATGCTTGCCATAGATGCAGGCGAAACGTCAGGAGAAATGCTTCTAGAACATGGCCATATAGCCCGAAAAAACCCACAAGAACTGAGTGATTCCAGCCATGAAAGCCTTCAACAATACATTCAAGTTCTTGTTTATAGCCCCTCGATTGTTATTTTAACCAAGTGTCTAGGGTCATTGTCTTGCAGGAAGATGAACTTTTGTACCATTCTTATAGGTTAAAACAGGTTTTTCTGTAGAATTGCTCTTTACTTGACTTCATTCATCTTTACCTTTATCCAGACAGTTTCCCCGAGGAAAAGGATCTCCACAATGTCATGCTGTCACTGCCATGTTTTTCCATAGGGCTGATGTTCTCGGGGTTATAGGAATGTTGACTTTGTATGGTAAGATGTATTTTTCAGTAAGGCCAAAGCCTTCACTTTTAGTTTCATCAAACCAGAAAATTGTTATTCGCATGTTCTCTGTTTCCTACATTTTTGAATAAACTCCAAATAACCTTTGATATAGATTTTTTTTTCCAACAGTGGCTTTTTGTCACTCTTCTATAAAGGCAACCTCTGCAGAGCATCAGGATGATAGTTGTCTCATAGGCAAGTTTCACCCATCTCAGATGTGGACCTCTCCGGTTCCTTCAGAGTTACCATTTGCCTCTTGGTTCCTTCTCTCACTAATGCCTCTTTATCTGTTCAGTCAGCTTTGGTAGATGACCTTCTCTAGGCAGTGTTGTGGCCGAACCATATTCTTTCTATTTTAATATTAGGGATTAATAGTGTGTCTCTATGATTTGGGGCTTTGTTTTTCTCCCAAGAAATGGCACATGTTGGATTTTTAGTCTCAGGTGTCAAAATAATAGATACTGTGCTTGACTTGGAAACCAGGGAAGAGGAAACTTGATATTTAATGTTCCCGTTTTTAGAATAAAGGTCTTAGACTTCCCCTAAGTGTGCAGTATGGATTCATGGGATGGATAAAGGTAAAGGTAAGGGTTTCCCCTGGACATTAAGTCTAGACGTGTCTGACTCTGAGTGGTGGTGCTCATCTCCTTTTCTAAGCCAAAGAGCCGGCATTATCCGTAGACACTTCCAAGGTTATGTGACCGGCATGACTGCATAGAACGATGTTACCTTTCTGCTGGAACTGTACCTATTGATCTACTCACATTTGCATGTTTTTGAACTGCTAGGTTGGCAGAACCTGGGGCTAACAGAGGGAGCTCACCCCACTCCTCAGATTCAAACTGGCAACCTTTCGGTCAGCAAGTTCAATAGATCAGTGGTTTAACATGCTTCACCATGTTAATAGTGATGGATAGTACCATAGAAAAATAGTCCTAAAACTCAGACAACCACAGCTCCTTCACTTCATGACTAGGGCAGTACAGCTTAAGATAAAAATATCTTCGGCATGCAGCCTTAGATTCACACATAAGCTTATGTTATTGCAACAAGGGCATTTAGTTTTATGAACATCCTATAAATTGTGCCTATGCAACCACATCTCAGGCAGCACAGAGATTACTGCGGCTGACTCTAGTTGGGGAAAGAACTGTATTTTGTCAGCAGTAATCTGTTATGACTTCAGTGCTGGGAAAATGTGCCAACTGGAAGACAGAAGAATTTCCTTGGGAAAATTTGGCTGGCATTTTCTGAAAAGGCTGTCAGACAGTGAGCGCACAGAGGTGACCTCTCAGATCAAAGAGATGAATGGCAGGAAACAGAAAGATGTCATTTTTTTTCTGCCCAAGGCTTAAGAAGTACAATTTAATTCAATCCGCTAACTTAAAATGGAATGTTCTAATTCTAAAGTTTGTTGGCAGGCAGGATTGGTAGACACAGTTCTGGTCACCTGGCAAAGGGTGTATACGTCCCCTCCACTATTGGAGACAGTGCGTAGGGACGCTCTAATGCACACCTTCCTCTGCTAGATATCTGGTCCATTGTGAGGAGAAAATGCTAGATTCAATTAAGGCCCTGTCTACATTGCCATTATAATGCAGATTTGACTGCATTATATAGTTAATGTAGACTCATATAGTTTAATGCATTGAGCTGGATTATATGAGCATATAATACTATCCACTTCATTATAATGGCAGTGTCAATGGGACCTGAGTCTTTGGTTAGATTCAGCAAAGTTCTCCTTGTGTTCTGGTATCAGCTGTTACATTGGCCCTCACTATTCCAGATCATGCAAATATAGTATTAGCATTAGTTGAAGCCTATCTAATTTTTGAAAATGTGAGAAATCTTGCAAGTCTTTATACCAGGGGTCCTCAAACTAAGGCCCGGGGGCCAGATACGGCCCTCCAAGGTCATTTACCCAGACCTCACTCAGGGTCAACCTAAGTCTGAAACAACTTGAAAGCACACAACAACAACAACAATCCTATCTCATCAACCAAAAGCAGGCCCACACTTCCCATTGAAATATTAATAAGTTTATATTTGTTAAAATTGTTCTTCATTTTATTTATTGTACTGTTTTAAAGTTGTTGGGTTTTTTTGCACTACAAATAAGATATGTGCGGTGTGCATAGGAATTCATTCTTTTTATTTTTCCAAATTATAATCTGGCCCTCCAACAATTTGAGGGATTGTGACCTGGCCCTCTGTTTAAAAAGTTTGAGGACCTGTGCTTTATACATTGTTCTTGTGTGTCAAAATACTATTTTTGTTGAAAAAAATTATATCTATAGATTAAAATGGTTTTAAAATCTTTTAAAGAGAGGAATGGTTCACTCTGGATCTGCAGATACAATAAGAAAGTTACATTAATTAACCCTTTGATTTAGATTTCCTCCAGAATGTAAGAAGAAGGGTTAATGGACCTGTTAAGCAAATAGTGTTCAGAGCACCTTTGGAAGACTCCTCTGAGCTGTGCCTAGTTCAGTAGACATGCCATTCCGTGAGAGGAGACACTCTCATATAAGCTATAACAATTGGCAGTCTTAACGGGGAGACTAATGGGTCAGGGAGCCTGAATCCCTTGAAGGTTGAATTCAGGTCATGTTTGAAGCACAGCTGGATACCCAATGCCCATGGAAGACTGCTCTTCCATGGCCTGCTTTATGTTTGCTAAGTGGGCAAACTGCTAACAATCACTGACCTGAAAGAAAAATATATATAACTGTGGTACAGTTGTAGGCTGTCCTTGCTGTAAAATATTATTTCTTAAAATATACATTCCAGGATGCTTTCTCTTTTTTTGCTTTTGCAGAAGAACATAGAAATGAAATGTGACGATGTGAGGCACTGCAATTAACTTCATTGCTTTTTTTATCTCACCCGCTTCCCTTATTCATCACACAATAACCAAGAGAGCTTCATACAATATCACATTTGTTGCAGACAGCTTGAAAGCAGCATCTGGGTTCTTTTTACATTCAAAACGGGGTCAATCCTGACTGCAGGCCTTCCTTTTTGATAACGCCGTTTGGGGAATTCAGCTTCCTTTACCCAAAAACGATATTAGGTTCTGAAATGTCTATGAAGCCTTTTCCTTTGGACAAAATGCCCTATTTGCTGGAACTAGCCCAGTGTGTGTTCCAGGTCTGTGGGAGCAAGATGTAGGTGTCTTTGCCCAGGGCAAGACTTTCAGATAATCCGGCATCAAAAACACTGGGACATCACATGTGACTTCTTTCTTGTGTCCTTTATGAAATATAATAAAAGCAAGTAAGGAGAAAAGAAAATACTATTAAGGTAACAATTCTGAAGGCACATTCTGTACCTTGTGTGTTTGAGCAATTTAGGATGAAGAAAGTCATCACATTATGAAGTATGGGAAAAGTGGTTTTTGGCACACCTTCACTGCATGCCAACACACTAGTCTTTAGGTCAGATAATATGTTTTCATTTCCACCACACCCACCGTATCTGGCTGTTTTTATTCTTAGAACAGTTTTCTTAACCCTAAGATTTCATTCCTTTCTCCAAAAGTAATTTGAGGCGTAAAGGGATCACTGGGTTTGACTGCTTTGCAGCTGCATTCACAGTTCTACAAAACTGTAGCCCTCACAACCTCTAAGGATGCTTGCCATAGATGCAGGCAAAATGTCAGGAGAGAATGCCTCTAGAGCATGGTCATATAGCCCGAAAAAACCTACAACAACCCAATGATTCTGGCCATGAAAGCCTTCGACAATACAATTCTACAAAATATTGAAATAACTAAGTGTTTCATTATGGCTGATTTAAATTAACAAGAAAAACATTTCAAATAATTAAAATTAAACAAGTTTACTAATAGATTGTTATCACAAAGTGCCCAGATTTCCAACTAATCAGAGGTTTTATGTAATCTGGAAGCAAAATTCAAAGTATTTGGTCATGCAACACACGGTCACCACAGAACATTATGTGCTTGAGACAGATTTTTGTCTGGCTGACTCTTTGCCAGACTGTGTACTTGAAGGTTATTGTAACCTTGCAATAGCAAGGGCTGGTGGGTACTCAGACAAAATATTCTTTTCTACAGTAAATGTCTAATGAATGTGATTGAATAGAATCATAGAAATGGAAAAGACTTCAAGGACCATCCAATCCACCCCCCCCCCACCCCGCCATGTGGGAATACACTATCAAAGCACTTTGATTTTCACCTGCATAAATAGGAGCATGGTGTCTAGATCCAGGGAAGTCATGCTACCTGTCTGTTCTGCCTTGGTCAGACCACACCTGGAATACTGTGTACAATTCTGGGCATCACAATTTAAGGGAGATTATGACAAGCAGGATTGTGTCCAGAGTAGGGCAACTATAATGATCAAGAGTGTGGAGAACAAGCCCCATGAGGAGTGGCTTAAAGAGCTGGACATATTTATCCTGCAGAAGAGAAGTCTGAGAGGAGACATGATGGCCATGTATAAATATGTGAGGGACAGTCATAGGGAAAAGGGAGAAGGGAGCAATCTTGTTCTCTGCTGCCCTGGAGACTAGGAGGTGGAACAATGCTTCAAATTACAGGAAAGGAGATTCTACCTGAAAAGGGGAAGAACTTCCAAACTGGTAGAACTGTTCGGCAGAAACATATACAGAAGATTTTCTGTATATATTTCAGATTTCAATCTTAATGTCAAAAATACATAGTATGATTTTACATAGGATTTGTGCTACATTCGAACAGTAAAGACAAATATCACTTAAGTAAAATAAACATTAAATATTAAATAACCAGAAAAATAAAATAAGGTGTAAACACTAAACTAATCTGGGAATCTGCTATTGCCACACATCCAATGAAGTAGTTTAAAACCAGTATAAAAAAAGATTAGGACTATGTACGTGCCTCGGAATGTGGTGGAGACTCCTTCTTTGGAGGCTTTTAAACAGATGCTGGATGGCCATCTGTCAGGGGTGCTTTGAATGTGGTTTTCCTACTTCTTGACAGGGAGTTGGACTGGATGGCCCATGAGGTTTCTACCAACTCTGTGATTTGATGATTCTATGACTTCTGACAAATGGCCATCCATCCTGTGCTTAAAAACCTCCAAAGAAGGAGATTGCAGAGAGTTCTACTATTCAGCAGTGCTCATCATGAAGACATTTTTTCCTATTATTTAAGTGGCATATTGTTGCATGTAATTTCAATCCATTGTTCCATGTCTTAGTATTTGGAGCAGGAAAAAATAAGCTTCCTCCCTCTTCAATATGTCATCTTGTGAAATGTTTAAACATAGCCATCATGTCACCTTCTAGCCTTTTCTTCTCCAGTTTAGAATACACAACTCCCTAAACTGCTCCTCTTAGGGCTTGGCTTACAAACTTTGACCATTTGGTCACCTTCTCTGGAAATGTTCCAGTTTGTCAATATCCTCCTTGAATTGTGGTGCCCAGCAACGAGCACAGTATTGAGGTCTGACCAAAGCAGAATAAAATGATCCTATTACCTCCCTTGCTTAAGACACAGTACTACTATTGGTGCAGCCTAGAATCACATAACTATCCATAATTTGAGATGCCTCCAGATTTTCCATTTATTTAATTATTTGTTTATTAATTTTGTCAGAAACAATAGAAATAGAGAAGAAACAAAAGTGTAAAGCAAAAATACAAAAATATACTCGTATGAAAATACATTATAAATTACATAAAACTATAAACTAAAGCAAACCCTTGCCATTTGTGAGTCTGGCTTTTGCGCATATGATTATTTATGGGTTTGATTAAAATGCTATCTCTAGGAATCTCCAGTGCAATTTGTAGTCAACTTTTGCCAGAAGCCACGCTGGAGACCTAGAGAGAAGACCTCTATGCAGTGTTATAAGGGGTATATAGAACATACATGAATTTTATGTTTAGACTTGGATCCAAGCTCCACAATATGTAATCACGAGTATTCCAAAATTTAAAAAATCCAAAACAATTCTGTTCTCAAGCATTTTGGATAAGGGATACTCAACCTGTATTGAGGAAAAGACCTTGTTATATTCCCTCATATGGAATGCTTGCTTTTATAGTTTCATTAATAAGCAGTTACCCATGTTTAGGTCCTTGGAACAGTCACTCTAGTCCAGTGGTTCTCAACCTGGGGTCCCCAGATGTTTTTGGCCTTCAACTCCTAGAAATCCTAACAGCTGGTAAACTGGCTGGGATTTCTGGGAGTTGTAGGCCAAAAACATCTGGGGAACCCAGGTTGAGAACCACTGCTCTAGTCAGTCCTCTTTTACAGAAAACTGGTAAGCTGTTGGCTTTCATGGATCTACTTGAAAGTCTGAAGGTGCTATCCAAGGTACTGAATCTGACTTACAAATCAGTTCTGGTGCCCCAGATAGTTCCTTTAAATATGACACTAAAACCAGGGTCAACTCACTGACATGGGAGTCACCAACCAGCAGTGTTACTGTTGTTTTTAAAAATCAGTAATTCATCTAGGACAGGTAATACAGTACATTTCTACACAATTTGAGACTCTTGTTTCATTTATATTGTGTACTAGTGTATAAACCTGGCATTTCCTGGTTGTTGGAGGGGACGCTGCCCCTCTGTTTTCCTCTCTTCTTCCTCTTTCTTTCCTTCTCTCTCCTTATACTGTACCTTTTCCCCCTTCCCCTCATACTCATGTTATTTTTCCCCCAGTGACATCAAAGAGAGCAACAGCCAATCCTTCACATAGCAACAGCCAATCCAATGACATCACAGAGGGCCAACCACCTTTCCGGTGCAGACAGACAGACAGACGTACTTTGACTTTAATATAGATAGAAAGATGAGGAAGGCATGACACAGTCATATCATTCAGCTGAATTCAGGCCAGTGATCTAGCGGTGAAAGGCTCCATATCACATCAGCTGCTGAAACCTCTAGCAGTCTCAGCTATATAGTTTGTGTATTATATATATATATATGTATATGCACAACACTTACCAGACAGTGGCCCCCCTTTTTTTCTCTTCTTCTCCAGAATAGCTGCTCTGTACTGAAATAACAGTCTGCCACATACAAATGGAGCTTCCAGATGAGAATGTCATTGCCTAATCGGGAGAAACATATTCAGGTCAAGTGCCAGATGCAGTTATGCAGGGAAATAGTGTAGGTCCTTGCAGCCTTTGGGGAAGGAGCATAATACCAAACTGGTAAAGAAGAATGGTGAGGCATCTGCAGAAATTTGAAGAAAGCTTTCAGTAGATACTTTTACTATATTGCACCCCATAGTCATTGATTTCTGAGTCCTGGAGTGAGAGTTAATTGAGCACACCGCATTTCAGCAGGCAGCTTCGTGCTTTAACAGCACTTTGCAAAATATATTTGGTGCATGGAAGGAGAACCCATGACCAAAGTACATAGTTGCAGTGAACATAATGGTATATTTATACTGTTTTGGTATTGTTCATATAATCAAAATGAGCACTTAAAAAAATTCCAATTGATGACGGGATTCAAATACAGAGTGTGTGAATACTTGGTAGTCAGCTGCCTCATCATAAAATTATTTATTTAATTTATATCCTATTTTAAATAATAATAATAATAATAATAATAACCTTTTATTTATATCCCATCACCATCTCCCAGGAGGACTTGGGGCAGCTCACAAAACACTCAAAGTGTGACATACAAAATACAACAAGTGCAAAACAAAACATATGAGTAGACAATAAACAATCAACACAACATCATAAATTCACAGTACCCCCTGGTAAAAACAATAAAATACAGCAATTGCTGTAGATATAATAATAATAATAATAATAATAATAATAATAATAATAATACTTTATTTATACCCCACCACCATCTCCCCAAGGGACTTGGAGTGGCTTACAACACATCAGTAAAAACAACAAGCAATAAGCAAATAAAAATACAATTAATATAACCCACATATCAACAATAACACACAAAGATTTAAAAACCTATGGCCGGGCCAGATGTAATAGTTAAAATTTAAAAAAAAACAAACGCTGGGCATGAACAGAGGTAGGATGTATCTAGGAGGAGGGTTTTAAACGAAATGTAGGGAGAGCAACCCAATGGGTAATTAAAGTGCTTCTCAGGATATTTTGCAGGGGTTTGTTTCCTTTATTCAGGGAAGACACACCAGAATAGCAGTATTCTGTCTCAGAAGTATAAACTGCTAATAAATAATCTAAAGATCCTCATATGTATTAGAGAGTGTAAACATGGTGAAAGCTTGATGGAAAAGCCAAGTCTTTAATTGTGTGCGGAAGGTTTGGAAGGTGGGGGTAGCTTGATCTCCCTCAGGACGACATTCCAAAGCTGGGGGGCCACCACCAAGATAGCCCTCTCCCTCATCTCCACCAACCACACTTGAGATGGATGTGGGACTGAGAGGAGGGCCTCCCCGGTAGATCTTAAAGCCTGTGCTTGTTCATAAAAGGAAATGCAGTCTCAAAGATACATTGGACCTGAAATGTATAGGGCATGGGATCCAAGGTAGTTCAAAAAGCTAAAACGAGATAAAGCTAAACATTTGTTGATAAAGAAGTTAACATGCAATTGATACTGTATTAAAATGGCATTAATTTAGCAAAGTTATAATCATTGAAGCCATTATTAGTGCCTAACAGGAATGAATACTTATTTACCCTTTGAGATAAAATTAATGGTATAGTGTTAAACCATAATGGAGAAGAGAGCAGGGGGTGCACTCAGCTGAGAAAGCAAATTCATTTCCCAATATCTCTGATGAATAGGAATGCAGTGAACAGAACTGGGAAGATCCTCTGCTCCAGGCCCAGACAGTTCCAGTAGAATAGACAGCACCAGTTCAGTAGAGTGCAGTGAGATATGCTCATATTTATCTTTTTATATTGATCACTAGTGTAGTTTTAATTTTGTTATCTTTATTCTTATCATGGCAGAGTAAACAGCTGGAAGGCAAAAGCTTTCCTCTTCAATGGTATAATTCAGTTGATGTCACGAAGCTTCATGGGCATAGAGAAATAATGTGCACGTATATCAGCAAGAATATGTTATGACACAATTTAAATTTCAAACATAAAATTAGAGTAAAACACACATAATTGATTGTGTCCACCACACTGGCCAACCCCTTCCAGTATTTAAGCAGGCCTGACTTGATTATAACCAACCAATCCCCAAGTTTCTGGGTGTGTGAAACAAGGCCCCAAGGAGGTTCTACTCCTCACACTTGGGTCCCAAGGACTTGTCCAGTGAGTGTGTATGTCTGTGCATGCACATGTGTGGACACAAATGGCAAAAGAAGCAGTGAGAAGCAAACTTCCACTGCTTGAAAGGGCTCTAGAGACTATCTACCACATCATACAAGGACCGACCCACTAAAATTTCAGAGGTACATAACAATGAAGCCAGCAAGACAGAGAGACAGACAAACAGCACTAAAGGAGGAGGAAGAGGAGGCAGCAGTAGTGATGGTTGTAATGGTGATATGCAACACCTCCATGCACTCTCTTTCACGGAAGGAGGAGGAAACGTAGTGACAGTAGCAGCAATGGCTCTAGATTTCCCTCACATGCTGCTCCAGAAGAAGGTGGTGATCACGTGTGGACAGCTCATTTTCTTTCATGCTTAGTTCAGAGAAATATTCCAAGCAAAGGATGCCCAGGAGACGTCACTGGGAAAAACACATGTGCTGTGGCAGTGGTGATTTTCTGAGTCCCCTTTCCCACATTTAATTAGCTTCACAAGACATTGAAAAAATAGTTGTGCTCTATATTACCACTTTCTTCTCTTTTTAGTTGTATATAGGAGATCTTAGGGAGATCTAATTTAATAAAGGTATTGTGCTGCTGCCATCTTCCGTGCCTCCTCTTTACACAGCAAGGAGAGTGGAGTTGAAATTTTGCCATACTTCATCCTCTGGCATGCCAGGATGTTTGACTAGGTGGTGTATGTATGTTGGGTATGTGCATGAATCCCACAACATGATGCTAGTATATATTTTACTGCAAAATACATGTATGCTCACCTTGGTGAATAAATGCAGATCATAGTGTTGTCATTAATTGATTTAATTAATAACTACATTTTTACCCCACTCTAACTCAACCCCGAAGGGGACTCAGAATGGCTTCCAGATTGGCAGTATTTAATGTCACGTTAAATGTAAAACATACAAATGACAATACACATTAAAATCATAAAAAGTCATAAAACAATGGAATATAAATACTTTACATATACTGTTAAATATACCTCGTAGACTCGAAATCTTAGTCCAGAAGCCGTTCCAAGTTGCATTTCATTCCATTCGCTTCATAGCTGCTTGTTGACCCTGTACTACTCCCCAAAAGCTTGATCCCATAGCCAGGTTCTAACCTTTTTCTTAAAGACAGGAGGGAGGGTGCCGATCTGATTTTGCTAGGGAGGGAGTTCCACAACCAAGGGGGCACCACTGAGAAGGCCCTGTCCCTTGTCCCCACCAACCACATTTGCAAAGAGGGTGGGACCAGGAGCAGGGCTTCCCCAGAAGATTTTAACATCTGGACTGGTTCATAGAGGGAGATACATTCAAACAGGTAAGCTGGGCCAGTGGTGTAAATCCAAAATACTTATTGTCCTGTGCATTCAAAGTCATGATACATGAGTGTCATTGCAACAGATAAGTTGAACTATGCTCATGGCTCTATTTCATAAAAGAATCAGAATATAACATTTTTTAAAAAAAAGATGAAACCCACTGAATAGGACTTTCAAGTCAAACATTCTATCTCTAGCAGACGTCAGCCACGTAAACTGGTTAAGCTGACAAGTAAACTGAAGTTAACTATCAAACCCTTGTATCTATTCATACAGGTTGTCTCAATGCAAGGTAACACACATAAGCAAATGTTACATTCTGGAGGGGAGGCAAGACTAGTCTCCCAAAAGGTCTGCAGTACTAACTGTTGAGGGAAACTTTGTTTAGTTTAAGGTAAGAATTGAATATCCTAATGGAGATAGTCCAGATGTCTGGCTGGCAGGCATCTTGCTTCTCAGAGTGGCCAGCTGGGTTTCCCCAGGCTGTCTGCAGAAGATGGCATCATCTTACTTGTAAACCCACAGCAAGTAGTCCTCACGCACACACTCCCTTTGAGCATGGTGGTTCTATGAAAGAGAGAAGACAAGAGAGAGTAGCTTAATCCACTGGTTCAAAATTCACACTTTGATTCAGTCTCCTCATTTATCAAACAAACTACAATTCTGTATGGAAATGCTGCCATTTTTGTGCAATGTTTTCATGTAATCATAATTGTCTTGTATTTAATCTATGCACCATCATAGTGGAATAGGAGGCAGTGGGTATAGTGGGCTGTTGACGTCCATTAAGTTCAATGAGTGATAGTTTAGTTCTCTTGCTTCTGTTGTTGATACAACTGAACAGTGAGGAGAAGGTTCAATCAGAGTGAACACAGACTTAATGTCTTCCTGGTATTTTGCACCACAGTCTCTGGAAGTCCCAGACAATACGTTATTATGGAATTTGTAATTCAAAACAACTAGAAAGCATCAGGTGATCTATACTCAGAGTAGATGTAACAAATGCGAGTTATTCATTGGTGTCATTTCCATGTCCACAACTCTTTTCTGTGCCAGATGCTTTAAACTGGTATATTTCTACTGAATGGGGTGTATATCAGGGCACACTGACTTAATGGGTTTTACTCATATACTCTAAGTTCCCCAGTTGGGCGTATCTTTAGTATATACTGCACCTTAAAGCATTATAATGCTATGTGTTGTTCTCCCGATAGATCAGTGTTTCTCAACCTGTGGGTCTCCTGGTGCTTTGGCCTACAACTCCCAGAAATCCCAGTTAGTTTACCACCTGTTAGGATTTCTGGGGGTTGAAAGCAAAAACATCTGGGGACCCACAGGTTGAGAGCTACTGCTGTAGATAAACCATTCTTTTCCTTTCTAAAGATATTTCTTTTTTTACTTTTTTATTTAGACTTTCATTTTACCCCCCCACTCAGCTTTCACATTTGTCTCATTTTTCATTTTATAAATAGAATTTAGGGCACCACTATCAGTTTAGATGTATAGCCGTTATGTGTGCCCAAGGATCCTTAGGTACGTAGGATCCTTAAATATCCCTTGGCTATATTCCTTCTGAATATGGTGGATCTGTAAAACCTGGGTTTCCTTCACTTCCAAATCCTTGATAAAATTTCACTTGCCGATTGTTTATGCATGATTTTGGATAAGCGATCACCATTCTTTGTGCCAGCAGCAGGAAGTGATAAAAATAGCTTTTAATTCACTTGTTAGGCTGCTGCAGTAACAACAGCCGAATATGTGTCAATGCTGAGAACGCGAAATGTGCCAGTTTATCATCCTTACTGCATGTATGTCACAACTGAGTGACATTATATGCAGCCTTTGCACTTTTGAGCAACTGCAGTGAGGCATCTTATTCTTGTAATAATCCAAGCTCAGAAACTACAAATTCAAATCAAGCTATTGAAAAAAAAGGCTGCAAATCATTACAATTCTGTAACCCATAAATATATTTTTGAATAAGAAAGTGATCAGCAAACAGGCATCCATTAAAACCAAAAAATGAATATAGCAATGAAGCTGAAGTGTCTTATTTATTTCCATACACAATTGCAGACAATGTTTCTCGGCTCTTCTGATCAATTAAGCAAATACAATTACTGGATAGCTATGACAAAATGGTAGGTGAGTTTTTACTTACCTCATTTGTTTATTTGAAAGCTGTGTGCCAATATATATTTATATATAAAGGTAAGCAGGACAAATAAAAGTAACTTTGCTTCTCCCCAGTCAGACACACATCCTTCTGCTGCTTCTACCACTGTATTTGTGTTAGTATTGGGTATACTGGTGCACTCCATCAAAACAGTGTTTCCAGAGGTGATACCTCAAGATATGCATGCAGGGGACTTACATCAAATTGGTTGGTGGTGTAGCTAGTATAAATTTAACACCACATTTTATTCTGACACCGATAGAGAGGTTTGCCTATTTGATTAATTGATAAGGGCAATATATATATATATATATATATATATATATATATATATATATATATAGCATATTTCTGCTGATAGTTTTTAAATTCTATAAAAGGTGGATAAGCAGAAGGCTAAAAAAAAGAAGTAAAGAGCTTTTAAAGTCGGTTAGATACAGGCTGTACAGAGATTTAATAAGATTGCAATATTAGGCACTGCAAATCATAGTATTTCCTCTTGAAATAAAGATACTTCCCGAAGGAGTATCAATTCTCTCTGTGATGAAGTTAAGAAATTTCATACTCTCCATCATTTCCCAGATGGAAATCAGTACATGTGTGGCCAAGCAACATCTGGATGTGGTCAGTTTAGCAAAGGTGGTTAATGAGTGATAATAGACAAGCCATGAAAGACTACTGCAGTTTGCTTTTGTGTGAGCCTACTGGGAAGGATAACACTTCACTACTTTCCCCCTTGCTGAGCTAACTGAATGTCAAACAAAGCTGTACTAGAGACAAGGCCTTCTCAGTGATGGCCCCTTGCCTGTGGAACTCCCTCCCCATTGAAATTAGATCAGCTTGCCCCTCCAGTCCTTTAGAAAGAAAGTGAAGGCATGTTGTGGGACCAAGCCTTTCGATAGTAATCTGCAATGCAATCATGTGATCTGTAAAACAAGTGGCTATGGAATAGTGCAATTTATGGAACGGCTTCTGGAATATGTCACTATTCATATCCACACAACTGTATAAACCAGAATATCAAGGCAGAAAATCCCACAATATCTGCTTTGAACTGGGTTATCTGAGTCCACACTGCCATGTATTCCAATTCAAAGCAGATCCTGTGGGATTTTATTCAGCTGTGTAGAAGGGGCCTGTATCTCTTAAAAATAATCTTGCATTTTGGGCAGGAACCAAATCCTTTGGAATACAGGCAATTCCTGAATTGCAAACAATCCATAGTTAAAACAGGGTGAGACACTGAAGCTTTATCACCAATCCTTGTTTCCACAGCAAGCCAAATTTTTCAAAATCCAACAATCACAGGGACAGAAAATGAGGGGAAATCTTCTGAACAGGGAAACAGACAGCAAAACAAACACCACAGGGTAGATATAAGCTTTGGATAGCATAGGGAAAGGTTATCACACCTGTTCTCTCTCTGTGTGTGTGTGTGTGTGTGTGTGTGTATACACACACACACACCAAATACAATAGGTGTGATTTGGTAACTCCAACCATGTGTGTGTGTGTGTGTGTGTGTGTGTGTGGAGTTACCAAATCACACCTATTGTGTTTGTGTGTGTGTGTATGTACATGTATGTGTGTGTGTGTATACACACACACACACATACACACACACACACACACACACACACACACACACATGGTTGGAGTTACCAAATAGTCTAAAACATTATTTTGGATCTTTTAAAAACCCAGTGAGATATATAGAAGCAACTATTTCCAACTTTGCTTTGCTTCCTCTGGATGTTTCTGAAACCTACCTAACACCTTCAGAGGGTCAGCTGGATAACAGGGTACACCTGCCATGTCCATAGATGTCCATCAACAGGTTTCCATAGAAGATCAGTCACTAACCACAGGTACACTGGAGGGCACAGGTGTAAATATATTTATCCAACCAATGCCATGAATAGTAATGCATTTTATAGATGGTATATAAGTTAACAACTCCACCTGCCACACAGTAGTAAGATTTACCACCTGCAATAACCTTGCTTATTGAGTGTTTCAACATTCAAGTGATAATAACAAGGCAGCTGTTCATACAAGCCATCATTTGGGATGTGACAAAATGAGAGTTAAAGCTAAGGTCTTTAAGCATCCCAGTGTTTTAATGTGGTCTGAACTCACTGCAGCCTTGGACTGACCCTTTGATCGTGTAATAAATCAGAGATTGAGAAGGGAAAAAGGATTATCATTTTAGGATAGCAGATTGTAAAAAAGAAGCAAGCTCTTAGAGTAATTGGAGAGAGTGAAAATGTATTACTATTTTAAATAGTAACCAGTCATTGCCTGCATGAACTGTAGGTAAGTGGGATTCCTTAATGGCAACACCGATAGAATATATTTGTATGAGTTTCTAGAGCTGAGACAAAATTCCACCCCTATTTTTAGTCATAGAATTAGGGGCGAGGAAATATTTCAATTTGGGAATTAGATTGTCAAATTGTAGTCAGGAAGCTTAGTGAGAGACAGAAGCTGCAGATTTGTGGATTTTACAAGGGTGGGAAGGCTTTCAGTCCTTCACATCTCATAGTTTGCCTCCCATACCAACCGTCCTTCCTTAGAACCATACTACATCTTGGACACTGGCTCAGATTTCAGTCACTGCAGGTGAAAGGTGCATGTGTGAAATGATCCAATGAGAATATTATCCCATGGGGGGCTTGGGAAAGAGAGAGAAATACAACAGGACCTCTCTTGCCATTTGTGGTGGTCTTTCTAATAATATAGTTACATCCTCCCCTCCACTTTGAAACCCACTGATTTTATTTCTGTTTTCTTGTACTTTCTCTTGTATACTGTCTCTCTCATATGCACATTATGATTCCCCCTCGGCTCACACAGTTTTGAGCATAAAGTCAGCGGCTGCAAAATCTGATTTTAGGCTTAGTTTGATATTCAGGCATTTGTATTTTGAAAGCACTGGGAACCAGTCAGCCTCCCCTAGGACGCTTATTTTCATCAATGTGATGAGGTCCTTAGTCACATGAGCTACAACTGGCAGTCTTGATTGGTCTGTTCTTTTCACACTACGATGACAATCCTGAGAACATCTTATTCGTGTCCATTCTAGATTGTTCACCCCATACATTGCAATGTTTATAATCCATTTCTTGTTTTACTATGTCTAGTTCCCCCAGACTCATGCCCCTCACAATCCAAGTTCCTATAATATGTGTTGTGCAGCTTTGAACTTTCCTTTTGCCTCTGAGCTCATTAAAAGTTGAACATCCTTCTGGCTTGAGTCCAGGTGTGCATTAGCCACAGCATTACTTGTAGTTGAACTCAACTCTTTCCCAGTAGCACATTGAGTGCCATCCAACCTGGGAGTCTCATCATCGGACACTCTTGTTTCAGTTTGGATTGGGGTTTTGTGGCAATAGATGTCTCTCTGCAGTACAAGCAAGTGTTAGCATAGCCATGGTGCTACTGATATTGTTTCTGCAGTGTCACTCTCTACTACTGTTGCTCCCCAGCAGCTATTTGGCATATTTTGCATGGCTCCTCAGCAAAAATCTGCCAGACATGGGAGACCCTATTAGCAGTATTGCTTTCATCAGAATAGTCCCATGCTTCACAGGGGCACACAATCCCACCACTATGGAATATTAGCACCATTAGTGGATATTCCAGGTATCACAGAAGCTTAAATCATGACTGACAAAGGCTCCTTCCACACAGTTGTATAAAATCCACATTAAACTGGATTTTATGGCAGTGTGGACTCAGATGATCCAGTACAAAGCAGATATTGTGGATTATCTGCCTTGATATTCTGGGTTATCTGGTTGTGTGGAAGGACCCAAAGTGTCATGTGGAGCCAGATTGTATAATAATTATCAAACATTTGAAAGAAGCCTTCCGGAGGAGTACTATGAACTAATGTAATAGGTTCTCAGAATGTTTAACTGGATCCACTGCAATGTTTAACTGGATCCACTCCATTGTTTTAGTGCCAAATGAGATGGAAAAATCACTCAGATGAAAAAGAAAGCCAATAGAGAAAGTTCTGGACTGAACTGGTATCACCCTACAAATAGCAAGCTAAATAGGAAAAACAAGCAAGGATTTGGAAAACTAGGGTTGCCTGCAAAATGAGGTCCCTTCCACACAACTGAATAAAATCCCACATTTTCTGCTATGAATTGGAATATATGGCAGTGTGGACTCGGATAACTCAGTTCAAAGCAGATAGTGTGGGATTTTCTGCCTTGATATTCTGGGATATAGGGCTGTGTGGAAGGGCTCTGTTGGAATAAATGTAATGACAACTAAAAAAATGACTATATATGCGGACATCACCAGATGGCCAAGGCAGAAATGATAAAAAGTACAATTGGCCCTCCGCATCCACATTTTTTTTGTATGTAGAGATTCAACTTGAAATGATTTTTTAAAAATATCCTTATATGCAACACTTGCTTTCCCCATTTTATATAAGGGGTATCATTTTACTATATGCTGTATATAATGGGACTTGAAAATCCACATATTTTATTATCCATGAGGTGTCCTGGAACCAAATCCCAGAAGGTACCAAGGGCCCACTATAACTGGAAGCATAAGATGGAGAAGCTGAATTGACTCTGCAAAGCCAAGACCAGGAGCAGATTGTGTCATAGAATATGAACCTCTGATATAAAAATGAGAATAAAGCTAGAGAAGCACATAGGTGCCCCTGTTCAGAAGATTTCACCTTCATTTTGGCCCTGTGACAGTTGGATTTTGAAAACTTTGAGCTGTTGTAGAAAGAAGAATTGGTGATAAAGCTTCAGTGGAGACAGCTTTTCCCCATGATAACTCTTACAGGAATGAATATCCCTTCCTAGGGGTAGATTTCCATCATTTCCTGTTGTCTCATCCCCATTTGTAAATAGGAGCTGGATGTAAGTCTAGTGACTGCCTTTGTGTATATGTTATATTTGTAATTTTTTCTTTTTCTTCTTGAATTTTCTTTATGTTATTGTAAATTCGTTTGTGTGAGTCAATATTAGTAAGTATTAACTTTAAAAAGGAAGTAAGATGCTATGTAAAGAATAGCTTTGGACTGTTAAGTCTAACTGACTGGACAAAAAGGTAAAATGCAACAGAAATAAGTTCAGAAACCTGAATGCCACTGTGCAGGGAGTTGTGCATAGGAATAGAGGGAACAATTGCAATAATTAATGCTAAAAAATAGAATATGACAACAAAAAAGTTAGAAGAAGCAGCTTTTCCTACAAGAGCCAAGAAATATGATGTTATATGACTAATGGGTAAACTGTATGGTCAAAGAAAAAAAAGGATAAAAAATACGACAGAAGCAGTACACAGAAGATCTCAGTATTAAGAGATGAAAGGATGGCAGATTTGTTAAAAAAAGATCTTTTGTTGATGAACCCACAGTTTTAGGCAGGGAAATGGAAGCCACTTTCTAAGCACTTGGGAAAAATAAATCACCAAGAACAGATGGCATACCAATAGAGCCATTTCAAGCTGCAAAGACAGAAGAACTAAAATTCTAAGTGGAATCTGCAAACAACTGGAGGGGGCGGGGGGGGGGGGAAGATCATCGGATTGGAAATGTTCAATAAACATTCCAAAAGGTTATATCAGGGATTGCAGTAGCCATAGGACCATTGCATTACTCTCCCATGAACACTTCTCAATCCCCCCCCCCCCAAAAAAACCCTTGACTTCTGGGTTGGATATGGTGGCCTTTAGTCACCTCCTGTGAGCTATCTGCTGCAGAGGGAGATAATCCACAAGAGTCTTCAAGCCCTGTGTCTTGTGAGTAGCCTATATATTCAGGTATCAGTCCAGAATTTTTAGTCAAAAAGTCAACCCAAAAAGGGGGGTTTTGTTATCCACGGGTCAATGAGTATTGTAATTCTCATTGAAAAAAAGAACCCACCCCTTCTGTTTAGTGGAAAAGGCAAGAGCCTGTCTGTCCTGACAGAACATAAAAGAAGTACAGACCTCCTCTTCTCTCTCCACTGAGATGCCTCTCCTGGTTTTTGTGGGGAAAAGACAGTGGTGGTGGGTGGGGACCAGGGGCATTGGTGTTTTCTTCTCTCCATGGAATACCCTTGACTCATTCATAAGTCATATGAAAATTAACAATTTTGCCCGTCAAACCTGTCAATTTATACATGAGGTTGAATTGTACATGAGTATATATGGTAAATTACCACTTTGATGGTAAGCAATTGCAGGTGAAGTGAAGGAGACCAAAGTTATAATCTTGCCCAAGCATGTTAAAAAGCCTGTTGGATTATGGACAAAAGTTCTGCAAGACCAACTTTCTTAATTAAGCAAAACAAAAGTGTTAGACTATGTGTGAGAGTGTCTTTCTGACCCAACGGTGAGATTAAATATTTTTGGTGAAAATATTTCTTTGCGCATTTAAGAGAATGTGAGCAAGTGGTCTTTGTTTTGTTTAAAGGAGTTTTTGGTCCGATCTACACTGACTATTTAATACAATCAAATCTAGCTTCAAACTGTGGCAGATAGACAACAAATCACAAAAAATTTGAAAGAAAGCCCTGTATGTCCATTAGTGATAGGTGGTTTGTGCTAAGATGCTTATTTTAGTAAGTATGATGAAATCGTAAGAAAGATGATTAAGGACTATGTGTTGTCAAAGGCTTTCATGGCCGGAATCACTGGGTTGTTGTAGGTTTTTCAGGCTGAATGGCCTGCATCTATGACAGGCATCTTCAGAAGTCGTGAGGTGACCTCACAACCTCTAAGGATGCCTGCCATAGATGCAGGTGAAACGTCAGGAGAGAATACTTCTAGAACATGGCCATACAGCCCGAAAAACCTACAACAACCCAATGATTAGGGACTGACAGTTAAAGTGTGAGAGTTCTCTTTGGGAAGGACATTATTTTAATGAAGGAATAAACGACCTCCTCATAAAGCCCTGGTGAAATGTCCTGATACACCAGGCTTCTGGGGAGGAAAGAGGGAGCAGCAGGGCAAATCTGTCATCCTGTGTGCAGCTCCTCCTGGGAAAGCATCACCATTGCAAGGAGGCCCTGGACTGACTCCACTGGAGCCAGCATGACATGGGCCTCCCATGTTGCTGGAGAAAGCATCCATGGATGCTTTCACCTGGTTGGGGTGTGTCCTAAGCTGGAAGTCACACGGTAATTTTCCAAAAAGTAATTTCCCAAAAAATAGAAGAAAAGAGGTTGTTAACAGTGTCAGTATTTTCTGTGGCAATTGGTTTTCAGCACATTACCTTGATTTTTGCCCCATTTGTAGATCTTAGGAAGCAGATTGCGAATACCAAATTTCAAGCTACTCTTGTGTTTTTTTTATACACAGTAGAATTTTAAAACTACTAATGGATGAACCTTTTGACAAGTTAATTAAAAGGTCTCTATGAAGGCACAATAGTTTGAAAAATGTGAACAGTTCAATTAAGCCGAGGAAGACCATGATAGGGCAAAGAACTAAATTTATTCAAAAAAAGAAACAAAAACAGTTAAAAGGATTTTCAGAAATCAAATAAAACAAAGATCTGTTTCTGACATGTAGTTTTATAAAATTACCTTGGAAAGCTCTCTATCTGTTTTATGAATATAATTTCGTCTTCTGCCATAAGACGAAACTGTATGCAGACAGTGGATGCACAATTATGTTTTACTGCCTTCGCTCTACAATACACAGATGGATGTATCTTTCTTTTTATAAGAAAGAAGTGGGGGTAATGAATGAACAAAGACTATGAAAGTTACAGCAACAGATGGATTGGTTCTCCAAGGAACCATTCAATTGTTTACTCTCATCCCCACCTCCCTTAGGTAAAGAAAGGAATACGGTGTGTTTAATATTGTGCACTAACTGTATTGTGTGCAACAGAATCAGACAGAACAGGAAGGGAAGGACATAATCTCATCCCCTATAGGAAAGAGGAAGCAGGATGATTTCTGGACTTCCTAAATAAATCCTCTTACTGATATTTCAGTTCATTTCATGGATGTTTTCCCATGCTAGAAAACACCTCCAATTATTCTCAAGCACACATAATACAAACAGCCTAAGTGGCTGATCACAGATTCTGCTGACAGCAATTCCCATGATTACAAAGGCAGTTCTCCATTTGCTGTGCCCATGGAAATCACAATCTGCTTTATCTGCAATCCCCAGGTACCTGGAACTGACTCATGTGGGAAAAATGATTTCCTCTGCTGAAAAAGAAAAAAAGCACCATGATTTCTCCCTCCTCACTTGCATCTCTTTGGCAGCTCATGGTAGGCTACCCAAGTAGCAAACCAGGTGCCTTCCTGAAAGGTAAATAGAAGGCATTAAAGATACTTCCGTATAGCTGTGATCCAGGTGCTGGAATAAATATGGCCTGAATAGTAGCTACTGGTACTGGCAGATCACCACATTGGAGGGCTACCATTGGCCTCTAGCCAGTTGCGTTCTCCAGCTGTTGCCTTCCCAACACTAGTCAGGGCTATGCTGCCGAGGATGCATTTTTATTTCTTGCTCTTCAGTCTCCAGGCACCAAACTATGCTCCTGATTCACAGCCCATGTGGTGTTAACAGGCTTTCATTTAGCAGCATAGAAGATGTGCATTATTACTAATGGTTGCAATTCAGATTGCTATTTGACAAGTTGCTTCAAAAGTCGACAGCCATATACAAGGAAACACAAGTGAACCTGCATTATGTCTAGACATCATCTTTTTGTGTAACACTATGTTTTTTCTCTTACTTGAACTGTTTTAGTTTCTATGTGTTGTAAATTTTAAAACTTTCATCTGACAACTCTGTTCTAGAAGATGAAGATAGATTCTGTCACATTTCTATGAATGGGAAAGTTGCTTAAATTACATTAGTACACTTCAGCCTTTTTGACCGATCCTTGCTACAAATATTTATTATAGCAGGGCTACTTAACCTTATTCAATTTGTGACCTCTTTCTGCCCAGGAATTTTTAATGTGACTCTGAAATATATAACTATATAAAATAGATATACAAATCAGACCAATTATATCACAGCAATAGCAATCAGGGCATGCCTATCTTCCAAGTACATAAAAATAAAAAGCTTTAAGTAAAATATAATGGCCTTCAGTATCTGCTAGGGTTTAGTTCCAGAATCCACAGTGGATACCAATACCTATGGATGCTCAAATCCCATGATATACAAGGGCATAGTAAAATGACGTCCCTTATATAAAATGGTAAAGTCAAGGTTTGAGTGATATAGACATAGATATTCAAGCCATGGATAGTTGAATCTG
Organism: Anolis sagrei ordinatus; assembly: GCF_025583915.1. Taxonomy (NCBI): domain Eukaryota; kingdom Metazoa; phylum Chordata; class Lepidosauria; order Squamata; family Anolidae; genus Anolis; species Anolis sagrei. The sequence goes on from NW_026847438.1 coordinate 115,381,474, forward strand.
TGGATATAGAGGCCCCTTCTATTGCAAGCCAAACTCTGTAGGAAAATTAAGATACAAAACAAATTTCCTTCAGGACACATAGTTCATCGCATGTTACTTCAAGAAGGACTCCATCCCCGAACTGTGGTGAAAGCATTGTACGGGAGTGCAACGAGAACACAGGAGGCTTCCCATGTTTTCGTTGCCTACAACAGGGTGAGCGCAAGGGGAAGCATGCTTTCCCCATGTGATGTGAAAGGCGGCGCTGTGGCTGATGCAAGGTGCGGGGAGACGGATTCCCCTGCTGTCCACCAGATTTGCTACACTGCCTGTCCCCTTGCACTGGGTGACTGAATGTGATGAGGTCCTAAGAAGTTCTATATTATAGGACTGGTTTTATGAATGTTTTCCCAACAGGATATTTATTTATTTCTTGTGTCAGGGCAGCCCAACAGGATATATGGTGGTACTATTGCTGGTGACACTATTTAAGTAAGCTCTGATCAATGAGAAGTACAATTAGACCCCTTCCACACAGCTGAATAAAATCCTGCATCTGCTTTGAACTGGAATATATGACAGTGTGGACTCAGATAACCCAGTTCAAAGCAGATATTGTGGGATTTTCTGCCTTGATATTCTGAGTTATATATATAGCCATCATATGATTGGTGAATATTTAATTATGGACTATCTGTTTTAGTCAAGCAGGAATTTGGTGAGTTACACTTTTCTCAGCCTTGTTTACCTCCATTTCTTTTTTAGAAATTAAGGTCTGGTGCAGGATTCAGACTTACCCCTGAGTTATTTAAACTCAGGATGGAGCCACATTAACCAGTTTTCCCCGGGTTAACTGAAAAGCCTGTGTGCGTTTTGTAGCTGCTCCTGGGTTGACCCAAATTTATACCAACCTAACATTATCAGTGTAGATGAGACCTTAGTCTATTTATTCCTGTTTAAAATAACAAATTGCCTTGTCCTTCAATATTAGGGCTAGCAGGATGTAAGATGGATTTTTCTGCCTCCATCTCATCCTGTGCTGTCAGTTCCAATATTTGTTATTGTTCTTGATGAACAACAGTAAAAGACTCCATTTATATTTTAATACCGAAAAGGTCTGGAGAAGATCAATGCATTCAGAGTGCTTGCAGAGAACATAGGGCACCACACGTGTATGCATGCTCATGTGCATGCACACACATGCTTCTCAGCAAGCATGTCATGTTTTGCACTCTTTTAGCTGTTCCAGAATTATTCTGCAGAATGTAGGACTCCTCTGTAGCTGTGAATATTCATCATGGCAGCCAGAGGGGAAAGCAGCAGTCAGCACAGCGTAAACAAAGACAAGAGAGAGGAGAAATTGGATTCAGTCTGCAATTTCCTTCCAGCCTTCCTTTTTAAAAAAATGCATGTTTGTCATAATGTAATAATTTCACACTGACCCTTAGCCATAATCCTAATATTGGATTTGGGCTTAAACAATTAAGGCATCAAAAATACGTTCCGTTAAATGTAGTTTCGGTAAAAGCTTAGTTGAATGGCTTCTTAAAAGCACCAGGTGTCACAATCCTTAGAAAAGGAGGGGGAAAATGATGAATGGGAAAAGGTGGGGCCAAATTAAATGGCGGCTGTCTGGGTTAAACGTGCCATACATAGATGAAAATGTTTCTGCCGGGAAAGATTACTACATGGTGAAGTCTGTACTGTTCTAGTCCTTGGAACGCTCTTGCATTTTAGAAGGCTTCTCTTCTCGTGACAGAGATTTATTAAAGGAAAGCAAACGTGGCGCTTGTAATATAATTTTCATTATGTAGAGTGAGCCCCTCCTGTTCCTAGGAAGCGACAGATTGCGACTTACGGGCGATGCGGAGACTACAAGAGCTTGCACATGACACCACTGCACCCCTCCCAAAGAGATTCTGTCAGTAAAAAAGAGGTGGAGGAAGAAAAAACACTCTTTCTGGCATTGCTGCCAAAGTCCTGAATTGCTGACTGAGTGGCATTTTGCTTTGCATTCAATAAGCAGCCATCTTGTCTGCCTATTGAGACATCTCAGTTCTGGGCTATTTTTACTTGTCACTCTGTATTGTCAGCTTTGTTCTACTCTGCTTCATTTAAAATGGATTGCAAGCAAAAAAAAAAGCCATATTCTTCAGCTAGGTGTGGTTACACATTGGACAACAGAGAATCTTATATGAGGGCAAATATTTTGTTGGGTAGAAAACAATATGATTCTTTGCTAGGGAAATATATGGGAGCAGAATCCCATAATTGGCCTGTTCTTCCCTCATCCCATGGAAATGAATAGGTAAAGGAAGAAGGCCAGATCCTGGTCTGGAATTGTATTAATTGTTCTCAAGATCAAATCTAATATTGAGATTGTGCAAGTTTTATATCTTGAGATTTTGAGCATTTAAAAAACACATTGGATTTTTAAAAAATGACCCAAACACAATCAGTTGTGAACTGTAAGGCATTTGAAGTTAACTGGTGTACATCCATATGAAAATGACACACACAGTTAAATTCAACTGATTAAAAATAATACAATAAATAAAATTCACAATTCGCATTGAACATACAGTTGGAGACTCTATAGGAAACTAGAATTACTTTTTGTAGTACCTCGTCACATTAGGTGCCATAATGCAGGCAACAGAGGGGGATTTACCAGGTATTGTGGAAAATCTGTGGGGCAGCGGGGAAATCTGTCACCCCATGCCCCAAAGTGCCTACAGCTGTGCCTTCCCCATCATACAGGAGAAAGCATCTTTGCTTGGCTTCCCCCTGCTCTGGCTCCATTGCTGGCAATGAGAACACGGGAAGCCTCCCGTATTCTCATTGTTTTGTCATAGGACGCTTTCAACACAGTTCAGGTATGGAGCTGCTTTTGATGGGATCTGGTGGGCTCCGTCCCAGAACTGTGCTGAAAGCATCCTACAACAGGTAAGTTTGGTAGCATGATAAAATGGTTATTAAGAGATGCTGGTAGCTTTTATTTATTTATTTATTTATTTATTTATTTATTTATTTACTTTGCTTATATACCGCAGTTCTCAGCCCAGGGGCGACTCACTGCAGTGTACAACACAGAAAAACAGGTGAAAATTACAAGACACAGTATAAAAATCCACAATTCATCATTATCAAAACATCCTCATCAAAAAACATCATCACTACTACAAAAGCCATTCCGTGTCGTCTCATCGTCAGAACCACAATCCAGAATCATTTTCTGTTGTTCATTCCTATGGTCAATTACCAATCATTGCACTTCTTGTTCAAACGCCTTCTTAAATAGCCAGGTCTTTAATCTCCTGCGGAATATCATCAGGGAGGGAGCTAGTCTGATGTCCGCGGGGAGGGTGTTCCACAGCCGAGGAGCCACCACCGAGAAGACCCTATCTCTCGTCCCCGCCAGCTGTGCCTGTGAAGCGGGCGGGATCGAGAGCAGGGCCTCCCCGGAAGATATCAAAGTCCTCGTGGGCTCATAGGTCGAGAGGTGGTCAGTTAGGTGTCTTGGGCCGGAACCGTTTAGGGCTTTATAGGCCAATGCCAGCACCTTGAATTGAGCCCAGTAGCAGATCGGCAGCCAATTGGACCAATTGGAGCTTCCGGGCCGTCTTCAAAGGCAACCTCACGTAGAGAGCATTGCAGTAGTCTAAACGGGATGTAACCAGAGTGTGGACTACCGTGGCCAAGTCAGACTTCCCAAGGTACGGGCGCAGCTGGCGCTCGAGCCTAAGCTGTGCAAATGCTCCCCTGGTCACCGCCGAGCCCTGGGGCTCCAGGCTCAGCGATGAATCCAGGATCACACCCAAGCTGCGAACCTGCGCCTTCAAGGGGAGTGCGACCCCATCCAGCACAGGCTGTAACCCTATACCCTGTTCGGTCTTGCGACTGACCAGGAGTACCTCTGTCTTGTCTGGATTCAATTTCAATTTGTTCGCCCTCATCCAGACCGTTACAGCGGCCAGGCACCGGTTCAGGACCTCGACAGCCTCCTTAGTAGCAGGTGGAAAGGAGTGACAGAGTTGGGGTTGTCCCAATATGTAGAGAAAAGTGTGTGCACAGATGTTTTATAGCATGCGCATGCGCATGCACACACACACACACCACCCCTAATATGGTTCAGTTGTTCTTGGTGGAAACAAATCCAGCTAAGTCAACAAGGAATCATTTGCAGCTTCCAGAGGCAGCTCATGTACACTTGCCCTCTGAGTAGGAGGAGATGCACCATTGCCCCCAATCACCACCATCATTTACTGCTGCCCTATCAACATACAAGCTACTACTGCTTATGTTGTGTCTTACTCTCTGGGTGGTCTCTGTCCTTGAGACAGTCTTTGGATGGGTTGCTACACAAGTTAGCCAGGTTTCTTCTGATTTCTAGGCCTGCCAACTGGGATCAATTTTTAAAAGCAAATCTCTTTAGTGCCATTTTCAAATTAGACATTTAATAATTACAATATCATGTTTAATTATAACATGTTTGCAGTGAAATATTCTAGGTGGCAAACATATCACAATATGGATTCATAAAGGCTGGGAAACAATAATTCACATGGATGCTTCATTAGCTGCTGCGCCCACTCCCTTTTTTTTAGTGTAGAATTTATGAAGTTTGACATCACTTTAACTGCCATGCTCCAATGTTATGGAATCATGGGAGTTGTAGTTTTACAAGCTCTTTATGCTTGTCTTCTCAAGACTGCTGTTGTCTCATCAAGCTAAAGCTCCCAGGATTCCATACTACTGAGCCATGGCTGTTAAAGTGGTGACAAAGAGCATTCATTCTACAGTGCGAATGCAGCCTTAGAGGAGGACAAGTTTACAGTTAACTGTTGGTCTTGCTTGTCACAATGAAGATGAATGTAGACACTCACACAGAACCGGAAGCCTTTTGCCTTTGACCAAGGAACAAACTCAGTCATTGCCTTTTGCAGAGTTTATTAAAAAAACATATATACATACATGCTGGAACTCCAAACTCCTTCCAGCAAACTCCTCCAAATGCACCTTTCCAACAATCCAGCTCCAGCAACCAGCTCCAACAACCAACACAAAGGAGTTGTACTTTGTTTCCTTTATTCCCCCTACAACTGCCCCACCCTGGCTGTAACTACACTGTGTTGGCCAGGTGGTTTGGCTCATTCCCTGCTGTATTGATCCTTACATCCAGGCCTGTAGCGAGGGGGGGGGGGGGGTTAGGGGTTCAACCCCCCCCCGAAATGTTTCAGATTTTTTTAAAAAACCCAGTTTACTCATGAATTTTAACTGGTTAACCAAATCCCCATGCTAAGTCTATGAGATGCAAAAAATTAAGAGTCCCTCCAGAACTACAAGCACTATCTCAAGCAAATGTTTATTTATTTATTTATTATTCGGACTTATATGCCGCCACTCCTCTGGGGCTTGGAGCGGCTTACAAGAACAGGCTAAAATCGAACACAATTTTAAAACAATTTAAAACAATTTAAAAACAGCAATATCAGAGATCAAAGGCCCGTCGAAACAGATATGTCTTACATGCTCTGCGGAAAGCTGATAAGTCCCGCAAGGCACGGACTTCAGGTGGCAGAGTATTCCAGAGTGATGTTGCCACTGCTGTAAAGGCTCTGCGTCTGGTTGCTGTTAGACGCAAGGTCTTGACACTGGGAATTTCCAATAGATCTTGGTCCTCAGAACGGAGGGATCTTTGGGGTTGGAAGGGGTTGAGGCAGTCCCTCAGGTACATCGGCCCCAGACCATGCAAGGCCTTAAATATTGACAATTTATTCACACTGTCATTACTTGCAGCAATAGTCGATGTAGTGAAGCAACCAAGTTGTGTGTGTGTGTGTTGAATGCTCTCACTAAGGAGGCCAGACTTGGTGGAGGTGGTTGACAGGGGCGGAGCTGCAGGCTATTGAAGGCTGCTCTGCTCCCTGCTGTGCTCTTTGCTTCAGTGTGAGCTAGAAGACAGGTTTTAACCCCCCCCTGAAAATTTTCAACACCCCCCCCTGAAAATTTCAACCCCTCCCGAATTTTTTTTCTGGCTACGGCCCTGCTTACATCACTTACATCACTTACTACTTGTTACTTCAGAAATGAACTTTAACATTGCTGACAGATAACTTGTGCAAAGAAACAATATGCCAAGGATTTTTTTTCATGCCAGGAGCGACTTGGGAAACTGCAAGTTGCTTCTGGTGAGAGAGGCCATCTGCAGGACATTGCCCAGGGGACGCCCGGGTGTTTTATCATCCTGTGGGAGGCATCTCTCATGTTCCTGCATGAGAATCTGGAGGTGACAGACAGGAGCTCAACTTTAGTTTGACCCCTTGTGCCACTGGGGGCTCAAAGGAATTAAATGAAAATGGAGATCACAAATAGTGCTTTAACAAGAACAAACAGTTTCAACTCATGAACTGCCTTCATGAACTGCCTTCCCATTGTTTTCCTATTCTCTTGGCTTCTCACTTCATTTTGATCCTGTTCAGATGCAAAAGCAAAGAATCTGTGGATCTAGGTCAAGGTTGCTGTTGCCAATTAAAAAAGCTATGATCCAATGCAATATTAACTGACAGACAGGGCACACTTAATATTCAGAACATAAGTGTTTCCATTTTGCACAGCAGGAGAGGATTGATTGATCATGATTTGTATTATGCCAAGAAACATAACATTCAGCAGTGTGATTTATTATTCCCAGGAAGTGAGCGAGTTACACAATCTGCAGTCAAAAATATTTAATTATGTTAAAGTGAGGATTGAAGATTTATGACAGAACCCTGTGTGTTTAAGTGACTTCTGGAGCATGTGTCACACACACACACACACACACAAAGAAGCATTAACAAAATAAAGTAAGATTTTCATTTAACAAACTATGCAAAAGCAAAACAAATGGAAAACATCCCCCTCCAAATGAGACCATCATAATTAAGATGCACAAAATAAATCTAATTTGTATGAAGTAAAACAAAGTTACAAGAAAACAATAACTATCAAACAGTTTTAGACATGTATAACTGGCTTTCATAATGATGTTGGATCTTTTTATCAGCCAAAGAAGAAAATAATTTTGATCATTACACTTTTTTTTTGTCGTGTCAGGAGTGACTTGAGAAACTGCAAGTCGCTTCTGGTGTGAGAGAATTGACCATCTGCAAGGACGTTGCCCAGGGGACGTCCGGATGAATTGATTTTTTTATCATCCTTTTGGGAGGCTTCTCTCATGTCCCCGCATGAGGAGCTGGAGCTGATAGAGGGAGCTCATCTGCCTCTCCCCGGATTCGAACCTGCAACCTGTCAGTCTTCAGTCCTGCTGGCACAGGGGTTTAACCCACTGCGCCACTGGGGGCACTGATCTCTGATTAAACACCATGATCCAAAAAAAACTCATATCCTGACCACCCACGCAAAAATGGACTTATAAGGTGCATGCTTTCTCAGTGGCACTTACATTCTTGTAACTTTGTATTGTAGACATAAACTTTTGAGTAGACATGCTTGATAGATTACATGACCAGTATGTTAAATCCAATGCTTCTTTGTTATTTAAATATGTGTAATAATTTTATGTGTATTGTGTAATAATTTTATTTGAATAAAATTCCACATTATCTGCTCTGAACTGAAATATATAACAGTGTGGACTCAGATAATCCAGTTAAAAGCAGATATCTGCCTTGATATTCTTGGTTATATGGCTATGTGGAAGGGGCATTAATTCCTTCCCCCCAGTTACAGTCTAAGGACCTCATGGCTGGATTTGCCACAGATCATGGCGAACCCAGCATGTCAGCAGGTGTGGAGAACCCCTCACCTTACGCCCTGCATCACCCAACTTATCCTAGACCCCATCCCACAGAAGGAAGCATCTGCTGTCTGCCCCCCCCCCCCCCGCCCAGCTGATCTCTATGCAACATGGGAAGCCCCTTGTGTTACTGCCATGGCAGCATACACCGGTTCCACTTTAGTTTAGCCACAGAACCCCACTGGAAGTAGCTGTACATGTGAGATGGGAACGAAACTAGAGAGGAATCAGTGTATGCCGCTTAAATCAGCCCCGACTGATGCAGTTGTAGGTCAGTGATTCTCAAGCTCTGTTTCTTCAGGTATTTTCAGCTTCAACTCCTAGAAGCCTCAGCTACCTTCACCAATGAGCAGGGATTCCAGCAGCTAAAGTCTGTAACATCTGGATGACCAGGGTTCGGGAAACACTGGTGTAGTTGAACATTGCTTCTAGAAACTGCTGTTTGCACTAGGAGGCAATTATTCGTAGAGCCAATTTCAGCTTTCTAAAAAGGGCAAAGGACAGTTCATGGAGGGGGCATGTTTTGGTTGGTATCACAGTATGGCATTAACCTCTTTCCATTGTGTCCTGGTTGGGATGTCAGTGGCTCCTTCCACTATTGCTGCAGTTTAAATAAGCAAAAACATGTCTCCACACATTTAATATATGCAGAATTTTTCAAGTCTTGTACCTCTTGTGTGGCATAGAGTTCTTGATGCTTTCTGGTGTGGGAAAGTATAGGAATGAGCATACTGTTGCAATTTCAATAGCATGATGTTCATGGGAGAAAATGTTCCTACTTTCACCTGTAAGAGATACTTTAGCTTTGGATTCTGCCATTAGCCATGGCCTACAATAGATGGCCCTTAACTCTACAGTTCCATGCTTTGCTGAAAATGTTGCATCAGCTATGCTCACTAGACTAACTAATTGTTCTAGCAACAGCTTGTTGTCTTATCCTGCACCTGATGAAGGGACTTTCTTGAAGTAGGGCACGTGGCTGCATTTTTGTTTTCAAACTTGCACATTTTGAAGTGCTGCTTTCAAAGACAGCAGTGTTTCTTTTTGTGAAGAAGAAAGAGCATGACCAGATTCAATGTGGATGATTGAGATGGCTTTAAACAGTGGATTTTAACATCAAGATAACTGATTTTAATGTTTATGTATGTGTGTATTTTATTTATGTCCTAGCATTGAATGTTTGCCATTTATATGTTGTGCTCTGCCCTGGGTCCCCTTCAGGTTGAGAAGGGAGGAATATAAATGTTTTAAATAAATAAATACACAATTGGAGTTACTTGGATATAACTTTCTATGGGCTAGATCTTATTTTGAAGATCCATGGAGTTAAAATTCTATTCACTGAGAAATTAGTTACTTTGATGTACAATGTGAGATTCTGGTTGTGGAAATGAAGTGCGAAGGTAATTATGTTTTTCAGCTTTTGCATTTACTAAAATAATTGTAACTCTCAAATTATGTGGAATTTGGCTTCTATTCTTATTACATAGGATTCTGTTTTATACTTTTCATTTTTCAGTGTTTTGACATGGTATCAAATATGTTTCTTTTTCAGTTAGAGGGGACAAATCCTTTCTGCAAATAATGGTGACTCATTTTTTTGACCTTTATTTGAGAAGAACCCAAGTCCATGATACTCTATGCTGCAGGTACATTGTGCGTATATGGCTTCTGTCAAAGAATTTTAACGTTTTCTCTGACTTTTTTCAGAACCCGAAGCCGGTGAGGTGTCCCCTCCAGTTGGAGCTGGAGTGAACAGCAACAGCTGGACCTTTAAATATGGACCTGGCAACTCCAAACAGCCTGGTCCCGGTGAGTTGCCAGACAAATTCATTATCCCAGGATCTCCGGCAATCATCTCCATCCGCCAGGACCCACCAAACAGCCAAACTGACAAAAGTGACTTCATAACCTTTGGCAAGAAGGAGGAGACCAAGAAAAAGAAGAAGAAGAAGAAGGGAAACAAGGCTCAGGAGAAAAAAGAAAAGGGCAACAGCACCACTGACAACAGTGACCAGTGAGGGGTTTATACTGAACAATCTACTTAGCCAATTTTTGTAATCTTGGAAGATTTCTCCTATGTAGCAACTCCCAACTTCTTCCTACTGTTAACCAGTTCCCTGTATGTGCAAGACTTCAAAAATCTGCAGGGAATTCACAATGTCTGTCTAGATTGCTTAACAGGTTTTGTCTTGAAAGCTTTATTAAGCCTGGTGTTAACTCTTTTTCTCCACTCTGGCTTGTTTTCAGAATCTAAAAAGCAGACACAAGTTTCTTTTCTCCTACGCTGAAAAGGAGACTCTTCACAATACAGCCAGTGCGAGGTTGGACTCTTTGCATTGTGGTTCCTGTGATCCTGTTCTGATGACACTTATGGGGTGGGGGTGGGCAGCTTAACTTTTTTGGTATTGTGCACCCTGTACCTGATCGGAAACTCTTGTGTGCTGATTTAATGGCTAGATGATGCGAGATCAGATTAATACGATGCAAGAAGAGTTTTTGTAAAACACAAACAAAGTTTCCTGGAAATTAATGTGCAATGCTGTATGGCCTGGGCAACTATCTTAAAAATTGCAATTCGATTTTTTTCATAATCCGTAAAATCTAGTGTGTAGTACGCTGGAGCTTTTATATATTTTATATACACACTCCAGCAAAATAATAATACTAATAGAAAGACTCACTCAGATGACTTTTATGAGATACTATGAAGTATATCTTCTTCAAGCCATTGGCCATATTGCCACAGTAAGGCCTTTGTTCTCCTAGCAAGGATGTCCCTCAGGGAACGTCTGCATGGCAGCCTCCCACGCTCTTGACTCAGTGCTGGAGGGTGAGAAATTATCTCTCTCACACACACGTATATCTATCAAAAAGGAACTTTGCAGGAGTGGGGATTATTCCCTTGCTCACGTCTTGTATTCAGCTGTGTAGACAGAACTGGTCATGCAACCCAGACCTTGGCATGCATGCACTGCAGGGAGTTGGATCTCCATCCAAGGCACATCCAGTGCCTTGTGAAACCACTGTGCAGACATGCCCTCAGAGTTAAACAAGGGAAAGAAGGGCTGACATCTCAGGAATGTAACAGACTGTGATGTTTCCTTTATGTCCTTGTTTCCACTCTATTTAACATTCTTTTGCACATAATGTCTCTGAAAAGGTCAGAGTATTTTCCATAAAACATATGCAAAAGTAAGGACAAAAAAAGAAGAAGAAAGAAAGAAAACAAAGACGCCTGATCTATGCTACTTGTGATTTGATATCTTTATTTATAAAGGGAATATAGCTGTAAATCAAAAAAAGAAAAGAAAAGAAATATGGTCTCCTTTAACCCAAACTGAAGTCAATTTACAGCCATTAGAAAATATAACTGCTGCTATTGAAGTGCTTTAGAAAAAATGCCTGAAACATCTGTATTATATCTGCCAATCACAGCTTTATTCTGTCAGGTCACTGGTTTGGGGGAGGGGGGTCTGCCTCTTGCATGCATTAAGAAATACAAGATTTTCTCTTTCTCTTTTTGCATTACTTATTCTGCACTTTGAGTACACAACATTTGTAAACCAATTTTCATCCGAGGAAGCTGAACGCGAACCCTTTCTCACACAAGCAGATCGACTAACCTGCTAGCTCTGTGCAGTGTCTTGGTGTTATTATCTCCCACATGACCTCCTTGGGTTTTAGTTTGACTTACCTATGAGTTTATAAATTTATAACCCTACGACTATCACTTATTATGTAAAACTCAAGTACTGTATGTATGCTATATGCTCTTATAAGTATCCTGAAATATTTATGCTGTGCTTGTGTATGTGAATGTCAATGGAACTATTACCTAGCGTGGACATTAAGCTTTACTGTTGAATGTAAATCCATTATTATTCATTTTTTGTACGCTTGTGAACAAGTGGAGTAGTGTTAATATTTTTAAGCACTGTTAGTTACCAGTTTTTTTGTGTATGAATTGAAACACAAGTAAAATATCTTTCTTAAATCAATACATCAGTAAACCATAGGGTTTTATTTCAGCGGTGGGAGGGTTATAAAGTCCCTCTTATAAAGGCATAGCTGACATATGGAACTGTATAAAAGCCAACCTATTGTGTGCATTAAATTTCACATAGTGTTTAAAGGAATGTTCTCAAATGCTTTAACTATGTTTTCCCCCACAGAATAAAGCTGGGATTCAAAGGAGACATCCCAACTCCACTATTTAACAATTGCTAATTTTCTCCTTCAAAAAAATATATACAAAAATACAAAAAGAGTTGCTGGTTTTGAGGTGTGAAACTCATCTCCTTCCATCTTCTACATTTCTCTGGCATTATTCTTTATGGAACCTTTCATTGTAAATAAACACTCATAAGGTAGGGATGTAAAGCTCTGAAGGGGTGGGGTGACACAGGGCAGGTTAAGGAGATCGCTGGGAAGTAATTCTATCTAGACCTATAGGAGCCTGAGCCTGCAAGACTTGCAAAGGTCCCATACGGGAATATCATACCTTCACTGGGGCCTAACTGGTGGTCATCTTTTTGCATTTTGATGATCCTCTGGTATACTATCCTGGATACCCTAGCTTGGAGCTTTCCAAATATTTCATATTGGTGATACACTTTAGACATACATCATTTCACAACGTAGTAATCCAGTTTTACTAGCAAACCAGAGGTTAAACCAACCCCTTATGAGAGATGTGGACATTCACATACATTGTAATAATGACATTTATGGGGATACAACATATCTCATGAAAGTCTTTCATTCATATTTTTAAGTATGTATGATTTATTGCTTATTTTATATAAACTCAGAGGTTTCTCGTTATGTGAGTGATTAAAGTAATAAAGTCAATAGGACACAGAGGAAAAACTGCCTTCTCTGCTCCATAGGTGTTTGACTGAGGAAGGCCTGGCTCTTGGACCACCAACAAATCACAACAGATGGTTGCACTATGCCCTGTCTCTCCAGTCCTTCAAAGGAAGAAGTGTGGAAAAATATTGTGGTGACAAGTTTGATTTTAATGTCCCTGATGTGATGGGGTGACACAAAGCTTTTTTTGTGGGGTGGGGATTTCTGATGGATCACTATAGGAAGGGAAAGGAGGAAAAGATCTGCATTACAACACAGGTGATTTTGCCAAATCCCTTTTCATTTAGTTGCTTGCCTCCAGCAGGCATTTTAAACAGAGCTCATCTCCATGTTGCTACCACCTGTTTTCCTCTTGGCAGCATGCATTGGAGAGGGGGGACTGCCAGGATGACATCTGGTAATGCCATTTTTCACTGGTCCAATGGCAAAGAGGCTGCAAACAGGTGCACACATTCATGTGGTAGAGTGACACTAGCACTCAAGTTCACCCATAGCAGATGTTATTTAAGATAAAGTGCTCCCCAAAGGCATTGGCGAGAATGCAAAACACGGAGGAGGGGATTTTTTTCTTCTTGTTGCAGTGGCATGGCCCCTAAACTATGCTATTGTCAAGCTCCCTAAAATAACCTACAGCAGAGAACTACAGACACCTCAATTCCAGGTGAAAATGGAACATATCAGCTCCTTCAAGACTAACTGATCCATACTTCATTATGAGCATTAGTGAATATCAGTCCATATTATCAAATATAGAAATTGATTGAAAGCCACACAAGCTTGTAAATAAGTAAAGGTTTCCCCTTGACATTAAGTCTAGTTGTGTCTGACTCTTGGAGGTGGTGCTCATCTCAATTTCTAAGCTGAAGGTCTGCAGACACCTCCAAGGTTACCAAATGAGAGACTCCCCTCTGGGCACACAGAAAACTGGGTGACTTGGAAGGCACTGAACAGACTGCGCTCTGGCACCACGAGATGCAGAGCCAACCTTAAGAAATGGGGCTACAAAGTGGAATCCACGACATGCGAGTGTGGAGAAGAACAAACTACAGACCACCTGCTGCAATGCAACCTGAGCCCTGCCACATGCACAATCGAGGGCCTTCTTGCAGAGGCACTCCAAGTCACCAGCTACTGGTAAAAGGACATTTAATCAACTACCAAGCTTGCAAACTTTGAGCTTTGTTTGTCTGTCTGTTAAAAAATGCAATGCAACTGTCTGGTCTGCATCTGACACGATAAATAAATAAAATACCTCCAAGGTCATATGGCCAGCATGACTGCATGGAGTGCTGTTACCTTCCTGTAGTAGTGGCACCTACTCACATTTGCATGTTTTCAAACTGCCAGGTTGGCAGAAGCTGGGCCTAACAGCGGGAGTTCACCCCACTCCCTGGATTTGAACCGCCAACCTTTCAGTCAGCAAATTCAGCAGCTCAGCGGTTTAACCTGCTGTGCCACTTTATTACAAAAGCTTGTACTAAAATAATAATCTGTTTTAAATGGGCTGTGGATTCCTTTTCTTCTCCTCCTGCCTCATCACATTTAGGACTTCAGGAAATAACAGAATTCTTATAATCCCATAACAATGCCTCCACACACCTAACAATGGAGCCAAACCAGAGCTTGCCAACACAGAAGTTGCCAATATCCTCTTTTGTCCTTCTGGGAACCCATTCAGGGACACCCATTTCTACTCATTTTCACTAGCATGGTTCACTGACCTACCCAAGATGGGGAAACTACTATCATTAGCATAGTGTTCTTTCCTTCACTTTCTTTCCTTCACATACCCCATGAGAGATATAACCAGCAACAGCCACAAAACTTCAAATTGAGCAATGACAATTTATTAAATTTATCTTCAAACCTGGAGGTCAATCGGCAACGATGACAGACAGCACACCCCAGCCAACCAACCTGCAAACCCTAACCTGCCACAACCTGGACCAACTGACATTCAGGGCAGCACAAATCCATTGTTTGAAACTGCTGTCAAAGTGCTACATTTCTGCATGCTTGCATTGGAGTCTGTTCTTTGGAGAGCTATCTCTGCTGACTTCCCCTCTGGCCATTGAGAATAAATCCTCTGATTTTGCCTACAGCCAGTCTGTGTCTTATTTGGTCCTTTGGAAGTTTAGCACTCCAGGGCCCAAACCCACAGTGTTAGTGAAGCTGAAACCACATAACATAACTTTTATGATATGATGGTAGCTGTGGCCTGGATAATATTAATATCAGACAATCCATTACATTGAAACCAGCATAGGCAGGTGTGTGAGTGTCAGGGTGTCGTTAGACTCATCTGGGGACTGTATCCCTCCACAGAAGTCCCAGATACCTCAATTTTCCTTTATAGCCCCTCTTAAAGCAGCAGCAGGGTAGAGGGGGTTCAGAGGGGGGTATCCTAAGTTTTTATGTATTTGGGGAACTTTCTGCATGGTTTAGGGACAAAAAGAGAAAATCACACATTTGTTTTAAATGGGGCCGTCAGGGGTCAAAAAAATTGGGTGCCAACAAGATGCACTACGTCTGCTCCAATGATCATTTGAGAAATTGCAAAGGCATTCGACAGTGAATTGCAGTGCTCTCTGGACCATCCTCCAAAAAATCGGGTGTTCTAACAAATTTGTGAACATCCTGCGGCTCCTCCATGATGACATATTGGCAACAGACTTGGACAGCAATGGCTCCCAAAGTGACCCATTTAAAGTAGAATCAGGTATCAAACAGGGATGTGTTATTGACCCAACCTTATTTTCCATCTTCATCGCTATGATACTTCGTCTTGTTGATGGGAAACTTCCCACTGGAGTGGAAATCATCTATTGGACAGATGGCAAGCTATTTAATCTCAGCACACTGAAAGCCAAAACCAAGGTTACAACATCTGTTATAGAACTCCAATATGCTGATGACAATGTCTGTATGCATTCAGAAGAAGACCTACAAGCCATTCTAAACACCTTCACAGAAGCATACGAGAAGCTCAGCCTGCCACTGAACATCGAGAAAACCAAAGTGCTCTTCCAGCAGTCACCAGCCAATCCCTCTCCAATGCCAGAAATACAGCTTACTGGTGTAACATTAGAAAATATTGACAATTTCCGCTACCTTGGCAACCACCTCTCCACAAAAGTCAAAATTAACACTGAAATACAACACTGCCTGAGCTTTGCGAGTGCAGCATTTTTCCAAATGAAGCAGAGATTGTTTGAGGACTGGAACATCCGTAGGGATACCTAGGTGCTTGTTTATAAAGTTATTGTCCTCCCAATCCTGCTATACGCAAATCTCTTGGGAAGACAAGCGGACAAATTTCAGCATGCTGGAAGAAGCAACGACCACCAGCATTGAAGCGATGGTCCTCCGCCATCAACTCCGCTGAACCGGCCACGTTGCCCGGATCCCGACCACTGTCTCCCAAAGCAGTTGCTCTACTCTGAACTCAAGAATGGAAAATGGAATGTTGATGGACAGGAAAAGAGATTTAAAGATGGGCTCAAAGCCATCTTTAAAAACTCTGGCATAGACACTGAGAACTGGGAAGCCCTGGCCCTTGAGCGCTCCAGCTGGAGATCAGCTGTGACCAGCAGTGCTGTAGAATTTGAAGAGGCATGAATGGAGGGTGAAAGAGAGAAACATGCCAAGAGAAAGGCGCGTCAAGCCAACCCCGACCGGGACCGCCTTCCACCTGGAAACTAATGCCCTCACTGTGGGAGAACACGCAGATCAAGAAATGGGCTCCACAGTCATCTACAGACCCTCCACCAGTACACTGATCTTGGAAGACAATCCTACTCGGACAATGAGGGATCACCTAAGTAAGTAAGTAAGTAGTAAGTAAGCAAATAAGTACACAACAATAATTAGTAAGTGGCTCAGATACTGTAAATAGAGTGCCACAGGGATCCCCATAGATCCTGTACTATGCAATATTTTTTATAAGACAGCTGTATGAAGATGGAGATGGTTATCGAATTCGCAGATGATAGAAAACCAAAGGGCATTGCCAGCATCACAAAAAAAATTGGGAAAGATTCAAAGGGATACGGAAAGACCAAAATTGGGCTGAAAATAGGCAGATGAGATTCGATAAAACCCATTATAACAAACTGACTTTCCAGGAACAGTGCTGGGCCCAAGAGCACCTCCAAGCTATTAACCAGATGGAGAGCAACCCCAACCAGAAGAAGCTCTGATTCCGATTTTAGGTTGGTTTTCTTATGCATAAGCAGCACTCCCATCTTGTCCAGATTAACCCTCAGTTTAGTCACCAACATCTAGTCCTTTTCTACTTCCTTGGCCTCAGTTGTAAAAGAGAGTGAGAGAAAGAGAGACAGAGACACAGAGAGAGAGCTGGGTACAATCAGCATACAGATGGCACCCAAACTCAAAGCTCCAGATGGCTTCTCCCAGTGACTTCATGTAGCTATCAAAAAACATGGGGGCAGAATTGATTAATGGCAAGTGGCCCAGGCACTGATAAAACATCTCCTAGTACTGTTTTCAGCACATTCAGCTCAGGTTGGATCGACACTGCCTTATATCCCAGAATCCGATCCCACATTATCTGCTTTGAACTGAATTATAATAAATAATAACAAAACTTTATTTATACCCTGCTCCATCTCCCCCAGGGGGACTCGGGGCGGCTTACATGAGGCCATGCCCATCAGTACAGTAAACACAATATTACACAAAAGCATAACACAATGTAACACCAAAGCATAAACAAAACTAAAAAATAAAGACATAAAATGCAAAACCAATATAATAAGCGACACAGCAGTATAAACATTAAACACACAGGATTACATGGGGCAGGGCCAAATTTAAGGATAAAAAATTTAAAATTTTAGAACACTGGGAGATTGGGCAATGGAAATTATTGGGGAGGGAGATCCGGGTTGAGGAAGGAATTAATTGCACAAACCATAAAATAAAGTGCTCCTGAGGTCATTTGTGCGAAATTTGGTCAGGTAGTATCTTACATTCAATCACTGAAGGCACATTGGAATAACCAGGTTTTCAAATTCCTCCTGAAGATTGCCAGCGTGGGGGCTTGCCTAATATCTCTGGGGAGTGAATTATTTGAGTCTCCACTGCCAGATAATGTACAATAATAACAAGAAAATAATCTGGGATCAGATCGTGGGCAGTGTAGATCCAGCCCCAGATAGACTGGAATGGCTACAAAGCACTGTCCCCAAGACCCATATCAGTTAGACCAGGGGTCCTCAAACTAAGGCCCGAGGGCCAGATACGGCCCTCTAAAGTCATTTACCCGGCCCTCGCTCAGGGACAACCTAAGTTTGAAATGACTTGAAAGCACAAAACAACAACAATCCTATCTCACCAGCCAAAAGCAGGCCTATACTTCCCATTGAAATACTAAGTTTATGTTTGTTAAGATTGTTCTTCATTTTAATTATTGTATTGTTTTAAAATGTTTTTTGCGCTACAAATATGTGCAGTGTGCAGAGGAATTCATTCATGCTTTTTTCAAATTATAATCCGGCCCTTCAACAGTTTGAGGGACTGTGACCTGGCCCTCTGTTTAAAAAGTTTGAGGACCCCTAAGCCAGAGAAATATCCTGGAGGACCAATAAAGACTCACTCTCTGATGAACTTTCGGTGCAGGTCGTCCCCCAAAACTGTTTCTGCTGGATCTATGCTGCCCTATATGCTAAGACCTGATCTCAGATTATTTGGTTATTCCAGATTACCTGTCAGTGTAGACTCATATAATCCAGTTGCAGCATCATGGCATGATCAGGGACTATTCATCAAATGCATGAGCAGGTTTGTGACATGGAGATTGCAGACTGCCAAGGGGTTGTGCATGGTAAGATCAGAATCATCACCATGGATGACTGTCCTGCTTTTATACCAGTTTGTCATTTCATGCGATAAAGCCCATAGTCTAAATCCTTTAGTAATGTTACACTTTAGTTTTACACCTTCTTTTATTGCCAGCATTCCTCTTTCCCTTGCTGTTGAATTTCCTGTCTTGGGAACAGTCATTATATGTTTCTTAGCAACAGCACTGAGCTAATTCTGGGATAAAACAGCTAGCCAGCTTTGTCAAGGAACATGTCATTTCAGAAAAGGCTGGGTTTATTTAAATTGACCTAGAGAATGGGAATAAGTCATAAATTCTGGATGTTCTCTAGAAAGTACATAAAACACTTTAAGATACAAAAAAAATAGATGTCGTTTTTTTGAGAAGACAAGAACAAAACCAGGGGCTTCCTGATCTTTCCAGTCAATTTGGGAATATACAGTTTGTATATATGTGTCTATCTGTCTGTCTGCCTGTTCCCACACGTGTACTTTTTAAATTTTGTAATTATGCATATGTAAACACATACATAGAGTGCGTCCTAAGCACCCACGGCTTTTTTGTTTCATGACCAACATCTATAGATATTCAAGTCCCATTATATACAGTAGGCTTTTTGGATTTGCTGGGGTTTGGCTCCAGGATACCCGATGAATGCCAAAAAAGTGGATGATCATTACCCATATTACCATATTATTAAATGGTGGTGCAAGCAAAAACACTTCACCAAAGCCTTGTTCATGTTGCCACTATTTTATGTATAGGATGTGACAATTCATGGTGAGAGAAGATCATGGAAACATGACTCACAGATCAGGAGGGTCCACTACACAATGGCTAAGTAAAATGATGTCTAAAGTTGTTGAAGATTTTCATGGCCAGAATTACTGGGTTGCGGTGAGTTTTTTGGGCTGTATGGTCATGTTCCAGTTGCATTTTCCTCTGATGTTTCATCTGCTTCTATGGCAGGCATTCTCTGAGGACCTCACAACCTCTGAGAATGCCTGTTGTAGATACAGGTGAAATGTCAGGAAAGAATGCTACTGGAACATGGCCATACAGCTTGAAAAACTCACCGCAACCCAACCTAACTTAAAGTTCCTCAAAAGTGGACAGGAACAAAGTGGACAGAAATCTTCCAAAGCAGATCAGAATAAAGCAGATAGCAGTCTCCCAAAATGGACAAGCACACAAGGCATGGAGGCTGCTCCCCGGAAGCTCTATACTCTGGAGCTAGCACTCCCTCTGGTGCTAACTCTTAACTAAAATGTTACTCATATGTCAAAGCAAAATACAGGTCGAGCGATAGCTCTTAACTCAAAACACTCTTAAGTTGGGATGTTCTTAAGTCGAGGCTCCACTGTATCCCAAATTGCAGGTATACAGATTCAAATAACAGCTATAAAGTTAACTCCTATATTGTTTGCAAGATAACTTTCTAAAAAGCTTTAGATTTTCTTTTACTTACCAACCATCATAATTTGAATCATAGATATTGTGCCTAATTTTTTAAAAATAATTGGTTGGACAAAGTAAAAGTTAACCTTGCATACATGCACTTTTTGTCTTCTGTTCATCTTACTTATCTGGCTGGCCCCCAAAGCTGAGACCCCCTAATATCTTAATAATAATAATAATAATAATAATAATAATAATAATAATAATAAATTTTATACCCTGCCTTCTAGGCCTGGGTAACAACGGAAAAATTTGTTTCTAAAATCGATTCGTTTTTTGGGGGTTTTTGCGTTTCGTTATTTAAAATAATTACAAAATTTTCCTTTTAAAAAGTTCGATATTTACGAAATTTCGTAAATGTGAAAAAAATTACAAAACATTAACAAATCGATTTCCGAAACAATAACGAATCGATTCGTTAATGGCGGACGCGACTGCGAAATACGCTAAAAAACCTCCAAAAACTTCTGAAGCTTCCCTCTCCCTCTGTTGTTGACTGTTGGTGTGATATTATAATTTTTTTTCACTAATTAAACAAAAAACAACCATAAAACTTGCCCCAGACATGCGGAAATAATAACGAAACGACCTCAAAACAATAACAAAACGAATACAATAACGAAATACGAAGCATTTACAAAACGTATTTAAAAATTCGTTTTTTAAAAAAATTGCTCCAGAATGGTTCGTTATCGTTTTGTAATTAAAAAAATTAACGAATTATTAACGAATTACGAATTAACGAAACGAAACCGCCCAGCCCTACTGCCTTCATCTCCCCAAAGGGACTTGGGGCAGCTTACATGTGGCCAAGCCCAGAAGAACAGTTAAAAAGTAAAACATTAAAATGCGTATCAACAAAATGATAACAAAAACAATATAATGAAATAAAACAACAACATTAAACAGTATATAAAATGAACATCAAACCAACAACCAATAGCAAAGGTCAGTGTCTCGTCGTGGGTGGGCAGACTGGTGCCACAACATCAGAGGATAGAGCTAATGAGTAAAGTGCAGAAATCATATAGCAGCGATGAAAATAAGAACAATTTACCATAAGGATTTGGATACAATCATAAAGTGCTTGAGGACAAGATTTTTTGGTCCTAACTGGGGCCAGCTGTCTAGGGAATTGCCTAGTCAAAAGAACAGCGAACATCACAGGCCCACAAGCTTGAGTCCTGTCAGCCCCCACTCCTTGTGCAGGCTGTATCTTCCCAATTCAAAAAAGCCCTCGCAGAAGAAAATCTCTTACTACGATACCCAAAGGAATTATGATTTCAGAATATCTGAGCATTTTCAGAGCACCTGAATGCCTTTGCATTAAAATACTCCTCGACACTGAGAAGAAGCAAATCTAATGCAAACTGACAGGTGCTGGAATTCAAAGGCCAGGTATAACTCTGGGGAGCCACTCTTCCATAGGGCACAGAGCGGTTAAAGGCATCTCACTAACACAAGTGGTTTCCACTGACTGAATATGGCTGATTCTGGTAGCATCAAACTGTACTTCACTCGAATGAGTCCTCAGCTTCATGTATGACCTCTAGTCCTTCATTTAAAACACATCCACAGAACTAAAAGTTACATATTATGGATGTACATGTTGTGTTCCATGGCAACATTTCACCATGCAATGGTGGGCTATTAGGTTTGTTCTGCAATACAGTCGTGATCCTCCCTCTCATATATCCTTTACAAAGCTTCTCCACCCATAACTGTTTTTCAAAATGCTGACAGTGTTCTTTTCTTGAGTGGAACAATGAGCTAACAACCTGGGGCCAAACTAGATAGGATGCCGTTTGCATCTTTAATCCCAACATGCAACAGCTATAGTTATCTTTAGCACCGAGTTGACCTAGATTGCACTGTGGGGCTGAGGTTTGCCCATTATGGTCCCAGTCAGAATCAACAGAGGATGCTAATGGCTTAAAAGAAAGACAATCTTTTTAAAAAAGCAATGTTTTTCCCTGAGAGGACAAGAATGACTCCAAATAGAGGCAATTTTTATTGCACTCATTGAAACTGTTTGCTGTTGCTGTGTGCCTTCAGGTCAACTCTCATTTACTACAACTATATCCTAGATTTTCTTGGCAACTTTGATTCAGAGGAGTTTCCCATGACCTTCTTCTTAGGCTGAGAGAAAATGAGGCCCTCAAGGTCACTTAGGGGGTTTCTAAGGTTGAGTGGGGATTTCAACCCTAATCTCCTTTGGATTCATAGCCCAACACTTGAACCACTGCATTGTGCTGTCTCAATGTCTTTATCTATATGAAGAATCTTGGAAGATTGAGAGAAGTTCTGAAACCATGTAATTCCCCAAGTAAAACTAAGCATATACCATGAAAAGAACTCAGATTAGCTGATTAGTTGATTGTCTTAAATGGAAATTTCAGCATTAATACTTCCAGTATTATGCTATTACCGTATATTCTGGAGTATAAGACTACTTTTTAACCCAAGAAAATCTTCTCAAAAGTCAGGGGTCGTCTTATATACAAGAGTCATCTTATACATGGGAGTCGTCTTATACGCTGGAGTAGCCTTATGCATGGGAATTTCCTTATATGCGGGAGTAGTCTTATACATGTCATCGCATAGAGCGGGTGCTGAAACTTCCAATCCGGATTGGAGAATCTGTGGTTGTTGCATATTGTGGGGGCAGCTCAAAAATGGCAGTGGCCGCATCCCTGCCATATGCAGCAACTGTATGAAAGCATTAAGGGTGATGATGTACAATGATGGTAGAAGAAAATCCATTCATCATTAATGCGGTCCCGATGGTGATGTGAAGGGGCGCCTCACCGGGAAGGTGTAAGTGAAGGTTGGAGCAAGCTGCAGGCATCCGGGGCGCTCGGGGTATGGAAAAAAGAGAATGAGTGGCTCTGGGCCCAGAAAAACACACCTCTTTTTACCTGTCTGGCCCATCCTTGTATCCTATTACCATACCTCTTCCTCTGCCTCTCAGATCCCGCTTCTGAAGACTACAGTGAAGTGGTGCAGGTGCGCAGGTGCAAGATCTGAGAGGCAGAGGAGGTACAGTAATAGGAAAATTACCATATTGAAATTAAATCTGATGGTTTTAAAATTTTTATTTGGTGTGTGTTGGAAGAGAGGTAGTCTTATACGGTGAATATATCCCAAACTCTATATTTTAACTGGAAAAGTTGGGGGTCTTCTTATACACCCAGTCGTCTTATATGCAAAAATATACGGTAATTATTTTGCTTCTTAATTAAATGAGATACCATACTATGGAACCAACAAATGTTCCAGGTGGTTTTTTTTTTGTTGCTAACTCATAGTAGTCACCTGCGGATGTGAGAGCTGGACCATAGGGAAGGCTGAGCGAAGGAAGATAGATGCTTTTGAACAGTGGTGTTGGAGGAAAGTTCTGAGAGTACCTTGGACCACGAGAAGATCCAACCAGTCCATACTTCAGGAAATAAAGCCCAACTGCTCATTGGAGGGAAGGATAGTAGAGGCAAAGATGAAGCATTTTGGCCACATCACGAGAAGACAGGAAAGCTTAGAGAAGACAATGATGCTGGGGAAAATGGAAGGGAAAGGGAGAGGGGCTGACCAAGGGCAAGATGGATGGATGGCTGGATTGACTTTGAAGGAGCTGGGGATGGTGACGGCTGACAGGAGCTCTGGCGTAGGCTGGTCCATGAGGCCACAAAGAGTCGGAAATGACGGAATGAATGAGCAACAAATAGTTTCCTTGATGTTTTGCCGAATGTCCCTACCCCTCAGGGTTAGGGATTATTGCTTAGGTCACAAGATGGAAAAAATTTTTTGTAGCTCATGATTACAATATAATAGTTTAGATCAGTGGTTCCCAATCTGTGGTCTGTGGACCACCAGTGGTCCGCAAGAACTAAAAGACAGTCCACAGCCTCACCATTATTACAGCATTGTAACAAGAGCACATGGTCTCATGAAACCCTCTTATAGTTCCAAGGCAACATGGATGTCGGGAGAGAGGAAGCTGACTACCCATGAAAGGCATGAAAACATGCCTCCTGACTGCTGCTTTTCTTCCTCCCCCCCTCCCCTTGAGTGGAGCTGTTCCATGTAGCACCTGAAAGTGGGGGCATCTTCGTGTGTTCATTTTTAGGCCTGTTCCTGGGGTTATTTGGGGTGCTGATTCAGAAAATTGCATTGGATAGACCACATCAGCTCTAGATTATTAAATATGTTTTTTTGTGGATGAGCAGATGGCAACTACTGGATGGCATATGTTCTGTATCAGAAACTAGAGCTGATGTGGTCTATCCAATGCAATTTTCTGAATCAGCATCCTAAATAACCAAACTGAATCTGAAGTTGACCAAACACTGATTTGTAACCCTTTTGGCACTAATATTGGAGAGTGGTCCCTGGTCAAGTGGTCCCTGATAAAAAATAAAGGTTGGGAACCAGTGGTTTAGATAGTTCCAAGGTTAAAATGAATGAATGCAAGAAATAAGAAATCGTAATAATTTTACATTGATACATTTTATTAAAAGGTTAGA
Organism: Anolis sagrei ordinatus; assembly: GCF_025583915.1. Taxonomy (NCBI): domain Eukaryota; kingdom Metazoa; phylum Chordata; class Lepidosauria; order Squamata; family Anolidae; genus Anolis; species Anolis sagrei. Next base: position 115,405,946 of record NW_026847438.1, read on the forward strand.
TATGATAGAGTTTGTAGGGTACAGCTACTGCTAGATCTGTTCAGGAACCCCTAGTGCAAGCATCCTCAAACTGCAGCCCTCCGCCTGTTTGGGCCTTCAACTCCCAGAATTCCTGACAATTGAACAAGCTTGTTCGGGCTTCTGGGAGTTCGGGGCCCAAACAGCTGGAGGGTCGCAATTTGAGGATGCTTGCTCTAGTGCTTTGGTATTTCACAACTCCATGTCCATAGAAAAGGTTTGAATAAAAAAGAAAGAAAATCATATTATTTGCTAAGCTCTGTTGCACTTCTCTTTTCTTCCCTCGTGGATGGAGGAAAGGGGAAAATGTTCCTCCATCCATGGCAGAAATGTGGTGGGAGAGGCAGCAGGAGGTGACTGGTGTCCCTGGTTGGCATGCAGCCCAGACTATACTCTTGAAGTATCTCCTTGTAATATTTCCAAATGAAAGGTTTGCTCTCATCTGGGAATTGATCTCAGAACTGACATTGGCTTGCAAAATCTCTCTGTGGAATGGCTAAGGATAGATAAGTAACTGGCATGGAAACAACTTGGTGAAGTTCATTTGTGGTTTTCCTCTGCAAAATGGTCCATTTCCCCTCCACTGGACTAACCACACTACTTGGTTTAGGGTTGAGTGGTATAAACAATTCTGTGGCACTTATGAAATCCTTGCCCAAATACATTCTGTTATTTTTGCATCCAACTTGCTGCCCTGCTTTTGTGTCAGCATGAAACGGCCACCAACCCATTATGGAGGCATCCATGTTTCTTTAATCATGTGTCTGTAAAATTCAAGCATAAAGAGGTTAGGGTCCAATTTTAACATTGAAAGGATTTACACTAATAGGAGTCAAACTCTCCTACTTACTTTCTTACAGTCCCCCATGCCAGTTGTTTCTCCCCAACTGGCCCACATCCGGAACTGGAACTAAGCTAAGCAAAAATGGAAAGCAGCCCTTAGAAGGACCAGGGTGGCTGACCATTGAGATACAAAGATAATTTAGCTCCCCTGACTTTTATGTCTCTTTATACACAAAGGAGGTAGACATTCAGTCTTTGTGGAGTGCTACTGTCATCTCAAAATACCGGTAAGTCTAAGTATAAAATTACTGTCATAGTGCTGCCAAACTAAGTTCACTGATGCTGTATAAACACAGTGAAGAGTTTTATTATGATGATCCGAAGCCTGTGATCTTTGGCACAGATAGGAGGCAGAGCTTCCTTTTAATTTCCTCCTAAATATTAGGGTCTTTTGAAGTGACCACTGAAGCTGATAATAGTGTTGTGAAATAAAGTGACAAGATTAGTCATCACTGCAATTTTTCATTCCTTTACTTTGTGTTATCTGGGAAATATTTGCGCGGATGTACATTTTAGAGTTGTGTTCATGTTGGTCAAATATTATTTGCTAAGTGTTTATAAAGTGTATGTTCAAAATAAGATTTCAATGAACAAAATTCTTAATTTGAAAAATTAGCATTTAGGTAGTACCTGCTTGTGCCAGCCATTTAAAGAGGTCCTGAAAAATTCAAATTGGAGACGATTGGCTTTATAGCTGAGTCTTTTAGGCTACATGCCATTACAGGTGTTTTGCTTGTGTTTTTTTTATAGATCATATTGGAACAGCACATGATTCCATGTATGATGGATTGGATGATGTATTGGGTGTAGTAAGCATGGCCATAGGATGGATACTTAGAGTGTACAACATGTAATTTTGTAAGATATACTTGAGTTCTGGGACTAACATGCTTTCTCTCTTTGCCAGGCTGTTAAATATGTCATACATCAACCAGTGGTTGAGCTTTCTAACTGGAGGTCAGCTATTACCAACAGTTGTGTAGATTATGAAGAGGTGTGAATAGAGGACTGTGGTGAACTCATACCTTTGCTCCGTAGGCCGCAGCCTGGGAGTCAGTGAGCAGGCCTCCATGTTGGGAGGACAGCTCAGGATAGCTGACATTTTGGTAAGGCAGAGAGGCAAGGGGAGGAGTCAACTAACTCCTGATTGGCTCAGACCCCTAGGGGAGGAGTTGAAGGAGTCTGTAAAAGGCTGTACTTTCTGTCAGAGAGAGAGATAATGATTTGATCTTAGAGAGAGATGGTTTTGATCTAAAAGAGAGAAGACGGATTTGATCTGAAAGAGATAGGATTAGGATTTTCAGGCAGGGAGAAGAGAGTTGCTGAGTGAGTTAAGAATTAGACTGATAGGGAACAATAGAGGGCAAGTGCTTCAGGGTACTTTGGCTTGGGTAGTCAAGGTGAAGGCTTGTTGACTTGTATTGAGAGAGAATACAAGTGGGTTTATTTCCCTACCTTGCAGAGTAGTCTAGAAGGAACCTAGTTACTCTTGCAGGCAGCCAGGGCAGCTGGTCTAAGAAACACACTGTTACTTGTTATAGGGATAGTGTGAGGAAAGTAACTCACGTCAAAGAAAAGTTACTCCTTCTTAAGCAACCATTTGTTTTATTAGTCTGTGCCTCAGAAACCAACTACACATATGTACCTCTCAGTAAAGAGTTGTCTGTTTCAAATATTTCAATAAACCTGTTCTCTAGTTTACTTTTAATCTGCCTTAGCCTTGTTTTGTTATATAAAGCTAGATTCAGTCAGCCTCTACATCTCTACAGTCCAGTCACAGGAAAGGGAGCCAAAAAGAAGAACCGGTGTATAGGGACATTTTACCTCAAGTATACCATCTAGTTAATTCCTCAATCAGAAGTTTGAGGTGGCGGCAGCAAACCTACCATAAATCTACCTTTCTCTCTCATCACTTGTAATACCCTCGCATATTCCTGTCACACAGGAGCAATAAGAGACCCTGATCTCTTAACTCTCTTTACAAGGACAAAAAGGAGAAGTATGCCAAGAGGAGGTGCATCAAGTAAACCTTCATTGGGACCACCTTCCATCTGGAAATGTATGTCCTCACTGCAAAAGATCATGCAGATCCAGAATAGATCTCTATAGTCACTTATGGACCCTCCACCAAGTCTCTACTCTTGGGAGACAATCATAGTCGGCCACGAGTCATAGCCTACGATGATGATGAATCCAGATGGAATGTTTGCCCATGTAAACAATGTTCTTTAGACCAGAGCAAAAATGTGCAAAATGTGTACATTTGGGTGACATCCATTTCTATGCATAAACAGATGAAAGAGGATGTCTCCCACCCCACTCAACCTCATATAACCCATGTTCAAATACCTATCAAAACTTTGATTTGGAAATCAGAAGGCTAGGATAGTACTATATATACTCTCCCACATGGGCACATGGTCAAAATCCAGTAGAATATGGAGGCTTTTAAAAGTTCACATAATTAAAATATATTTTTAAACACCTCTTATTTACATGAACTAATATGCACCACTGTATCAAATTAGTCTAAAATGTCAGGTGATTATGTAGATCCCCAATTTCATTTCTAGTGTTTGTAAGTACATTGCAATATTTTATCAGATTTGCGGAGAATAATCCTTCATGTGTGAATCCTACTCAGTCTAACGTGCCTTAATTAAATCAGGACTCTCCAGCTGGCCCCTGTTCCAGAGCTGCTTTTGACCACTTCCTTCCTGTATCACTGCGATCCTGACGTTGGCATAGCTGTCCTCCTCATACAAAACATATAGGTGTGATACTCTGTAATTGATTCCAGTTACCACAGATATTCTCCGTGTATATGCTAATATTGCCCCATTTCCTCTGGCGCTAGCTGTAGGATTCTAGGATGAGGTTTTCTAATTTTGTACAGCTGCTTAATCTTCGAATGCTCTCATTTTTAAGTACCTACTCTGGCAAGACTGAGATTTCTTTCAGTGGATTTTTGAGACCTGATTTGCATGTACATATTTCACATCACAAATTCAGGTGGTCATTCTTGATGGCGTGGCATTGCAGTGAACTGTATACAATTTCCCTATACATGTGCAACAATAATTATACATATTTCTGTTTTACTGTCCATAATTTTAGAGCAGTTCTATTGAGCATTCTGTCTGTGTTATTATTTCTCAATTCTCTGAAATGAAACCTTTTGTGGAGTTTATAGAAACCTAACGCCATCAAATCAATATAATATTTATTATGCATCTTTATAATAATATAGATGAATTTATGTGCACACAGTTTTGTTTAGAGGCCTTTGGATCCCTGTAAATATACCTAACTAATCACATACAAAACGCAAACATTATTTAAATCTCGACATAATTATGTACTTCTTTGTATTTATGCTTTCTGAATATATCAACATGCTTCTGCCTCTTCTTTGCAGAAACATACGAGAAGCTCGGCCTCTCATAGAACATTGAGAAAACCAAAGTGATCTTCCAGCAGGCACCAGTCAACCCTGCTGCAATACCAGAAATACAGCTTAATGATGTAACTTTAGAAAATGTTGACCATTTCTGCTAAAGTGGCAGCCACTTCTCCACAAAAGTCACTAACTGAACTCTGAGAGTGCAGCATTTTTCTGAATGAAGCAGAGAGTGTTTGAGGACCAGGACTTCCATAGGGATATCAAGGTGCTTGCTTATAAAGCTATTGTCCTCCCAATCCTGTCATATGCCTGTGAAACATTGATTGCCTACGGATGTCACACTCAACTCCTGGAATGATTCCTTCAACATTGCCTCCAAAAAAATCCCGCAAATCTCTTGGGAAGACAGGCAAACAAATGTTAGCATGCTGGAAGAAGCGAAGACCACCAGTATTGAAGCAATGCTCCTATGCCATCAACTCTACTGGACTGGCTATGTTGTCCGAATGCCCGATCACAGTCCCCCAAAGCATTTACTACCTGCTCAAAAATGGAACATGAAATGTTGGTGGACAGGAAAAGAAATTTAAAGATGGGCTTAAAGCCAACCTTAAAAACTGTGGCATAGACACTGAGAACTGGGAACTGGCTCTTGAGCGATCTAACTGGAGGTCAGCGGTGGCCAGCAGTGCTGTGGAATTCAAAGAGGCCTGAATGGAATGCGAAAAGGAGAAACGTGCCAAGAGGAAGGCGCATCACGCCAACCCTAACTGGGACCACTTTCCATCTGGAAATCGATGCCCTCACTGTGGAAGAACATGCACATCAAGAATAGGGTTCATTGTCATCTACATATTCACTGCCAAGACACTACACTTGGAAGGCCATCATAATCAGACAATGACAGATCACCTAACAACAACAACAACGGCGAAAATAAGTAGAGTGTGAATTTTTTAAAATGACCATTCCACCACATTGCTAACCATGCAGTGGTGGAGAGTATACCACAAGCCTGTCTGTTTTCCTATGCCATTGAAGGAAGTTGTGTTTCTCTCTCTGGTTGGTAGAATATTAATTTGTGTAAGGAGGCAGGCTATATTTCTTAATGCCTGTCTCTTTTAGTGGTCATCTCTTATTATCATACTCATCTACATGCCCTTTTATACAAAGTGTAATACTGATGAATCTATACTCAACAAGTGTGGACCACAGGCCATTCCATGTATCATCCAGACAGCAGTCTTTTCCTCCAGTGTGATTGTAAAATCCACTTTATCTACTAGCCAGGGACTGACAGACCAATAGGAAGAGTGAATTAAGAATCATCGTACATCTCGGCACAGCTTTCGTTTTGTAATTATCATTGCTTGGATGAGGCAACCGATTGATGCTTATGGAACGAAAACAATGTTTTTCTGGGAATATGCATCTAGAAATAATGTATAAAGCATAGAATCTCTGAATCCATGCATGTTGAAAAGTCTGCCGAAACACCAGTATTTTATCAAGCACAATTATCATAGCTTTCGCCTCATCTGAATTCATCCAAAGTAAATGTTGTGAAACATCTAGGCATTCCACACACCTGCCCATCAAAAAGTAGCTACGAGTTGTATTGGTTTGCTGTGACAAGAGGTTCTGTAGGCAAAATTTGGAGAAAAAAAGTCACACTTCCTAAGTGTACTTTTTATATTGCCAGTGCTTCACTTTTTCGAATAACATCAGTTCCAAACTGCTTGTTAACCTTAATCATAATAGTCATATGCACATAGAAAAGGCTGGGCTTGGGAAAGAGATTTAAAGGAAGGATGGCAGGAAGGCACTATTCTATATTTGTGGTGGATTTAGAATTAAGGCATACGGGAAGCTAAGGCGTATTCATAAAGTGCTGATAAGGACAATAGCACTAGAGGAGAGGAGGTCATCGACTTCTCGACATGCTTCCTTTGAACTATAAATTATTCCACCAGGCAATGACTTTTTTCCAATAATCATTTCATACCTAAGTGTTGCCAAATTCTAAATGCGTCAACTCTCATTTTGACATACACTGCCTGCAAGTTTTTGTGCCCCGAGTCATTTTGTACCATCTCTTCTAGATCTTTCTCACTCCATATACGATACCCCTCCCTTTTCTTTTTGTTGTTGACATGCTTTGTGTGTTCTTGGGCATTTACCTTATCCTTTCATCTCCCTTTCCCCAGGCTACACTTATTAAACTCTCTTTCCCCATATTTAATTTCCTTTAAGTTCTTTATCTCCTGCAACTCTTTCTCTTCATTGATTTCCGTACATCAGAGGCTGCATTTGAGTTCCTCTGAAACGGATATTATAGGAATGAAGCCAACATTTTGAAAAACTAGGATTTGTAACTAATTAAAAGTACTAGAACTTTTATCACAGGCATTAGGCAATAACATTGCAGGCACAGCACGAAGCACAATCAAAGTTCAAGGTGGGGCTTGGGGATCAATATTTGGTGCAATTTAATATGAAGATGTGTTCTAAATAATTACACTATGTATCAAACATTGATTTTTTTCTGTTCTTGATTTGAAAGTGTTATTCCCGTTAACTTGCACAGCACTACTTTCTTTGAAAGTAGTTGTTATACTTCAGAAACTTTGTTTTTGCGGCTGCCACAAACTATGTTGAATTAGTTGAGACTCTATGAGATGTCAGAAATATTAACAATTAACTAAGTATTTTTAATTCTAAATATGTGAGTCAAGCACTGAAAGGCTTAAATGGATAAAATGACTCAGCAAAAGCTGCCGTTCAATATTTATTTATTTATTTATTTATTTATTTATTTATTTATTTATTTACTTTATTTGTATACTGCTCTTCTCAGCCCTTAGGTGACTCAGAGCGGTTAACAACAATTTAGGTATACACAATACAAAATGATTAAGCATTTAAAAGCAATAGCATCACAAATCATTAAACATCAATATCAATACATCATAAAATCATAGAATCATAGAATCAAAGAGTTGGAAGAGACCTCATGGGCCATCCAGTCCAACCCCCTGCCAAGAAGCAGGAATAATGCATTCAAATCACCCCTGACAAATGGCCATCCAGCCTCTGCTTAAAAGCTTCCAAAGAAGGAGCCTCCACCACACTCCGGGGCAGAGAGTTCCACTGCTGAACGGCTCTCACAGTCAGGAAGTTCTTCCTCATGTTCAGATGGAATCTCCTCTCTTGTAGTTGAAGCCATTGTTCCGCGTCCTACTCTCCAGAGAAGCAGAAAACAAGCTTGCTCCCTCCTCCCTGTGGCTTCCTCTCACATATTTATACATGGCTATCATCACTACATCAATATAACAAATCCATCAGGTCTCATCAATGAAATCAGAATCCAAACTCGTTATCCGATATTCCGTGTTCCGATAGTCAGTCAATTAATCACACTGCTTAGTCGAATGCCTGTTCAAACAGCCAGGTCTTTACTTTCCTCCGGAATGCCAGCAAGCAGGGGGTTGATCTAATATCTGCAGGAAGGGCGTTCCACAGCCGAGGGGCCACCACTGAGAAGGCCCTGTCTCTCGTCCCCGCCAGGCGTGCTTGTGAAGCTGGTGGGATCAAGAGCAGGGCCTCTCCAGACGATCTTAATGTCTTAACTGAGTCCCCCCTAGGGGGTTGAGAAGGGCGGGGTAGAAGCACTCCAAATAAATAAATAAATAAATAAATAAATAAATAAATAAATAATAAAATTGTTGAAGATCTAAGCAATAATAAAGAACTTTGTTAAACTTTCCAATTTCTAAAGACTTTGTTTAGGAAAATCCATAGGGCCTCTCAGCCGAGGCACCCCGGCATCCCGCTGGGCACAAAGAGCATGTCCAGTTTTAAAAGACAATTGCTATAGGCCCAGCGCGTATCAGCACACAAGGAAATATATAAAAACCCTCTGGGACATGTTTTGTCTGAGGCGGTGTTCACTTTGAGCTGATTTTTTTTATTCACAATTGTGAAGGCGCATGGTATCAGCTGTGTGTAAAGCTACTGTGTGAAGATCCTGCGTAATTTCGGTATGAGAGGATGCTCTGTGAGAGGAAAGCTAGAAGCTGTTTATTCACATGAAGAAGAAACCCAGCATGGAAGCATAAAGGACTTTATTTGTGCTGTGGAAACCTTTTTCTTGTAAATAGTGTAACCATATTATTTTAGCACAAAGAAAAGCCTCTTACGGAAGAGATAACGTTGGTTTGTGTGTTTTGTTCTTTTTATCACTTTGGTCTATTGGTACTGGATCACGCTGCTGCTAAGTTACTCTGCTGTACATTTATGTGGAGGGTCTTTTGTTATTAAGCCCACTTGCCCAACAAGATATTCATTAAAAAATGCAATATGTGCTGCAGGTTGTCCCACAAAAAAGCTTTTGCAGTTTAATAAACCTTTTCCATGTTTTTATAATAGAGACAATTATGAAATGACATTTACAATCCAGGAACAAAAATCATGTTAAACCATGTTATCAGGCAGTCAAATCTAGTGCTGGATGAATTCACAACTTAAGAAAATGTAGTCAACTTAAGAAAGCTTTTTGATAGCAATCAAAAGTTTAGACACACACAAACAGCTCTTTGAGAATCCCCGCTCCTTCCTCTATGGTAATTTTAAAGATAATTTATGGGATCTACTACACCACAGTCTTCTTTTTGTCTCTTGGGGATCTTTTTATCGATATTCTAAAGTCCACCTCCAAATCATCTATAGCTGAGTGCGCCCAGTGTATGCCATCTTCTGGAATGCTGTAGGAACTGGTGTATTTGGAGAAAGATACTCTTTCTGCTGCACATTGCATTCATCAGCAAATACTTCTTTTGTTTTCAGGGTTTTGAAAATTGAGATACACATTAGATTCGACAGTGCATTAGTTTCAAGTAAATACAGATAGGTTTTTGTTTGGTTTCTTTTAGATAAAGTTGTGAAGGGTCACTCAAAATGTGAGAGTACATGGTAGTAACAAGTCTTATTCTAAGAGACATGAACCCCCAACAGGCAAAAAATCTTGTGCCTGATGGTAACTTACACAGATGTGTTAAAGAGGAAAAACTCATAAAATTAATGGCCTGCATCATGGAAATTAAGAAGATGGTGGGAAGTGGTTTAGATGTTATAACAGAATTAAGGCAGGGGGGGAACAAAGAATCCCACCGCTGCCACCAGTATAACGAAATTTAGAGGCTGACCATAAGTTGAATATATCAATGACCGATGTTGCTGGTAGGTATGACTGCCACCACCTCAGCTTCTATTGGCCTGAGGAACCAAAGGTGTGAATGTGTTGTAGGTAAGGTGTGTTTGAGCTCTTGATTCTTCTATTGCTTCTTCACTGGATGACTGGACTTTAAAGGGTTTGACAGACTTAGTTCTGAGGAGATGGATAGACTGAGGCATACACCAGTTAAAAGTGAACTAAGAAAGATTTATTGATCTTTAAACAAATATCTACTCATATAATGAGCGGTACAGAAGCGTAATTCAGTTGTAGAGACTTAGTTACTTAAACAAGTAGTTCCACTGACAGTAAAGCTTTTATCAACTGTGAGATTCCTTAAACACACTGCTCTATCTTTAGACACAGTATCACTTGAGAACAGACTCCTGTCTGTCTTCCCCACAGGGCTAATAAGCTCTCTTATACTTTTCCTCAGTATAATCAGACAAGTCTTTCTGTTACTGATCCTCTCAATACAGTAACCTTAGCCCTTGTCTGCTGCTTATTCCCTCTCCTTAAGGCTCACTTTAAAACTTTCTTTCCCTGTCAGATTCCTACTGTAGCTTCCTATCTTAAAATCTCATCCCTCTGTGTCTGATGTCAAGAAACTTCTCCCTCTCTCCTGTCAAAAGCTGACAGCTTATTTCCCTCTCTCAACCGACTCCTCCCCCAATTGCTATACCCAATCAGGAGTCTGTCTCTGCCTGCCTTCCAAGATGACAGCTACTGTCATGCAGGCTTCGGCCTTGTTGTCTTAAAGGTAGATTTCATTACAGATGTCCTATCAAAGGTGTTATGCTAAGTGGTTGGTCCAGTTCTGGAGCTATCAGGTCACACAATCTGGTGCAACTTTATGAAATTTAAAAACCTGGATGAATATTTGGTTAGCAGATTTATTGAACACAGATATACATAGGTAAATATAACTGAATATTCCAGAACAGCTAGAAGGGGAGATGTGGCAAGGCAGAGGACTATTCTGATTTCGGACAATTCTATCTCTTCGATTGTTTGACTGGAGCTATCTCCAGGTTTCCTCCCATACTTTGTAACACCAGCCAGCCATTTTTAATTTTAATAACGCAAACGGGTTGGCTTCTGCAAATGCAGCTTCCTCTGAAATGAATTCTGAATCCTCTCTCAATCTGATTATGGCCAGGAAACCATGCATCAGCTTCATGCAAAATTTAAAATGGGGACTTACCGGTAAATGCTCTGCTGGGTACTAAGCTCTTAGTCTGAGTTTTTGCTGCCAACTCAGCACTGGGCTCAGTGATACATAAAAACAAGCTCTACAGTAGGGAATAGTGCAAGGTTAGAGGTTTTATTTATGAGGCCAGTGCAGTAAGAACTTCAAGGCATCACATGAAAATAATATTTCCCTAATGAGTCAAAGCTGATGTCAGCCTTGTGATCTAATTGTTGGTGACAACTCATATCTTATGCATATACACCTCAGTCTCAATTCAGCCATGCACATTTGTAACCACTGAACCTAAACAGGTCCAGTCACCTCTGCAATACAGCAAAAGGCAGAATGAGAGATGGAGCAAAGTCCACACTGCTTCTTCTGAATGTATATAAACCCTATCTCTGGTTTTATTGGTGCTCTGCACATGCAACTGGATGGGAAAGGCAGTAATATACATTACAACCCCAAATATTTGTGGGGGATATGTGCAGGCTCTTGTGCATGCCTGAAACCGTGGATAATAGCTAACCCTATATTTTGACTGATTGCATGTCATAGAATTGCAACTAGAGAGGTCTGCAAACACGTTGGGAGGAGGTGGGGGAGTGATATTTTTTTCAAATCTGGATTTGTGAAACAATGAATATCAAATCCACAGGTAAGGGGTTGCATGGTACATAACAATTAATCATATAGAACATGGATATTCTTTTCCACGCTTGCATGATTGCAGAACCTTGGTAGCAATTCAACTCACAAGGAAATCTTGGAAATTTCTTTAATGCTAGGTTACTACTATAAATCAAAGTTATAAATAAAAGAAAACATGAGCAACCTGTCAGTTTCAATCCCTAACTCCCACCCCCTCAAATCCAGAAAGTTCCTCCACCAAGCCTCCAGGCATTCCAGTCTGAACCAGTTTGTGTTTTCAGAGTTCCCTCTTGATGTTTTCACTGGCTTGAACTTGGCTACTGAGCTCATGGCATGGAGGTTTTCTGGTGTCTTGAACACACCAGATATGGATCCATGATAGCTTGTTTCTGTTGGCTTCTAATTTGTAGCTGGATCAGGGCACTGTGCTGTTGCTTCACGACCACCCCTACTCCTAATTAAAGAGAGACACAGTTCTAATCTAAGGGAGTCATAGTTCCCCAGGGAAAGAGGGTCAAATAAATAGCAATGGTCACTGTCCCTCAAGCCTCCCGAGACAGCTGCAAACCCAACTCAATAGCCCCCAACTCCCCCCTCCCCACAGGCACGAATGCACAGTCGCTCAGATGTTAAACCTGAGCCTGTCTGCATCTCCAATCACCTGGAGCCCTGCTGAAGATAACCTCATGGCCCAACTCACAACTAAAGCAAGTTGTGAGTGAGTACCTCTAATGTATCTCTATATTGACTCTACATTATACAAAGTATCTTTCCATTTTTCTTTTCTTTTTCCTTTTTTTCTTATGCAAATGTGCACATGAGCGCAGAGGAAAGAATTAAAACAAATAAAGCAAATAACCTTTTATGCCCTGCATGCAGCCATCGTGAAGCCCCTCTCCCTTCTTTCTTTTTCCTACGTAAAGACCTATACTAAAACACTACACAAACTCCATCCTCTATATTTTTATTATTATTACTGAACTATATGAATTAGAAGGCAAACCTGCATGAACTTGTGAAGTTTAATAACCTCTTGAGCAATCTCAGCCTCTCCAGATACAATTTCCACACTCGGTGTGGGAATCAGAGATGAAATATAATCTGTTAGACAAAGGATCTTCCTACATGCCAGCGGGACACCATCCACCTGTCACTCAGAACTGCCCTTGTGGGGATCTCTGCTATCTGCTACACAAAGGTTTAGGAAGAAACTTTAATTGCCCTCCCATCAGCAATAGACATTTCTGGGACCTTTTCTTTGCTTTCCCAGCATGGGAAGATATCTGAGTATCCAGCGCTCGTTGTTTGTGCATCCAGGACCGAGTATCTACATAATCCTATCAATCATATTTTCAGACCCTCATTGTCTTCAGCATTCCATTGCTACACACCCATGATGGATACCCTGGAGACCTCTCCACACCAGGGGCCACCCCCTTTGACCCGTTGGAAGCCCAAGGGAGAGGATTCCCAGCCACCTCCTCCAATCAGCATGCACACTGACTAACTCCGCCTCTTGGCCAATCTGAGGCCTAGGAAATGCCTGCTGGCTTTTTTATGCTGGCCAATCAGGGAAATGGGAGGGGATTTCAAAATGTAAAAATGTTAATGCATGAGAACCCCTATGTATAAAGATGCCTGCTTTTTGCTAATGTTGTGCGCTTGTACCCTTTGAGCACCCATTGCTGTACAAATATCCCTTCTGCGCAGACTGAACAAACACTTCTGTCATTTGCCTGCAACCTGGTGAATCTCCTGATTCCTGACCTGAAACATTTGTGGTAGTGAAGCTTCCCAGGTGTCCCTCAGTATCCGCGAAAAACCTTGAAAAATGTTTACAAATAATTATACTGGACAAATGAATATATTTTTCTTATGTTTACAATTTTCCTAATATGTCAGTTTGCACCAGATCAAACAAGGGCATTTGGTTTAAAATTTTAATAGTTGGGTTTTAATATTTAAGTGATTCTGTGCTGCAATATGCTGAATAGCACCTTGTTATTCCTAGTCCAGCTAGAGGCGCCGTATCAGTGGGATGGTGGATCCCTCTAGGTTCTGATCTGAACTTTGGGACAACCCTTTTACAGCTTGAACTTAATTCCAAAATAGATTCATTGGTCAGTACTGGCCAAATCTCCCATTCTCCAGGAGTCTGAAGTCACCTTTTCAGTTACCAACTTCAATGGAGATAAATGAAAGTAAGAACTGCCCAAAAAAGATAGCTTTTTAAAGTTTTGGTCTTGGAAATTTATCTTCTCTCTTGGGTACTTGTCAACATTTTGGCCTGCCCCCTCCACTCCTCTGAGATATGTGAGAAAAAGGTCATGTAAGTACAGCAAACAAGATGCAGATAGTTGGTCAGTATTAAAACAGGATCTTTAAAATAAAAATAAAATGCAGTTCTTAAGTAATTGGTAGGCTTGTTCAGTTGTTGCAATCCAGACCAATGAGTTGTTCTCCAAGTTGAAGTGCCTACTTTAAAGTCAAAACGGGTGGATTCCCAGAAATTTAAAATAACTGGATTCCAAGAAATAAAATAGATGATTGTCATAACATAAACTGTGATACTGACATATGACCCTGGACAATGCTTTATATTTTCCACTGATAGGATATGAATTAGAGTTGTGTGTGGAATTCGTTTCTCCCATTTCTTTCATGGAACAAGAAATCAGCTTGACATGAAAGCAAGCGGGAGCAGATCCTGGATCCTGGCCTTTTTTCAGCATCACAGGCTGCAGGTCTTGGCAGGCGCGGGAGCTCCTCCACGCCACACACGCACACTCTTTCGAAAGAGAGTGCATGTGTGGCATGCAGGAGCGCCTGCGTCTGCCAGGGCCTATATCCAAGAACCTCCTACTCAAGAGTAAGAGGCACTCAGCTGCAGTTCCAGACAGGTAAAGGTGTTCTGGGCCTTCATACCACAGACTCTTTTTCCAAGGAGAGTGTGTGTGTGGCATGCAGGAGTGCCCACGTCTGCCAAGGCCTGCAGCCAAGCACATCTTACTCTAGAGTAAGAGCTACTCGGCTGCAGGCACTGGCAGGTGTGGGCACTCTGAGCCTGTACACCACACATACACTCTCTTTCCTTTTTTAAAAATAATCTTTATTGGGGGAATGTGAAAAAAGGGGGCACATTGTTTATGAAAGAAGTATTTACTTTATACAAAATCTAGTTGATATCTGCACAAGCATACAAAAAATAAAATAAAAATAAAAATATAAATAGAGAAGAAAGGAAAGAGTGACGAGGGGGGGGGGAGAGAAAAAATGTAATCACACGTTGAGATGTATGTTGATATTGTGCAATCTTCCCAGTAACCCCTATTGTCTATTTGTCTTCCTCCTATAGTGTCGTAGCGGCCTGCTTTAGGCTTTCTGGTTGGTAGTCCTTTAGGAAATTTCTGATTGAGGACCCGTCTGTCCTTGTCCTCTGATGGTTTCTGAGATGGTTTGATAGGCTGTCCATATTTATAATGTCCAATATTTTAAGTATCCATTTCTCAATTGTTGAGACATCATTAGACTTTCCAATGTGGTATGCAGGAGTGTCCATGCCTGCCAGGACCTACAACCAAGTGCCTCCTCTAGAATAGAAAAAGCAGATAAGAAGAAGCCTCCTTAAAGTGTGTGATGGGAAGGGGAGTCTGGGTGGGAAACCCCTCCCCGGCCCATAATGGGCCTATAGAAAACAGATCTTTTGGCACCAGAGTGCCAAAACAGACATCTGCCCTCCCCATTTCAGGAGGCTCCTAAAAAACCAAATTGGAGCCCCCACCAAAAGCCGGGACATAAAATGGGTCAGGGTTTACCCCAAATGCACAACCCTAATATGAATAGATTTACAGCAGAATACATCCACATCTAACTTGTGGTCAATTGCAAGCAGCCTGTGACAGTTATGAAAAGGCATCATTGACTCAAGAATAAGAATAGTATCTAATCTATAGTTTTCTGGCATTTTCCCACTGTAGACAAGGTGTTGTATTATTTGAATGCCCTTCACTTGAAACTATTAATAGAGGGATGGTGAAGCTGTAAAGTCAGGTAACTGTTCTGCCTGTTCGTCTATCGGTGTCATTTTATATTATGAGGATCATTAGTAAGTAATGTGTATTCCCCAAGAATAAAGAATATTTATTGATATGCCCTATAAATTGACAGGAATCTGCAACGCCTATATGTTTAATGGTCACTGAAGCAAGGCTGGAACTAAATCCATTATACCTCTACTGCCCTCTCTTGCAGCAGAGACAAACTGAAAAATATTATTTTCCACTTGGCCCACTTTCCTACTAAATCTAATTTGGTTTGAAGTTCATACTCTCTTTGTGAATATATTCCTATGAATACATGCCCACTGAAACTGTCTGAGGCTCCACAGTCCATCCAAGATGGTTAGCTTCATATATCCGGGTTCCTTGTTTCAAATGAAAATAATTATACCGTTTTCCTTGACAAAAAACATATGTTATACTAAGATGTAGGAAAACAGGCAAAAGCTACATTCACTGTGCAAATTATTACCCCCATCCCCAATACATTAATGATCTGATTCTGTTTGTAGCTATATTTACTCAACGGCAAGTCCTATTGGCTTTATCAGAGCTGACTGCCAAGTTAGCATTTGGGTATGGATTGCAACCTTCAGATCTGATGCAAAATGGAGATTGCCAGAAAGAGCTGCTCTGAGTTCACTGTGCTTTTCTCTCATGTGAAAATGGAGGTTATGAATCCACTGCAGGTTCCTTGCTTCTGATGCAGTAAAGAAGAAAACAGAATGCAAAGCGCACCCTCTGGTGGCCTAAAGCAGAACTACACGCAACATTTAGATTCCCAACAGAAATTATATGAATTACAGATTCTGCATTTCCATGGAAAGTAATTAATTCACTTGATAAATTTGTTTGATCATAACTGATGTAATTTCCTACAGACATGCATGATATATTTGCTAAAAGACAACTGTTTCTCTTCATCCACCCACTGATGAAATATTCTGGATCTTCATTTAATTAATTTAAATAACAGTAAATTATGGTATAACAAAATACTACATTATCATAATACTATCTGCATATTTTCATGATGAATTCTAATGAGAGATAACTTATTTTAAAGGTATCTGCTAACATCATCTCCTTAAAGCACACTAGAAACCAAAGAGAAACACAGTCTAACTTAACAATTAAAAAACCCCAACATTATTATTATTATTATTATTATTATTATTATTATTGTATTGTCGAAGGCTTTCATGGCCAGAATCACTGGGTTGTTGTAGGTTTTTTCGGGCTATATGGCCATGTTCTAGAGGCATTCTCTCCTGACATTTCGCCTGCATCTATGGCAAGCATCCTCAGATGTAGTGAAGATGCTTGCCATAGATGCAGGCAAAACATCAGGAGAGAATGCCTCTAGAACATGGCCATATAGCCCGAAAAAACCTACAACAACCCATTATTATTATTATTATTATTATTATTATTATTATTATTATTATCACAACAAGATGAGTCCACAGCAGACACTCTGCTGGCTGTTGTATTGGATCACACATCAGACACTTCCCAAGTGTCTAGGACTGTGTGATGCATCACCGATCCCAGTAAGGTGGCTTTTGCAGCTGGCAGATGGTAATTTTGTCAGCGCCAATTGTGTTTAAGTGCAGGCCAGGGTCTTTAGGCACTGCACCCAGTGTGCCGATCACCACTGGGACTACCTTTACTGGTTTGTGCCAGAGTCTTTGCAGTTCGATCTTTAAATCCTCATATCGTGTCAGCTTTTCCAGTTGTTTCTCTTCAATCCTGCTGTCACCTGGGATTGCAACATCGACAATCTATACTTTGTTTTTTAACATGATTGTGAGGTCAGGAGTATTGTGCTCCAAAGCTCTGTCTGTCTGAATCCGGAAGTCCCAGAGTAGTTTGACATATTCATTATCTGCATTATTATTATTATTATTATTATTATTATTATTATTATTATTATTTCACATATTTATATCCTACCTTTCTCACCTAAAGGGGGCTTCAGGGCGGCTTTAAAGCAGACAGTGATTCAATGCTAACCTTCCGGTCAGCAAGTTTAGCAGCTCAGCGGTTTAACCCATTGCACCACTATGGCCACTGCGGCCTTTTAGACTACAATTCATGACTGATCCATGTTGGTTAGAGTGGAATCATAGTGCATTAATTCTAAAGTGTGGTTGCACCCATAGTTTCACCTGCTATGTTAGCAACTTCATTTCCATGGTCAAATGCTGTGATCTTGCAGCTCCAGTCCTCCTTTTTTCCTCCAGCGGATACAAGCACACAGGCTTATATGTGGACTCTCATTCTCATGAAAGGTCAATGTATATTTTTGACACAGGAATACATGTGCCCTGCTCTCCAGACTTGTGCCCAATTTGTGCCTGAATATATCCTGTCTTAGCCATCAGAAGGTCAGACAGATTTATACAGTATATGTGAGGTACATTGAAGGTACATATGTCTCAGCATTTCTAGCTGGCTAAGATCCAATAGCATGCACATAAATAGGGTGTGTGTGTGTGTGTCTGTGTGTGTATGTACAAGGAAGAGACTCTCTTAAGCCTAATGCAGCTCCCCATGCTATTGACACAAAACAAATTCTATATAATATCTTCTTATTGTTCTTTCATCTCCACTTTAACACCTTAGTCCCTTATCATTTAATATCAGTCAACATTCTACATACCCATAAATATCCAGGAAAATGAAAGAAAAACATCTGTCATCATAATAAGGAACAAAGCAGAAGTTCTTTGGAAAAGCCCTAATCTCAGTTAAATTGGACAACTTGTTCATCCTGTTGTCCTATTCCATTCATCTCTTTGAGTTTTGATGTTAAAAAAAATCAAAACACTAATGTCTAAAATGCTGGAATTAACAGTTTCCCACCATTTCAACTGGAGTGTATATCATCTATATTTCCTTGTGTACTATCAAGATACTTTTGATTTATAAGTTTGTAATATTATTGTTCTGTTCATCACTAAGGATTCCAATTGAATCATGCTTTCTAATGGAAA
Source organism: Anolis sagrei ordinatus (assembly GCF_025583915.1). Lineage (NCBI taxonomy): Eukaryota > Metazoa > Chordata > Lepidosauria > Squamata > Anolidae > Anolis > Anolis sagrei. Next base: position 115,424,343 of record NW_026847438.1, read on the forward strand.
AGTGGGATAATAATTACTTGTCTCCTATTTATCTAGAGCCCTGCTTCTTAAACTGTGGCTCCCAACCCCAAGTAAGGTCCTCTTAGCTCAATATCGGTGTCCTGAAAAAATTGGCAACAGTAAAATGTTTCTGAACCTATTCTAGCAGCTGTTTTAGACATTTACACGAATTTGTTTTGCAGAGTTTACAGCAGACTGCAGAAGATGCTTCAGCTGTACTTTATATAAAAGAAAAATCAGGGTGGAATGTCCCACCCTGGTCATTCCACAGATATATAAACCCCATTTTCCTAATTTCCAACAGATCTCACAACCTCTGAGGATGCCTGCCACAGAAGCAGGCAAAACGTCAGGAGAGAATGCTTCGGGAACATGGCCATACAGCCCGGAAAGCTCGCAACAACCCAGTCTTAGCAGGCCTTGCAAATGCTGATTTTTTAAAATAGTAAATGCTTATTTTTATAGCTATTTTATATACCTGGGGTCACATAAAAATATCTTGGGCAAAGAGGTCCTGAGTGGAAAAGTTTGAGAAGCCCCGATCTATAGAACAATTTCTTTTAGTCTTGTTGGAGAAAATCTTAAAATTATAGCTCTTGGTAAAGTTGCAATATTTCAAATGCCAAAAGCAAATCCTTAATAACTATGAATAATTTTGTCCACAAACTTTTTAGCTGATTGGATAGCTGTGAAGTTGCCCTGCAGCACAGTGGCAAGTTGAAATGTTTGGCAGAGAGTGTGCTGGTTGGATGCAGTCTCAAGGATGGCTCTTGAAAAAACATCTGAGGGAAAACTGCTTGCAACTTGACATATGTAGTGTAGTTTCAGAGATCTTATAGAAACACAAGCAGCCTTGGAGGGGATGAAACAGATCCTGTTAAGTCCCCCCCCCCCCCTTAAAGTTCTATATATTCTCATAGTGTGTTTAAGAGCATAAGAAAAGCCAAGTTGGATCAGGCTTCTGTTCAAATAATAATAATAATAATAATAATAATAATAATAATAATAATAATAATAATAATTTATTTGTACCCCGCTACCATCTCCGCAAGGGACTCAGTGCAGCTTACACGAGGTCAAGCCCAAACACAACAATACAAGCAATAATCACAACAAGACAAGCAATTAAAATAAGAGCATAGACAATAATGGTCAGTCCAGTGCCCAAGGGGAACTTGTAGCAAGGCAGGAGTGCAATTGCACCCTGCATTTTGTGCTTTCAAGTGGATGATATGCAAAGTTATATTGCCTCTGATAGTGGCTGACATGTAGCCATTCTGACTAGTAGCCACTGAATTCTACCATTTTCCCCTTTCCTGCCTTTTTGGCTTGTTTCCTGCATAACAACTACATTCTCTTCCTGGGCATCTGGAAGGTCCTTAGAGGTGTTTGCTTCTTCCTGTGTCCACATCTTTTCCACTTGGCCACATAGTCCTGTCTCCAGCCACTAAATGGATGCGAGCTGGTCACAGAGATAAGGGCTGTGGGCAGGGATTGTCTGCAACAATTGAAAAGGAAACAGACTGATGTAATTTGAAATAATAGCAAACTTCATTTGTACCCCCTCTTACTCCCCATAACTGAAGTTCAAAGGGTCTTGCAATTAAAAATAAGCACAATACTGGCAACCCCAAGTTACAAACATCCAACTTACAAATGACCCACAGTTAAGAAATGTTTGTCATTTTGTTTATTTTTGTTGGAAACCACCCTGAGTCCCCTTGGGGAGATAGGGTGAGTTACAAATACGTTGTTGTTGTTGTTGTTGTTGTTGTTATTTTACTTACACAAAAACACAGTATGTCACAGCAACCGAGATATATATTCTGGATTTCATATCACAAATTCGCAAGTGGAACACTTCCCAAGCATCTAGGATGTGTGAAGTATTTTCAAATGATGTGCGCAGATCCAAGTAAGGTGGCCTTTTACAGTTTACAGATTACTACTACTACTACTACTACTACTACTATTATGGGGATCAGGCATGTAGCCGGGGGGGGGGGGGGGAAGGGGCTTCAGCCCCCCCCCCCGAAATTCTCATGGTGGTTCGCAAAAGGCCTTACTGGTGCATTATTTAAACTGTTATGTTTATTCATATCATGATCTGATCACCATACTCAATATATCCCATATGCATGGGGGTATTGGGGTAGTGATACAAAAGGTTTGCTAGGGTAGACTCAGCCCCTCCCCCGAATCAAAATCCTGGCTACGGGCCTGATGGGTATGAGACACAAGGAAGTGGGAGAAATCTACCCTCGGAAGGGAAATTCACTCCTGAAAGAGTTATCATGGAGGAAAAGGGGTCTCCACAGAAGCTTTATCTGTTATCCTTATTTCCACAATTTTTTAAAAATCCAATTATCACAGGGGCAGAAAGTGAGGTGAAACCTTCTGAACAGGGGCAAAAGCAACAAATCAAACACCACAGGGTGTTAATCTTTCCTTATGCTATCCAAAGATGAAGAATATTTTATATCCTACAGATCTTACCTTGTTCATAACTCGGGGACTGCCTGTATAGCTAAAGAGTGACATATAAAAACCAACATTAAAATTATTTAAGCCATACACGTTTTAAAAGAATAAAAAGGAGTTCAAAAAATATACAACCCCCCCCCCCAAAGCCTTTTATTTGAAAACTGTCATTTATAAAAGCCTACAGGATTTTCCTCAAAGGTCTTTATACAAGGAAACTTGGGAGGCATTCTGGCTTCTCTGGGAAAAGAAATCTGGAGCAGAGCTTTCCAAAATATGGCCTCTTCCACACAGCTGTATAATATCCAAACTGAATTGGATTATATGGCAGTGTGGACTCAGATATTCCAGTTCAAAGCAGACATTGTGGAATATCTGCCTTGATATTTTGGGTTATAAGGCTGTGTGGAAGAGCCCTCAGTGTCACCACATGTTAGTGTGCTGCAGTATGGCACGTGACCGTAATGAGAAACCTCTAAGTCTATATGAAATAAAAATTCATTATATATATAGAGAGGGGGGGGGGGGGGAGAGATCAAAGTCTTTCATAAGAAATATTGAGTCCTCATATCTTTTATTATTACAATTTATGCATGTGTTAGCATCTCTTACTGAATCACTGTGCTGCAAAATGATGCATGTGTAAAAAGTGTGTCTCCAATATGAAATGTTTGGAAAGTTCTAATCTAGAGGGTAAGTCCCCATCAATTGTGCCATAAAAAGGCAGTGGGACAAAGATCTCTCAAAGGTCTCAAGTCTTGGGCTGGAAGGCATGGTCTGTCTGATAGCTTGGACCTAATCCAATTATGCCTATTCATATGATCCACATGATTTCAGACATTATGTTTGAAACATGAACAATACAGTCTACTTTTCTGTTCTCAGCATTTTATGTCTTTTTTGAACTTGTACTATATATCAGCATCTGTGTACTTCAAACTGTGCGTTACCCACAGGGACCCAACAGTATCTTGGTGCCACCTCCAGAGGTGTGGCCTCACTTCCAGCCTTTCCCTGTGACCAGTAGAGTGAGTAGAAGATGGAGAAACAGAGAGGGCAAGCAGAACATCACAGGTATACAGGGATGGAACAGAAAGAGAAAACAAAAAGAATGCCACAGTGGGGGGGGAAAACAGTATTTGTGTATCAATTTGTTTTGCAAATCAAAATGAGAAGAACAAAGATCAGATAGCTAATATCACTTCTATCTAGGTTTTATTCCAGGTGACAGTTTTATGAAGGAAAAGTTTATGTTTAAGCTACATTTGTGAGCCAATCTGAGTAAGTATGCTATTCTATTCTATATGCACTGTCTACAATTTATTTATTTGTTTACTAAACTATTTCATTACATTGCTTGAATTCTGACTGCTTGTACGTTTGCTACTTAGTCTCTTCTCTCGTAATCTTTTTCAGTTTGGTACCTTATCCTTGTATAATGTTACTGCCCTTTCCTTAACTGACTATCCAATTTTATTTCTTCGTATTTAATTTCCTTTCAACCTTTTATTAACACTAGACACCTGTATGCTGCATTGGAGTTATTCCGTGCAATGCTAAAGGCATTCTTTTGAATCTGATGCCGCAGGAGCCGAGAAAAATGCTGAATGTTATAAACCTAGGTTTTGTACTTCATTTAAAGTGTTACAAAATGCCTATTTCAAGTGTCAGAAAAATATTAACTAAACCATAATTCTGGAGTAAATGTTGTAATGTAAAAGTGTTGCTTTCAATGAATCTTGTAAAGCAAATTGTTGTAAAGAAATGATCCAGATGAGATTCTGGTTGCCGCATTTAGTTCCAGGCATCGGGTATTCTCACATTTTCCCATATTAATGAGTTGATCTGGAGCAAATTCAACAGTTTGCTGGTTGGAGTTTTGTTGTATGTACTAAAGTGAATAGTCCCATGATTACTCTAGGGATTACCTCTATAGCTATAGATTCGGCATCCAAGGATTAACTATCAACAGCTTGTGTGTGTGTGTGTGTGAGAGAGAGAGAGAGAGTGTGTATAATTCATAGGGAGTCCTGGAACTAAACCCATCTGATACCAAGGACCCACGGTACTTTTGTTTCAGAATATTTATCAATGGAAGTACTGGAGCACATTCTTGGGAAAAATTAGAAACTTGAGTTCTCCATACATTTTCAACATGGGAGAAAGGCAAGGGGCTCTTATGGGAGTTTCAGTTCAGAGGATCTGTCTCCCAGTTCTCCCAACTAGCTGCTTTCGGCTTCCCCAAGCAATTGTCATATAGCAAGTAGGTGACAAGGAGAATGGCTCAAAGGCAATGGTGGAGGCCTTCATGATTGCCATATAGAATCATAGAGCTGGAAGAGACCACATGGACCATCTAGTCCAACCCATCCATGAAAGAAAAGCACAAAGTACCCCTGATAGTTGGCCATCCAACCTCTGTTTAAAAACTTCCAAGGAAGGAACTTCCACCACACAATGGCCCAATCAATCAGTTATCTCTGGAGTAACAGAAAGGACAAGTTGCTCCTGGGGCCCTTTCACACTCTACTATGCCTCTGAATGCACAGAACCAGTGTCCATAGGTTCATGTACCCACATTCAACAAAATATGTCCTCTCTATGAATTCTCTAGGTCTTTTAGGGCAAAGGATACCTTCAAGTAGAAGTTGTTCATTTTTAAAGGGTTCACTGTTATCCATGGACTTCTGTTCTCATGGCAATATATCTCTTCATACTGTACCCACTTAAAGCATTATAATTCTGCTTTAATTGCCATGGTTCCATCCTATGGAGCCTTAGGAGGTTTGGTGAGGCACTAGAGCTTTCTGACTGAGAATTCTAAATACTATAGTTCTCAGGATGTCATTGCCTTAGCAGTTGTAGAACATATTGGTGTAGTTTTGCAGTATGAAGGGGCCTCATGGCCCACAAAAATGTGTATGCATAGTGCATAGATAACAGAAATGTCATCAGTTGGGGACCCTTCCACCTAGCACCCTGGTCTGGGCCAGAGTGAAGTGGGCTGGGCAGGGGACAGTTCCACCTTGTCTCCTGTGCTATGCTAATAATATAATATAATATATTGTATATACGTACAATATTTATAATATTATAATGTAATATATTATAATACTAATAATATGATATTATAATTATATATTTTATATCACATGTGATATTACTAATAACATTACAATATAATTGTATAGTACAATATAGTAATATATAATACTGATATTGCACTATGCTAATAATATATTGTGTGTATGTGTGTGCATATATATATATATATATATATATATATATTCTTGTAAGCCACTCTGAGTCCCCCTTCGGGGTGAGAAGAGCGGCATATAAATGTAGTAAATAAATAAATGCTTAATCAGCTTGGCTAGGGTCTCTGTTTGCTGGAGGAGTCTAGTTATGGTCCAAAAAAAGGATCAAGGTGCTGCCGTTGATCCATAGTAGACTCTTCACTTGTGGTAGATACAGAACATCTGTCTGCATCCTAATGGCCCCTTTTAAATCATGTCCTGATGCAAAATATAATGCCAGAATATGTATGGATTTCTTAGTTAAATATTTAACACATATGTTTTTACAGACTGAGTTTCTGTATACCTAATAATATCCTCATGATAACAGTCAAATATTTTGAAATATGATTCACCCTAGTAGGAATATGAATAAGCAGGATTCATGCAATGTTAATTCTTCTGGGAGCAGTGCAGGCAACTGAGCAGTACTGCCCTTAGGGCAGATCAGTGAACTGAAGTATCGCATAGTCCAGAAGCCTTGCCGCAATAACAATTGTAGAGCAAAACCAATTGCAATTAGTTGGAGTTATTGAACAGCAAGCAAGGAAAAGAAATGGGGCACTCTGTTGCTATAACTGCTTCCTTTAGTTAGAGCAGCATCCAAAGTGGATAGACAAAATAATAGCCCTACTTCTTCCCTATAATTTCTTGTGGGGTCTGATGTTGGCTTGTTGTTGTCTTGTTTTTTGGCTTCTTTAATCAGTCCTGAAAGAGGAAGCGATAATAGTGATGTATTATCGAAGGCTTTCATGGCTGGAATCACTGGGTTGTTGTAGGTTTTTCGGGTTATATGGCCATGTTCTAGAAGCATTATCTCCTGACGTTTCACCTGCATCTATGGCAAGCATCCTCACAACCATTGAGGATGCTTGTCATAGATACAGGCGAAACGTCAGGAAGGAATGCTTCTAGAACATGGCCATATAGCCCGAAAAACCTACAACAACCCTATAATAGTGATGTTGCAGGTTTCCTTTAGAAATGGCTTTTTATTATGTTTTTGATTATTTTTGTGTACTAAAGCATACTGGCTTTTGAACCCAGACTAGAATGTGCAATGGAAACGCGGGACCTGTCAACACATCCCTATATCCCAGAATATCAAGGCAGAAAATCATCTGCTTTGAACTGGGTTATCTGAGTCTACACTCAGATAATGTAGGATTTTCTGCCTTGATATTCAGGGATATAGGGCCCATGGAGATTCTGTTGATTTTCAGGCTAGTTCCTCAGCATAACCCCTCATCCCTTACTTCTCCTTTTTTATCTGAAACATGAACATGACTGCTTCTACTAAAACAGCAAATTGGATCTGAAATTAAATTTGAAAAAAATAACAGTTGAACATTTTCACTATATAAACAATTGAATTTTGTTATAACAGTTGTTAACTGCAAGGGCGGCTCCACCCTTTACGCAAAGTAAGCATTTGCAGTATAGTTGATTTTGCCCAGGGGCGCTCTCGAGGGAAAATAGACCTTGACATATGCATATTGTAGTTACTGGGATGTATAGCTCACCTACAATCAAAGAGCATTCTCAACTCCACCAATGATGGAATTGAACCAAATATGGCACACAGAACTCCCACGACGAACAGAAAATATATATCAGTGATTGGTTGGGGGGGGGGGGGGGAGGGCGCCAAAATACTGTTTGCTTACCATTGAAAATTACCTAGAGCCGCCTCTGTTAACATGTCTAGCAGAGCAGTTGCATTTGTCACACTTTATGTCACAGCTCTGCTCTGATTATCTGGAGCTAATCCTGAGAGCATTTAGGGGTTGGTGAGGACTATGGCCAGCCAGATGTTTATGAACACGGAGCAATGGCTTCAAACTACAAGAAAGGAGACTCCATCTGAACATTAGGAAGAACTTCCTGACTGTGAGAGCCGTTCAGCAGTGGAACTCTCTGCCCCGGAATGTGGTGGAGCCTCCTTCTTTGGAAGCTTTTAAACAGAGGCTGGATGGCCATCTGTCGGGGCTGCTTTGAATGCAATTTTCCTGCTTCTTGGCAGGGGGTTGGACTGGATGGCCCATGAGGTCTCTTCCAACTCTTTGATTCTATGATTTCATGATTCTAACTTCACTTTTGATAATCCTCGCCATTGGCAATTTTGTCTCGGTCTTGTGTAGACAAAGTTTCTAAAAAAATCTACTGGGCCAAAGTTTTCCATGCCTCCTGTAAGGTGATTTGTTTCCCTTGACATTTTAGTCATCCTCCTTTTTCTAGGTTGCATGTTTTCTACTTTAAAGAATTCAGCACACCTTGAATGTTTGTTGCCTCAAGCACCCTTTGCTGCAAAACAAAAACTCCGAAAGGTGGTTCTTCCTTACTGTTGTGCACGGTCTGCTGCCTCTGTTTACATGCATTTCATCTTGCCACTTCCAACAGCCTTTTTATCATTTAGAAATGGAGTTTGCAAATCCCTTGACTCGTCTGATGATGTCAGGCAGGCTACAAGGAGTGGTACGTCTGCCCTCTGGTGGCTCAAAGGAGGATGTAACTATTACAGAGAAAATATTATAACACTATGAATGTAATATGCTTTTTGTTCCTAGTTTAAAGATGTCATTTCCTAATTGGTTCTATTATAAAAGCATGGAAAAAGTTTACTAAACTGCAAAAAACTTTGTTTTTGCGGGACATCCTGCAGCATATTTTGCTATAGTTTTTAATGTACTATTTATAATGGTTATGTATTGTATTTTTTATTATTTATATTTTATTGCTGTTTTTGTTGTATATTGATGTATTGCATTGTTGGGCTTGGCCTCATGTAAGCTGTCCTGAATCCCCTTGGGGAGATGGTGGTGGGGTATAAATAAAGTTATTATTATTATTATTATTATTATTATTATTATTTGAAACACAATAAGATGAGTCCACAGCAGACAGTCTGCTGGCTGTTGTATTGGATCATACGTCGGACACTTCCCAAGTGTCTAGGACTGTGTGATGTATCGGCAAATAATGTGTGCAGATCCCAGTAAGGTGGCCTTCTGCAGCTGGCAGATGGTGGTAATTTTGTCAGCGCCGATCGTGTTTAAGTGCAGGCCAAGGTCTTTAGGCACTGCACCCAGTGTGCCGATCACCACTGGGACCACCTTTACTGGTTTGTGCCAGAGTCTTTGCAGTTCAATTTTTAAATCCTCATATCATGTCAGCTTTTCCAGTTGTTTCTCTGCAATCCTGCTGTTACCTGGGATTGCGACATCGACGATCCATACTTTGTTTTTTAACATGATTGTGAGGTCAGGAGTATTATGCTCCAAAACTCTGTCTGTCTGAATCCAGAAGTCCCAGAGGAGTTTGGCATGTTCATTCTCTGTAACTTTTTTTCTGGCTTGTGATCCCACCAGATTTAGGAGTATAACAACTACTTTCAAAGTAAATAACACACAATTAAACAAGAATAACACTTTCAAAACAGTAACATTTTTTTCAGCTTTTGTTAGTATAATTGAATGGAATAAACACAGCAAATAAAAGCACTTCCTAAATTACAAACATTCGACTTACAAACAACTCATAGTTAGGAACAAAAAGTGAGAGAAATCTATCCCTCTGAAGGGAAATTGAATCCTGGAAGAGTTATCCTGGGGAAAAGGTGTCTCCACCTAAGCTTTAGCACCAATTCTTCAATCCACAACAAGCCAAATTTCTCAATTTTCATTTATCACAGGGACAGAAAGTGAGGTGAAATCTTCTGAACAGGGGCACAGGCAGCGAAACAAATGCTACATCCCTGCGCTATCCCATCCCTTCCCTATGCTATCCAAAGCTAATATATAGCTGGAATTACACTTTAAAATGTACCTGCTTTGACTTACATACAAATTCAACTTAAGAACAACCTACAGAACCAATTTTGTTCAGAACTTGGGGACTGCCTGTACAGAAACAGGATGCTCTGAAAGCTATAATCCTAAAAGGTTCTTCAAAATCAATAGCCCTAAAGCATTCCTTAGCACAGCTAAGCAATGTGAAGAAATGTTTTCTTTTGTCTTGAATTTCTCACAACTTATTAGAACATTAGTTCTCAACCTGTGGGTCCCCAGATGTTTGGCTTTCAACTCCCAGAAATCCTAACAGTTGATAAACTGGCTGAGATTTTTGGGAGTTGTAGGTCAAAACACCTGGGGACCCACAGGTTCTCCTTACATGGTTCTCCTTACATGTTGTGGTTTTTCCTCACAGGGGATCTTATGCAGTTACTTGATTTTTCTTTTCATTCTTTTGCTCACCTGTACAATATATTTATAAGGATGGGGACTGTACCTCAAGTGTGATCTTGGGCAACTCAGACTTTCCCAGCCTCAGAGGGAGGCTATAGCAACCCCCTTCTGAACAAACCTTGCCAAGAAATCCCTAGATTCACTTTAAGGTTGCTACAAGTTTGAAATGACTTGAAGGTATGTGTAATTAATCCCTTGCCTTGGTAAGATAGCTTAGGCCTAAGAGAGTGGGCCTGGCAAAGCCACAGCACCCATTTTGGAGAAGGGAGACAGGGAGATGCCATCTTAGGTTAGGTTTGCCTTAAGGGGGTGTGTTCTAGTCTTGGAGGGAAAGTTAGACCACTAGGATTGGTTAGAACGATGGGGGTGGAGCCTAAGTGATCTGAAGGAAAAAAGTTACTTTTAAACTGGGGCTTAAGTTTCTCAGATTGCCAGTTGAGAATTGAGAGTTGGAGCTTGGAAAGGGTGTTAGTGAGAGCAGTTTGGGGTTTTGAAGAGGAACTTTGGGTCAGTCTTTTGTCTAGTATTCAGGGAAGCTGTAGAGAAGTATAGCTGGAATACTGTGGGGAACAGAACAGTGGTCTGTTCTTTTCCTTAAGGATTTTGGCTAGTTCAGATTTTGGCTAGTTTCCTAAGGGGGATCTTTGTGAGAGTTACTTTCAGAGATTCATTTCCTGAAATAATTTTCTGTGCTGTAACTTTTAAGATTTTTAAACCCAGAAGTTTTTAAGATCTCTTCTCAAATGTAACCACAAGCTTTTTATGCCAGATTTTTACTGAAACCATCAACCATTTGTACCTGAAATATCCAACTCTCTTCAAATAAAGTTCTTGTTATTTTTACTAACTTATACCAGCCTCAGTGTGCATACCTTTGTGGTAAAAGTGTTATTCAAGTCAGCTTTTTACCAGCCTCTAAGAAAACTAGAGTAACGCAGAGTGTGTTACTGAACAACCTCTCAACAGTACCTCAGCCTGCTCTTTAGGAATATGGTGGAAGCGGAAACCTTTTAAATAATCATTTTTCAGTCCCTCAGTTCCAGTGGTTCCCAGTTCCTAACTTCTAAATATGCAGGTGGTTTCAACAGCCATTACTCCCTCTTGTTGGGGTTCAGCCTGAGTTTGAACTTGAACCTGATTCTCTGTTTGTTCTCCTGAAGCTAATGAAAATATATTTACTGATGCTAATGGAAATGTACCTCTTGATGCAAATGCTCCTGAAATTAGTGAGGAAGAAACTGCTGTAGGTTTGGAAAATGCCAATGTTCCTGAAATTAGTGAGGAAGGAACTTCTGTAGATTTGGAAAATGAAAGTACCAGTGTTCATGAGAATGTTTCAGAGGGAAGCCTTGACCTTTCCCTCCCTTCTGCACCTGTTAACTGTAATGACAACAGAAGGGGCCAAATTTGGCAAGACAGAAGTAAATCACTCATCTTACGTAGATCTTCCCGAATTAAAGAATTACAAACATTGGCTTCAAAGAAGAGGGGCGGTTCACGGAACCAATTCTTTGGCTTTAATTGCCTTCCGCTGGGCTGACTTTCTCAGTTCAGGCATCGTTTCAGAATTGATGAAGACCTTGGCAGTTCTCCCGGTTCCCTGGCCATAGTTTTGAAAGATTTCTAGGATATCAAGTACGGTTAGTGAATTACTAAACAGGTTCCAGTATTTTACAGTGTGGCTTTGGGTTTTGTTCTTGTGCATTTAAATTCATGTTTGCTGATTTTGCTGTGGCTTTTGACTTGCATTTTTCCTTTATTTTGTAACCATTTTTCTTCAATAAAAAAGGATTGTTTTTCACAGTCAAGTGTGGTGGATAGTTATCTTAGGGCCTTGTTCCCTGCTCTGGATTGCAACACCTCTATACTTTAGTGAGCTAATCTGTAGTGGTGTCATCATTATGATTTGGTAGGCTGCTGTGTGGTTGTTATAATTTTAGTGAAGCAGCGTCAGGACTTTTATTATCGAATAGAGTTTCCTACTTTTCCCCACAGATTGTTGTAAATTGGGGGTACAGCGGGTTGATCGTTATAGTATGCAACACACACACCCCAAACCTGGCGGTTTTAAATTATAGGAGGGTAGATTTCCATTGAACATTAATAGGAACTTAATAAGAACGGTTCAACAATAGAACTTAATGTGATGGTGAAATTGCCTTTTAGTCACATATTTAAAAAGAGGCTGGACAGTACCCACTGGGAAAGTCCAGTTTGGAAAAGTCAGGATAAGACAGGGAATTATGATGGAGGCATTAATGTTTGAGAAACTTACCTTTGGAATATTTTTTCCTTTAAAAAAAATTATTGTGTTAATTATCCCCACAGGGATACTGCTGTATTGTTGCCCACAGCTTAAAGCATGCAATGTTGGTATTGAAGTGGTATGGCAGTTCCAGGATACAGCAAGAAGTGAGCTAAACAAGTGCAGAAAGGCCACTATGTTCCTACCATTCATTTTCTATTAGGAAATGCAAAGAGGGAAGTATCACAAGCCATTGAAAAAGTTGATTGGATTGGAAAAGTGTATCAAGAAAGCCATAGAGAAACCACAGAAAGGAATGGAACTGAGCAGAGAGCTGCTATATCCTTGGACCCGATCTGATCCAAGCAAGAGCTGTGGACTCTTCCTCTTGCCTGATAAGCAGAAATAGAAGAAATTTAAAATGGAGAGTTGAAGGCAAAACAATACAACACAAGGTTTTCCTGTTCTCAGTGAATCCATAAGATCTTATCTATATGATCCTGTCCACATGAGACATTATTAATACCCATCCGTCTTATACTACTGCAGGAATCAATTATCCATATTGCCAGTATTGAACCATGACCTCTAGCACTGCATTTGTTCCTCAAATTTTTATTGCAGCAGATCCCACCATTCAGGAGATCGCTATTTTGCTTTATCAGTTAATGAGGCCACCTTCATTCAACCAAGCCTTTTCAGATCTTCACATTACTCTGTCTGAAGAACAGCCGATAGACAACAAGGAAGTTAATGACAGGAATAGGTAGTCATGTTGCCAGGGCTCTGCCATATTCAGGTAGAAATTATGGAAAGAGGAGGCCAGGGCACTGGGAAGGCATTGTGACAGCTGGTCTCATGGTGATGGCACTCTCTTTATCCCAGAGACTTGCACATTACCCTCCATCCGTCTTCCCACCTTTCCTGTCCGCACACCTGAACTAGTCAATGAGTGAGCCAGTGGTCAAGAGAACATCTGCACAGCTGAGTAAGCCATCCCACCATTTTCATTTTCCCCAGTGATAAAAGATTTTACTACTGACTAAGCCTGGTTCATTTGAACAAAAGTTAAGATGGACACCAATATAATCAAAGTTCCTTTTAAAAATGGCATAGGACAGCAGCAGAGGCAGCAGGAAATAATCTGTGAATATTCTGATCCTGCATATGGAGGGAAGACTGTAATTGGTGAGACTCTCATTTTTTATATAACAGCTCTTGGCCTGTACTACAATTTGCTTCTTCTCTTGTTTTTGCAGATAAAATTGAGCTTTTCCATCTTCTGTTTCCAGTTATGTAGTCTATTTGTAATTTTTACAACTTTGCATTTCATTACCTTATTGGATTTATACACAAGAAAGGCTCTCCTTTCTGTCCTTTATTGCAGCAGTGTCAAACTCATTGTCACCGAGGGCCACATTAGCCTTATGGCTACCTTCAAGAGGCCAGTTGCAAGTCTCTCTAAATATAACTATGTTACCCTGACATTGAAAGCTTTGCAGGATACATGAAATGACATGGCAGGTCAGATTTGGCCCATGGAGCTTATGTTTGATACATGTGTTCTACTGCATTTGTTCTCAATTTGCTAGAGACTTACTCTTTTTTTCTAATAAAAGCTTAAGATTAAGGACAGCTAATAGCCCTAACAGGCATTGGATACAATGCCTAGAACTAGAGATTTAATATGACTAATCTGGTCATATGAGAACCTTATAGTATGAGCCTTTCATAATGCCTTCTCTCTTTAAAATCCCTACTGGACTCACCATTCTTCAGGGGAGAAACATTTTAAAGAAGGAAAACTATAAGTCACATTTGAGGATAAATAAAAAGGGGAAAAAATAAGAGGAAAAGGGGGGGGGGGGAGAAACTGCATTTTATTTTTTATTACTTTTTTTTACTTTTTTTTACATTTATGAGCAATTCTGTATTTAAGACAAAAATTCTGATATGATATGTAAACCACTACAACTTAAAACTGCAATAAACTATTTAAAATTTAAAAGCAATGACATCAACAGTAATTTATCTCCTTGGGAGAGAAACCTTGAAGAATGTGAATAATTCTTTAAGATAGCTTGAATACGTGTTTACAGTTTGGGATCCCTTACTTGTTCCTAACAAAAATGTTACCATTCAGCTATTTCTTGCCTTGTTGTGCATCATGGCTATCTAAATGTTTATGTGTTCATTGAGTTTGACATGAACAGTCATTAATGAAAATATTTATGTCATACCCTTTATCGAGAGATTTCAGGGCAGAATCTCAGATTCTGACATTAAAAGTAAGCTTGCTGAAATCATCTGTAGCAAAATGTGTCCACAACTTTGTATGACACAAGTGCAATTCCACTATCAACCATTTCGTGTCACTGCTGGCCAGCACTGTGCTAGGGATGAGCAAGGAATTTGCAGAAAGACAGAGGAGATGGTTGGGAAATGGCGACTGGGAGCTCACAGCTCAGATCCTGCTTGTGTGATTCCATGCAATTTCTGAAGACTCTTAAATCCATTGTGAAGAGAATCTGCTTTTCACATCAGAAGGAAAACAATCCGGTCAGAAGTGGTAAGGAATTGCCCCCCTTCCCTCTCCACCCATCTTTATGTAGTTCATTTTCTCTCTGATTCTTTCTTTTAGATTTTCAACCATCTTGGAGAACTGCTGCCGGGCCATTTGCACCATGAAACGTATGGCAATGATTGGTCATACAATTCTAGGTTATTTTAAGACAAGTAAATATTATAGATTTTGAATTTGAAATATAAAGGGCTGTTGATCTAAGGAAAAAAATCTTGGATTATTTATAATCCTTGGAAATTTGTTTAATACCTTCAATATTTGGATAATCATGCAACAAGGCACACAAGGAAAAATAATTAAGGTGATATGAATGCTCATTCATGAGTGGATACAAATAGAAACACAGCCTTAGCCTGAGAATGTGTATGACTGTTTATGAAAGAGAGAATCAAGCCATCATATGAAAATCCCACAGGAAAACGTGATGTTAACTATTTGATCTCAACACAGAAGAGAATATATCCACGAAGCTGAATCAACAGAGAAGAAAAGAGAAAATGCAAAAACAAATGAAATGTATAAATAGAAAATTTTAGACACAGTGTATAGCGGGAGCTTTTGAAACTGACCTATAAAAAGAACTATGAAGAAGTTTATTATTTCAACACTCTGAATATACTTCAATGGGAGGATTGATCAAGGGATACAAGAAAGATATGGTTTGAATCTGGCATTTGTGCAAAACATGAATATCAAGTTGCAAAAGGCTTGTGGTTACCTGTATTTCCCCAAGTCAGACCAGGCAAGTGCTGGCAATGGAGCTGTTCAAGTATAATGGCAATATTTTTTGCATATCTTCAAGTTGTTCCTGATTTTTGGTTATGCTAAGGTAAACCTATCACAGAGTTTTCTTGGCAAGATTTCTTCAGTGGGGGTTTGCCATTGCCTTCTTCTGTGGCTGAAAGAATATAACTTGCCCAAGGCCACCCAGTGAGTTTCTGTGGCTGAGCAGAGTCAAACTCTAGTTTCCAGTGTTGTAATCCAGTGCTTAAATCACTACAAACCATGCTGTCTCTCTTATAATGGCAAGCAGCATAGGGTTTATACAGTTGAACTGGGAAGCCCTGGTCCTTGAGCGCTCCAGTTGGAGGTCAGCTGTGACCAGCAGTGCTGTAGAATTTGAAGAGGCATGAATGGAGGGTGAAAGAGAGAAATGTGCCAAGAGAAGGCACGTCAAGCCAACCCCGACCGGGACCGCCTTCCACCTGAAAACCGATGCCCTCACTGTGGGAGAAGATGCAGATCAAGAATAAGGCTCCACAGTCACCCATGGACCCACCGCCAGGACACTACACTTGGAGGACCATCATCCTCAGACTACGAGGGATCAGCTAAGTAAGTAAGTAAGTAAATAAGCAACATACTATAAAATGTTTGCAATTGCTGTAACTTAGTCTGTTAAGAAGCCATCCAGAGATCTTATGACATTGGATAGTATATCAATGTTTCCATGTCCAAATGTCCGATCACCGTCTCTCAAAACAGTTACTTTATTATCAAGAATGGAAAATTGAACACTAATAGATAGCAATTTTTTTTTAAAGATCAGCTTAAAGTTAACTTTCAAAAGTGGTATAAACATCAAGAACTGGGAAGTCCTGGCTCTTGAGCATTCTAACTGAAGGTCAGCTGTTACCAACAGTGCAGTGGATTTTGAAGAGACACAAACACAGCGCAAAAGGAAGATACATGCTAAGAAGAAGGCACAGCCAGTAAATCCTTGTCAGGACCACCTTTCATTTGGAAATCTATGTCTTCAGTGTGAAAGACCATGTGGATCCAGAATAGGTCTTCACAGTCATTTACAGACATGCTACCAAGACTCTCCCTTTGAAAATCAATAATATCCAGCCATTAATGATCACCTATGATGACACTTACACATATGTGAGGAATACGCTCAGTGCACTGGTATTTGGTAAACAATTTGACCATTCTGGAGGCAAAGGAGAAGATACACTATCCTGAGGAAAGGATAAATCTTTCAGCTTATTCCAAAGTGAATCCTAGTAATGGTGTTAGTAAAGAAGACAGGCTGGCATTTTCAGAAGCAGACAGTTCTGAAGTGTCAACAATATGGTCCTTTACAAAAGGACCATATTGTTGGGCAGTATTCTGGTGTATTCAGCCATTGTTTATGTTCAGAGGAGATGCAAAATCTCTATCATGTGGACAAGCTAACACTCAATTCACACATTCACAAAAAATGGCCCTTAATGTCCCTAGGTTCCATGATCCTATTATTAATGCATCGGATGGAAGTACAAAGTACAAAAAACCCATAAATGAGACATGAATGAAGTTTGTCAAAGACACAAGGATGTTGAAGACAAGAGCCAACCAGCTACAGAAAGGTGATGAACAGTGAAGAAGACAAAACAATAAAATACAATAATGATTGTGTGGACAACAGTTAGAAATTCTCATTACAGAGCAAAGAGACAAGTGGCTTGGGAAAACAAACCAAACACTTTATTTTATGAAGTCCATTCTAAAATAGACATAACAACAACAACAACTTTATTTTTGTACCCTGCCTCCATCTCCCTGAAATCGGAGTCCCCGGTGGCGCAGTGGGTTAAACCCCTGTGCCGGGAGGACTGAAGACTGACAGGTTGCAGGTTCGAATCCGGGGAGAGTGCGGATGAGCTCCCTCTATCAGCTCCAGCTCCTCATGCGGGGACATGAGAGAAGCCTCCTACACGGATGATAAAACATCAGAAACATCTGGGCGTCCCCTGGGCAATGTCCTTGCAGACGGCCAATTCTCTCACATCAGAAGCGACTTCCAGTTTCTCAAGTCACTCCTGACATGACAAAAAAAATCTCCCTGAAGGGACTCGGGGTGGCTTACATGCAGCACAATGTGCCTGGAACAACACACAAAATAAACACACAATACAATAAAAGATAAAAACTACTAGCAATATAAAACCAAGATTTAAACTCACAACAGCACCCAATTTTTTCCGGGTGCTAATCTAATCTGTATCTCTCATGCCTTGGCATCAACATCTAATTTGTTCTTCAAGCAATTTGCTTGTAAATGTCTTTCAAAGCCATTACCATATCTTCAGTTCAATGACAGTTAATTGAAATTCCATGCAAGAATTAATTCCTCATTTAACTCATACACAATATTCTTTAATTCATCTGCCACTTCCTTTACATTTGACATATATCCTTGAACTGTTTCAACAGGATCAATTTGTACACAATTAATTGCTTTAGCAATGAAAGACACTGACTGACATCTGATTTCGTATGTACTTTTTCAAGATAATCTAACATTGACATAGTATTTTTAAGATATTTATTTTTTAAGATTGTTAATTCAAGATTCATTCTGTAGATCCAAATGAATTTTTTTTCTTACAACTTTGGGAATTGTCATCTTGGTATTCCAGGAAGTCACTGTCTATCCTTGTTCTCACATACAGCCAGGCTCTTTGATCTATCTTAATCTTTCCACAAATATCTTAAAGCAAAAGCATTCGCCCATAAGCTGATAGTGTGTAGGTAGCAGTTAGAGATCCTCATTAAGGACAAAAGACACCAATGGAGAAACAAACCAAAGTCTTTATTATAGAAACTTTACTCTATGGTGGGGAAATAACTCTGGGTGCTAATCCAGTCTAGCTTCATTCTATGGAGGAGTTGAAAGGATTGGCAGGGACAGGAAAGATGGGAAAAAGTCTTTAAGAATGTCAATTGACATCAGAAAGGGGTCAGGATAGAACAGACAAGAAGATAGGACACTTTGGCTCCAACTATAATCTTGTTTCTATTGGTTTCTCTGAGGCACTCTTGAATCTTCAGTGCTAAATGTTGTTACACTTCTAAAAATAAAACCAGACTAAACACATGAAAAATATTTTTTCTAGGCACCCAAGAGTGATCTTGTTCATTCTCCTGTCAGAGGGTGGAACTATATCAAAAGCATCTCCAAGAGGTGGTCACCTCCTCTTAAAGACTTCCAAAGAAAGAAAGCATATCATTTAATCAGATTTTACTATCAGGAGGTTGGTATTTAGTTGTAATCTCCTTTCTTATTATTTGAATCAACTGATTCAGGTCTTACCATCAGAAGCAACATAAATCATGCTTTCTTCATCCTTGCCATAATATTGCCTCTCAACCTTTTCTTTTCCTGGTATACAAACTTTTGCCTTCAACTTTTCCTTATCAGATTTGACCACCATTTGGTCTCATTGCCATCTTCCTTAAATGTTACCATCTTGTCATGCTCCTCTGAACATATTCCAGCTTCTCAATAAGTTTCTTCAACTGTGGCGCCCAGACCTGGACACAGAAGTCCAGGTGAAGTTTTATCAAAGGAGCGCAAAGCAATACTGTAATATGTCTTGCTCTGAATATGATTTTTCTCTTGATGCAGTCCAGAATTGCATTGAATTATTTTGGCAGTCACATCACAATGTTGACATGCTAGGTTGCCAGCAGGATGCTTAGATCATTTCAATATGTATTGCTTTCAGACCACATGTCTTATAATTGTGCATCTGGTTTTCTTCTTGCACGGAAGGAATATATTGTACTAATGATATTAAGTTTAGTAGTTTGGTTCCACTTCTTCAATCTGCCAAAGTCATCTTGAATCCTGACCTTGATTTTGAGATATGAGTTACCTCAGTTTGGTGAGATAACATTTTGCTAACCCGTATTCAAATCTTCAAGGATATTGAGGAAGAAGGGACCTTGTGAAAGGCCTTACAGAAATAAAGATATATTACCTCTACGACATTCCCCTAATCTATCAGAGAGTAAGATCATGAATTGATACATTGTGATGTGATTTGAGAAATCCACATTAATTCTATTATTACTAATAGCATTTGATTCTTTAATGATTTGTTCAAGAATCTTTGATGATGTTGATGTAATGCTGACAGGTTGCTATTTGCTGGGATCTGAGGCTCTGTGACTGTGCCAGGATTATTTGGGGTGAGCTGCAAAGAACAGGGGTTGCATATGATCCACAACTACAACAATATAAAGCACACAGTTTTGCTTTTCTGTGTGTACACATGTGTATATGCCTTCAGGACCCCGTGGATTTATCAGGCAAGAAATACTCAGAGATGGTTTTACCAATTTCTTTCTCTAAAATACATCCTACAGCACATTATATTCATTGGCAGTCTTTCATTGAAGTACTAACCACGTCTTGTTAGATCTGATAGCATCTGGTGTCTTAAAGACATTTAGGCCTTCTACTTAATCTAACTACAAGTTTATTTCATATCCGAGTGAATTATTTTTCTTTTCAATGGTTCAGAGAATCAGGAGGGCAAATCAATGAGATGCCAAAGATTTCTCACCTAAAAAGGGAGACTTATGATACCAGATTTACCATTTTGGTCTGCTTTCTGTTAGCCTTGGCTTGCATTTATTATTTATTTATTTGCTTCGCTTTTATACCGCATTTATCAGCCTATTCGGCGCTGCTTGTTTTTGCTTTTGTAGTGAGACAGCCTTGGCTAAATTATATGTGTTCTGATAACATCCAATTGGTGTGTTTTATATGGGGTAGCTCTTTAAGACTTCATTGGAACAGCAGTTACTTGTGACTGCTAATGAAGGTTGGGAATTGGTGAAATGTTGCACCAGTTGTTATGGTTCTTAGTGAATCTCTGGGCATAATTCATTTTAACTAGGGTTGATATTTGTACCTTTTCATATCTTGAGATATGGACACATGCAATGCTTCCATACTTACTCTACTCTGCCTGTACATGAAGGTAACTGATAAATGCTTTTATCCAGATGCTTACAGAGAATGCAATGTGACAGATGACGTTTAGGAGGTAACCACCCCTTCCCTCTTTTTAATGATGGAATGCTGTTTATGGAATGCTTTTTTAGTACTTGTACGGTTTTTGAATGGTCATGAATATGCATTTGTTTTATGGTGACATTTATTGTTTTATTTTTCTTTTAAAATTATGGCAGCCAACAAGCAAAATGTTGTTGTTTTTGTGGGTTGGTGAGTCAACCATATTTTTATGTGCTGTATTATAGTTGAAACACAAGGTGGTGCCATTTCACAACACAAAACAGATAATTCTGAAAGAGCGCAATAGCTCTGTTAGACCTATAACCATTAGACAAAGGAGCTTTGGGGAGGCATACAGCAAAGAGCTTGAATCTTAACAAATGTTGGGAGGAAACAGCTAGGAAGCCAGTTCCAGCAATTGTTTCAAATCCGACGAGGTGAAGCTGGAAAGATGGAAATAAATGGCAACAGCAGGCAAGTTTTGTCTTTTTTCCTCTGTCTCTCAGCATATGCAGCAATGTATGAGTCCATCCTCTACTCAGTGCCAGAGGAAAGGAGAAGTGGGTCTGTGGTGGCTAATGTGCTGAAGGATCTGCAAGTGGATGTCAAGGACTTGTCTGTTCGGAAAGCCAGGCTGATTTCTAAGAGCTCCAAGCAGTATTTTCATCTGGATTCTCACTCTGGGAATTTAATGTTACAGGATAAATTAGATCGGGAGGTTCTGTGTGGTCAGAAGGACCCTTGTGTTCTACTTTCTGAAATTATACTGGAAAATCCTATGCAGCTACACAGAATTGAAGTTCAAGTAGAAGATGTAAACGATAATTCTCCCAAATTCACCAAAAATGAAATAGTTTTTGAAATATCTGAACAGGTACCTAAGAATACCCGATTTCCTTTGGAAAGAGCTCAGGATGCAGACAAAGGAGAAAACGCTGTTCAAAACTACACACTCAATTCTAATGAACATTTTACTTTGGATGTGCACACGCACAGTGATGGAGGCAAATATGCAGAATTGATATTGAAGAAACAATTAGACCGTGAGATGAATCCACAGATTTCTTTAATTCTGTCAGCAGTGGATGGAGGCATCCCACAGAGAACTGGAACAACACGTATAATAGTTGATGTTCTGGATGCCAATGATAACTTTCCTCAGTTTAGTGAATCCACTTATCAAGTAAAAATGAGGGAGAACAGGCCATTGGGTATATTAGTTACCAAAGTTAAAGCTAGTGACAATGATTCTGGTTCCTATGCAGAGATCACCTATTCTTTCAGCCAGGTATCAGAAGTGGTGTTAAGTTCATTCAGGTTAAATAAAAACACAGGTGAACTTACTCTTGGAGGACCAGTTGATTATGAAGAACATACTGTGTATGAGATGAACATGAGAGCAACAGATGGAGGAGGTCTCTCTGCTTACTGCAAAGTCATTGTGGAGGTTGAGGATGAGAATGACAATGTCCCAGAGGTCACAATTACATCTATCAGCAGTCCCTTACCAGAAGACTCTCCCTTAGAAACTATGGTGGCCCTCTTCAGTGTTATGGACAGGGATTCTGGTGACAATGGCAGAACTACCTGCACAATTGAGACAAACCTGCCTTTTGTACTGAAGGCCATTGAGAACCATTATTATCAGCTTGTGACCGAACAGCCTCTGGACAGAGAACATGTCTCAGAGTATAATATCACCATCATAGCGACTGACAGGGGCTCTCCCAAGCTCTCTTCATGGAAAAGTATTACAATTCAGGTGTCTGATATAAACGACAACCCTCCATGGTTTGAAAGATCCTTCTATGACATGCAATTACAGGAAAACAATATTCCAGGCCTCCTCATTGGTTCAGTCCAAGCTGTTGATCTGGACATCAAGCAGAATGCCAGAGTGGCCTATTCCCTTTTACCTGGAAAGGTGAGGGATAGACCTGCATCAGCTTACATTTCCATCAACTCTGAAACTGGGAATCTGTATGCCATCCAATCTCTAGATTTTGAGGAATTAAAAGCATTTCATGTCACCATCCAGGCTGTGGATAAAGGCTATCCTCCACTGAGCTCTGAGGTTCTTGTTCGCATCCACATCATGGATGAAAATGACAATGCCCCCTTCATCCTCTGCCCACTTCAGAACAGCACTTCCCCTTCAAATGACCTGGTGCCCAGGGGAGCCGAGGCGGGCTACCTGGTGACAAAGGTGGTGGCTGTGGACAGAGACTCAGGTCAGAATTCCTGGCTCTCCTATCAACTGCTGAAGACCACAGAACCCGGTCTGTTCACTGTTGAGGCCACAAATGGAGAAGTGAAAACCATGAGACCAGTGAATAAACGGGATGCCATGAAACACAATCTCATTGTGATGGTTAGAGATAATGGGCATCCTTCTTTGTCCACCACCACTACACTGCAAATTCTTTTAGTAGATGGTTTTTCTGATCCTTATATGAAAATTATGGATGCCCCGAAGGAGCATGTGATAGAGGAGGAAGACCATAGTCTGATTCTGTATTTGATCATATGTTTAGTTGCCATCTCCTCTGTTTTCCTCCTTTCTGTACTTGTATTTATTGCTATCAAGATTAAGAAACAAAGGAAGTTCTTAGACGCCTATAACTCTGCACCAAACTTCCCTGTGGGACTTAACACCCAGGATATCCAAGTGGATTCTGGAACAACATCGCTTCCCCGAGCCTATAACTATGAGGTGTGTTTAGCAGGCGGATCACTGAAGAATGAGCCCCAGTTTCTGAGGCCTGTATTTCCTGTGTTTTCCATGGAGACTCCAAACACACAGGGGAATGTAAGGAATTCAGTGAATTCTCAAGAAGTCTATACTTGTCCAGAAGACACGAAAATCATTAACCAGGTGAGAGTACTATTGAATCTTTTACATGTCAAACTTATATTGAGATTAATCAATTTAAATTTGGTTTCAAAGAGATGTAAGCCAAGGTGTCTTGAATTGAAGAAGACCTGATTGAACATTTAGAATAATTCCTCCTTTTTTTTCAGTTTCCCCTTTCTCTACATAACACTTTATCCTGGTGTCTTTAATCTTCTTTATGTCTTGAGGACAATACATGGGGTGCATCTATTGTTTAATAACATCACCAGGGGCGGCTCAACCCATTATGCAAAGTAAGCATTTGCAGTGTAGTTGATTTTGCCCAGGGGCGCTCTTGAGGGAAAATAGACCCTGACATATGCGAGTTGTAGTTACTGGGATGTATAGTTCACCTATAATCCAAGAGCATTCTGAACTCCACCAATGATGTAATTGAACCAAATATGGCACACAGAACTCCTACGACGAACAGAAAATATATATCAATGATTGATTGGAGGGGGGGCTCAAAATACTGTTTGCTTACCGTTGAAAATTACCTAGGGCTGCCTCTGAACATCACACACTGGTGGCCAACTTGGATGTTCCCTTTCTAGTCTAAATTCTACATTGTTAGTTTTGATAAGACACAGGCCTTTCAAAAATTATAATCGATAGAGAGGTGACAGATGGCATATCAACAAACTTTCTAATTAAAGATCTCAGTTTAGTAAATGTCTTTACATTTTGCTCTTTATTTCTGTAGTGATGTTCATGACATGTATCCCAAGGAAGGAAAGATGAGTTTCTGGTTGCCAGTATGCTGAAGAATATAGAATTTAGTCTGTGAAACTCTCTGATCTTGGAGTCATTTAACTTCCAAAGCGCTAAGTTAAAGTCTCGACTTGTAGAGAAATTCTGGTTTGGGTCAATTTGAAAACATCTGTTTTCATATTGTTTTAAAATGTATTTTATATTGCATTTCATCCTGCCTTTTCCATGTCAAATTTGATTCTCCAGTGTGTCTCCTGCTTTTGACAAATATGTGTAGCAAGAAAGGGGAAAAATAGGACCCAAACAATTACTATTTAGTCAGCTTGACATCCATACCAAGAAGGATTCTGGAGAAGATCATTAAGGAGGCAGTCTGCAATCACTTAGAAAGGAATGCTGTGATTACAAAAAGTCAACATGGATCTCTCAAAAACAAGTCTTGCCAGACTAATCTGATCTCTTTTTTTTTGATAGAGTTACAAGCTTGGTAGATGCAGGGAATGCTATGGATGTAGCATATCTTGATTTCAGTAAGACCTTCAACAAAGTCCCCCATCATCTTTGTCCAAAGAAACAAGTAAAATGTGGGCTTTACAACGTGGGCTAGATAAGGTGGATTTGTAACTGGTTGAGTCACTGAACCCAAAGGGTGTGTAGCAACGATTGAGAGGAAACATGATCAACATGTTGAAATATTTGAGAGGATATGACCAGGAATAGGGAGCATGCTTGTTTTCACCTGTCCTGGAGATTAGGACTCAGAACAATGGGTTCAAATGACAGAACATTCCACCTGAACATTAAGAAGAACTTCCTGACCATATGAGCAGTTCAACAGTGGAACTCTCTGCCTCAGAGAGTAGTGACCCCTTCTCCTTTGAAGATTTTAAAACAGAGGCTGGATTACCATCTGCCGGGGATACTTTTGTGCTTTTCATGCATGGCAGGAGGTTGAACTGGATGGCCCATGTGGTCTCTTCCAACTCTATTATTCTATTATTCTAAATTATAATTTAAATAAAGAGTAGAAATCATGCAGCTTTCCCAATGTTTCTGATTGTTTTTGTTTTATTTTGTTCATGGTTCAGTGTATCTTTGTATTCTTTTGTATTTGTCTACTCAAATAAAATAATAAATATTTTCACTATGTGATCACGTTATATAATTATGTCTTATTTGATGATGAAGTGTTACCTCTCTTGCACTGAAAGTAATAATGATGATATAATAATAAAACTTTATTTATATTCTGCCCTATCTCCCTAGGGGACTCAGGGTGGTTTCCAACATACAAAGGCAAACATTCAATGTAGTACAAACATTCAATGTAGTACAAACATTCAATGTAGTACAAACAAGTACTGACATAATAATCTCAGGAAAACCCCACATATGAACACAATATTAGACCTGAACACCACTAAATTAAAATGTAATCAAACCAAAAGTATAAAATGACATAAATTCTGAACACAAAACATACACATTGAATTTCAAAAGCAAACAAAACTAAACAACTAAAGTATAGGATTATGTTTCTAAAATCTGTGATCTTTCAAAAGAGAGCTTCAAAAAATCCCATGCTTTTAGGAACCATATATGAAAAATGCACAATTGAAATGGTTACTTCACATAACCACATGGTGGCACTATAGGAAAAGGCTTGAAATTTAGCATCTTACTCTGAAATATTTTCAGGATGCTCTCAGCAGAGTTGCATTTGAAGTGAGAGAGTTTATGAGGATGGAATCACATTCAAAGGAGCCAAGCAATCAACACTGAAGGACAAAACATTTTTTTCTCAATGAGTACAATTATTGGGTAGCTGACTTTATAACTGGGCCAGAAAGCGAACAGACATTGAATTCTGAACCATGGAAGACCACTACAGGAGCAAACAAGGTCTGTGTTTTTTACTAATCCTTTGTGTGACTGATATACTGTGTGTGTCAATTCATTATTCTGTGCCTGAAGAGAAGAAAAGTGGTTCTTTGGTGACCAATGTTCTGAAGGATTTGAAACTGGGAATTGGAGATCTCACTGCTCGAAGAGCCCAGCTTGTGTCCAAAAGCTCTAAAGAGTATTTTCATCTTGATGCCAACTCTGGGAATCTACTCATAAATGAGAAAATAGACCGAGAGGCTTTGTGTGGACAGACAGAGCTTTGCTTATTACAGAGCGAAATTGTGCTCCAAAACCCCTTAGAGTTATTTACCATCGAAATGAAGGTTGAAGATGTAAATGACAATGCTCCTAGATTTTCCCAAAATGTTTTTCAGCTGGAAATTCCTGAGAATGTTCCACCAAATACAAAATTCCCTTTGGAATCTGCCCAAGACGTGGACCTTGGAGAAAACAGCATACAAAACTACACACTCAGTCCCAATGAGCATTTTAAACTTGGAATAGAAAGCAAGAAGGATGGAAGAAAATCTGTGGATCTCATTCTGGATAAACCCTTAGATAGGGAAAAGCAGCCCAGTATTGAACTGACATTTATAGCTGTGGATGGAGGGGTACCACAGAGGACAGGAATTGTTCAAATACAAATTAATGTTCTGGACAATAATGATAACTTCCCTCAATTCATTCAGTCTGAGTACAGAGTAAGGTTAAAGGAAAACAGTCCTCGGGAGACATTGCTCTCCAAAGTTGAAGCCAGAGATTTGGATTCTGGATCAAATGCTCAAGTCACCTACTCCTTCCATCGGGTGCCTGAAAAAATACGTAATTTATTTCATGTGCATGAAATGACTGGGGAAATCACTGTTTTGGGAGAAATTGATTATGAAAAAGAAACAAGTTATGAAATGAACATCAAAGCAACTGATGGAGGGGGTCTTTCTGGATACTGCAATGTTCTAGTAGAGGTAGAGGATGTGAATGACAATGCTCCAGAAGTCTCTGTCATATCCCTCACAAACATAATCAAAGAGGATTCTCCCTTGAACACAGTGATTGCTCTCTTCAGTATTACAGATA
Organism: Anolis sagrei ordinatus; assembly: GCF_025583915.1. Taxonomy (NCBI): domain Eukaryota; kingdom Metazoa; phylum Chordata; class Lepidosauria; order Squamata; family Anolidae; genus Anolis; species Anolis sagrei. Next base: position 115,451,576 of record NW_026847438.1, read on the forward strand.
AAGACTCTGGTGACAATGGTAAAACGATGTGCTCTGTTCCGATGAATCTTCCTTTTGCATTAACAACCAGCAAGAATAACTACTACCAACTTATGATACAGAACCCTCTGGACAGAGAGATGGTCCCTGAATATAATGTCACCATTACAGCCGTAGACCGGGGCTCACCTAGACTCACCTCCACGAGAATTATCTATGTGCAGGTATCAGACGTAAATGACAACACCCCAGTATTTGAAAAGTCTTTATTTGAAATGAGGTTGCAAGAAAATAATATTCCAGGTCTGCTAATGGGCTCAGTCCATGCCATTGATCTAGACATGGAACAGAATGGCAAAGTGACATATTCTCTTTTACCTGGGAATATTGGTGGCAGTCCTTCAGCCTCATACATCTCTGTCAACTCTGAAACTGGAAACGTTTATGCCCTTCGTTCTCTGGACTATGAGCAAACAAAAGATTTCAGAGCCACAGTTAGGGCTTCAGATGGTGGTATCCCACCCCTGAGCTCAGACGTTGTTGTCCAAGTTATGGTCACAGATGAAAATGACAACGCGCCCTTCTTCCTGTATCCCCTTCAGAACAGCACATTCCCTTGCAATGAGCTGCTTCCCAAGATGGCAGAGGCTGGCTACCTGATCACCAAAGTGGTGGCTGTGGATAGAGATTCTGGTCAAAACTCTTGGCTCTCCTATGAACTCTTGAAGGCTACAGACCCTGGTCTTTTCAGCATAGGAGCCCAGAATGGAGAGGTGAAAACCCGGAGACCACTGACTGAGAGAGACACCAACAAACAGAGGCTTGTTATTGCAGTCAGGGACAATGGTGTTCCTCCTCAAACCAGCACTGCAATGCTCAATATTCTTCTGGTTGATGGTTTTTCTGATCCTTACTTGAAGGTGGTGGATGTCCGTCAGCAGGAGCCTGAAGATGAGGGAACCTTGACTATGTATTTGGTGATCTGCCTGGCATCTGTCTCATTTGTGTTTCTTCTTTGCATTGTTTCTTTTGTTGGAATCAAGTTGTGCAAGAAAGACCATGGAAGCAGTTTTATTGTTGCTCCTCCTCACTTTCCCCCTGTGATGCCTGATATTCCAGAGAACTGTACCGATTCCCAGAGTGGTTCCCTTTCCAGGAATTATCAATATGATGTCTGTTTAACTGGTGGATCTTTAAGCAGCGAGTTCAGATTTCTTCGGCCCCTCATTCCTGTTTTTTCTGTAGCTGACCCAAATATCCTTGTAAATGACAAGATGTCTTCTGGCTCCCAAGACCTTCCTAATTGCTTGGAAAATAAATCAAAGGAACAGGTGAGAGAATTTTAAAAATTATTCAGTGTGCAAGATAACCAGGCCATTGGTTGTGCTTTTCCCTTGGTCATCAGATATTTGTCATCAGATATTTGTTTCTTCTCTTTATTTACTTAACTTGAACAGGAAAATTGAATAAGGCAAAGCATATTTAATAGTTTCTAAATATTTTACTACTAATACTTCTTGATATCATATGAACGGTAAGTTATTTGTTTTGTGTTGTCGAAGGCTTTCATGGCTGGAATCACTAGGTTGCTGTGAGTTTTCTGGGCTGTATGGCCATGTTCCAGAAGTATTCTTTCCTGACATTTTGTCCACATCTATGGCATGTATCTTCAGAGGTTGAGAGCTGTTATTTGTTTTGATTAGTCAATATATCAGGAATATTGAAACAGGTCCAAATATTGAAAAGGATTTAAAATTACGTTTCAAGTTGCTTGTTTCCTCACATTCATCTCATTGATTTTGTTGTTCAAATATACAGAGGTTCAAGCAAGGTCTATATATGCGTTACCCAAACATTATATTTTGCGTCACTTCTTCCATCTCCTTGCTGCTCCATATCTCACTCAGTGTTCCCTTATTCCTTACTCCAAAACTTTTGTGCCTGAATTTCAGTACTTTCAAAAACAACAACAAAGATTGTGTACTAATATTTTGGCAGAGAATATAAATTAGGACTACACCGTAAAAGAAATGGATGCTTAAATGTATGCTTCTACTGGAGGTTGAGAAGAGGAAAATACTTATACTTCTAAATTTGGAGCCTTTGAAATTAAACTGTCTGGGTATTTTGGGTTCAGTGTCAGTTATAAAATTACTTTGCATAGGTGTATTCTCTTTGAACATTGGTTCTTTAGATTTAGATGCTGTTCCTGCTTGAGCGTTTGAAAAAATCTAACTTTTCCAGACCAGTCCAAAAAATTCAGTCAAGGAGAAATATGAAGAAAATGCATACAGATTATCCTGCCTTTGTATAATGTGATTACAAAACATGATCTCAAGATCGGTCTGAAGGCTTTCATTATGGGATCCTTGAACTCTGGGAGTAGTGCATCTACCCTGACTGATTTCAGACGCTATATTGATAAGGAGCTATTTCAAATGAAGAATGAAGAGAAAATATCTCTTTCTCTCGTGGTATCTGTCTATCTATCCCCCCCCCCCTTTTTTGGTTAAATCACATTGCCAAAATTGAGGTGTGTGCATTAGATTCCATGGTGTATTAGAATCATGCACACCAATCCATTGGTATGAAAAGGCCCACAGGAACCTTGAACCCTGGAGGTTGGACAGAGAGTCAGGCATGCCAAGAGGTTATTCTGATGGTGGCAGTAGCCTCACCCAACGAATGGCACTGGCAACCCATTTGTTCATGCCATTTAGCTCCGGATCCTGCCTTCTGGGTGGCCCTCGGGTCTCTCGCCTGCCTCCCTAGACTCAGCCCCGTGTGATTCCTAACTTGCTTCATTCACAAGGCTTTCAAAACCTCCCCCTCGGTTTTGAAGGTCTCTTGAATGAGGCCTGTTGGGAATCATGTGAGGCTGACAAGTTTAATATCCTCAGTCTGGCAGAGCTGTGTGGCTTCCCAAATGGCCCCATTCATTCTGCCCTCTTCCCTGATGTGCCTTCATTGTTCACTGCATTTTAGGGCAAATCCATTTTTGGAAGTGCAACGTCAACATTGAGGTACTCATTACATTAAATGGAGCATTACACTTGAGTAAATATAGTATCTATCTGCCTAATCAGCTATCTACCTATTTTTCTCTATTATTTATGATGTTCATGATGATTATACTGGGAAACAGCAACTTTTATCAAAGCAGTAATTTGTCAAAAAGTTGTCAATCCCATAACACAAACAAAAGACAGTTATAATACTGAATGCTTCACTGTTCTGATGAAAATCTATTTCATCTTCATCAACTACTTTAAAGTAATATAAATAACCTGTAGTGATTATTTTTGCTTTTTAGTTATTTAATCATATCCCTGCTATTGCACATTCTTCTTTATTACTTCATCTTTTTTTCTTTCGACAATCGTACTTCTTTGAAAACTAGTTGAATCCATTGATGCTTCATTCTGCTAGCAAAAATGGGAAGACATGTAACAGTACATGTTTTTTCATGATTTATTGTTTGTTTGTTTATTTTGTTAATAACTCATCTTCGGCAAAATGAACATACTGGTTGCCACAAATGTCACATCACAATCTGATGTCACAGATGTCACAATGCAAAGGCGCAGGTCTCCTTAGTAATAGAGTTCACTACTTCATAAACTGTGCACTGGGTTTCTTCTTGGAAAATGTTTTCCTATGCTCCTCAGTTTGAGAAAAGCAGCAGCTCAAAGGGTCTTATCGCTGACTGCTCCGCGACTGTGGAATGACTTGCCAGAAATTTAAATTGTCATTTTATTGGTATGGATTATTTTAAATTGTTTTAATCTTATGTCTATATTTTTAATATATAATTTTATCTTTGTATTTTAACTATGTTGTGCCCCACTTTGAGCCTTGAAGAGAGGTGGGTAATTAAAAAAACACTTTGACACACTTATCTTCATGTATGAAATAAAAATTAGTGATGTTATATGATATAGGCAGTATTGAGGAAAGTGTCTGCCATCAGGATATTGTCACATCAGAACTGCTACTGGTTGAGTTTTCATGAATTGCTGCTGTGCTGGTATTTGAATCTTTGAGTCTCCACTGAGAGATAAAGCAGAATATAATTATTATTGCCTAAGTAAAAAAAATGTCTGTTTGTAGGATTAACATAACTCAAAAACCACTGGAAAAATTGACATCAAATTTGGACACAAGACATGTATCAGGCCAATGAGTGACCATCACTCATAAAAACACTGAAAAACAAAGCGGAAGAGACTTTAAAAGGCCAAAAAAAACAAACAGATGCTACAGCACATGTGCAAAAATGACTCCCCCGGCAAACAAAGCACACAATAGGAAATCCACACTCTCTTCCCAGAATCCTCTAGACCAGGCCCTTTAGGAGAGGGCGGTGATCCAAAGCTGCAAGCTTTCTTCTCCTTGAATTTCATTGAGAGCATCCCAATCCCTGCATATTTCCAATTCCTGTTTCTGGACTGCAATGCCCAAATTAGATAGATTTAGATAGGTGGGTAGATAGATCGACGAGGAGGACTGCTGGGAGTTGCAGTCCAAGAATAGGTAGAGAAGGAAGAAAGGGGAGAAAAAGGGAAAGAAAATGGAGTGAAGGAAGGGAAGAGGATGATAAGGAAGGAAGGAGAGAAGGAAAGAAAAAGGGGAAGGAAGGAGAGAAAGAAGTGAGAGAAAGAGGAAGGGAAGGTTGGCCACAGCAACGCTTGGCGGGTACAACAGCTAGTTATTAATAATAATAGACATAGGGTGTCTTAAGCATTATAGATGCCCGGGCAAAGCAGTGCATTGGGGCTTGCCTACACAACCACTCACAGTGAGGAGATCCCTTCAAACCCCCTGCTCGAAGGGGAGGGAGGCGATTCCCTCTTTATTCACCAATGGTGCCAAATGTGCCCTGCTTTACACATGGCAAATGCACCTGCTTTATGCACCCTGCACACCCTTTTCATTTTTTCCTGGACTCACCCACATCTGTTGGGGGGGGGGGAGGAGGAGAGGGAAGATGTGAAAAAATGGGAATGAAAGTGAAGCAAAGCAAAAAAAGAGAGTAAAAATTCACTCACAAATGCAGAGATGCCAACTCTTGACTATCAGTCCTGATTTTTCTCCCTCTACCAAGTTAATGGGAGATCATAATATTGAGATGAGTGAATGCGAAATTAGTGTTAAATTTTGGTCTGTCCCTAGATTAGCATGGGGAACTTATGCTTGTGGGGCCCCTGGGCAACTGCCCAGCATTAAGTTAGCACTGATTTGACATCAGTTGGGGTTTGACTTAGAGTGATTCTATGAATGAGAGACCTCAGTGAGCCATGTCCTCAGCAGCACTGCTGAATCAATCCATCTGTGTTGAGTTCTCTTTTCCTGTTGCTTTTCTACACAATGATACCTGTGTCTTCTCTACCTGAATGTGTGTCAGGGCACTGCATCTATTATAATAAATAATTCCTATTTGCCTTAATAAAATTTACTATTTAACTGTGTGTATACAGATATCCTGATCCCACATAGTTCTCTGTTGGCTTGAAATTTGTTGTTGAATTGTTTACACTCTGTTAGCTCTTATGCTCAAATCACTACACTATCAGTATCAGGGCAGCTTACAAACAGCATTAAAACAGATTCAAAAGAGAATTACAACTTAAACAAGTTAAAACATTTTGTTGTTGTTTATTCATTCAGCCGCTTCTGACTCTTTGTGACCTCATCGACCAGCCCACGCCAGAGCTCCCTGTCAGCCATCACCACCCCCAGCTCCTTCAGGGTCAAGCCAGTCACTTCAAGGATGCCATCCATCCATCTTGCCCTTGGTCGGCCCCTCTTCCTTTTTCCTTCCATTTTCCCCAACATAATAAACATATAAAATAATATAATGAGCTAAATCAGACCTTTTAAACATTACAAATATAAAGACTTTTCAATAACAGTTTGGGGCTTGAATTAATTTGTCCAAAGGCTCGTATCCACCACCTGTCCCTTATCAGAAGAGTCCCTTTCAGATACTCTTCAGATACTCTTCAGATACTACAGTGGCCCTCTTCAGTCACACATAAATCAATTGGATAAAATACTCTGGATCACTGTGACTAACTTGCAGTTTCTAATAAAGAAAATTATTATTGACATGTTGTATGATCCAATGGACAGAGAAGAAGGCTTTTGATATAATATCATCATAACTGCCTCTTTGGGAGGTCTCCCAAGGCACTTTCATGAGACTGAATCAGGTCTTGGATATGAATGAAAATCCTCTAATGTTTGAAACTTCCTTCAATGATGTGCTGTAATGGTGTGCGTGTGTGTCATAGATCTGTAGATTTTTGACTCAAAAATGACCAAGACAGCCAGGTTTTTACAAACTTCCCACCATCTGATGTATAGTTAATAGAAGTCACATAATCTGACCCAAATCAATAAAATGTAAATGTAAGATTTTCCAGTATTTCTTAAACACTGAACGACCATTCCATCAAAAAAATATAAATCTAATGGTTAGTTCCTCATGCAACCACATGATGGCAATATAGGCAAACACATCATTAGCAATGTTGTTTTGTGAAGAATTTCACAGGGATCTCTTGACTAGAGGTCTGCCAAACAAAGAGACAGCTAGGCTCTGTCTGCAATGGAGGGATTCACTGCAAGAGAAGCAAAGAGCTGCCCATAACAAAATATTTTTCTCTTTAACAATTGTCATTGGGTGAAAAAGAGGAGGTTTTGTATTTGGGCAAGAAATACAACAAGAGAAGAGAATTCTGAACAATGGAGGACTGCTTTAGGATTAAACAAGGTCTGTATATTTTGCTGCTCCTTTCTATATCTGGAATATTGTGTGTTTCGATTCATTATTCTGTGCCTGAAGAGAAAAAAATTGGGTCTATAGTAGCTAATGTGCTGACAGATCTGAAGCTGGGAATTAAGGAGCTTTCTGCTCGCAGAGCCCAGCTAGTGTCCAAAAGCTCTAAGCAGTTTTTCCACCTTGATACCAACTCTGGGAATCTACTCATAAAAGAGAAAATAGACAGAGAAGTTCTCTGTGGCCAGACTGAACTTTGTTTATTAGAGTGCGAAATTGTGCTCCAAAACCCCCTGAAGATCTACAGTATTGAAATGAAGATAGAAGATGTAAATGACAATACTCCTAAATTCTCTAAAAAGGATTTCCAGTTAGAAATTCCTGAGAACGTCCTCCCAAGTGCAAGATTCCCCTTGGAGTGTGCCCAGGATGAGGACCTGGGAGAAAATAGTATCCAAAATTACACCCTCAGCCCCAATGAGCATTTCCGTTTGGATGTGGAAAGCAATACTGATGGAAGCGAACATGTGGATCTCATCCTGGAGAAATCACTAGATAGAGAGAAAGAGCCACACTTTGTGCTGACACTCACAGCCATGGATGGAGGGGTACCACAGAGAACAGGAACAGTACAAATAAATATAAATATTTTAGATATCAATGATAACTCACCCCAGTTTACTAAATCTGAATACAAAGTTAAGTTAAAGGAAAACTGTCCTCAGGGTACTTTGGTTTCTAGAGTAGAAGCCAGAGATGTGGATTTTGGATCGAATGCTCGGATCACCTATTCTTTCCATAGAATGCCTGAAAAAATACACAAACTGTTTAATTTGAATGAAGTGAGCGGGGAAATAATTGTTTTGGGAGAAATAGATTATGAAAAAGAAAACAGTTATGTCATGAACATCAAGGCAACAGATGGAGGAGGTCTTTCTGGTCACTGCAAAGTCTTTGTAGAAGTTGAGGACATAAATGACAATGCCCCCGAAGTCTCAGTCATATCAATCAATAGCCCTTTGCCAGAGAATTCTCCCTTGGAGACACTTGTTGTCCTCTTCAGTGTCAAAGATCAAGATTCCGGAGAAAATGGCAAAACTATCTGCTCTACTGAGATGAATCTGCCCTTTGTATTAAAAACTACTGTGAATAACTACTACCAGCTTGTCATACAGAGTTCCCTGGACAGAGAGAAAATTTCAGAATACAATGTTACCATCACAGCAATGGATCGAGGGTCTCCTAGGCTTACCTCAACAAGAATTATTCACATACAGATCTCAGATATCAATGACAATCCTCCACAATTTGAGAAGTCTTTATTTGAGATGGAGGTACAAGAAAATAATATTCCAGGACTATTAATTGGCTCAGTCCAGGCTGCTGATCTGGATACAGAGCAGAATGCAAAACTATCCTACTCTCTTTTACCTGGGAACATTGGTGGTGGCCCTGTGGCCTCTTACATCTCTATCAACTCTGAAACAGGAAATATGTATGCTCTTCGATCTCTGGACTATGAGAAAATTAAAGATTTCAAAGCCACAGTTAGAGCAACTGACAGTGGCACTCCCCCTCTGAGCTCAGATGTTATTGTTCATGTCACTATCAGAGATGAAAATGACAATGCCCCCTTCTTCCTGTATCCGCTTCAGAACAGCACATTCCCCTGCAATGAGCTGCTTCCCAAGATGGCAGAGGCTGGTTACCTGATCACTAAAGTGGTGGCTGTGGATGGAGATTCTGGTCAGAACTCTTGGCTGTCCTATGAACTCCTGAAGGCCACAGACCCTGGTCTTTTCAGCATAGGAGCCCAGAATGGAGAAGTGAAAACCAGAAGACCACTCACTGAGAGAGACAACAACAAACAGAGGCTTGTTATTGCAGTGAGAGACAATGGTGCCCCTCCTCAGACCAGCACTGCAATGCTCAATATTCTTCTGGTGGATGGCTTTTCTGATCCTTATCTGAAGGTGGTAGATGTCCGTCAACAGGAACATGAATATGAGGGAGCGTTGACCACGTATTTGGTGATCTGCCTGGCATCTGTCTCTTCTGTCTTTCTGATTTGCATTATTTCCTATATTGTTATCAAAATTTGTAAGAAAGACACCCAAGGCAGTTTTATTGCTGCTCATCCTCACTTCCCTCCTGTGATGCCTGATATTCCAGAGAATTGTACTGATTCTCAGAGTGGATCACTTTCTAGGAATTATCAATATGATGTTTGCTTAACTGGCGGGTCTCTAAGCAGCGAATTCAGATTTCTCCGCCCTCTCATTCCTGTTTTTTCTGTGGTGGATCAAAATTTCCCTGCGAACCACAAGACTTCTTCTGGTTCCCAAGACATTCCTGATTGTTCAGAAGAGAATAAACCAAAGGAACAGGTGAGATAGTCATATCTTTTCTTCTTTTCTTTAAAAATCCATTGTATCTGTTATTTAATTGGAAGTGTTATTTTTATTGTCTCTTACATGTGATATTTTTTCGTTCTCATCTAAAAAATTGTCAATAAATAAGACCAGAGACAGATGTAGAATTTTAAGTGATTTTCATAATAATCCATGTGGGAAATTAAAAAAACTTCACCTTTTATTTCCATGCTGTTACTTTTCTCAGTGTTCATCATCATTTATTAGAATATTCTCTTAAAGTCTTTTTTAATCAATCAACTTATCTTCATTGGTAAGTTTTCATTATATTTTGATATATACTATATCTTCTCTTTCTCTGAGATCTTTTTTCCATGTCCAGTCTCTTTCTTTCAAGTGTTTTCATGTCTAGTAAGCACATCTTTCTCCAGTCCTTTTGGTCTTTTGAGCTCCTTTGCCTTGATTTTACTACCCAAAACATTTTGTTAACATGTTCTTAACCACTAAAGTAATAGAACCTACTTCTTCATGGAAGGTGACTCATGCCTTTGATAGTTGTATGAGTGAAGTAGATAATAGCCCTAACTTTCTATAATGTCTGTATGTGACTAATATAGAATGTCAACCATTGTTAGCTTTTGAGCAGCAGTCCATACATTTTCTTCCCTGTGTGCATTTTTTGCTCTTCTTTTGTATTAGAGCATCCCAAAATGTAATGATCCAGGAGGGTGGTAGTAGCCTTGGGTGCAATTGGGTGGGGGCGATGAATAAAAATAAAGTGTCAGTGGAACTATAAAAGAAGAAGAGAAGAGAATTTTGGGAAACCATTTGAACATGTTTCATTTGCTGTGTAACATAGAGTTAAGGTCGTAGTGATTACTTTATTTTCCAAAGGAACACACAAAATGCAAGTTGTAAGCCATCAGTGGTCAAGTCCAATGACAGGTCTTAACAAGCAAGTGTTAGTAGGCGAGCATATCATGCATGGTCAGACATATATTTTATATACATTTTCTTACATACTATACATTACCGCATCTGTCCTGGATTATGGGCTATAGCACAATAGCTTTTAATTACATTTCGTTCATCATATTATATGGAATGTGGATTCATACAATAACAGATCCATTAACCAAAAAAAGAAACTAACAAAAAATATCTAATCATGTTATTTAATAATGGTGCTGACAAAAATAGAGCTGAAAATAAATGCATTGATAGTGGGGCTGCGGTAGCGTAATTATTACACTGCTTAGCCGGTATTGCACCACCTGACATCCACCGGGAAGTAGCAGCCAATAGAGAAAGGACCAAGGCAGAGACATCTCCAGCTCATCCCCTGTTTGGGTATCAGCCAGCATGTCAATGACTTAAATCTAGAAATAGTTTTCTAAGATCTACAGAGACACTCGCTGGAACACCTCAGCAAGCGAGAGTCCAAAAGTGGCAGGCTCAAACCCAGAACCTCAACCAATGGCTGATACCAAATGAGAGACTCCCCCCTGGTCACACAGAGGACTGGGCGACTTGGAAGACTGCGCTCTGGCACCACAAGATGCAGAGCCAACCTTCAGAAATGGGGCTACAAAGTGGAATCCTGCAAACCACTGACCACCTGCTGCAATGCAACCTGAGCCCTGCCACATGCACAATGGAGGACCTTCTTGCAGCAACACTAGAAGCACTCCAAGTGGCCAGATACTGGTCAAAGGACATTTAATCAACCACCAAACTCACAAATTTTGTATTTTGTCTGTTTGTTTGCTTTGTTCTGTTAGAAATGTAATATAATTGACTGGTTGCCCTGACACGACAAATAAATGCGGTAGCGTAGCGTTTTAAACCACTAAGCCCCAGACTTTTTGACCAGAAGGTCAGCAGTTTGAATCCATGGAACAGGGTGGGCTCCCATTCCTAGCCCGAGCTTCTGCCGACCTAGCAGTTCAAAAACATGCAAACGTGAGTATATCAATAGGGATCGCTTCGGCAGGAAGGTAATGCTGGCCACATGACCTTGGAGGCATCTATGGACAATGGTGGCTCTTCTGCTTAGAAATTGAGATGATAATCATCCCCCGGAGTTGGACTCAATGAGATTTAATGTCAAGGGGAAACCTTTACCTTTTTAGTAGCCAACCAGGTCATTACAAGTATTTTTAATGTTATTCATAATTTTTATTTTAATATTATCCTTCCTTATCCTAATTTGTGTAATGCAAATATTACTGTGGTTGATTTTAATAAATAATTTTATAATTTCAAGGTGTTTTGTTTACAACATATTTTTTACTATGTATAGGAGATAGGTAGAAATATAAATACATAAAGGAACACAAATTTGTTACTGCATCTTTCTGTTTGTTCATTTAAAGAAGGTAGATTTCCAGGAAGGCGTTGAGGTTCTTTTTTCTGAAAAGGGGACAGTAGGTCAAATGAGTTTGGGCACATCTGTGCTATAGCTTGCGAATGTAATACAAACACTAAAATTCATTGTGTCTAGAATCCGAGAAATGTTTTGTCTGAATGAAAAGAAATCCCCCATATCCATAGATTATCCACTGATTCAACAAACTATGGCTTGAAAATATTTGTGGAAAGGGAAATTCCAAAATGCAAATATTGATTCTACCCTAGGCCACTAGATATATAACAGGACTTGTGCATTCATGGATTTTGGTATCCATAGTGGATGCTGGAACCAAACCTCAGCAGATACCGAGGGCGGATTCATATGAATTCAGTGGGACTGGCTGTTAATGAACTGTTCAGCTGGTCATCCAACTAAGGTAGAAAATATATCTTCTGGCGACACCAGACAATCCAACATGGTAACATTGGTTCCAGGTACACTCTCAGGCTTCAACACTCCTCCTTTAGATAAGCTCTACCCTATCTAAGATATCCCTAACACTTCATGTCCATCTGAACAACTGATTATCAACAACATAATATATGATTTAAGTATCAAGTTCCTCGTAATTTCATGTAGATGGTCCAGAGCATGGAGATAAGAGACAACTTTTGAATTCACTATAATAAAACTCCCATGGAATGGAGCAGCAATTCCTCAACACCACCTTCTGAACCATACTAGGTTATAACACAAATCAGTTACACTATTTTATAAACTTGTCAGCCAGTGCAGTTTGCTATATTGGTTGAATGCATGAAAGTATAATTGAGGGGAGAACTAGATAAACTCTGGGCTGAAGCTGGGCCATTATCAGATATGACTGCAAAAAGACACTACATGTAACCCAAAAGGAAGAAATCTCAGGGGATGTCAATTGAAAATCTTCAAGTTGTTAGATAAGAAGCAAAAGGAAAAGCTATCAAAACTACAGCAAGGACTCTGAATGCAACTGTTCAAGGACTTCAATGCACAAACAAGAACTACTGTAACAATACATGGAGATAAACAGAATATGACAACAAAAGGGGAAGAATAAAAGATCTTCCCACAAGGTCAGAGAAGTCAAAGGGAAATTTAAACCAAGAATGGGGATACTTTACAACCAGCAGGGTGACACATTACATGACCTACTCGAAATAAAAAAGAGGATGGAAATAAGTCATGAAACAATTATATAAAAGAGATGCAAGGATTTCGGGTTCATTCAAAAAAGAAACATATGAAGTCAAGCCTCCAAAATGAAAACAACAACAACAATGAAAGTGGCACGTGGAATAAACAAATCACCAACAACAATTGTATGCCAATAGAACTGTTTTAATATACCGAGACAGAATATACTTTAGTTTTAACTAAGATATGTCAACAAATATGGAAAACTAGACAATGATCAAACATATATGCATACAATATACATTTCATTTCCAAAAAAGACACCCCAAGAATTGCAGTAACTACAGAACCATTGCATTAATTCACATGCAGGCAAAATGATGCTTAAAATTCTACAACAAATACTTTTACTGTGTGTGGAGCAAGAAATACCATCTGATCAAGCTGTGTTCAGTAGAGGAAGAGGCACTAAAGATCATATTGAAAACATATATTGAATAATGAAGTGTGCCAAACAATTTAAAGAGAAAATGTGAGTTATAAATTATAGCAAAACCTTTGACTTTATAGGCAAAAAAAAAAAAACCTACCCCAACAACTACGGGTTACTCTAAAATAACTGCATGTGCCATAACATTTGATTGTCCACATACGTAGCCTGTAGTCAGGCCAAGAAACTACCATTAGGCCATAATACAGAAAAATGAAAGGTTTCAAGTTGCCTGGAGGCTAGGCAAGACTTAATCTCATCTCTCTTTTGATGTCATTTGTATGTTGAAAATATAATATCTCAAGCTGAATTAGTCTTGGAGGAATGAGGTGTGAAAAATGGAGGCAGGAAAACCAACAATTTAAAATATGACAACATACTGTAATACTATTAGAAGATAGTAAATACTGAAAAAAGTAAAGAAAGAAAACGCAAAGGCAGGTTTACAGTTGAATATCAAGAAAGTAAAAACTTTAAAGTTGATGAAGAAGACATTGAAATAATTCAAGATTTGCCATATCTTGGTTCAATCATTGTTCAGAATGGTGACTGCAATTTAGAAATGACAAGGTCTAGGACTTGAAAGGGTAGTGATAAAGGAACTAGACAAAATCTGAAGTGTAAAGACATATCATTGAACAGTAAAGTTAGGATTGTTCATACCATCATATTTTCCATTTCAATGTATAATTGTAAAAGGTGGACTCTGGAGAAAATGCATGAGGGAAAAATGAACTCAATTGAGATATGGTGCTGGAGAAGAGCTCTGTGGATATCAGACTGAATCCTAGAACAATTCAAGTCTGAACTATCTCTAGAAGTCTTGATGCCTAAATTGATATTGTTGTACTTTGCCATATCATGAGTACACAAGATTCATTAGAAAAGACAACACTGCTTAGTACTGTAGAAGGAAAAGAGGAATACCACAGATTTAATAGACTCAGTCAAGGAAGGCATGATCCTGAATCTGCAAGCCCAGAGCAGGTGACAGTTTGATTTGGTAGTCTCTGATTCGTAAGGTCAACATAAATCAAAGCCAATCTGACAAGAATTAAGAACAATAACAAATAAATGTCTATTGGAAGGTCTAAGAAAATCAACATGAACATACTCATGTTGTTCATCTGGTGAAGATTATCCACCAGTGCAACCAAGGTAGTTTTTCTCTCAAAACACTGCTGATTAATTCATATGATGCCCACATCAGTGCAGTGGTGGATCTCATTTTAGCTATACTTTAAGTATCTAATTTTAGCTATACTTTAAGGTCCTGAACATATTTTAAATGTAAAGGTTCTGTACTTCGCTATTTAACATTTGAATTAAGTTCCAGAGCAGATTTACTACCACACATTCACAAGGGAGTTACCAGCTGCTGCTATCATAGCATAAGGACTGAGATGCATTCAGAGGAATCACAGAATCATACAACTGGGGGGGACTACAAGGTGTCATCTAGTCCAAGTAACCTGCCATGCAGGAATTCACAACTAAAGTAATTCTGAAAAGGTATCTGTCCAATCTCTGTTTAAAGACCTCCAAAGTTGAAGAATCCACCACAGCCTAAGATAGTCTATTCCACTATCAAACAGCAAGGAAAATTCTTCCTAATGCTTAAGTGAAATTTTTTTTCTTGTAATTTGAAGACTTCTTGGTTGCCTTCTAGTCTAAGTAAGAATGGAATTCAATGACTATCACACACAGCATTATCTTGTTATTATGGTAGACTGAGATCATAATATACTCCATATACTCATGTATAAGTCTATAAATTTTAATTTAAAACAAAAAACAAAAAAAAATCACTGGGTTGACATCTATAGTTCTGTGCCAGTACTGTATCTGAACTATTATCAAAAAAAGGGAACCATCCCCTTCTCTGAGTAGAGCAGTGAAAGCCAAGATCTTACTCCATCCTGGGAGAACCTAAAAGAAACACCAACTTCTTCTACTCTTTCCATCACAATGCCACTTCTGGCCTTTTGAATGCTTGGGTGGGCTCTGACATTTTCCCTAAAAGGAGTAGAGAGAGAATAGAGGTGCTCTTTTTACCTTGACAGCTTTTACTCATACAATAATTTGTTGGAGAAGTATATATATTAAGAAACGTTGTGGCCAACTTGGTGATTGTCCCCCCGTGGTGATGTTGGTACTTTCCCCTGGCTGCGGAAAAACTGTTGATTTGAGTCATATCAAAATCCATAATTTTGGCCCCCAAACTTGTCCTCAATTTATATACAAGAGATTGACTTATATATAAGTATATATAGTAATTGCCAGAACCCAATGACTCTATGTGTTTGTGTGGGAATGTATGTGTACAGGTACATGCACACACTATAAATATAGCTACTTTTAGAGATTGAAAGTGATCTCCTTTCTAAAGGCAGCATTAAGGGTTGAAACATATGGTTTGTATCTTCTAATAGAAAGCAGCCAAGCAAGACCGACACTTATCACAAATAAAACTTTTGGGCCATTTCACACTATGCAGTTATACTACTATGATTCCATTTTAACTGACATAGCTTCATCATATGGAATCCTGAGATTTGCTCTTTAGGGAGGATGTTTAGCATCTTCAGTCAGAGAATGCTTGGATGTTTTCACAACAGTTGAGGTGGAATCATAGTGCTATAATTGGCTCATGTGAAAGGGACCAATGAGCCTGTCTCCTCATGTTGTAATGACTACATCAATCAATGAGAATAAAATCAGATAATAAAATGATTGATTGACTACATCAATCAATGAGAATAAAATTAGCAAACCTCTCTCACACACAACATAATTATAGCACTATTTTAGCTGCCATAGCAACATTGTATAGAAGCCTGTAGCTTGGCGAGACACCATAGGAGCTCTTTGGTTAATATTTCTGAATACTCCGCCATAAATGCAAATATCTGGATTCCCTAGGATGAAACTGTGGCGATTAGAGTAATCAAAGTGCTTGAACTTTTTGTGAATGAGACCATGGAAAGTGGAAATCATAACGGTGATTTTAAATATGAAGTCCTCTAGAAATTTATCATGCTACCAAAATAATTCTGGTCAAAAAGTAGTTGGTTAGTAAGGTCATTAGTTAAAAATGAATAATTAATTGTATTAACACATAATATTATTAATTAATAATAAAAGAACAGCTTCCAAATGACCAGCCAAGATCATGACTGGAGCAATTCTCTTCAATGGCAATCCATAAACTTAGAGGTGGTAGAGAAGTACCTTCTTCAGTAAAATTATTTTGTTGTATCTTGTGTTTCCTGTTGTTTGAGGGTTTTTTTTAAAAAAAAATCTACTGGCTGCTATTCTTGTATAGTTTGACTCTGGTTTTTTTAAACCTGGAAACAGGGCATTCATTGATGATATGGGGTGCAGTTATATAAAGCTAGATTGGGACCTGTTGAAGATGTCTTGCTTTGTGAGGCCTCATAAAGATGCAGATGATCAATGTGGAGCTTGTTCAGACTCTGGTATGTCACAACCACTAAAAAACCAGGAGTAGATTTTACTTTATGTGGAAATCACACAATACCATACATTACCTAATAAACAGTCAAAATGTATGTGATATAGTTTTTCTTCTTTGAGTGTGAATGAGTATATACTTGTAAGGATCCCTGTATAGCATATACTTGTATATACTTGTAAGGATACCTGTATTGACTTCCCAGTTCATTTACAAACAGAGGCAAGAGTTTGGGACTGTTGTAGCAGAGTCTGTTAGCAACACTGCAACTGTTAGTAAGGCTGTCAGAAGAGGGAAAAGGAGTGCTCAAGAGTTAGATGAGAAACAACAGAGGAAGAGGATCCGGGAGATACTTATGTCACTCACTGATGAAGATTCCTTCAAAGGGTTTTCTGAGAGTGAAATGAGTGAGGAGGAGGAAGGAGATACAGTGGATGGGAATAGGGGAAATAAGAGGGTTACTCGGGAGCAGGAATCGGATGAGGAGCGACAGAGGAAGAAGATTCGGTATATACTTACTGCTCCCACAGAAGAGGAGGATTTCATGGGTTTCTCTGGGAATGATGGGTCTGGGAGTGATGGGGATGAGGATGAATCACTGGATTGGACCAAGGTGCAAGAGGTTTGGGATGTGTATACTCAACTGTCTAGTGACACGTTTGCGGGGTTTTCTGGTGGTGGGGACTGGCAATCGGGAGATACTGTGGAATCTTGGGGAGAGCTAAGTCTTGACAAGAGGTGGAAGAGTTGGAGGGATGGGCATTGGCGCTCAGCTGTGGAGGCTAAACCAGCTGAGAGTGATGAGGACGGGGTGGAGGGCAGCTCATCATCGGATGATGAGTTGTAAGATAAAAGTAGGCACTGAAATGGAAGAACTTTGCAGTAGGCAAAGTGTTGGTTTCGTGCCTTGGGTCTTGTCGCTGCTGCTTTCATGTTGGGCTTGGGTCCTGGGTCTGCAGGTTGCTGTTTACCTTCGTGTTACAACTTGGCTTGGATTCTCATGAGTGCAGATTTCCCCTTTCTTTGACTTCGGACTGCTTTTGATGACAATGCTGCCCAATGGACTTTGGAACCTCGCAACTTTGGACTTGGCTTTCTTCGATTTCAGACTTCATTTGGCTACGGATCTTTCTTCACGGCTCTTTGTTTGATCGTCCTTCGTTTGCTGAGTGATTTTGCAGGATTTTGGAAGTACTTAAGTTTAACCTGTATCTTTTTCCTGGATAATTCGGATTATTGCTTTAGTTTGCTTTTCGAGCTGAATATTGCTGCTACTTTTGAGTTTTGACCAGTGTCTCTGAGTCCCTTTTGCTTTGTATTAATAAACTATTCTTTTGGACATACCCTTAAGTCTTGCTCTTTAAGGTGTCTGGGTTCCGACAGGGACTGTTGCTGGAAATTACCTTCTCATCATCCTAAGCTTTCCTTTACCTATTGACAAAATAGCAATCTTGAGATACCTTATCATATCTTAACATTTTAGAATTTTAAAAGACCTTTGTACTGTCAAGAAAATATCAACACAGTCAATTTAATCTTTATGTGAAGAAATAAAAATCCAAAGGAGTTGTTCAACTAGTGCACCTACTGGTTCTGCTCTGTACTTTTTATTTGCATTTTGTGTTTATTTTCCTTTTTTAAAACAACAACAACAAATAGTTGCTGCCCTTTCCAGACTATCAAACTTATTTGCTTGCAATTTTATCTTTTTCACATAAACTCAAAATTACAAGGATTGAGTTTTAGTCTGGGGATCCGTTTCCTCAACGAAAGCAGTTTGTAATGGATTCTGGGGATCCGTTTCTTCAATGAAATTGTTTCTATTAATATTACTAATGGGCATGTATTATTTTTGAATATATGTACCTGTATTTAGTAGAAGTTGATGCAACTAGTAGAATAGAAGTATGTAATGATATTTTGAGAGCTGTCTTGGTTTGAGAAGGGGTGAGGTCAGTGTTTTTATTGTTTATTTCTTTAAACCTGCATCTCTTTTTAAAAGGAAGGATATAGGATGGGGGAAGGAGTATTAGGGGATTATTTTTGTATCTGATTCCTTCATTTTGTTTATTTTAGTGTATGTGTTTTTTTATTTTTAATTGGTTGGATTTAAATAGGAATTTTTGAAGTTAGTAACAACAAACAAAGTTGCCTGAAACTGTAGCTGATATCTGGTAATAGGTTCCTAATAGTTGGGCTGGACCTGTCTGTAAATGTAAATTATAACTCATTGAAATGGAGCAACATTTTAGTAAAATTCTTCAAAATTTGGCAAGCAATTTCTGCTAATAAAACAATATGCTCTCAGTGGCAGATACACAGTTAATTTAAACCTTTGAGCTTAACTTTTATTCACTGTGAAATGCTATTCCAGGAAAAATATGGTCCTTGTAGATATGTTGTAACTTCAGTAAGCCACATGGTGGCAATACAGTCAAACAAAAAGGAAATGCTGTTTTTTTCTTGTGTGAGGAAATCCATACGAAGCTTTGAGCAAAGCTGGGTCTGAAACAAGATGACTAGGTTTTGCCGGTGAAGACCAAATCAGGAAGGCAATCAAACTGGTAGAACATAACTTAGTATTCCACCAGTAAAGCTCATGATTGGGTAACTGGGCCAGAAACTGAAGAGAGAGGTTAAGAGAGAAAAGGAGTGGGAGAAAGAAAAATTCCAAGTCATGGAAGATTGCTTCAGAAAGAAACAAGGTCTGTATCTCCTACTTTTGTTCAGTGTGACTGAAATACTGTGTATTTCTATACATTATTCTGTACCTGAAGAGAAGAAAAGGGGGTCTCTGGTGACAAATGTACTGAAAGACCTGAAACTGGGCATTGGAGAACTCTCTGCTCGCAGAGGCCAGCTAGTGTCCAAAAGCTCTAATCAGTATTTCCGCCTTGATCCCCATTCTGGGGATCTGCTGATGAATGACAGAATAGACAGAGAATCTTTATGTGAACAGATTGAACCATGTTTACTGCTTTTTCAAATTGTGCTCCAAAACCCTGTGAAGATCTATAATATTGAAATGAAGGTAGAGGATGTAAATGACAATCCCCCCAAATTCTCAAAAAATGATTTCCAAATGGAAATTCCTGAGAATGTCCCCCCAAATGCAAGATTCCCCTTAGAATCTGCCCAAGATGAGGACCTGGGAGAAAACAGCATCCAAAACTACACCCTCAGTCCCAATGAGTATTTCCGTTTGGATGTGGAAAAGAATACTGATGGAAGCAAATATGTGACTCTCATCCTTGAGAAAGGCCTGGATAGGGAAGAAGAGCCACATTTTGGCCTCACACTTACAGCTATTGATGGAGGAGTACCCCAGAGAACAGGAACAGTTCAAGTAACTGTTAGAATTTTAGATATCAATGATAACTCCCCCCAGTTTACTCAATCTGAATACAAAGTTACGTTAAAGGAAAACTGTCCTCAGGATACTCTGGTCTCTACAGTTGAAGCCAGAGATGTGGATTTTGGATCAAATGCTCAGATCACCTACTCTTTCCATAGAATGCCTGAAAAAATACATAATCTGTTTCATTTGAATGAAGTGACTGGAGAAATCACTGTTTTGGGAGAAATTGATTACGAAAAAGAGAGAAGTTATGCCATGAACATTAAAGCAACAGATGGAGGGGGGCTTTCTGGACATTGCAAAGTCCTGGTGGACATTGAGGATGTGAATGATAATGCCCCAGAAGTCTCAGTCATATCAATCAACAGTCCTTTGCCTGAGGATTCTCCCTTGGAGACACTTGTTGCCCTCTTTGGTGCCACAGACAAAGACTCTGGAGAGAATGGCCAAACTCTCTGCTCTGTAGATATGAATCTGCCTTTTGTATTAAAAGCTACTGGAAATAGCTTTTACCAACTTGTGATCCAAAGTCCCCTGGACAGAGAGAAATTGTCAGAATATAACGTCACCATCACAACAATGGATCGTGGATCTCCTAGGCTCTCCTCAACAACAATTTTTCATGTGGAGATCTCAGATGTCAATGACAACTCCCCAGTATTCAAAAAGTCTTTATTTGAAATGAGGGTACAAGAAAACAACATTCCAGGACTGCTAATTGGTTCTGTCCAGGCCATTGATCAGGATGCAGAACAGAATGCCAAACTAACTTACTCTCTTCTACCTGGAACTATTGGTGGTGGCCCTGTAGCCTCTTATGTGTCTATCAACTCTGAAACAGGAAACATGTATGTCCTTCGATCTCTGGACTATGAGCAAATAAAAGATTTCAAGGTCACAGTGAAGGCAACCGACAGTGGATCTTCACTTCTGAGCTCAGATGTTATTGTTCATGTCACTATCACAGATGAAAATGACAACGCTCCCTTCTTCCTGTATCCCCTTCAGAACAGCACATCCCCCTGCAATGAGCTGCTTCCCAAGATGGCAGAGGCCGGTTACCTGATCACCAAAGTGGTGGCTGTGGATGGAGATTCTGGTCAGAACTCTTGGCTCTCCTATGAACTGCTGAAGGCCACAGACCCTGGTCTTTTCAGCATAGGAGCCCAGAATGGAGAGGTGAAAACCCGGAGACCACTGACTGAGAAGGACACCAACAAACAGAGGCTTGTTATTGCAGTCAGAGACAATGGTGTCCCTCCTCAGACCAGCACGGCAATGCTCAATATTCTTCTGGTAGATGGATTCTCTGATCCTTACTTAAAAGTGGTCGATGTTCGTCAGCAGGAGCCTGAAGAAGAGGGAACCTTGACTATGTATTTGGTGATCTGCCTGGCATCTGTCTCTTTTGTGTTTCTTCTTTGCATTGTTGCCTTTGTTGGGATCAAGATGTGCAAGAAAGACCATGGAAGCAGTTTTATTGTTGCCCCTCCTCACTTTCCACCTGCTATTCCAGAGAACTGTACTGATTCTCAGAGTGGTTCACTTTCCAGGAATTATCAATATGATGTGTGTTTAACTAATGGATCCTTGAGCAGTGAGTTCAGATTTCTTCGGCCTCTCATTCCTGTTTTTTCCATGGCGGATCCAAATTTTGCAGTGAATCAAAAGGCCTCTTCAGATTCCCAAGACCTTCCTGAGTGTTTGGATGACAACACAAAGGTGAGGCAATCAGGGTTTTTTTTTAGTTAGCTATTTCACTGGATGTGTCTTTTCTTTGACCATATGTCATATTTGATATTTTTCTTAACTATAATTTTGTAAATAAAATATATTGGCTAGAGAGAGAAACGCAGGTTTTAAGTGGTTTGCATGTTCACAAACAATTTGTGGCAAATCGATTGCTCTTTTATATTATTGCTGTCCTGATGATCTCTGTATTCTTCATCTTTTATTACAATATCCTCTTAAGGACTTTTATCAGCATACACTGGTGATCTATCTTTTAATTTTTTAATCTGCTCTTGAGATTTCCGTTCTACCTTTTATGTGTCCAACCCCTTTCTCTCAAGAGTTTTGATATTTCTGGGCATCTCTATTCAGACGTTCTAGTTTTATACTCCGGTGTTTTAGTTTTGCTATCCCAAAAGCTTTTCCTGGTAGAAACCTCCCTGGTAGAATTAACCCCACAGAGCACTGTTTTTGGTAAATAATTGATGCATGTGCACCAGGTTTGTTGTGTGATAAATCCACAGACTTCACACACACATATGTAAGCATCCATATAAAACACCTGATTGGATTCTGGTCCCCAGGTATACACAAACAGCCATAGGTATTTTATAATACACCTGTAAGATCTTTGAATAAATTACCTTAAAATCAATCTATTATCATTATTGGTTATTTTAAAAACAACAACTTTCCCAGTTCTAATCTTCCATTATGATGACACTTAGTTTGTCAATGACGTTTGGGGGATAATTTTTTAATGTAATTTCTAGTAAGTTAGTGGCAATTAAAGTTTAAAAAAAACCCCTAAATCTTAATGAAAGATCAATCCTTTGGGTGTTTCACTAATTGCTTGAGAAAGCTGGAGAATTCCTTCCTCCAAGGTGACTTTGATATTTAGGCATAACTAGCTGCCTAAGTTTCTATATTGAGAGAAAAGTAGGATAAAATGAATGGATAAACAAAGAAACAAACAAAAGAAATTTCATAGTGTTTGCATATGTTATTCATACGCAAACACTTTTGATCTTCAATCTGTACCATGACTAAGAGAATAAGAAATGTATTCCCTATGTACATTCTAATATTGCCATTTTCTTACAGCATGCTAGTGTAGTATAAACATTAAAAAATCACTATTTTAGTATTAGCAATCAACACAACTTTTTAAAAGGTTCTTTTCTTTGGAGTACAATAAATATTTTGTTTGAAAGAAAAAATATCTTATATAGTCAGCCCTCCATATCAATGGCCCTTCTATGGACTTAACCAATCAGAGCTCAAAAACATTCTGAAAATAAAATCCTTAATTAAACCTTGATTTTTCCACACACTGAACACAACGCTGATGTGTAGGCATATACTATTATAACCTCTTCCTTTTCACAGATCCTCAGGCTCTCTCCAGAACCCGTTTAAGTTGATTGCCATTTTATATAATCCATTTTACTACACCATTTTATATGATTGATTTGAGCATCCATAGATTTTGATTTTCATGAAAAATTCTTAGCAAACGTTGCTCTTTCACACTGTAGAACAGTGGCACTTTGTCACCATTTTAGTTGCCATCATGGCATCCTATAAAAGCCTTGTAGCTTGTTGAGGCAATAGAAGAGCATTTTGACTAAGATTTCTGAAAATGCCTCCATAAATTGCAAATACGAGAATTCCATGGGATGAAGCTGTAATAATTAAAGTGGAATCAAAGTATTATAATTGTGTGTGAGTGAGTCTTTGGAAAGTGCAAGTCATAATATAGTGATTTTTAACTATGAAATGCTCCATAAATTTGTAAAACTACTGAATGATTCTGACTCTATAATCTTTTCTGCACAAGTGGTAGTTGGTTTATAAGTTCATTAGTTAATGATGAATAATAAAAATATTAATAAAGTATATTTGCAATTATTATTAAAAACTTCTCTTTCAAATGTCGAGTCAAGCTTGTGCTTGGAGCAGTTCTCTCAAATGGCAATCCACAAACATACTGGTGGCAGAGAAGTATTTTCTTCCTCGGGAAAATGTGGGTAAGTGCTCAGGGCACTTGTTAAAATGACATTAGTTTAGGGCAATATAAGCAAGATACATAGTGATGCTTGTTGACTGCTTGTCAATATATCTTCAGCAACCTGAGAAGTATTACTTTATGCATGGAGTGAAGGAGAGCCTGAAACATAATCTAGATTGTGTCTTAGGGTACAGGAGGTCCATGGTTGACATGGGCAGCAGGGCAACCCTTCAGATCGCGTGCTACAACACAGAATTTTCCACAAATGTACCCTGGGACCTACTCCTTACAGACATAAATATGTAATATACCTCCCATGGCACAGTGGTCAAAGCAACACACATATTGAAAAAAAGATCCTAGGGAGAAACTATGGGCCAATAAGCCAAAACTCTTTTTCAGGTAAAATGTTGCTAATAACAAACCACTATGAATTTAGAAGGATAAGCTCTACCAAAAACAATTATCATGGCTTCTGCATAACAAAATCCAAACCCTCCAACTTTTTACAAAACTTTTAAAAAATATGTGAGAGGAAGCCACAGGAAGGAGGGAGCAAGCTTGTTTTCTGCTTCCCTGGAGACTAGGATGCAGAACAATGGCTTCAAACTACAAGAAAGGAGATTCCATCTGAACACGAGGAAGAACTTCCTGACTGTGAGAGCCATTCAGCAGTGGAACTCTCTGTCCCAGAGTGTGGTGGAGGCTCCTTATTTGGAAGCTTTTAAACAGAGGCTGGATGGCCATCTGTCAGGGATTCTTTGAATGCAATTTTCCTGCTTCTTGGCAGGGGGTTGGACTGGATGGCCCATGAGGTCTCTTCCAACTCTATGATTCTATGAAAACAAAGGGATTTTTTAAGGGACAATAAATATGTGAACATGGATGATCAAATAGATGTTGTCTACTTAGTTTTCCAATATTTTCCTAATAATTTAGCATTCATATGATAGAATAAGAAGTTCTTTAATGGACTGAAAATTGGCTAAAAGCAGTAAGCACTATGATAACACTTTGTAACACAATTTTTGGTCCAAGGTTCTAGATGTCATTTCCTAATTGGTTCTATCATAAAAACATTGGAAAAGTTTATTAAACTGCCAAAACTTTGTAGGACTTCCTGCAGCACATACTGCTATAGCTTTCAATGAATGAATAATATCTCATAAAGTCTCAACCAATTCAACATTGTTTGTAGGGCCACAAAAGTGAAGTTTTTGGAGTGGATGAACTACTTTTGAAGTAAGTACTGCACAATCAAACAGGAAATACCACTTTCAAAACAAGAACAGAAACATTTTCAAACTTTGTTACATAGTATAATAGGAATAAATTGTCAATTCTTTCAGTGGAGGGATGCGAGAAGTAAGTCTGTATTGCAGCTAGTGTGTTAGAATTTATTCATAAATGACCTGGTTTTCAGGATGAATAATGAGGTGACTGAGATGGCGGACTACACTACATTATCCATCATTGTGAGGACAAAAATGGTTTGCCAGGTGCTCTGAAAAGATCTCACATCCTGGTAAAATGAACAGTAAAATGAGATTCTACATAAGCAATGCAAGCACTTTATATTTCAGATATACTTTGATGGGATCTGAACTGGCTATGGCTGACCAAGAAATACATTTTTAAGTTGTGCTAGGATTCCAGAAGTTGCTACCCACTGTCATTTTTAAAACAAGACTATATCAGTGCTTATTTCAGTCTTTATCCTCTTCAGAGTAGTGCTGTCTTTCAAATGGCTTGCTTTCTTGAGTGGAGTAGGGTGTCTGCCTGGTTTTCTAACTTGATGGCCATGGATAGAGATTCTTATCAGAACCCAAATTTTCTATCAACCATTGAAAGACACTGTATCATCATGGATGACCAAAATGAAATAATAAAGATGATGCCATGGAATTAGAAATATAGATCTGCTTATGTTAGTTAAAAATAATGATATCTTCTGTAGTCTACCTCTGCACATTTTTTCTAGTGGATAGTTTGTTTGACACTTCGATGAAAATTATGGATATCCTTAAGAAAGAGGTAGTAGAAGAGGAAGACTATATCCTGAGTATGCAGTTGATGACATGTTTGGCTGCCATCTGCTCTGATTTTCTCCTTTCTGTACTGGTGTTTATTACCATCAGTTATTACACTAGTTCAAAGGAAGCTCTAACTTTCTATATTTATTATTTAGATTAATCTATTTCTTTCCAGAAAAACCATAACTCAACAAGTACAATATAGTCCCTCAAATCCAATTGAGAACTTGAAATATGTGGTTCTTTTCCCTTTCATAGTATTCTGATTTTTCAGATATCCTGTTAACATGTATGATATATCATATGAAATTTTCACTCATTTCTTTGCATGAAACTTTTTTCTATACATATGATTAGCTGAATATTTGCTACTTTGAGAAAAACAGCAAATGTCATACCTCAGGCTTCCTAGTAAAGATTCATCAAATCCAAGGCAAGGGAAGGTATTTAGTTCGTAAAACTGAAAATCCCATATGAGTGAATGTATTTCAAAAAAAATATAAGAATAATATAATGAATAGTTAAGAATTTCTTACTGTACAGCTACACTACAAAATAAAATATGTCCTTAAGTAATTATTTACTACAAAACATCAAAACACAGTCAAAGTACTATACAGACGGTAATATACTTCATCCAGACTCACATGTATAAATGGCATATTGTCGCCATTATCCCAGATGGAAAGTTTGATTTATGGGATAGGAGTCAATATATCATTATTATGTGCTGATGCTTATACACTGGAGATGTTGTTCCCTTACTACTGGCATCAAGGAGATTGGAAACAATCCATCACTTACCTTTATGGTTGGGTATAGAGTGCTATCTGAAAAACTGTTTCCAGTATGACGAAACAGTCCACTTCCTTTTTGAAGTTTACAAGATAAGACCATCTTTCACTGTTTATCGTTGTTGTATGCCTTCAAGTCATTTCTGATTTATGGTGACCTTTTACTTTCCTCAGAAGTTGAGAAAATTTGACTTGCTCAAACGCACCCAGTGGGTTTCCATGATCAAGCAGTCATAGTCCAACATTCTAACCATAATAACATCATGTTGGCTTTCCTCCATACCTTTTATTAATGTGTTAATAGAGCTTAACTTTTTGAAAAACAATCATTTGCTACCCTTTCCAGGATATCAAAGATTCATGCCTGAAGCAGCAGCCAGAGCTTGGAAGTAGAGGTCTAATAATTTGACTGGACCTGTCTGCAAATCTTAGTTATAGCGCATTTAAATGGAGTAACATTTTCATGAAATTCAACATAACTTGACAGGCAATTTCTGATAACAAAATGATATTTTATCAATGGATATACAGTGCAATTTAAAGAAAAATAATAGAGTTGTTGTAGCTACAATCAGCCACATGATGGCAATGCAGTCAAACACAAAAAGGAAACCCAAGATTTTCATTTATGAGGAAATCCATAGGAGGCTTTGATCAGAGCTGTGTCTGGAGAGAGATGGCCAGGTTTTATCTGTGATGAACAAAGCAGCAAGGCAATTGGACGGGGAGAACATAATTTATTTTATGATCGGTAAAGCTTATAATTTGGCAATAGTGCAGAGGTTTATATCTGGACCAGGAACTGGAGAGGGAGATTGAGAGAGAAAAGGAGTGGGAGAAAGAGAATTTCCAAATCATGGAAGATTGCTTCAGAAAGAAACAAGGTCTGTATCTCATACTTTTGTTCTTTGTGACTGAAGTACTGTGTGACTCAATTCATTATTCTGTACCTGAAGAGAAGAAAAGGGGGTCTTTGGTGGCAAATGTACTGAAGGATTTGAAACTAGGAGTTGAAGAACTCTCTGCCCGGAGAGCCCAGCTAGTGTCCAAAAGCTATAAGCAATTTTTCCACTTTGATACCCACTCTGGGAATCTGCTCATAAATGAGAAAATAGACCGAGAGGCTTTGTGCGCACAGACTGAACCGTGTTTCCTTCTTTCTCAAATTGTGCTTCAAAACCCTCTGAAGATTTATAGTGTAGAAACAAATGTAGAAGATGTAAATGACAATGCTCCCAAATTTTCTAAAAGTGATTTCCAACTGGAAATTCCTGAGCATGTCCTTCCTAATGCAAGATTCCCCTTGGAATGTGCCCAGGATGAGGACTTGGGAGAAAATAGCATCCAAAAGTACACCCTCAGTCCCAATAAGCATTTCCGCTTGGATGTGGAAAGCAATATGGATGGAAGTGAACATGTGGATCTCATCCTGGAGAAACCACTAGATAGAGAGAAAGAACCACACTTTGTGCTGACACTCACAGCTATAGACGGAGGGATACCACGGAGGACAGGAACTGTTCAAATAACTATTAAAATTTTAGATCATAATGATAACTCCCCCCAGTTTACTCAATCTGAATACAAAGTTAAGTTAAAAGAAAATTGTCCTCAGGGTACTGTGTTCTCTAGAGTAGAAGCCAGAGATTTGGATTTCGGATCGAATGCTCAGCTCACTTATTCCTTCCATCGAATGCCTGAAAAAATACATAAATTGTTCAATTTGAATGAAGTGAGTGGGGAAATAACTGTGGTGGGAGAAATAGATTATGAAAAAGAAACCATTTATGCCATGAACATCAAAGCAACAGATGGAGGGGGACTTTCTGGACACTGCAAAGTCTTTGTAGAGGTTGAGGACTTGAATGACAATACCCCAGAAGTTTCAGTCATATCAATCAGCAGCCCTTTGCCAGAAAATTCTCCCTTGGAGACACTTGTTGGCTTGTTCAGTGTCACAGACCATGACGCTGGGGACAATGGTCAAACTTTCTGTTCTGTGGATATGAACCTGCCCTTTGTATTAAAAGTTACTACAAATAACTTTTACCAGCTTATCATACAAAGTCCCCTGGACAGAGAGAAGTTTGCAGAATACAATGTCACCATCACAGCAATGGATCGTGGGTCACCTAGGCTCACCTCAACAAGAATAATCAATGTGCAGATCTCAGATGTCAATGACAACCCCCCAGTATTTGAAAAGTCTTTGTTTGCGATGCAAATACAAGAAAATAATATTCCAGGACTGCTCATTGGCTCAGTCCAAGCTGTTGATTTGGATACAGAGCAGAATGCCAAACTGGCCTACTCTCTTTTTCCTGAGGATATTGGTGGTGGGCCTGTGACCTCTTACATCTCTATTAACTCTGAAACCGGAAACATGTATGCCCTTCGATCTCTGGACTATGAGAAAATTAAAGATTTCAAAGTCACAGTAAAGGCAACCGACAGTGGATCTCCTCCTCTGAGCTCAGATGTTATTGTTCACATCACTATCACAGATGAAAATGACAACACTCCCTTCTTCCTGTATCCCCTTCAGAACAGCACATTCCCCTGCAATGAGCTGCTTCCCAAGATGGCGGAGGCTGGCTACCTGATCACCAAAGTGGTGGCTGTGGATGGAGATTCTGGTCAGAACTCTTGGCTCTCCTATGAACTGCTGAAGGCCACAGACCCTGGTCTTTTCAGCATAGGAGCCCAGAATGGAGAAGTGAAAACCAGGAGACCACTCACTGAGAGAGACACCAACAAACAGAGGCTTGTTATTGCAGTCAGAGACAATGGTGTCCCTCCTCAAACCAGCACTGCAACGCTCAATATTCTTCTGGTGGATGGCTTTTCTGATCCTTACCTGAAAGTGGTGGATGTCCGCCAACAGGACCCTGAAGATGAGGGAACCTTGACTATGTATTTGGTGATCTGCCTGGCATCTGTCTCTTTTGTGTTTCTCCTTTGCATTGTTTCCTTTGTTGGGATCAAGATGTGCAAGAAAGACCATGGAAGCAGTTTTATTGCCGCCCCTCCTCACTTTCCACCTGCTATTCCGGAGAACTGTACCGATTCTCAGAGTGGCTCACTTTCCAGGAATTATCAATATGATGTGTGTTTAACCAATGGATCCCTGACCAGTGATTTTAGATTTCTCCGCCCTCTCATTCCTGTTTTTTCTGTGGCGGATCCAAATATTGCTGTGAACCATAACACCGCTTCTTTTTCCCAAGACCATACTGATCATTCAGAAGACAACACATTCAAGGACCAGGTGAGTGATTAGTATCATGGGGGTATGCATTTTCCTTGGTCATCAGTCATAATTGATATTTCTTTATTCTTATTCATTATCTTGACAATAAAATATATTTTGTTAAAGATGTAGTTTTGTAATATCCAACATTTTGATCTCAAATAGTTGTAAGAAGTTGAGAATCAGTTCTGTTTTACTGCTGAACCATCCTTATTCCAGAGTTCCTTGGTCTTCCTTAGTTCAATCGGTACTCCTTTACTGAAGGAAGCCCTCCTTTAATACAGAATTAAGATCAGTATAGAATTAAAATATAACATGTGCTAAGAAAAAGAGAGAAAGCATAAAGAAACATAGAGCAAAGAAAGTCAATAAAAAGGAAAGAGAAAAGTAGCTGACTTCCAATATAGCTTCATTCTGCTACAAAGAATAAGATAGCCATCACCGTTTGGGTTTTATTTTTTAGTGTTGACTCTTTTCTCGAGCAAAAACACTTTTCAAATTAGTTTTTAAAACTTAAAATTGGTATTTTTTTTTACTTCTGCATGCAAAATGTCAATAAATTTTTTCCAAGCATTCAATTTTTTCCTAATATCTCTTCTTTTACTAAGCAAGCTAGTTTATTCATCTCCATCATTTTTATCATCCAGTTTCTGTTGTTGGTATTGTTGAATCGCTCATGGAACAATCTTGCTCCTGTGATCATATATTGCAACAGTCTACCATAGTTATTAACATCAATCAGTCCAAGTCTCAAATTTTAACTGGATACTTTCCCCAAAAAATTTCTCACTTAATTTATAGATTTTAATCCAGTATTTCTTGACATAATTACATGTCCACCACATATGGTAAAATGACTCTACCTGTTGATTAAATTTTCAATAAATCTTGGAAACCTCTTTAAACATTTTAGAGAGCTTTTCAAGAGTTGTATACCATCAGTGCATTGTTTTATGGAAATTTTCTTTTAAATTGCAACATAATGTCAATTTTCACCCTTTATTCCACATTTCCCCCATAGATCTGACAGTATATTGTGCCGAACATTTTGTGCTTACTTAATAATTCATTCTTTAGCGTGTTCCTCTGTCAATTCCCATTTCATAACATTTTACACATCTTAGCAATTAAATGTTCATCAGTAGTACACAATTGCAATTTAAATTCTGATTTACTCAGTTCAAAATCAAATAATGTCTTACCTAAATATTGCTCTAACTATAAATAAAAATCTCACTGAAAACCAAAACCCTCTGCAATCAGTTGTGCTCTTGTTTTAACTCTTGTACATTTTCTAAAAGGTCTTGGTAGGTTAATCATTTCTTCTTGCCTTGTGTGTCTTTTCTATAGAATGC
Source organism: Anolis sagrei ordinatus (assembly GCF_025583915.1). Taxonomy (NCBI): domain Eukaryota; kingdom Metazoa; phylum Chordata; class Lepidosauria; order Squamata; family Anolidae; genus Anolis; species Anolis sagrei. The sequence goes on from NW_026847438.1 coordinate 115,482,734, forward strand.
TTCTTGCACAGATACCCACATCTTTGGCATAAGTTTGATCAATATATCTCCCATATTCATAACAAGGCATGTCTAACATAATGATTTAAAAGTCCACATTCTCTTTCATTTTGTCATACCACATGTAACCATGCCAACTATACCTTAAATCATGTCCTTCTACATCCAATAAGTTTGTGTTATTCAACAAATTCTAGTCTTTTATTCAAACTAAACAACAAGCAACAAAATAAAGTTTCAGATCATGTGCACCTAGCTCACCACATTCTTATGCATCTTGAAACACCTTAAATTTAATTCTTGGCTTCTTCCCCTGCTGTACAAATTTAGATATATCCTTTTGCCATTGTTTAAATGGTTTATCTGTTTCTATCACAGGAATTGTTTGAAAAATAAACAAAATCCTTGGCAATACATTCATTTTTATCACAGAAAGTTGGCCTAATAATGACAATTGTAACTTATCCCGCCATAATAGGTCTTAAAATATGTATCTATAAGTTTTCAGTTATTTTGAAACAGTAATCTATTTCAATTCATCAAAGTGACACTTCATATCTTTTTCTATTTTAAAACTTGTTAAACCTGACAATTTTTTCCTGATCTTTTATATCCAATGTTTGGTTAAAACCTTTGTTTTCTGTGTATTCATTTTAAATCCAGCTAAAGTTCCAAAATCTTTTAACTTTCTCATGAAAACTTACATTCATTTAAATTATTTTTTTTAAGTAATCACCAAATCATCAGCAAATGCTCACGGTTTATATTCTTCCTTTTAAATCTTTACTCCATAAAACCTTTCATGTGAGATTCTAACAGACAACTTTGCAGCAAGTGATCTAGGATTACACCTTGTATTTTAAGGTTTTTGTTAACAGTGCTGGCTGATACTTTTAAATCGTTTAACTTTCCAGATGGTTTCCAGAGCCAGAGACCATTTTAGAAAGTAATGCATTAGGTAGCGTCTACCTGGCATGGCCTAAATGAAGGGATAATAAGTAGTCTTCAGTTCATTTCTCAGAAGTCTAGATTGAGAAATACGACAAACACCGATGAAGAAAAGAGAGAGGAACCAATTACTTGCTCACTGGCTTTTAGACTGATAAGATAGAAGGTGAAAACAATGGAAAGGCGAAACAGCAATAGCAATATAGAGAGAATGCTGTCTGTGTCTCATATTTCATTAATAGTAGGTAGGGAAGAGACTCATTGAAGGTTGTATCCACAGTCACAATAAAATAAAAAACAATAAAATATGAATGCTACGAATGTGGAATTGTCCACAAATTTTGGTATAACACCTAGCTATATTGGATTTTTCTCTATTTATAAAATTCTGAAACAACCCAGTGTGGTTCCAGATATCCCTTTAACTTGGGAAAATTGCATTTTAAAAACACGATTGTTCCCGGCTTCTAGTCCACCCACATCCAGAAAGTACGTGCTTTTCTGGGGGGTGGGGTGTCCACATGCCCTGCTGGACTTTCCAGCAGGGCACTGGGACACAAAAAAAACCCCTTTTAAAAAGCCTTTAAAAATAAAATAAGTTACTGGGCTGGCCTTTCCCCTTGGGTCAGCAGGCTGGAAAAGTTCAGTCGAAACGGATCGGGGGAACCCCACTGAAAGCTAGGACACAAAATGGATGAGGATCCTCCACCATCTTTTGGATAGTTGATTGAAAAGGTTTTGGAAATCCAGAGCCCTAGACATCAGCTGCAAGGTTCTGTTCTAACTTAACTGCACTGAAAACAAATAGAAACAAAGGCCTCTTACAATGGAAACCAAGCAGGCAACATATACCGGTATATAAAAAAAATCAAGAATTTCAAACTTGTTGATGCCCCTGCACAAAAAAAAAAAAAAAGGGGGGGGGGGACATCTGCCTTTGATTCTCTATTTTCTGTGGGTTTTGCTTCACAAAAATTAAATGCCTTATTTCTCAAAGGGGAGAAAGAGGAGAGATGATCCAGCCTCAAAACAACTAGTCAGTTTCTGTTTGTTTTTATTGTTTTTTAAACTGCAGGGCCATTTGGGTCTGATTCACCCTTCATTCTTCAAAAGCAAGGCAATTTCTAAATATATATAATGAGGTCTATAGAATTCCCTCCTTCCTCTGAAGACAAGGCCATTTACAAAATCTGAAATGATGCTCTTTGGAGGAAGGAAACAGGAGGAAGGAGGGAAGACTGGAGTTCCAGAGATGTCAGTGTTATAGTTTTTAAACTGCTTTGCCTTCAGAGACAGAAGAAAGGAAGGTGGAATCAGCTCCAAATAGCTCTGTAACTCTTATGCAAGGAACACACAAATATCAAATTTGCCACTCCAAAAATGGGGGTGCTACTATCACACTGTGGCAAATATTATTGATGAAATGTGATAAACATGGTTTCTAAAAGATTTGAAAGTGGACTGCAAGGAGGTAGTTGCTGTGTGAGCTTGTTAGACTCTAAACGTTACCAAAAAAAATCACACCTAATAAGTAAATTTAAGAATGTGCTATTACATGAAAAAAATAGTCCAATAATCTCTGGTTAGCTGAAGGATAAGTCTATTCAAATCATTCAGTCCTGTGCCACCATAGTAGCACAGGACTGAACCTGTAATAGGGATTGTCAATAACTCTCCTAATTTTTCAAATCAGATCTTTTCAGATTATCTGAGAAGACTCAAGTGAATATATAACCTCTTCTGGAAAGGGCTCAGATTCAGACAAAAATACATTTACTCCTTATGAACAATATGGAACAGATGTGCAAAACCATCATAACAATAGTATAAAAGGTAAAGGTTTTCTCTTGGCATTAAGTCTAGTTGTGTCTGACTGTGCGTGGTGGTGCTCATCTCCATTCCTAAGCCAAAGAGCTGGCATCTATAGACACCTCCAAGGTAATGTGGCCAGCATGAGTGCTATTATCTTCCCACTGAAGCGGTACATATTGATCTACTCACATTTGCATGTTGTTGAACTGCTAGATTGACAGAAGCTGGGTCTAACAGCGAGATCTTACTCCCGTTTTCCAGATTTGAACCACCAACCTTTTGGTCAGCAAATTCAGCAGCTCAGTGGTTTAACCCTCTGTGCCACTACAGCCTCCAATAGTATGCACAACAATAGTATACATAACTGATATTGGAGATGAATATTTGTGGATGAAGAGATGCTTAATAGGTGTCTAATAATCTGTTCTGAAGGTTAACAATACATTTTCTCTGTTTGACACTTTTCTATGTGAAGGGAAACTGATGAAAAAAGATCACATTGGATGCCTTGGTCTCAAGCACCAACAACTGCAATAAATAGCAAAGATTTTGTTTCTATGCAGATATCTAATATTTGTAGTGTTCAGATCATTCACACTGGCTAACTTGAACATTATAGCAACAATTGAAGTGGGCAGAGCTACCTATAGGAGAGGATTCTCTGCTCACTACAAAATCATTGTAGAGGTTGCGGATTAGAATGACAGTTCTGGAGGTGACTAAAGCATATAGCGCTGGTCTATTTCCAAAACACTCTTTTGTAGATGCTGTGGTATTCCTCTTCTGTGTCCCAGAAAGAAACTGTGTGTAAGCCATAGCAGGATTTCTTTGTACTACTGAGGCAGACCTGCCTGTTGTACTAAGTGTCATTGAGAACAATTGCTTCCAGCTTGTGACCCAACAGTTCTGGACAGAGAACATGTCTCTGAGTATAGAACCATCACTACAGCCACCCAGAGGGGTTTTCCCCTAATTCACTTCTATGACAATTATTAATATTCCTAATGTCAGTGACACATTCAAGAGATGGAAGTGTCTTTCTACAATGTTTAGTTACATGAAAGCAATATTCAAGAGCTGCTGATTCATTTTGTTCAAGTTGTTGAACGCACATTGAGCATAATAACCAAGGCAACATATTTGCTTTTTCCTGGTAAAGTGAAAAAAGGCCCCGCATCATTATTCTATATCTGTCAATTATAAAACTGAAAAATTGTAAGTCTTCAGATCAAAAGATTAACAGGAAATAACAAATTTGTATGTTATAACAAATGTGTATGTAGATGCCCTTTATTTGTTTAAAGCTGCTAAAAGGAGATCAGAGTACATAGATCTGATTGGGGTGCAGTGTAGGGGAGACGAGGATAGTTGATGCATATATCTTCATGTAAGCTACATTGGTTTCAAGCTAACATACACCTGTATATTTGTATTTTATTTTAAGAAAACAAATTCTATGTTGTATGTTGTGTTTGCACTGTCTGTTTTCATAAGGCCAACTGGCTAATCAATAAAATTGTTTGGTATTTGGTGTATGTGGGTGTTTCCAGGTTCTGGACAAAGATTTTGTTTCATTCAACTCAAATTATAGCACAAGGCTCATATGTGATTATTCAGAAGCTTTCTGGTACAAATCAGCTGGAAGGAAGAGTGGTTAACCCGCTATCCAAAACTTTTAAATTAAGGTTATTGTACACTGTGTTCAGTGAGAAATAAGGAGTCCTAATGGCTGCAGCAACATTCAGCCACAGGGTGGCAATATAGGCCAATAGATAACTGAAAACAGAATTTTCATGTGCAAAGCAATTCACAGAGAACTGTGGGCAGAATTATTCCAGAAGGGGGATCGCTAACCTTTGTATGAAAAAAGATCATGTTCAGTGGATTACTCCAATTAGCAGAAGAAAATTAATTTCTTCATCAGACAAAGTCCTTACATTTGCATCAGAAATTGAAACAAAAAGGATTGAGAGCAAGAGATTTGAACCATGGAAGACTACTTCAAGAATCAACAAGGTCTGTGCTTTTTACTATTCCTTTGTGTTACAGATGTACTGTGTGTCTCAATCCATTATTCTGTGCCTGAAGAGAAGAAAACTGGCTCTCTTGTGGCTAACGTCTTGAAGGATTTGAAACTGGGAGTCAGGGAGCTCTCTGCTCGCAGAGCCCAGCTAGTATCTGAAACCTCTAAGCAGTATTTCCGCCTTGATACCCACTCTGGAAATCTGCTTATAAATGACAAAATAGATAGAGAAACTTTATGTGGACAGACAGAACCCTGTTTACTTGTCTCTCAAATTGTGCTCCAAAACCCTCTGAAGATTTATAGTGTTGAAATAAAGGTAGAGGATGTTAATGACAATGCTCCAAAATTCTTTAAAAATGTTTTCCAGTTTGAAATTCCCGAGAACGTTCCCACAAAGACAAGATTCCCCTTGGAATCTGCCCGGGATGAGGACCTGGGAGAAAACAGCATCCAAAACTACACCCTCAGTCCCAATGAATATTTTCACCTAGGTCTGGAAAGCAATACTGATGGAAGCAAATATGTAGATCTCATCCTAGAGAAAGCACTGGACAGAGAGAAAGAGCCACATTTGGAGCTGACACTTACAGCTGTTGATGGAGGAGTACCCCAGAGAATGGGCACAATTCAAATTAATGTTAATGTTCTGGATAATAATGATAACTTTCCTGAATTTACTCAGTCTGAGTACAAAGCAATATTGAAGGAAAACTGTCCAAGGAATACTTTGGTATTGAGAGTAGAAGCCAGAGATTTGGATTTTGGATCAAATGCTCAAATCACCTACTCATTCTATCGAATACCTGAAAAAATTCATAATTTGTTCAATTTGAATGAAATGACTGGAGAAATCACTGTTTTGGGAGAAATTGATTATGAAAAAGAAACCAATTATGAAATGACTATTAAAGCAACAGATGGAGGTGGTCTTTCAGGGCACTGCAAGGTCCTGGTGGAAGTTGAGGATATGAATGACAATGCCCCAGAAGTTTCAGTCATATCAATCAACAGCCCTTTGCCAGAGGATTCTCCACTTGAGACACTCGTTGTCCTTTTTAGTGTCAAAGACCAAGACTCTGGAGACAATGGCCAAACTCTTTGTTCTCTGGATATGAATTTGCCCTTTGTATTAAAAGTTACTACAAATAACTTTTACCAGCTTCTAATTCAAAGTGCCCTGGACAGAGAGAAGGTTGCAGAATACAATGTCACCATCACAGCAATTGATCGTGGATCTCCTAGGCTCACCTCAACAAGAATTATTCATGTGCAGATCTCAGATGTCAATGACAATGCTCCAGTATTTGAAAAGTCTTTGTTTGAAATGTGGATACAAGAAAATAACATTCCAGGACTACTTATTGGGTCAGTTCAGGCTGTTGATTTGGATACAGAACAGAATGGCAAACTGTCCTACTCTCTTTTACCTGGGAATATTGGTGGTGGTCCCGTAGCCTCTTACATCTCCATCAACTCTGAAACAGGAAACATGTATGCCCTTCGATCTCTAGACTATGAGAAAATTAAAGATTTCAAAGTTACAGTGAAGACAACGGACAGTGGTAATCCGCCCATGAGCTCAGATGTAATTGTTCATGTCATTGTTACAGATGAAAACGACAATGCTCCCTTCTTTCTGTATCCCCTTCAGAACAGTACATCCCCCTGCAATGAGTTGCTTCCCAAGATGGCAGAGGCTGGTTACCTGATCACCAAAGTGGTGGCTGTGGATGGAGATTCTGGTCAGAACTCTTGGCTTTCCTTTGAACTCCTGAAGGCCACAGACCCAGGTCTTTTCAGCATAGGAGCCCAGAATGGAGAACTGAAAACCAGAAGACCACTCACTGAGAAAGATACCAACAAACAGAGGCTTGTTATTGCAGTCAGAGACAATGGTGTTCCTCCTCAAACAAGCACTGCAATGCTCAATATTCTTCTGGTTGATGGCTTTTCTGATCCTTACTTGAAGGTGGTGGATGTCCGTCAGCAGGACCCTGAAGATGAGGGAACCTTGACAATGTATTTGGTGATCTGCCTGGCATCTGTCTCTTTTGTATTTCTCCTTTGTATTGTTTCCTTTGTTGGGATCAAGTTGTGCAAGAAAGACCACGGAAGCAGTTTTATTGTTGCTCCTCCTCACTTCCCGCCCGCTATTCCAGAGAATGGTACCGATTCTCAGAGTGGATCACTTTCCAGGAATTATCAATATGATGTGTGTTTAACCAATGGATCCCTGACCAGTGAATTCAGATTTCTTCGACCTCTCATTCCTGTTTTTTCTGTGGCGGATCCAAACATAGCTGTGAACAACAATAGCTCTTCTGCTTCCCAAAACCTTCCAGAGTGTTTGGATGACAATAAAGCCAGTGAGCAGGTGAGAAATTAGTATAATAGGGCTTGTATTTTCCTTGGTCATCAGTCATAATTGACATTTCTTTCATCTTATTTATCATCCTATCAATGACATAATTGTGTAGTTTTCAAAATTCTATCTGTTCGTCTCAAATAGTTGTAAGAAGCTGAGAATAAGTTCAGTGTTACTGATGTTTTCACTCAGGTCCACCCCCTTCTGGTCAATTAGAAAGAGCCTGGCAGCTTCCTACTGATTGGTCAGCCAGCCAAACTTGCATCTGGGGTGCATCAAGGACAGATGCTGCTGGGGAGAAACAGCCTTAGCAAAATGGCAGGTAGAGGGAATGCGCACTGCCGCAACTACACTTTCTGGTGTGTCGGACAGGGGATTTATATACAAATTAACATTTGAAATTTTGAAATATATTAAAGCCTGAACAAGAGTACTACTTATAACTAAAATGCTGAAACTGAAATAAGCACCCTGATTGATCACCAAAATCAGTGGAGGGTGATTGATTACCTCTTTTAAAATGCAAGATAACTCAGAGAAGCTTTGAGACAATTTTGATCCATTACTCCTGTAATTAGGTACTTGATCAGCTTTTAACTACAACGTTTTCTATTAATAAGACCCTCTGGTGGCACAGCGGGTTAAACCACTGAGCTGCTGAACTTGCTGACTGAAAGGTTGGCGGCTCAAATCCGGGAAACAGGGTTAACTCCCTCTGTTAGGCCCAGCTTCTCCCAACCTAGCAATTAGAAAACATGCAAATGTGAGTAGATCAATAGATACTGCTTCTGCGAGATGGTAACAGCACTCCATGCAGTCATGCTGGCCACATGACCTTGGAGGTGTCTATGGACAACACCAGCTTTTCAGCTTAGAAATGGAGATGAGCACATACACACACCCCGAGTCAAACACGACTAGACTTAATGTCAGGGGAAACCTTTACTTTTCTATTAATAAAATCAGAAAAAAAGTTTCACCAATAATTTTCAAGTTTGAGGTTCAATGCCTCTCTCTAGTCTGAGATTACTGGCAGCAGTGATTTATAGCCTACTGGATAACTTAGCCTCAGTATTTGGAATGAACTGTTTGGTTTTGCTGGAATGTGTGAGCAACAACTGGGCCTGGGAGAATATAACTTGCCACAGGTATTATTGGATTAAATCTTGCATATTAGAGTTTGTTTTTAACAACATTGACTGATAATTTTGGATCATTTGACTTTGGCTTTCAGAACCAACACCATTTTGGAAAATAGTGCATCCTGAATTATTCTGCCTGAAGGAAGAATAAGTAGTCCTCAGAGGTCTTTGATTGATAAATAAGACAAAGACTGCTGAATAAAAGAAGGAGCAGCTATGACCACTTACTTGCTCATTGGCTTTAAATTGGCAAGATAGCAGGTGGCAGCAAGTGAAAGGGGAAACAGCAATAGAAATGTGAATAGAATGGTGTATGTGACTGGGATTTCATTAACAGAAGTAGGAAGGAGGCTCACTGAAGAATTTCATCCACAGTTAAAATAATGAACACTATAAATGTGGAATTGCTACACAGATTCTGGTATAACTCCTAGCTGCATTTGACACCCCTCTCCTGTTTATAATATTCTGAGACAACCCAGATCAAAGAAGCCAATATGTCTTGCAAGTCACCTTTTCTCCGAACTATGTTGGTGTGTTTGCATGCCTTTGTGTGTGTATATAAACTATATACATATAGAAATGCATGATCTCACAGATATTTACACAAAGGTTCTCACTGACATAATGGCATCCAGTTAACTCACAGAGGCTTTTGAAAATGAAACTTTCATTTTTCACCTGCAGTAGCACATGGCGCCTCATGATGCCCCATGCACCCTCCCTCCTTCTCCCATTATACAGGGACAACAGAACAAGGTGTCTTTGCACCCTGTCCCCATCAGATGAGGGAAAAGGTGGCAATGCACATTGCCACATTGGTCTTTCCCCCATCAGATGGGGGAAAGACACCAAAAATGTAGGTAGCTCCATTGAAGCTACCCAAAACCCACATAGCTCTCTGTAGTTATTGAGGAAGGTCTTGCACCACGTCCTCAGCACTTGGAGCATAAATGGGGTGGTACTCAGCAGCCTCCCCCCAAAATGCTTCAAAGGAGCAATTTGCCCAAGTATGATGAAGTAGCAGAATTCCATGACCATAGCTCCATGTTGGTAAGTACTCCTGAAAGGTTCTTTCATCATTCCAAGCTTTTCTTTTTCTATTTACTTTACAGACCATTAAATTGTTTATAAAGTTTTCTTTATATTTATACTGTATACTGTTTTTAAGAAGCAGTGGTTTATTAGACCTGATAGGATGACTGAAGAAGTGTGCCATCTCCTTGGCGTAAAAACATGAGATGTAACAGGGAAGTTGACAAAGCCCTCAAGCATTAGCCTTTCCTTTTGGTCCATGTGGGAACCAATGATAATACAAGATGCAGTCTTTGGAAGATCGCATGGGATCATGAGGCTATGTGTAGGAAACTGAAGGACTTTGAGGCTCAGGCCATTATTTTGTCTCTCCTCCCAATTCATGGACATCCCAGGAAGGGATAGAAGGGTAATAGAAGTGAATTTCTGGCTTCACAGATGGTGCCGACAGATATGATTTGGCTTCCTGGACCATGTTCTGAGCCATAATGAAGTTGGGCCTCTGGCAAAGAATGGCTTATACCTCACGGAGGTTGGCAGGAAGGGTTTTGCTCAAAGTTTCACAAATCTGATCAAGAGTGATTTAAACTGAGTTTCCTGAAAGAAGCAGGTAGCATTTGGGTAGGCAGGAGTTTATTTTAGAGAACACCCTAACTGATAAGGAGAACTAGGCAAAAAGTACAAGAGTTCAACAAAAAGAACAAATAAACAGGTAGAGGAGTCGCCCGTTGTATTTGGTGTCTCTACACTAATTCACAAAAGCATGGGAAATAAACGAAATGAAAATGAACTCTTACTCAAACTAAGCAATTATGCAATGATTGGCATCACTGAAACATGGTGGAGTGAGTCTTATGTTTGGAATGTAGTAATAGATGGGTATAATCTATTTCTAAAAAATAAATAAAACAGGAAAGGAAAAGGAGTAACATTGTATATCAGGGATGTGTACACCTGTTAGGAGGCTCATTATTGAAGCCAGGTTGAGGATATCGTAAAAATTAAGGGGGGGGGGGGATAGGGATATCATTGTAGGGGTCTACTACAGACATCCAAGCAAGACAGAGGACTTGGCTGATGCCTTCCTAGAACAGATGATTATACATTCAGAAAGGAGAGATATGGTAATGATGGGAGGTTTTAACTATATTGATATTAATTGGAGTTCATGATGGATGATAGTTTCTGAAAAGGGATATATTGGAAGACCATTTCAAACAGTTTGAATAAGGAGGAAAAATAAGAGATGTCTAAAGAAACCAGGTGTCCAAGAAACTTTCAATTGAGCTACGATTTAAAAGTTACATGGAGAAGAAGTGGGAAGAGGAAAAAAATCACCAAAGAGGAATTCAAACAAATACCCAGCATGATTATGGAGAAGGTTAAAAAAGCAGAATGAGCTCAAGCTTGCTAAGGAGATTAAAAACAATAAAAAGTGCTCTTTGAGTTATGTCCATAGCAAAAAGAACAAGGAAATGGTTGGGTCACTGTGTGTGTACTAGAGATGATGAAATCCTAAAGGACACAGAGGCCCTATCTACACTGACCATTTAATATCATTTCAAATTGGCATTGAATAAAGTGATTTTGCAATGCAGATAGGGAATCCTGGAACTCATTTGAGTCTTGGATGATGATTACATAAATCATAGAGCACTGTTGCACAATAAGGGTTTTTTTGTATGCCTTGCGGGAGTTTGTTGTCTGGCGGCTACAGTTTGAAGCTAGTTTTGAATGGCATTAAATTGATAGTGTAAACAAAGAAAAGGCACAACTACTCAACATCTTATTTGCCTCAGTCTTCTACCGAAAGACTCAACTAGGAAGTAATGGGGCAGATGAGGCAGTAGGGCTCAACAATTTGAGATGCAACACAGCTTTTAAGTAACTTGGAGTTTTTGCTATGCACTTGTGGCTAATGTGTTGATTTATTTATTTACATATTTATACCCTGCCTGTTGTATGTCATCCTGTTCAGCCTGTGATTGTGTCTGATGCTCATGATAATGTTTATGTTAGAAACGATGTTCATGTTGATGTGCATAATGGGAATTGGGATTATGTTCCTGATGATGGACCTGAGGATGCGGGTTTTCCCGTACCAGAGTTAAGTTCAGGTCACATTCCTGGGAAAGACCTTTCATTGCTTTTCTCAGAACAGCAGCCTGAAAAATGATGATGAGATTGCTTTGCCAGGTGCAGGGGATGATAGTGAAACCTTGGACAGAAAACAAAGTTTAAGTAAACAGAGGCAGAATTTTCAGAATCTAGGTGTTCTGCTTGTCTACAAGAAAAGAAAGATAACAAACCGTTATCTAGTGGGAAAGTGAGAAAGAACGCTTTTTTGTCAGTTTCGGCCTTTGGAAAGGGTTTATAATGATTCATGAGAAGTTAGTGTCTTAGTTGAGTCAACGTCTTTAATTCATGCCGGTTTTGTTTTCAAGTGCTCTATGTTTCATGTATCAAGTTGTTGCCAAGTCTAAGTTTTTGCCTGAGAGTTCTTGCTGTTTTGTTCCATATTTCAAGTGCCTTGCTTCATGGATTTCTATGTACTAATGGACCTAGTTTCCTTTTAACGTTTATGGATTATCTTGAATTTTGGACTTTTACTGTTTTACTATTTTGACTGCTTTGGCTACATATATTCTACAATAAACAGCTTACTGATTTTACCAAGCTGGTGTGGTGTTTCAAGTCAGAGGTGTTCCTGCTCTGGTGTACAACACTGCCCTTCTGACCCCGACAGGGACTCAGAGCAGCCGAGTCCCCTTGATGGATTTGAGAAAAGAAAATTCCAACATTGTTACATTAGTTTTTAAAATCTGTACTTAAGGGAAAATGTATAAAATGCAAAGCTGAAGAGCACACTACACCTCTATACAAACAGCACATTGTGATTGTATGTTTGGTTGATTTAGAATATGCATAACTCAAATGTTATGCAGCAGGAAAAGATATTTGGGGTGATTAAACCTTTAACCTCAAGTAGTTTAAATGTGTAATTAAACCACAAGCGGAATATTCTATACAGTATTTTGGTGTTGTAAGATTGTGTTGTGCAATATTTCTGTTTGTATTTCAAACTCCTAATCTTGTCTCATACAACACTGCAGTAAATCTAAAAATCTTGGACTAAAGGTACATAGTTTTTTTTAATATAACCTTTCTGCATAATTTTCATTGTACAAAATTTTATTGTTATATAGTGCTTTTTACATAGAAAACAGAAAAGTTGCACAACAGAAAATCAGAAAATCCAGCAAAATTTTGGCAAAAAAGACACATTTTTGTTTAATGTTAAACATTTTCATGTGAAATGTTGCTGTTTTAACATAGAAAACAGTCATCTTTTAATTCTAAATTAAATTGTTTATCTTAAAAATTAATAAAAAAGAAAATATCAATTCTGTCCAACAAAATCCCCCTTCTAAGTTGCACAAAGTGCAACAATCTTGCACACAAAATAAGCATGTGTGTTTGCTGTATATTATTCCTATTTGTAATATAGAAAACAGCAATATAGCACAACAATTTTTTGTGCCAGACTGTGCCACATTGTTGTTGAAAATTATTATTGTTGTGTGCTATTGTTTTTTTTAATAGTAATTTGGAAACAATTTCCCAGACTTTAAATGTTATGGAATATCTTTATAATTCAGAAAGCTGTGCAGTTTTCAGGGAAAGCTGCATAGTTAACAGGTGAGGCTATGTGGTTTCCAATTTTCTGAGCAAACTACAGTTTTTGTGGAAAATCTGTTCAGTTTCCCATCAGAGCAGAGAAAAAGATTCCGGATTATCTTGAGTCTAAGGGATGAAAATCCATTTCATTGTTCTCAACATCGCTTGGGAAGTCAAGGCTTACCATCCCTAGATCAGAGCCCATACTAAAAATATTAGTTAGGCCCGAAGGTAGTAAAGATGATAAAACTCATAGGTAACTGCATTTGGCTGGGGTTGAAGGAATATATTCTTAAAAGCATTGATATACATAGATTTCTTTAAAACAAATCATGGGGTTTGTCTTGGGTTTGTTTGTTTTTTTGTAATGATGTGTTTCTTATTTTCATTTCCATTATTTCCTGGAGGCATTACATTCTTTTACACACTCATTTGTACATACCTGCTTTTTAATCCTAAAACCAACTCTGTAAGGTGAGTTAGACTGGGGGCCTTTCCAGACAGCTCCAGAGTAAGGAAGTGGTGTTAAAAATCCCACACCTCAAGGAGAGTCTATATACTGAGCTCTCAGTCCCAGGAAATGGTACCATGGCATCCAGAAAGGTTTGGTTAATGCGGATTGAAGGGAACGGCAAAAGGTATGGTAGGACATCCACTGGATTTTTTTTCTTTTTTTCTTATGACGCTCCAAGATGTACTGCATCTCATAAGCATTTTGTCAAAATTGCAGCACTGATGTGGACATAATAAAGTGTGCACAAGCAGATTTTCTGTTGCCTCTCCTCTCCCTCATGTCTGGTGCCTGCAGGTATGTCCTCTTGAACCCCCTTTCCCTTTGGCATCACTTGCCTGCAACATGGTGCTACCCACTGTTTAGTTTTAAGCTATGTTTCCTTTCAGTAATACAAAGGAAATGAGAACAAAGGATTAGGAATGCTTGGAGAGAGTTCTCATGGGAATTGCTTTCCTTTTGTGCTTCCATTTAGCCCCCTGCGTGTTCATGGCCCCATCTGTTTACATCCCCCCATCAGCTGTTCAAATGAAGATAAGTGCTGGATCATTATACACCAGTGAACCGCAAGGAACTCTTGGTTTTTAAGAAGTGCTAGGATACACAACCCAATTGGTGTATTACAAACTGGGGAGAGAGATACTGAGATATTGTATATACTGAAGCCTGTCAATTTATCCTACTTATCTTTCTGTCAGTTCACTTGTAGGATTTATCAGATATTGCTCACTGACTTTCAAGCCTACTGTATATACTCTTGCATAAGTCTACTAAAACGAACACCTGGGTGTTATAGGACAGCTATATGATGTGCATGTTAGTTTGAACATAGTCCATATAATAATAATGAATCTGAGAGAACGTTCATTTTTTAAACACACACAGGCTTTCTGAAACAATAATAATAATAATAATAATAATAATAATAATAATAATAATCTTTATTTATATGCCGCTTTTCTCCCACTATGGGGACCCAAAGTGTCTTCCAACATGTTACAAACATAATACAAAGTTAAACAACAGTCAAATGTATGAATATAAAATATTGAAATAAATCAGGTAAAACATAGATAGACATTTAAAACTGTAGTCATTATTGCACTGTCCTATTATACATTTCTGGTTTGTCTTCTAAAAATAGTGTTTTTGTGTTATCGCCTACTTTAATGAATTTGTGCCTCTCATTGATTGCCAACACTCCTTTGTCTATGTTGGGAAATCATAATGTGCTATTTTTTAAACAAATAATATATAATGGGGCTATCTCCATATTTGCTATCCTATGAAGTTTGAAACCATCTAGCAAGCGAAAGACTACCAGGAGAGAAAGGAATTATTCAGTACACAGAGAGCCCAAATGTTGAGTGTCAAGTAATTGGAGAAAAGAATATACTCCTCTTACAAATCCAGAATGAACAATAAGGTACATTTGGTACATCTAAATATAATTGGAGTAGAAACTAACATAAAGAATATCTTCCAACCTTAGGTTTTTTTAACTACCCCACCCCATGTATTTCTGTAATTGAATACTGAAGGAAGGAAATGTGGTTCTTAATCCAGTGAACTACTAATATCCACCTAGTAAGTAATTCTAACAGTGTGCTATTATTTTAAAAAATGGACTGTGTAGATTGAAATAAAATTCTCTTCTAATGACTGATATCATGATGGAAGGTCAACCATAGTAGCACAGTACTGTAACTCCCCTAATTATCGAAACATCAGATCTTTTCTGATTATCTGAGAAGACTCCAGTAAATATATAAACTCTTTGGGAAAGGTATCAGATTCAGACAAAAATACATTTACTCTTCGTGAACATTGTGGAATGGATGTTGAAAACCAGTGTAACAATAATATGCAGAACTAATCTCGGAAACAACAATTTGATCATTAATTTAATCCATAGTCTTCTTTAATTTTGTGGATGAAGAGATCCTCAAAAGAGGTTGAATAATCTAACAATAGTTTTTCCCAAATAGGAACATGTAGAGGGAAAATGATGAAAATATCACATTGGATACCCTACTCACAAGGCACCAAAGCTGCAGTCAATAGCAAAGATTTTATTCCTATGGATATAAAATGTGAAGTGTTGAGACCATTCACATTAAGTAAGCACACTGGCTAACATGAAGTTATAGAAAAAATGATGGGAACAATTATAAGATGAGTGACAGAACTACTCATAAGGGAAGATTCTCAACTCACTGCAAAGGCATTGTAGAGGTTATGAGATGAGAATGACTGCTTCAGAGGTGATGAAAACATCTGACCCTGGTCTGTTACATTGGGCCCCTGGTGGCACAATGGGTTAAACGCTTGTGCCAGCAGGACTGAAGACTGACAGGTTGGAGGTTCGAATCTGGGGAGAGTGTGGATGAGCTCCCTCTTTCAGCTCCAGCTCCCCATGTGGGGACATGAGAGAAGCCTCCCAAAAGAATGATAAAACATCAAAAACATCTAGGCATCCTCTGAGCATCATCCTTGCAAATGGCCAATTCTCTCACACCAGAAACTACTTGCAGTTTCTCAAGTCGCTCCTGACACGAAAAAAACCCCAAACCAACGCTCTGTTACTAGAACACACTTTCTCATATGCTGTGACGTCCCTCTTCTTTGTCACAGAAAGGGATTCCGCAGACAATATCAGAATTGTCTTATATTATTGAGACATACCTGCCCTTTGTACTAAGTATGATTAAGAACAATTACTATCAGTTTGTGACCCAGCAGCTCTGGAAAAGGAACATGTCTCTGAGTATAGCACTGTCACCACAGCCACCAAGAGGGATTTTACCCTGATTCACTTCTATGACAATTAACTCTTGACAGCCTTTATTTATTTATTACTTCGCTTATATACCGCAATTCTCAGCCTAATGGCGACTCATTGCCTTCAAGAGTTTGAAGCATCTTCCTACAATGTGTAGTTGCAGGAAACAGTATTAAAGAGCTGCTGAATGGTTTAGTTCAAGTTGTTGAACTGGACATTGAGCAGAATACCCAAAGCGGTTGATTTGCTTTTTTCTGGTAAAATGAAAAAGGATCCTGAATCATTTTTCTATCTGTGTCAGTTATGAAACTGGAAACTCTTAAGTCCTGAATTCTACAGATTAAGTGGAAATCGTACAAGTGTGTGCATGTGTGATTAGGTTTTGAGTAAAGATTTTGTTTTATTCAGTTCAAATTATATCACAGAGCTCATATCTGATTATCCAGACCACTCTAGCTGGGGGGGGGGGGGAATTTAATCAATTTTGTGTTCATTGTTTATACACCGTTTTTATACACGTTTAAAACTGTTTAATGAGGAATAGAGTCCTGGTGGTTGTAGCTGCATTCAGCCACAGGGTGGCAATACAGGCAAATACATAACTGAAGACAGTTGTTCATGTGCAAAGCAATTCAGAATTCTTCCTGAAGGAAGATAGCTAGCTAGCATCTGTATGTGATAAGATTATATTCGGTGTACTACTCCAATTAGTAGAATAATTCATTTCTTTATCAGTTTCAATTAAATACTTTATATTGGAGCAAAGATTGGGGAGGGGGGGGGGAAAGGACTGAGAGCAAGAGGTATAAACCATGGAAGACTGCTTCAGGAACAAACAAGGTCTGTGCTTTTTACTATTCCTTTGTGTTACTGATGTACTGTGTGTCTCCATTCATTATTCTGTGCCTGAAGAGAAGAAAACTGGCTCTCTTGTGGCTAACGTCTTGAAGGATTTAAAACTGGGAGTCAGGGAGCTCTCTGCTCGCAGAGCCCAGCTGGTGTCCGAAACCTCTAAGCAATATTTCCGCCTTGATACCCACTCTGGCAATCTTCTCATAAATGACAAAATAGACAGAGAGGCTTTATGTGGACAGACTGAACCTTGTTTACTTGTCTCTCAAATTGTGCTCCAAAATCCTCTGAAGATCTATAGTGTTGAAATGAAGATAGAAGATGTTAATGACAATGCTCCAAAATTCTTTAAAAATGTCTTCCAGTTTGAAATTCCTGAGATGGTTCCCCCAAATACAAGATTCCCCTTAGAATCTGCCCGGGATGAGGACCTGGGAGAAAACAGTATCCAAAACTACACCCTCAGTCCCAATGATCATTTCTATTTGGATGTGGAAAGCAATACTGATGGAAACAAATATGTGACTCTCATCCTGGAGAAAGCTCTGGACAGAGAGAAAGAGCCACATTTGGGCCTCACCCTTACAGCTGTTGATGGAGGATTACCCCAGAGAACAGGCACAATTCAAATAAATGTGAATGTTCTGGATAATAATGATAATTTTCCTGAATTTACTCAATCTGAGTACAAAGCGATATTGAAGGAAAACTGTCCAATGGGTATTTTGGTGTCTAGAGTAGAAGCCAGAGATTTGGATTTTGGATCAAATGCTCAGATCACCTACTCATTCTATCAAATACCTGAACAAATACATAGTTTGTTTCATTTGAATGAAATGACTGGAGAAATCACTGTTTTGGGAGAAATAGATTATGAAAAAGAAAACAATTATGAAATGACTGTTAAAGCAACAGATGGAGGGGGTCTTTCAGGGCATTGCAAGGTCCTGGTGGAAGTTGAGGATGTGAATGACAATGCTCCAGAAATCTCAGTCATATCAGCCAACAGCCCTTTATCAGAAAATTCTCCACTTGAGACACTTGTTGTCCTTTTTAGTGTCAAAGACCAAGACTCTGGAGACAATGGGAAAGCTCTCTGCTCTGTTGATATGAATTTGCCCTTTGCATTAAAAGTTACTACAAATAGCTTTTACCAGCTTGTTATACAAAGTCCCCTGGACAGAGAGAAAGTTGCAGAATACAATGTCACCATCACAGCAATGGATCGAGGGTCCCCTAGGCTCACCTCGACAAGAATAATCAATGTGCAGATCTCAGATGTCAATGACAACCCTCCAGTATTTGAAAAGTCTTTGTCTGAAATGCACGTCCAAGAAAATAATATTCCAGGACTGCTAATTGGCTCAATCAAGGCTGCTGATCTCGATACAGAGCAGAATGCCAAACTGACCTACTCTCTTTTACCTGGGAACATTGGTGGTGGTCCCATGGCCTCTTATGTCTCTATCAACTCTGAAACAGGTAACATATATGCCCTTCGCTCTCTAGACTATGAGAAAATTAAAGATTTTAAAGTAACAGTGAGGGCAACTGACAACGGGACACCTCCTTTGAGCTCCGATGTGGTTGTTCATGTAATTATTACAGATGAAAACGACAACACTCCCTTCTTCCTCTATCCCCTTCATAACAGTACATCCCCCTGCAATGAGCTACTTCCCAAGATGGCAGAGGCTGGCTACCTGATCACCAAAGTGGTGGCTGTGGATGGAGATTCTGGTCAAAACTCTTGGCTCTCCTATGAACTCCTGAAGGCTACAGACCCAAGCCTTTTCAGCATAGGAGCCCAGAATGGAGAGTTGAAAACCAGGAGACCACTGACTGAGAGAGACACCAACAAACAGAGGCTTGTTATTGCAGTCAGAGACAATGGTGACCCTCCTCAGACCAGCACTGCAATGCTCAATATTCTTCTGGTGGATGGCTTTTCTGATCCTTACTTGAAGGTGGTGGATGTCCGTCAGCAGGACCCTGAAGATGAGGGAACCTTGACCATGTATTTGGTCATCTGCCTGGCATCTGTCTCTTTTGTGTTTCTACTTTGCATTGTTTCCTTTGTTGGGATCAAAATGTGCAAGAAAGACCACGGAAGCAGTTTTATTGTTGCTCCTCCTCACTTTCCACCTGCCATTCCAGAGAACTGTACCGATTCTCAGAGTGGATCACTTTCCAGGAATTATCAATATGATGTTTGTTTAACCAATGGATCCCTGAGCAGTGAGTTCAGATTTCTTCGACCTCTCATTCCTGTTTTTTCTGTGGCGGATCCAAACATAGCGGTGAACCACAATAGCTCTTCTGTTTCCCAAGACCTTCCAGAGTGTTTGGATGACAGTAATGCAAGTGAGCAGGTGAGAAATTAGTATACTCATAGAGCTTGTATTTTCCTTGGTCATCAGTCATAATTTATGGTTCTTTCTTCTTATTTATCATCCTGTCAGTGACATACATCGTGGCTAGACATGTAGTTTTGCAAAATTCTACCTGTTCTTGTCAAATAGTTGTAAGAAGTTCTGTTTTATTTCAGTTCTAAAAATTTCATTTAAACTGATAGTAAATTAGTATTTCATAGACAAAAAATTACTTTATATCATTATATCATCATATTTCCTCGCTATTTGTATTACATCAAACATATGTAATTCTCTATGACGAATCCATTTTTGTGTGACCCACCCCAATCTAGTTAGTTGATACTAACCTATCCAGAATTTCTTAGATTTTAGGTGGGTGTCAAAATACAAATGTATATACAAATAATAATATCCTCCACCCACAATTATTGGGTTCCTACGCTTCTTGGGTAATATACATTTTAAAGCTCAGTTTTTATGCCTCAAATATTAAAGCCTAATTTACTTTGCTAATTTTAGCCATTTCCAAGAGTCTAATGATCTAACCAAAATAACTTAGCATTACAGTGTTTTTATAGTACATTTTGTAGACTTTCCCAAATAGCTTCTGAAGACCAAGTCTATCAAGCTTCTCGTGCCTGGAGATATAGCTAGGAGTTTTGTTCCATCTAGCCCCTTTAAATTTTGCCTCCAGCTTCTGGCTCATGTTCTTCATCACCTCTGATTCCTGCATTTCCTGCTTTCGAATTCCTGCTACATCAATTTGGCTCCACATCTTCCTCAAAATTTGGATGCTTTCATAGACATCTCTCCATCTAAGTAGGGGTTTTTGTTATTCTGGCTGTATATTTTCTTGCAGGTCTTTTGATTGGAGATGCCATAATTATTGTTTTGGCTATATGTTTATGTTCTCATTGTCATCCAGCCTTCTTTCCTCCTTAAGTAATATGTTCTTCACATTTCCCTCTATAATGATCAGCTCTCTGTATTAAAATTCCCACTTTGTATCTCACAGTGTCTTGAAATCTGACCAGCTTACTATGTAGACCCTTATTCAAAATTCTAAGCTATTAGTTCAATTCCTGTTTCCCTTCTTCTTCTTCTTCTTCTTCTTCTTCTTCTTCTTCTTCTTCTTCTTCTTCTTCTTCTCCCATTTCTTCTCCTTCTCCCATTTCTTCTCCTTCTAAATCCTTATAAGTAACCATCTTTGAATTCGTCCTGTTTTGTTTTCTCCTTGCAAATTTGTACGTTTAATCTGTTTAAGGTACGAAAAGACTGGTGCAATTAGTCCTTTAAACCACTAGATGTTGTCTTTTTGTTATATTTCTAATTTTTTGGCTGTTGAAAAACACAGTCTGTGTATTCCATAGAGAGTGAAATTTCTTTGTTTAGATTGTGCATCTTTTCAAGGTCAGTTTCCAGGAAGACTCAATTCTTCTAATTAAACTGACAGATTTTAGATCATGGTTAAGTAAGGTTCTTCTTAAATTCTTCTTGAATTATTTAACCACCCCACTTTATATTTCCATTTGAAATTTATTTTATCGAATTCCTCTGTGATTGGTTACTTGCATTTAGTGGTATTTCTTTTTCTTGTTCTTTCTCTGTCTCTCCCCACATTTACGACATAAATCTTCTTGCCTTTCTTTGTCTTCTTTAGCTTCTAAGGATCCTCAAGGATGTAGGGATAGTTAACTGGAACAGGTTGGTGATATATAGCTGAATTTACAGCTGTAATCCAATTCCTATGTGCTTCTTTCAGCCACACTGTTTTGATGAAGCTGTTGTCACGGAACCCCCTGTGGGGAATTCTTCTTTCTGATAGCCCTTCTTTGATAGCTACTGTGCAAGAAGTTAGCACATTACCTGCCCTTTAATTTTATTTAGCCTAGGTACCCTTCCTGACCCACTGGAAGGCACTTGGAAGGCACTAATTTGTTAGTTGGCAGCTACCAGAACTGCCAATTATCTCACAGCCAAATTCTAGACTTCCATGACCCCTTTCTTTTGTTTCAGATGGAAACCAATGATGTTGCAAGGTGTAGCCTTCGAGAGATCACATGGGATCATGAGTCTATGGATAGGAAATGAAGGATTATGATGCCCAAGTCGTAATTTTGTCTCTTCTCCAGACATAGAAGGATAAAATAAGTGAATTATTGGCTTCGCAGATGATGACATGAGGAACATTTTTTTTACTTCCTGCACCATGGTCTGAGGTTTAATAATATTTGGCCTCTGGTAAGGGATGGCTTGTATCTCAGAGAGTAGGAGAGGTTCCAGGACACATAAGGAAATAAAATGTTCCCATCTTTTTTTTTTTTAAAAAAAGAGATGGGGTCCAAACAATTGTTGCCCAATCAGTTTAACATTAATACTAGATACATTCGGGAGCACTTAGAAAAGAATGCTATGCTCACAAAAAGCCATCATGGCATATAAAGCATATTTCTTTTTTTGATAGAGTACATGAAGGGAATGCTGTGGATGTGGCATGTCTTGATTTCAGTAAGACCTTTAACAAGCCCCTCTCCTTGATATATTCACAAAGAAGCTAATATAATGTGGGCAAGATAATGCTATGGGTGGTGGATTGGGAACTTCTTAACTGGAATGGCTCTTCTTCATCCTGTAGAGAGTTGACAAGTGTGGTGATTTTGATTGATTGATTGATTTATGCCATTTATATCCCGCCCATATTAGCCCGAAGGTGACTCAGAGCGGCGTACAAGTCAGCAACAATTAGATGCCATATATAAAAATACATACACCGTAAAAAGCAAAAATAAAAATAAAAATCACAATATATTTAAAAACCATAAAACAATGAATAATAAAAATTATAAAAACAATGTCTTCTTGTGCAAATCTTCAACCGTTCCATCGCCTTAGCCATTCCTAGTTCATTTCCGATTTGAGTTTTTGGTCATGCTATGGTTGCAAACACTTGCTCAAAGAGCCAGGTTTTCACTCTTTTTTGAAAGGTCAGGAGGGTGGGGGCTGATCTAATATCCCTATGCTGATCTAATATCCCTAATTAATCAAAACCTTTATCAATTATTTGGATGATGGAATTGAGGGCATGCTTATCAAATCTGTAAATGACATCAAATTAGAAAAGATAGCTAATGTCTGAGAGGACATGCTCAGAATGCAAAATGACCTTAACAGACGAGAGTTGGGCCAAAACTCGTAAGAAAATGAATTTCAACAGGGAGAAATGTATGGTACTGCACTTAGACCGAAGAAAAATGAAATACACAGATATAGGATGGCTTAAAAATAGTACACATGAAAAGGATTTAGTAGACTACAAGTTGTGATGTGGCAGCTAAAACAGCCAGTGCAATTCTAGGCTTTATCAATAAGAGCATAGCATCAGACCTCAACAGGAATAGAGTGTTCAGTTCTAGGCAATTCAAGAAGGACATGAAAAGCTAGAACGTATCCAGAGAAAAGTAACCAAACAAGTTTTGGAAACCAAGCCCTGTGAGGAACAACTAAGGGGTCTTTGAGAGGTTTAACTTGAAAAAATGAATGCTGAGAGCAGCCATGATAGCCATATTAAAATATTTAATCAAATATTTGAACATAGCTATCAGATATCCACATCAAATATTTTAACATGTTAGACATATTTAAATATTTGGTCTGAACACAACCAGAATGTCCTTCTTGCTATTTGCTTTTGCCTGGTAAAGTGCAGGATGGAGCTGCATTATTTTTCTATCTCTGTCAGTTATGAAACTGTAAATATCAAAGTCTTAAGATCTACAGATTAAGATGAAATAGCAAGTGTGTGTGTGTGTGTACCTGTTTGAGTGGGATTAGGTTCTAATGAACTTGTGTTTCATTCAGTTCAAATTTGTATCACAGCACTGATTATTCAGACAAATTGGTACACATTTGCTAGGGGGAATAACAGTTAAACAGTTCAGCTAAGCTGTTGAGTTTAGGTTTTTGAATGTACATATAATGTTACTGTTCTGTGAGAGAAACAGAGTTGTAATGGTTGTTGCTGCATTCAGCCACAGGGTGGCAATACAGGCAAATACATAACTGAAGGCAGACTTTTTCATATGCAAAACAATTCAAGGAGAGTTGGGGGTAGAATTGATCTTGAGGGAGATAGCTAACCTTTGTATGAAAAGATGATGCTCCGTGCACCACTCTAATTAGCAGGAAAAAATTAATTTCTATATCAATCAAAGTCTTTATATTTGCATCACAATTTGAAAAAGAAAGAAGAGAGAGAGGTGTGAGCCATGGAAAACTGCTTCAGGAGCAAGGAAGGTCTGTGTTTTTTACTATTCCTTTATGTTACCGATGTACTGTGTGTCTCAATTCATTATTCTGTGCCCGAAGAGAAGAAAACTGGCTCTCTTGTGGCTAACGTCTTGAAGGATTTAAAACTGGGAGTTGGGGAGCTCTCTGCTCGCAGAGCCCAGCTGGTGTCCAAAAGCTCTAAGCAATATTTCCACCTTGATATCCATTCTGGGAATCTGCTCATAAGTGACAAAATAGACAGAGAGACTTTATGTGGACAGACTGAACCTTGTTTACTTGTCTCTCAAATTGTGCTCCAAAGTCCTCTGAAGATCTATAGTATTGAAATAAAGATAGAGGATGTTAATGACAATGCTCCGAAATTCTCAAAAAATGATTTCCAGTTTGAAATTCCTGAACATCTTCCCCCAAATACACGATTCCCCTTGGAATCTGCCCAAGATGAGGACCTAGGAGAAAACAGTATCCAAAACTACACACTCAGTCCCAATGAATATTTCCAACTGGGTGTGGAAAGCAACACTGATGGAAGCCAATATGTGACTCTCATCCTGGAGAAAGCACTGGACAGAGAGAAAGAGTCACATTTGGGGCTGACACTTACAGCTGTTGATGGAGGAGTACCCCAAAGGACAGGCACAATTCAAATAAATGTCAATGTTCTGGACAATAATGATAACTTTCCAGAATTTACTCAATCTGAGTACAAGGCAATATTGAAGGAAAACTGTCCGAGGGATACTTTGGTGTCTAAAGTAGAAGCCAGAGATTTGGATTTTGGATCAAATGCTCAGATCACCTACTCTTTCCATCGAATGCCTGAAAAAATACATAATCTGTTTCATTTGAATGAAGTGACTGGAGAAATCACTGTTTTGGGAGAAATAGATTATGAAAAAGAAACCAATTATGAAATGACTATTAAAGCTACAGATACAGGTGGTCTTTTTGGGCACTGCAAGGTACTGGTGGAGATTGAAGATATGAATGATAATGCCCCAGAAGTTTCAGTTATATCAATCAACAGCCCTTTGCCTGAGGATTCTCCACTTGAGACACTTGTTGTGCTGTTTAGTGTTGAAGATCAAGACTCAGGGGACAATGGTCAAACTCTTTGCACTGTTGACATGAATCTGCCTTTTGTATTAAAAGTTACTACAAATAGCTTTTATCAACTTCTGATCCAAAGTTCCCTGGACAGAGAGAAAATTTCAGAGTACAATGTAACTATCACAGCAATAGATCGTGGATCTCCTAGGCTCACCTCAACAAGAATTATCCATGTGCAGATCTCAGATGTCAATGACAACCCTCCAGTATTTGACAAGTCTTTGTTTGAAATGCTGGTAGTAGAAAATAATATTCCAGGACTACTAATTGGCTCAATTAAGGCTGTTGATCTGGATACTGAGCAGAATGCCAAACTGACCTACTCCCTTTTACCTGGGAACATTGGTGGTGATCCCATGGTCTCTTACATCTCCATCAACTCTGAAACAGGAAACATGTATGTCCTTCAATCTCTAGACTATGAAAAAATTAAAGATTTCAAAGTCATAGTAAAGGTGACCGACAGCGGATCTCCTCCTCTGAGCTCAGATGTTGTTGTTCATGTCATAATCACTGATGAAAACGACAATGCTCCCTTCTTCCTGTATCCTCTTCAGAACAGCACATTCTCCTGCAATGAACTTCTTCCCAAGATGGCAGAGGCCGGTTACCTGATCACCAAAGTGGTGGCTGTGGATGGAGATTCTGGTCAGAACTCTTGGCTCTCCTATGAACTCCTGAAGGCCACAGACCCTGGCCTTTTCAGCATAGGAACTCAGAATGGAGAAGTGAAAACCAGAAGACCACTGACTGAGAGAGACACCAACAAACAGAGGCTTGTTGTTGCAGTGAGAGACAATGGTGTCCCTCCTCAGACTAGTACTGCAATGCTCAATATTCTTCTGGTGGATGGCTTTTCCGATCCTTACTTGAAGGTGGTGGATGTCCGTCAACAGGACCCTGAAGATGAGGGAACCTTGACCATGTATTTGGTGATCTGCCTCGCATCTGTCTCTTTTGTGTTTCTACTTTGCATTGTTTCCTTTGTTGGGATCAAGATGTGCAAGAAAGACCATGGAAGCAGTTTTATTGTTGCTCCTCCTCACTTTCCACCTGCTATTCCAGAGAACTGTACAGATTCTCAGAGTGGATCACTTTCCAGGAATTATCAGTATGATTTGTGTTTAACCAATGGATCCTTAAGCAGTGAGTTCAGATTTCTCCGACCTCTCATTCCTGTTTTTTCTGTGGCGGATCCAAATTTAGCTGCGAACCACAATAGCTCTTCTGTTTCCCAAGACCTTCCTGAGTGTTCGGATGACACTAAACCAGGAGAACAGGTGAGAGATTAGTGTCATGGGATTGCATTCTCCTTGGTCATTGCTCATAATCAATATTATTGTTTCTTATTTATCCTGTCAATGAAATATACTGTGGCTAGAGATATAGTTTTGTCATATTCTATCTGTTCATGTCAAATAGTTGTAATAAGTTGAGAATCAGTTTCTCTGCTGAATCTCTCTCAGCGTTTCTTGTTCTTCCTCAGTGCAACTTGTACTCCCTCATTGGCCTTCCCAACCTTCGTTGCTAGTCCATCATTTTGTCAGTGTTCTCTTTTTTTTTTACTTTTGCCTCCATCCTTTATGTATTTTTCAAACCTTTATGTGCATTTTCTTTAGTTCTTATGATATTTAAACTCTTTCGCCCTTGGTATATTGATCTGGAACTCCTTTCCAAGCAGTGTTTCATTTAGTGAATCAAAATTTACTAGAGCCTGTTTGATAACTAACACATTGTGTATAGATAACAGTTTTTTATGATAAAAAAATCTCCCACATGCAAATATCTATATTATCTGATTGAACCAGTTTCCAGGTATATTCACACATCATTAGATATTGTGATAATTAGGCCATTTTGAATAATATTTAAGTATTACTTAGATTTAGGTAATATTTATTTGTTTTTACATGAATGTAACACTTTATTAATGGGATATCAATGTTCAAAGTAAAAACTGTTTCTTTATTTTTTCTGATAATAATTTTAAGTACATTATTTTTAAGCCAATATACTATTTTAGGTCCAATATTTTCATTCTCTGGTATGTTTGTTGTCATATTTTCACAGCATTCGTAAACCTTATATATGGGTCATGTGCCTGAAAGAACACCAGGTTTACATCCTTATGGATTCTCCATATTCACAATCCCCACACTTCTCTAAGCCAACATGTATAAAAATCCTGCTATTGAGACATTTTGTAAAGATAATAGCAAATATGTGTGGAAAGGGTGTTAGCTTTCCTTGCTCAATTCATAATTCTATTTCCCTCTATTTGTGATGATAGCTGAGGTTGAAGTGAAGAACTGCCACTTCCATAGAGGGTGGTCACATGAGTTGGAAATATGGTTTGAATTCCCTTTTCCAATTTTTAATGTATTTTTATTAAATTTTAACCATGAATACAATATTACTTCAATAAATCCTAACTTAAAATCTTGCTTTTGTCTCATAGGTCCTCCTTCCCTTATGTTTACAAACAACTTTCCTGCCAATCTTTTTAAAAAATCAATATTTGGCCTCCCAACCAATGAGGGGAGAAGTTTTAGGGAGGGGAGGGGTTTCAGCATGGCATCCATTGCACTATATAAAGGGCAGCACATGGCTCAGAGGCTCTTTGTGAGCCCGGGAAGGGAAGGGAGAAGGGAAAAGGAAAGAGAAAGGGAAAGGAGGTTGTGAAGGGAGGTTGGAAGAAGAGCGGTTGGAAGAAGAGCAGGGCAACCGGAGAAGGGCTGTTGCCTGCCTAGGTGCCTGCCTTGCAGTCGCTTGTGTGCTGCTGCTGTTGGTGTGGAAGAAGAGCAGAGCAGCAAAGAACCTGGCAGGGAGAAGGGCTGTTGCCTGCCTGGCTGCCTGCCTTGCAGCCGCTTGTGTGTTGTTGCTATTTGGATTTGGGACGGCTGGGCAATGCGTGGGTAATATTGGAGTATGTTGGTGCATGCTGTGGTGTGGCATGGGTGGAAGGAACAGCATAGAGGAAACAAGGCATTCCAACATTTGAAAAAGCCCCAGCATTGTAGAGTGGGTATTGGGTGTGTGGGTGGAAGAAGCAGCACAGAGGAACCAAAGCCCTCCAAGGTTTGTAAAAGCCTCAGTTGTAGCAGCTCTCTCTGGCCTCTGTGTTGTACTTTTTCTCAGTAGAACTAGATCTCCCATAAATTCGAGCCACTCTTTGAACACAAACTCTCCTTCCTAAAGTTGTGAAATCACCTTCCAAGGCCCCAAAAGGACTCTCTCTGCTATGTTTGTTTCTTTGTTTGCTGTCTGTTGCTTACCAGAAAAAACACTACAAATCCCATATAGTCAAGAATATCCTTCCTAAAGGTGTGAAATCACCTTTAAAAACCACAAAAGACCTCTCTCTGCTTTGTTGGTTTACCTTGTTTGCTTTGTGTTGCCAGAAAAGACACTAGAAATCCCATACATTCAATCTCTCCTTACCTAACTTGTGAAATTAGCTCAGAAGGCCTCAAAAGCTCTCAGGGCTGGGCTGGCTGTTTGTTATTTCATTTGTTTGCTGTGCGTTGCCTAAAAAGACACTACAAATCCCATACTTTCAAGTTTCCCCTTACCTAACTGGTGGAATCAGCTCACAAGGCCCCAAAAGCTCTCAGGGATGGCTGTTTGTTATTTCATTTCTCGCACAATCGCGTCCGCCATTAACGAAGCGATTCGGAAATTTTGGAAAGTTTGGAAAGTTCCAAAATTGGGGGGGGGGGGGGGAATCAGAATTTAATTCCGAATTGAACCACTACATCTGAAACAAGTTTTGAACCCTTTTTTTGATCAACCAAGCCTAATACATAGATAGAGGTAAATATAGGCTTTACCATCCTCGGCATCTTTGGGGTTTCGCTTGGTTCTGGCTATGGGGGGTGGGGTTGCTGTCGGTCCACGTTCCCTGCTTTGTTCATAAGCTTCCTCCTTGATCAAATTGGCAGCATTTTTCTGGCATTTCCTTATGGGTGCCTTAAATACCTCCCCGGTTTAAAGCGGTACCTATTTATCTACTCACATTTGTTTTCAAACTGCTAGGTAGGCAGAAGCTGGGCTAAAGGTCAGGAGTTCACCCTGACACAGGCTTCAAACTGTCAACCTTTCAATTGGCAAGATTTACTGCAGCTGGCAGTAAATCTACTGTGCTAAAATCCATATTCCGAAACAACCCAGATTTTTTAAGAACCTCAAAATGTCTTAAATCTCATCACTTTTCTGAACTGTGTTGGTGTGGGCATGCCTATTTGTGTGTATGTGTATATTCTCGCAGATAATTGTATGAAGATTTTCACATACTGGCCTTCACTCACAGAAGATTTTGAAAATGAAACTTGCATTCAATAATGATAGTTGTACGTTAGGAGTTTTTCCTGGGAGGTTCAGTCATCACTCCAAGCTTTTCTTTTCCTATAAACTTTACAGATTGTTGAACTATTTCTAAAATCACCTTTATATTTATAGTTTATACTATTTTAAGAGGCATTAGTTTGTGGAATTTATAGGATACTCAAAAATTATGCCATCTCCCTGGGGCAAAAATCCAAGATATAACACAGAGGATGACAATACACAACAATACACAACAAGCCTTCATGTGGGAACCAATGTCACTGCAAGGTGTAACCTTCAGGAGATCATGTGGCAACACAAGGCTATGCATAAGAAGAACTTTGGTTATCATTGTGGAATTCCACTACAGACATCCAAGCAAGACTCAGGACTTGAATGACGCCTTCCTAGAGCAGACTAAGCAGTAGGGAAATGCAGCACTAAATAAGTAAAGGAGCAATATAGTAATATCTTGATAATCTGAATGAATTCAAATCCTCAAGGCCAGAAGAACTACATTCAAGGTTGTAAAAAGAACTGTCAGAAGTAATTTCATAACCAATGGCAATCATCTTTGGGAATTCCTGGAAAATAGGAGAAGTTCCAGAAGACTGAATGAAGTCAAATGCCAGTCTGACATTAATACTAGGATAGATTCTGGAGCAGATCATTGAACAGACAGTGTTTAAGCACTTAGGAAGGAATGCCTAGCTCACAAAAAGTTAACATGAGTTCTTCAAAAACAAGTCATACCAGATAAAACATATCTCTTTTTTTGATAGAGTTATAAGCTTGGTAGATGAAAGGAATGTTGTGGATGTGATATATCTTGATTTCAGTAAGGCCTTTGAGAAGCCCCGTGATATACATTAGATCCGCCCCCTCCCTCCTTTCCTTCAGAATGATGGTAAAAACGTGGCCGTGGGACTAAGCTTTTGGGACAGTGCAATAAGGCAACAATAGGAAACCTAACCCCGCTGACCTGATTTGGTATGGCTGATTCGAGATGATTTTAAACAATTGATTTTAAAGCGGAGATCAAATGATTTTAGTGTTTGTATATATTTATAGTTTATTTTATGTTCTGGCATTGAATGTTTGCCGTATATATGTTGTGATTCACATTGAGTCAACCTCTGGGTGAGAAGGGTGGGATACAAATGTTTTAAATAAATAAATATATTCAAATAAGCTAATATAATATGTGCAAGATAATGCTATGTGTGGTGGATTGATAATTACTCAACTCAAATAGCTCTTCATCATCCTGGAGAGAGTTGACAAATGGAGTTCCACAGGATTATTCGACATCTTTATCAATAATTTGGATGATGGAATAGAGGACATGCAAATGACATCAAATTAGAAAAAAATAGTGAATGCCCCAGAGGACAGGCTCAGAATCCAAAATGACCTTAACAGGTGATAGAACTGGGCCAAAAACTCATAATAAAATGAACTTCAACAGGGAGAAATGAATGGTACTGCACTTCGGCAGAATCAAAATGAGATGCACAGATGGGTGACACCTGGCTAAAAACAGTACATGTGAAAAAAACATTTAGTAGACCGCAAGTTTATAAAAACACAGAGTTGGAAGACATTGCATGGACCATATAGTCCAACCCCCTGCCATGCAAGAAAAGCACATTGAAAATATCCCTGACAGATGACCATTCAGCCTCTGTTTAAAAGCCTCCAAAGAAGAAGCCTCCACTACACCCTGAGGCAGAGAGTTCCACTGTAGAACAGCTATTACAGTCAGGAAGTCCTTCCTAATGTTCAGGTGGAATCTCCTTACCTGTAATTTGAACCAATTGCTCTGAATCGAACAACCTTATCAGAAAGCCCAGGCAAATCGTCCCACTTTGCCTGGCTTCTGTGAGGAAAGAGGGAGCAGCAGTGTGAATCTGGCACCCCACTTGTAACTTCCTCTCAGCAGTGTTTGCCCCATCATGTGGGGGAAGCATTGCCCTCATGGAGAGACCCAGAGCTTGCTCCATTGGAGCCAGCACAACATGGGAAGCCTGCTGTGTTGGGGAGAAAGCATCCAACAACACTTTCACCCCAGTTGGGCAGGGCCTCCGCCAGATGTCACACAATGCTGTGTGATGACTGGTGACAGGCTATGTCATTTAGACAGGGTGAAAGCATCCAAGAATACTAAATTCACCCTGCCTGATGAGGTTGCTAGTCTCCAGGGCAGCAGAAAACAAGCTTGCTCCCTCTTCCTTATGATATCCTTTCAATACAATACAATACAATACAATACAATACAATACAATACAATACAATACAATACAATACAATACAATACAAAACTTTGTGCTGGTCACTGACCAGCACAAAGTACACTCTTTCAACTATTTATACATTTATTATGTAGCAGCTAAAACAGCCAATGCAATTCTAATTTGTATCTTGTAGCATAGTGTCAAACCTCACCTGGAATACTGTGTCCAGTTATGGGAAAATTAAAGATATGAGAAGCTAGAATGTGCCCAGAGGAAGGGCAACCAAAATAATCAAGATTTGGGAAACCAAGCCCTATGAGGAACAGCTGGGGAAGCTTAGGTATGAAAAAAGAAGACCGAGTGGAAACATGATAGCCACATGTAAATATTTGATCAAATATTTGAACACTGCTATCAAATGTCCACATCAAATATTTAAACATGATAGCTACATTTAAATGTTTGGTATGGACACTGTTCAGCATGCCCTAAGCAATCTATTTCTTTTTTCCTTGGTAAAGTGAGGGATAGAGCTGCATCATTGTTTTTTTTTTGTTTTTTTTTAAAAAACTGTCAGTTATGAAACTGTAAATATTAAAGTCGTCTTGTATACTATTCAGTGAGAGAAACAGTTGTAATGGTTGTAGCTGCATTCATCCACATGGTGGCAATACAGGCAAATACATAACTGGAGACAGGTTTTTTCATGTGCAAAACAATTCACAGAGAACTGGGGGTACATTTGTTTCTGAAGTGATTAAGCTAGAAAAGAGAGAGAGAGAGATTGAGGCTTGAACCATGGAAGACTGCTTGTGGAGCAAACAAGGTCTGTGCTTTTTACTATTCCTTTGTATTAGTGATGTACTGTGTGTCTCAATTCATTATTCTGTGCCCGAAGAGAAGAAAACTGGCTCTCTTGTGGCTAACGTCTTGAAGGATTTAAAACTGGGAGTTGGGGAGCTCTCTGCTCGCAGAGCCCAGCTGGTGTCCAAAAGCTCTAAGCAATACTTCCACCTTGATACTCACTCTGGAAATCTGCTCATAAGTGATAAAATAGACAGAGAGGCATTATGTGGACAGACTGAACCTTGTTTACTTGTCTCTCAAATTGTGCTCCAAAACCCTTTGAAGATCTATAGTGTTGAAATGAAGATAGAAGATGTTAATGACAATGCTCCAAAATTCTTTAAAAACGTTTTCCAGTTTGAAATTCCTGAGATTGTTCCCACAAATACAAGATTTCCCTTGGAATCTGCCCGGGATGAGGACCTGGGAGAAAACAGCATCCAAAACTACACCCTCAGTCCCAATGAATATTTTCACCTAGGTCTGGAAAGCAATACTGATGGAAGCAAATATGTAGATCTCATCCTAGAGAAAGCACTGGACAGAGAGAAAGAGCCACATTTGGAGCTGACACTTACAGCTGTTGATGGAGGAGTACCCCAGAGAATGGGCACAATTCAAATTAATGTTAATGTTCTGGATAATAATGATAACTTTCCTGAATTTACTCAGTCTGAGTACAAAGCAATATTGAAGGAAAACTGTCCGAGGGATACTTTGGTATTGAGAGTAGAAGCCAGAGATTTGGATTTTGGATCGAATGCTCAAATCACCTACTCATTCTATCGAATACCTGAAAAAATTCATAATTTGTTCAATTTGAATGAAATGACTGGAGAAATCACTGTTTTAGGAGAAATTGATTATGAAAAAGTAACCAATTATGAAATGACTATTAAAGCAACAGATGGAGGAGGACTTTCAGGGCACTGCAAGGTCCTGGTGGAGATTGAGGACCTGAATGACAATGCTCCAGAAGTCTCGATCGTATCAATCAACAGCCCTTTGCCAGAGGATTCTCCACTTGAAACACTTGTTGTCCTCTTTAGTGTTGAAGACCAAGATTCTGGAGACAATG
The DNA here is from genome assembly GCF_025583915.1 of Anolis sagrei ordinatus. Lineage (NCBI taxonomy): Eukaryota > Metazoa > Chordata > Lepidosauria > Squamata > Anolidae > Anolis > Anolis sagrei. The sequence goes on from NW_026847438.1 coordinate 115,516,141, forward strand.
GCAAAGCACTGTGCTCTGTGGATATGAATTTGCCCTTTGCATTAAAAGTTACTACAAATAGCTTTTACCAGCTTCTGATCCAAAGTCCCCTGGACAGAGAGAAAGCAGCAGAATATAATGTCACCATCACAGCAATAGATCGTGGATCTCCTAGGCTCACCTCAACAAGAATTATCCATGTGCAGATCTCAGATGTCAATGACAACCCTCCAGTATTTGAGAAGTCTATGTTTGAAATGCAGATACAAGAAAATAATATTCCAGGACTGTTAATTGGCTCAATTAAAGCTGTTGATCTGGACACTGAACAGAATGCCAAACTGACCTATTCACTTCTTCCTGGGAATGTTGGTGGTGGTCACCTGGCCTCTTATGTCTCTATAAACTCTGAAACAGGAAATATGTATGCCCTTCGATCTCTGGACTATGAGAAAATTAAAGATTTCAAAGTCACAGTGAAGGCAACCGACAGTGGATCTCCGCCTCTGAGCTCAGATGTTGTTGTTCATGTCATTATCACAGACGAAAACGACAACTCTCCCTTCTTCCTGTATCCCCTTCAGAACAGTACATCCCCCTGCAATGAGCTGCTTCCCAAGATGGCAGAGGCCGGTTACTTGATCACCAAAGTGGTGGCTGTGGATGGGGATTCGGGTCAGAACTCTTGGCTTTCCTATGAACTCCTGAAGGCCACAGACCCTGGTCTTTTCAGCATAGGAGCCCAGAATGGAGAGTTGAAAACCAGGAGACCACTGACTGAGAAGGACACCAACAAACAGAGGCTTGTTATTGCGGTCAGAGACAACGGTGTTCCTCCTCAAACAAGCACTGCAATGCTCAATATTCTTCTGGTGGATGGCTTTTCTGATCCTTACTTGAAGGTGGTGGATGTCCGCCAACAGGACCCTGAAGATGAGGGAACTTTGACTATGTATTTGGTGATCTGCCTGGCATCTGTCTCTTTTGTGTTTCTCCTTTGCATTGTTTCCTTTGTTGGGATCAAGATGTGCAAGAAAGACCATGGAAACAGTTTTATTGTTGCTCCTCCTCACTTTCCCCCTGCTATTCCAGAGAACTGTACTGATTCTCAGAGTGGATCACTTTCAAGGAACTATCAATATGATGTGTGTTTAACCAATGGATCCCTGAGCAGTGAGTTCCGATTTCTTCGGCCTCTCATTCCTGTTTATTCTGTGGCGGATCCAAACATAGCTGCGAACCACAATAGCTCTTCTGTTTCCCAAGACCTTCCTGAGTGTTTGGATGACAATAAAGCAGGGGAGCAGGTGAGACATTAGTATCATGGGGCTTGTATTTTTCTTGGTTATTACCCATAATTGATATTCCTTTCTTTTTATTTATCATCTTGTCAATGAAATATATTGTGACTAGAGATATAGTTTTGTCATATTCTATCTGTTCATGTCCAATAGTTGTAGGAGGTTGAGAACCTGTTTAGTTTTATTGTTGAACCATTCCTTTTTCAGAATTTCTTGTTCTTCCTCAGTTCAACTTGTACTGCCTCATTGGCCAACTCAATCTTCATTGCTTGGCCATCATTTTTTTCAATTCTCTTCTCTTTTTGTCTGACTTTTGCTTCCATTCTTCATGTCTTGCAGCTGTATCACTCAAACTATTCCATGCATCTCCTCTAAAATCCCTTTCCAAGCAATGTTTTATGCAGTGAACTAAAATTTACTAGAGCAGGTGTAATAATTAACAAATTATATTTAGATAGCAGCTCTTTATAGAAAAAACCCACAGAGTTTCCAGGTGTATGCACACATGCTTAGAAATCGTGATAATTATTAGGTCATTTTGAATAATATTAATGTGTTATGTAGATTTAAGTAAAATTGATTGATTTTTACAGGAATGTAACATTTTATTGATGTGCTATTGATGATCAAAGTAACAAACTATTTCCTTATTTTTTTCTGATACATAAATGATTTTTAAGCAAATTTAAGTACAATTTTAACTGAACAAATTGGCTTCCAGCACAGTGGTCTGATTTTTAAGGAAATTTGGCCTTTAGTTTGGTTTGCATCCCACAATGGCTGCCAGGAAAGATTTTGCTAAGTATCTCACAAATCTACTCATGGTATCTTTCAACTGAGTTATCTGGGGAAGGGAGACAGCATTTGGGTAGGCAGGAGTTTATCAGTAGAGAATACCCTAACTGATTATTACGATTATTATCTTTATGTTTATTTATATCCCACTTTTTCTCTCTACAAGGAGACCCAAAGTGGCTTAAACTAACAGCATTTCAATACAACTTCAAATATACTAATATATAAATTGAATTAAACCTCATTCGTATTAAAATAATTATGTTAAAATCCATTAAAACATATTCAAAACTAAAAAAAAAACCACAACAGCCCCTAATGTGATCTTAAAAACATGATGCCTTCCTGGAGAAAGAAGAGATGTGGTAGTAATGGGAGGTTTCATCTATCTTAATATTAATTGCAATACAAACTCTGTCAAGAATCTCAGGACTAACAAATTTCATTGTCCAGATGATAGTAGAGGCACAAAGAAGATCAGCTGTTTTAAATCTGATCCTAATTAACCTTGATGATCTGGTAAATGAAGTAGAAATGACAAGTTACTTAGGTAGGAGATACCACATTTTTTAGAGCAGTGGTTCTCAACCAGTGGGTCCCCAGATGTTTGGGCCTTCAACTCCCAGAAATCCCAGCAGCTGGAAAACTGGCTGGAATTTCTGGAAGTTATAAGCCAAAACACCTGAGGACCTACAGGTTGAGAACCACTGTTTTAGAATTTGTTATACAGTGGAAGGTAGAAGTCAAGCATAGTCAGACACACATTATAGAGAGAAACACAAAGGGCCCATCCAGACAGCCCTTTAAAAGTGGGAGCTCCCGCACATTAAAGTGGGGCATCTAGATGACATCTTACAGAAAAACCAATTCATTCGGCACAAAGCAGGAAAACCCTGATTTGTTGTTGTTCATTCGTTCAGTCGTCTCCGACTCTTTGTGACCTCATGGACCAGCCCACGCCAGAGCTCCCTGTCGGCCGTCATCATCCCCAGCTCCTTCAAGGTCAGCCCAGTCACTTCAAGGATGCCATCCATCCATCTTGCCCTTGGTCGGCCCCTCTTCCTTTTGCCTTCCACTTTCCCCAGCATCATTGTCTTCGTTAATTAATTTAATAGCCCATTCGACATGTGCCTTTCTGAAAGGTCCGAATCAAACGGGCTGTGGCCCTATGTGGAAAGTACCACAGTCCTGGGACTTCCCTGCAGCCTGTCCAAACATCCATCCAAACAGCCTGTCCAAACACCGCCCCAGGGCCCCCACCCAAAACCCCTTAAACATGGGGGATGGGAGGGGAGAAAAAAATAACTTACTGGCCTCCATTAGGCCTCACAGCACAGTGCCTGTAATATACCATTATGTGCAAAAAAAGCAAGGGGAGGCAGGAGTGATACTCCCCCCCCCCCGCCGCCATGGTTCCTCAGCGTAATTGGTACATCACAGGAAGTATGCTGTGGGGCCTAATGGAGGCTAAGAAGTTATTTTTACTGTCCCCCCATTTTTAAGGGATTTTGGGAGGGAGTGGTTGCTGCTTTCCTGTTCTCCTGGTAGGTATCAGGAGGACATGTTGACAGTGCCCATGGAAAGCACAGGCTTTTGGGGTGGTGTGCAGACTACAGTCCGCTCCGACTCAGGTTTTTTTAAACCTGGGTCAAAGCGGACTTTACCATTGTCTGGAACCACCCTGAGTGTAATCCTATGATTAGGAAAAGAATTCATGATTGATAGTATTTTCTGAAAAGAGAGATATTGGAAGATAATTTGAAACAGTTTGAATGAAGACGAAAAAATAGGAGGTGTCTAGAGAGGCCAGAAAAGATGTCTAAGAGCTGCTGCAAACTAGCGTTCTGCGAGAGCAAACTGTGCCAGCACATCCGATGACATCGAAGACTCCGCCTCTTTCTCCGCCTCTTTCTCTGCCTCTTTCTCCTTTGCTAGGGCAGCGATGCCAGCGTACTCTCGCTGTTGACAGAATTCAACAGCATCTTCTGTCTTCTTCAAAAGATTAACATTTCTCAAGTTTGGGATAATGGGACAGATTAGGCAGTAGGGAGAGAGAGAAAAATACTCAAGAATTTGAGAAGCAACACAGGTTTGAAGTAAGAACCTATATCTAAAGTCTTTATTATGCATTGAAAATTGCACAGCATTTGGAGGGAAAATCCCACATGTGTTGTTGTTGTGTATTTGGAGAAATCTGAATTGCACACTATTATGGTCTCATCACACTAGAGGAAAAAAATCCACTTAAAATCCGGTTTCTGCCTCCTGCAGAATTCTGGGTTTGTAGTTTAGGAAGGAACCTTTAACAACCTTGCTATATTACAAACCCCAGCATTCTGCAGGAGGCAGAAACCGGATTTTAAGTGGGTTTTTTTCTCTAGTGTGATGAAGTATAAATGCAAAAAATAAAAAAAGATTCCTGAGTATCTCAAAGCTATGGAATGAAAACTGTTTCATTGTTCTCAACATCCCTTGGATTTATCATCCCTAGATTAGAACCTGTGCTAGAAATATCAGTCTCCAAGATGATAAAGATGCACTTATTCCTAGATAAGTGCAAAAACCTGTAATAGATAGGAATGCTTTGCATGTACCTCCAGTGTGGAAAAAATAGAGTCCTTATAGATACATGTTTACAGTTCTCTGTAGAGTAGAGATGTGATCCTAGAGAGACAGCTGAATCATTTCCTGTTCTCTAGAGGGAGAAATTGGAGTGGCTTATATATGAACTTCCTCTCTGCCATGTGCTTTGCTCTCTGCCATCTCAGTTAGCTTTGCCATTATTTTCTGTATTTGTAATCCACCGCCATCCTCGTTCTGTGAGGTCTTACTATCTTTGTATCTCTGTATACTGATATAATAATAATAACAACAACAACAACAACAACAACTTTATTTTTGTATCCCGTCTCCATCTCTCTAAAGGGACTTGGGGCAGTTTACATGGGGACAAGTCCAATAAATAGCTATCTGTAGTAGCAACTGAAGATGAAAGACAGAACTCAAGTGTGCCTATTCAACTGATGAGCTACTGTACAAGGACAGAGGCAATGATATAAAATATCTGTTGTGATTAGAACTCCAATGTTTTGGGGACTGGATTAACTGGTTCCCTTTGAGACAGTCTGTTCCATTGCGCATCTAGAGGAAGCCATGATGGGATTGAATTTACATGCTACCTATCCCTGCTTGCGTGTATTTATACTGGTCTTCTCTTCCACTCCTGCAACATATAGGATTGTGGCCTAAATAAGGCATTTTTAAAAGTTTATAAAAAATCAGAGTTGGGATAGGGTTTGCAAATATGTGTTTCTTAATTTTATTTCTTGGAGCAAAACATTTTACATTTTTCCCCTCACTCCCAAGCATTTGCTATTTATGAGGTGTCAAATCATTTAGCAAATGAGAAACGACAAGGGGGGGGGGGGAAGCTATTCAGCACTCAGAAATCTCAAATGTTGCGTAGAAAAGGCTACCATACCAACTACCAAGCAGTTATAGAAAACAAAATATTTCTCTTGCAAATCCAGAATGAACAATCACCCCAGCAGCCCAAGAAAATTTGATGTAATTGGAGGAAAAACTAAAACATCAGCAAACTTTAGATCTTCCCGCATTTCTGTAATTCAGTGCTGGGGGAAAGAAATGTGGTTCCTAAAAGGTGTGAAAATGGATTGCAAAGGGCTAGCTGCTATGTAAGCCAGATCAGATTTCAAGTGTTCCAAACAATAGATATGTAGTGGCTGTAGTCTGAGAATGGATCATAGGAGTTGTAGTCCTGAAAAGAAAATAGCAAACACTGTGGTTTTTGGAAGAGCGTCTCCCTCCTGGAATCTATGTGTAAGAAACTAAGAATTAAGATCGTCTGGGAAGGCCCTTCTCTCGATCCCACCAGCTTCACAAGCGCGCCTGGCGGGGACGAGAGACAGGGCCTTCTCAGTGGTGGTCCCTCGGCTGTGGAACACCCTCCCTACAGAGATCAGATCGGCCCCCCTCCCTGTTGGCATTCCAGAGGAAATTGAAGACCTGGCTTTTCGAACAGGCATTTGACTAGGCAGTGCAATCGATTATTGGAACACGGAATAAGGATAATGAGGCTGGATTCTGATTCTATCTATGAGACGTGATGGGTTTGTTATATTGATATTGATGTTGATGTTTGCAATAGAGGATGTCAATAACTCCCTTAATTCTGCAAACATCAAATTCAGACAACAATATATTTAATTCTTGTGAGCATTCTGGAACAGGTGTGCAAAACCAGCAGTAACAATAATATGCAGAACTGATATTGGAGAGTGATTGTGAATTCAGTCTTCAACCTTCTTTAATTTTATGGTGAAGAGATCCTCAAAAGAGGTTAAATAATCTGTATTCTGGAAACCAACAATGACTTTTCCCAGCAACATTCCTATGCAAAGGGAAACAGATGAAAATGATCACATTGGATACCTTGGTTTCAAGACACCAATTGCTGCAGTATATAGCAAAAATTTATTCCTGTGCAGATACATAATATGTAGTATTCAGATATAAGCACACTGGATAACTTAAAGTTACAGTAAAGACTGATGGGAGGAGAATTATATATAGGGAAGGATTCTCTGCTCACTACAAAGTCATTGTAGAGGTCACAGATGAGAATGACAGCTCAGGAGGTGAGTAAAGCATATAGCACAGGTCTATTACTAGAAGACACGCCTTTAGATGCTGTGGAATCCTTTTTCTGTATCCCAGAAAGCGGAGTCCCTAGTAGTGCAAAGGGTTAAACACTTGTGCCAGCAGGACTGCTGACCAAAAGGTCGGTCGGTAGTTCAAATCCGGGGAGTAGGATGAGCTCCTGTTTTTCAGCTTCAGCTTCTCATGTAGGGACATGAGAGAAGCATCCTATAAGGATGGAAAAACATCCAGGTGTTCCCTGAGCAACATTCTCAGCTAATTTTCTCACACCAGAAGCGACTTGCAGTTTCTCAAGTTGTTCCTGAAATGAAAAAAAAAATCCCAGAAAGGGTCTCTGCAAGTAAGAGCAGAATCACCTTGAACTCCAACTAAGTGTCATCAAGAACAAATGCTACCAGCTTGCGACCCGGCAGCTCTGGACAGAACATGTCCCTGAGTATAACACCATCACCACAGCCACTGATAGAGATCTTCCCTGGTTCACCTCAAAGAGCATTATTTACTTTCAGATTTCTGTTGTCAGTGAAATCCTTGAAGAGTTTGAAACATATTTCTACAATGTGTAGTTACAGGAATACAATATTCAAGAGCTTCTGATTTCTTCAGTCCACGCTGTTGATCTGGACACTGAGCAGAGTGCCCTTAGCAACCTATTTGCTTATTGCCTGGTAAATTGAGGTATGGCTCTGTATCATTTTTCTATCTCTGTCAGTTAGGAAACTTTTAGGAAAAAAATTTAATGCAGAGATCTACAGATTAAGGAGAAATAACAAGTAGGTGTGTGCATGTATGTGTAACTGTCTAAGATCTGGACAAATATTTTGCTTCTCTCAGCTAAAATTATATCTTGGATCTTCTGTTTGATTATTCAGACTATTTCTAGTACAAATCAACTCTGAGGAATAATGGTTAAACAGTTAATAATAGTTAAACAGCTGTTCAATGAGTGAAACAGAATCCTGGTTCAGAAATGGTGGTTGTAGCTGCATTCATCCACAGGGTGGCAATACAGGCAAATATATAACTCGAGACAGAATTTTCAAGTGTAAAGCAATTCACCCAGAGCTGTGGGCAGAACTGGCGTGAGATAGCTACCATTTCTATATGATAAAAAGATCATTTTCAGTGGACTGCTCTAATAAACAACTCTAAACCTATTTCTCATTGACTGAAGACTAATAGTTAAAGTTTTTATATTTTAAAAAGAAGAGAGTGAGAGGTGTGAAGCATGGAAGACTGCTTCAGGAACAAAAAAGGTCTGTGGTTTTTACTATTCCTTTGTGTTACTGATGTACTGTGTGTCTCCATTCATTATTCTGTGCCTGAAGAAAAGAAAACTGGCTCTCTTGTGGCTAATGTCTTGAAGGATTTGAAACTGGGAGTCAGGGAGCTCTCTGCTCGCAGAGCCCAGCTAGTATCTGAAACCTCTAAGCAATATTTCCACCTTGATACCCACTCTGGGAATCTGCTCATAAGTGACAAAATCGATAGAGAGACTTTATGTGGACAGACTGAACCTTGTTTCCTTGTCTCTCAAATTGTGCTCCAAAACCCTCTGAAAATCCATACTATTGAAATAAATATAGAGGATGTTAATGACAATGCTCCCAAATTCTCAAAAAATGATTTCCAGTTTGAAATTCCTGAACTTCTTCCCCCAAATACAAGATTCCCCTTGGAATCTGCCCAAGATGAGGACCTGGGAGAAAACAGCATCCAAAACTACACACTCAGTCCCAATGAATATTTCCAATTGGGTGTGGAAAGCAACATTGATGGAAGCCAATATGTGACTCTCATCCTGGAGAAAGCACTGGACAGGGAGAAAGAGTCACATTTGGGGCTGACACTTACAGCTGTTGATGGAGGAGTACCCCAAAGGACAGGCACAATTCAAATAAATGTTAATGTTCTGGACAATAATGATAACTTTCCAGAATTTACTCAGTCTGAGTACAAGGCAATATTGAAGGAAAACTGCCCGAGGGATACTTTGGTATCTAAAGTAGAAGCCAGAGATTTGGATTTTGGATCAAATGCACAGATTACCTACTCCTTCCATCGAATGCCTGAAAAAATACATAATCTGTTTCATTTGAATGAAGTGACTGGAGAAATCACTGTTTTGGGAGAAATAGATTATGAAAAAGAAACCAATTATGAAATGACTATTAAAGCTACAGATACAGGTGGTCTTTTTGGGCACTGCAAGGTACTGGTGGAGATTGAGGATGCGAATGACAATGCCCCAGAAGTCTCAGTGATATCAATCAACAGCCCTTTGCAAGAAAATTCTCCTCTTGAGACACTTGTTGTCCTTTTTAGTGTCAAAGACCAAGATTCTGGAGACAATGGCAAAACTCTCTGCTCTGTGGATATGAATTTGCCCTTTGCATTAAAAGTTACTACAAATAACTTTTACCAGCTTGTGATACAAAGTCCCCTGGACAGAGAGAAGGTTGCAGAATACAATATCACCATCACCGCAAATGATCGTGGGTCTCCTAGGCTCACCTCAACAAGAATTATTCATGTGCAGATTTCAGATGTCAACGACAACCCTCCAGTATTTGAAAAGTCTTTGTTTGAAATGTGGGTACAAGAAAATAACATTCCAGGACTACTTATTGGGTCAGTTCAGGCTGTTGATCTGGATGCAGAGCACAATGCCAAACTGTCTTACTCTGTTTTACCTGGGAACATTGGGGATGGCCTCGTGGCCTCTTACATCTCCATCAATTCTGAAACAGGAAACATGTATGTCCTTCGATCTCTGGACTATGAGCAAATTAAAGATTTCAAAGTCACAGTGAAGACAATTGACAGTGGTAATCCGCCCATGAGCTCAGATGTAATGGTTCATGTCATTATCACAGATGAAAATGACAACGCTCCCTTCTTTCTGTATCCCCTTCAAAACACCACACACCCCTGCAATGAGCTGCTTCCCAAGATGGCGGAGGCCGGTTACCTGATCACCAAAGTGGTGGCTGTGGATGGAGATTCTGGTCAGAACTCTTGGCTCTCCTATGAACTGCTGAAGGCCACAGACCCTGGTCTTTTCAGCATAGGAGCCCAAAACGGAGAGGTGAAAACCAGGAGACCACTCACTGAGAGAGACACCAATAAACAGAGGCTTGTTATTGCAGTCAGAGATAATGGTGTTCCTCCTCAAACCAGCACTGCAATGCTCAATATTCTTCTGGTGGATGGCTTTTCTGATCCTTACTTGAAGGTGATGGATGTCCGCCAACAGGATCCTGAAGATGAGGGAACCTTGACAATGTATTTGGTGATCTGCCTGGCATCTGTCTCTTTTGTGTTTCTTCTTTGCATCGTTTCCTTTGTTGGGATCAAGATGTGCAAGAAAGACCATGGCAGCAGTTTTATTGTTGCCCCTCCTCACTTTCCACCTGTTATTCCAGAGAACTGTACCGATTCTCAGGGTGGCTCACTTTCCAGGAATTATCAATATGATGTTTGTTTAACTAATGGATCCCTGAGCAGTGAGTTTAGATTTCTCCGGCCTCTTATTCCTTTTTTTTCTGTGGCGGATCCAAACCTTCCTGTGAACCACAATAGCTCTTCTGTTTCCCAAGACCTTCCTGAGTTTCTGGATGACAATAAAGCAAAAGACCAGGTGAGGAAAAGGTTTTATGATTTACTTTTTCAAAAATTGGTATATGCCTGGTAACCATTTCAAGTTCAAGTGAACCTTTTCCCTTGTTATCAGTCATGTTTGATATTTTCTTTCTTCCCAGTTAATAACTTTGAAATAAGAATATTTTTGATGGCAGCAGGGTTTTTAAAATTTGTCTGGCTGTTGTTGTTAAATGCACATGGAAATTAAGTTTCTTTCTCTCTTCTTTCACTGTTTCACTTTTAGTTATTTGCAGATTGTTTCGGTGTGTTTGTGTGTATGTGGGCATTACTTTTGTGATACTAGCACATAAGTCATGGGCACAATAGAAGTCACATTGGATCATTTTTGTGATACGTTTCCTTGACAAATGTTAGCAATTTATATATAGTAACAGAAAGGGTGGGGGGCCATTAAGAAAAAAGAAAAAGAACCCTATCTTTGTTCTTCAGGACTTGAGCTCAGTGGTCCACATTGAATCCTGGGATGAATTCCTGGCAGTGGTCACAACTGAGCTATGTGCTCAGATTTGTGTACTTTAATTTCTATGTTATGATTGACATTGAGCTGTTCTTGTTGTATTTTCTGCTACTTATCTGCATTTTGCTATCCCTCTTGGCTAGTATTATTGGGGCCCTTCTACACAAACCAATTACACGTGTCTGATCCAAACTCAAGATTGTGCCACATGGTGGCCAGAACAGGAGTAACTAAGCCACGTCAAAGCAGCAGTGTGTCTCCATGTGGTTCTGTACTGTTAGGCAGGGATTCAAATACAGACCTCCTCCTTCGTCACCATTTTCCTTAGCACTAAGCGTGCTAAAGGACTGTCAGATTTCCACCTGTATGGTTAGTAATTGTGCTGCAGCTGGCGACAGCAGTAACACAGAAGAGAGGGGATGGAAGAAGACAGCCAACTGTGTCCCAGGCCCTGGATAGCTGCTTGGTCTGTCATTAACTCAGGGAAAAAGCCAACTCCTGCTTCAGGATTTGTGTTTTTTTCCTGAGTTAGTTTCATCTGGAGAAAAGCTGTGCTAAGCAGTTTTGCCTTGGATTAATATGGCTCATCCCCGTTCAGGGTTTAGCCAACTTGGAGCTGATTGCCTTACACACTGACCTAAGTGGTCAGTGCAGATGTGCCCTTGGATTGTTTGACTTTTGTCTGCCTTCCTCTTTTCTTGTACTCTATTAGGAATGCTCTTCTAAGTGATATTAAGTGCTAGCTAATTCTTTAGACCACTTTTCATGTATTGGAAATAGGACAGGAATTTTACATAGTTCGCTTCTGAATGGATGATTTATTGTATCATTTTATCCTTTAAGCTTAATTCATATAGATCAAATATGGATTCTCCTATCTGTTGCAAATATCTTAGGACTTCATCACATGGGATATGTTAAGCATCTAGGTTTGTTGGTTTTCTCTTAAGCTTCGCAAAGCCATGCTTGGAAATTAAAGGGATGATTTCCCTAACCCCATCACACCCTCTTCCTTCTCTGCTTACTTTTGGATTTATCTGTTTGATTTGCTATCACATGGTTTCCTCCCACTGTCCCTCCTCATTTTCTTCTTTTTAAACAAAAACAAACAAACAAAACAAAACGCTTCTGTCTTTGTAGTCTTGGGAGTTCAATTTACAGCCCAAAAAACTCACAACAACTTATATAGAGGGATTATTCTTATGTTGTGGAATTGAGAACAGGAGGGAGGGGGGAAATGAAGCTTTAGACCTCTTATGTCTCTCTCTGCTAGCTTTTTGATAGGCAAAACAAAGTCTGGCAGCACAGCAGGAGTTTGAGAGCGGCAACTGAGAAAATAGTAAATAAGAGTTCAAAAGGACTTTTATGAGAAAGGAGATAACACAGGAAGAAGAGGGAATGTTGAAAGAGGGAACTCAGAGACAAGCTCAGGATTTGCATGTTTTGCTGTTCTCCTGAATGTTTTGAATATCTTTGAATGTTTGCTATACCTCATCAGTCCCAAATGGTAATGGGAGAAGAAAGGAATCAATACTGCCCTTCTCAGCTCCCCCATCCATAGTGATGTGATCATTATGTTTACAAATGGGTGAAGGGGAATTCCCATCACATGTTAATATTGGGGGGGGGGGGATTTATCAATACATAATTGGTTAAACACAATATAAACCAATATTTTTATCTGAAAATTAAAATACAAACTGTGCTTAGAGAGAGGAGAACTAAAAGAGAATTTGTTTGACATTATATGGAAACTAGGCCTGTTTGATCAAGAAAAAATTTGTTTCTAAAATCGATTTGTAATTGGGGTGTTTTTTTGTTTCGATATTTAAAATAATTACAAAATTTTCCCAAAAAAGTTTTGGTATTTACGAAATTTCGTAAATATTTACAAAACATTTTGTAAAGATGGCGGACCCCCGCGCATGCGTAAAAAAACACTTCCGAAGCTTCGTTATTTCTGCCAGGATTCATTTCATCAGGGTTACTTGATAGTAAACATTCTTTTGCATTTTAGAATATTTTCACATATTATTCCCATCTTTATTAGGAGCAGAACTCCTGTATCTTTCCCAGTTGTATAGAAGAATGAATTCGGTCAGATGTTGCTTACATGGGAAGGACTCCTATGTGATAGGTGTGACATTTGTCATCAGAAGAGATGGGTCTGACTAACTGCCCGATTCACAGAATGGTATTATACGTACACTGAGCTCATAGGCGCATGGAGACAGAGCCGGCGCTGCAGGAATCCCCTCCCCGGCTCCTGCGCTCCGGCTCCGGCTCCTGCGCCCTCCTCCTCCTCCTCCTCCTCCTGGCACTTCCTGCAACACAGCTGGGAGAGAGAGGCGCCTTAAAGAGACAACCGGCCTCCGCAGCTGTGTTGCAGGAAGTGCGAGGAGGAGGAGGAGGAGGAGGAGGGCGCAGGAGCCGGAGCCGGAGCGCAGGAGCCGGGGAGGGGATTCCTGCAGCGCCGGCTCTGTCTCCATGCGCCTATGAGTGTACGTATAATACCATTCTGTGAATCGGGCAGTTAGTCAAGAGATGGGTCTGACTAACTGCCCGATTCACAGAATGGTATTATACGTACACTGAGCTCATAGGCGCATGGAGACAGAGCCGGCGCTGCAGGAATCCCCTCCCCGGCCCCTGCGCTCCGGCTCCGGCTCCTGCGCCCCCCTCCTCCTCCTCCTCCTCCCTTCCTGCCCAACACAGCTGCGGGAGGCCGGTTGTCTCTTAAGGCGCCTCTCTCGTGTTGCAGGAAGTGCCAGGAGGAGGGAGGAGGAGGAGGAGGAGGGCGCAGGAGCGGAGCCGGAGCGCAGGAGCCGGGGAGGGGATTCCTGCAGCGCCGGCTCTGTCTCCATGCGCCTATGAGTGTACGTATAATACCATTCTGTGAATCGGGCAGTTAGTCAAGAGATGGGTCTGACTAACTGCCCGATTCACAGAATGGTATTATACGTACACTGAGCTCATAGGCGCATGGAGACAGAGCCGGCGCTGCAGGAATCCCCTCCCCGGTTCCTGCGCTCCGGCTCCGGCTCCTCCTCCTCCTCCTCCTCCTCCTGGCACTTCCTGCAACACAGCTGGGAGAGGGCGCCTTAAAGAGACAACCGGCCTCCGCGCGCCGGCCAACTGGGAGAGAGAGGCGCCTTGACAACCGGCCTCAGCTGTGTTGCAGGAAGTGCCAGGAGGAGGAGGAGGAGGGCGCAGGAGCCGGAGCGAGCAGGAGCCGGAGCGCAGGAGCCGGGGAGGGGATTCCTGCAGCGCCGGCTCTGTCTCCATGCGCCTATGAGTGTACGTATAATACCATTCTGTGAATCGGGCAGTTAGTCAATCGGGAGCCGGTTGCGCTCGCGCCCAACAGGCAGGGTCGGGGCTTGGCTCACTGGGTGCGCGCTCGCGCCGCCCCTTCGCCCCGCCCGCCCCATTTACGAAACGGGCGAAAGCTCGTTAAAACTGTGGGGGTTGCCGTTTCGATATTTAAAAACCCTTCCGGGTTTGAAAATATGTTTTGTTGTCGTTTCGTATATGCGAAAATTAACAAATGTTTAACGAATTAACGAATTAACGAATTAACGAACGAAACCGCACAGGCCTAATGGAAACCATTTATCAGCTATGTGTGCAGAAACAATAGGAAATATTAGTCACGAAGGGGACTCAGAACACCTTCCAACTTGGCAATATTAAACGCCATACAAACAAACTTACGGATAAAATAAACACATACATTAAAATAAAGACAAATCAAAGTCATAAGATATTAATACATTAAAATGAGCTATTAAAACCACACAAAATCCAAAGTCATAATCCAGGAGCCATTCCAATTGTGTTACACTTACTTCATGGTCACCTGTTGCACTGAATGTTCTCCAAAGGCTTGGTCCCATAGCCATGTTTTTAACTTCTTTCTAAAGGTCAGGAGAGAATTGATCTAATTTCACTGGGAAGGGAATTCCACAGCCGAGGGGCCACCACTGAGAAAGCCCTGTCTCTCTTCCCCATCAACCATGCCTGCGAAGGAGGTGGGACTGAGATAAGGGTCTCCCCATGAGATCTTAGCCTCCAAGGTGGTTCATAGTGAAAGAGATATGCTTGGACAGTTAAGCTGAGACAGAACCTTTAACGGCTTTATAGGCTACTTATAGGTTTCTAGATTCTTCTGTTTGTACCCAATATATATTTGAATCACACTGTTTTATAATAATAATACTTTATTTCTAGACCGCCTTTATTTCTACACGGCCCTATTCTTTGTGATAGAGAAGAATTTGAGGCTTATTGAATTAGATTCTTTTAAATCTAATTCAGGGATATTTTCACTCATCTGCCTATTATTTCACTTGATTTTAACAAAGCTTTTGAAAGAATTAATTGCCAGTATATTTTTAAGACCATGGAGAGATTGAGGTTTCCATTCAAAGGTTCAGAATTTATTTATTTATTATTATTTATTTACAACATTTCTCCCCATGAGATCTTAGCCTCAAAGTGGTTCATAGTGGTTCATTGCGAGAAGATCCAACCAGTCCATCCTCCAGGAAATAAAGCCCGACTGCTCACTGGAGGGAAAGATACTAGAGACAAAGTTGAAGTACTTTGGCCACATCATGAGGAGACAGCAAAGCCTAGAGAAGACAATTATGCTGGGGAAAGTGGAAGGCAAAAGGAAGAGGGGCCAACCAAGGGCAAGATGGATGGATGGCATCCTTGAAGTGACTGAACTGACCTTGAAGGAGCTGGGGGTGGTGACGGCCGACAGGGAGCTCTGGAGTGGGCTGGTCCATGAGGTCACGAAGAGTCGGAGACGACTGAATGAATGAACAACAACAACAACCCCATCCTTTTCAACCCCCAGAGGGAGACTCAGGGTGGCTTACAACGGCCTGATTTGAATTTACACTTGACACCTTACATCTTTTGAGGAATAATGATTACAAATGAGATGATTTCTATTTTTTTCTTCTAAAAGAGGAAACATGACAGAGCTGTTTTCTTTTTTCCTTGATATTTGGTTTGTGTTGGAGCCTTTAGCATATGAAACCAGGCAAAATCTGGCAATCTCTGTGTTCATACATAGGACACATGAATATAAGTCAGTGTTATATATTGTGATCTTTTATTGTTTATTTCAAGACTAGAACATTCTTTGTCAGAACTGACGGGTCTAATTAATAGCTTGGTGGATCTTTCAGGTTATGCTGTTAACTTGACTAAATCTGATGGTAATCCAGTTGTGACTATTTAAATATTGCACACTCTGACTGTACAACAATAGTTCCCAACCTGTGGTCCGTGGAGTACCAGTGATTCCCAAGAGTTAAAATATGGTCTGCAGCCTCACAGTTACTACATTGTTGCAATGAGAGCGACTGGTCTCATAAAACCCTCTTATAGTGCTGAGGCAATGATGAGGCTGACTACCCATGAAAGGTGTGACAACAAGCTTCCTGACTGCCTGGAAGCGGGTGCGCCTTGGTGTCTTTGTTTTTAGGCTTGTTTCTGTGGTTATTTGGGGTACTGATTAAAAAAATTGCATTGGATAGACCACATCGGCTCTAGATTATTAAATATGGTTTTCTGTGGGCAAGCAGATGGCGATTGCTGGATGGCATATATTCTGCATCAGAAACTGGAGCTGATGTGGTCTATCCAATGCAATTTTCTGAATTAGCACCCCAAATAGTCAAACTGAATTTAGAGTTGACCAAAAACTGATTCGTAATCCTTTTGGTACTAATGTTGCAGAATGGTCCTTGGTCAAAGTGGTCCCTGGTCAAAAAAGGGTTGGGAACCACTGCTGTACAAGAAAAAGATAAATGTCCCCTCTGATGGTTTTTCTATTTATTAAAGTGTGTCAACTTTATGAAGTACATAGATTTTTTATAATAAACAACAGTTACATTTTAATATTAGTAATTAAAAAAATTACATCCATAATCTAAGGTTTTGAGAGCAACATACACATGTATGAATTAAAGAATAAAAGTTTTTTTTATGAAGTTTGGAAGATATTATGAAATATTATAAACATGGGAAGTGATTATTACAGAAAAATGTTCTGTTCATGATTATAAGTGGTAATATGCTGCTGTAGAACACAGAAGAGACAATCAGATATAATTTGCTCTTTTGGAGTAGGGCTTCTTAAACCTTTTCCACTTGTGATCTCCTTTCCACCAAAGATTTTTTTTACGTGGCCCTGGATACATAGGTATATAAAATACGTATACAAATCAAACATTTACCAATAATAAATCAGCATTTGCAAGGCTGTGGAGCCCCTGGTGGCGCAATGGATTAAACCCGTGTGCTGGCACGACTGCTGACCAATAGGTCAGTGGTTCGAATCCCGGGAGAGTGGGTTGAGCACCCTCTGTCAGCTCCAGCTCCCAATGCAGGGACATGAGAGAAGTCTCCCACAAGGATAGTAAAACATCAAACATCTAGGCATCCCCTGGGCAATGCACTTGCATACGGCCAATTCTTTCACACCAGAAGCTACTTGCAGTTTCTCAAGTCAATCCTGACACACACAAAAAAAATGCAAGGCTTGCAAAACAGCCTGATTTCCTTCTTTTGTGGAGTACAACTAAAGTAGTTTTTGCAGAATCCATTGTAAATATTTCACATTGTTGCTAAAGGATTCTTGTAAATGTGTGGTGTTCAGGAACATTTTACTGATGCCATTTTTTCATGACCCCAACATTGAGCTAAGGGAACCCCATTTAGAGTTGGGACCCACAGTTTAAAAAGAAAACTATAACAATTTAGCAAAGAAATCATAGAAAATAGACAAAACTAGAATAGGAGAAACAGCTTTCTTATTTTGTGGATAAAAACATTTCTAAAAGAAAAGGGAATCAAATAACAATATGTAACAGTATTTTTGTTCCTGGGTTATGTCATTTTTTAATTGGTTCTATCATAAAAACATGGAAAAGGTTTATTAAACTGCAAAAGCTTTGTTTTTGCAGGACATTCTGCAGCATATTTTGCTATAGTTTTTCAATGAATAGCTCATAGAGTCTCAACCAATTCAACATACAGTAGAGTCTTGCTTATCCAACATAAATGGGCCGGCAGAACATTGGATAAGCAAAAATGTTGGATAATAAGGAGGGATTAAGGAAAAGCCTATTAAACATCAAAATACGTTATGATTTTACAAATCAAGCACAAAAACATCATGTTTTACAACAAACTGACAGTCAAAGCAGTTCAATACCTGGTAACGTTATGCAGTAATTACTGTATTTATGAATTTAGCACCAAAACAGACAAAGGTTCTTTCTTTCTCTCACCTTGGACATTATTCCGGGTGGGAAGCAGACTGTGTTGGATAAAACAGAACATTGGATAAACGAAGGTTGGATAAGCGAGACACTACTGAAGTGTGTGGCAGCCACAAAAATGAAATTCCAAAGTCCCGCACAAGTAAACAGGAAATAACACTTCAAACCAGGAACAAAACATGTTTCAAATTTTGTTGCATGTTGTCATTGATGTTCTGATTTCTCTTGTGCATGACTAACAATAAGAATGGCAAAACTGCCACTCTTAACAGGTTTGTGAAATCAAAAAGTTCAAAATACTTTTAAGGACAGGGAGTTGGAATGAAAAACTTTGGCCCCTTTCCCACTTAACCCATGAAGGCAATTTTCATAAACTTTTCCAGAATTTTCTTCAGGAATTTCTAATAAGATGTGGTCTGTATTGGCTATGGATAAAAACATAACCTAACCACCCTGACGTATGGGTATTGTATCCTGAACTACTATTTATGGAAACACATATATAAAATCTTTGTGATTGTAGCTGCATTCAGCCACATGGTGGCAATATAGACTGAAAGTTGAACATTTCCCCATATTAAGAAATTCACGGGAGGCTGTAAGCAGAACAGTTTATGAAGTGAGAGGAACGGCTTTTGTCCCTGTTGGAAAGATAGCATTCAGTTGACAGTTCCAATTAGAAGAACAAAATTATTTTTCCATTATTTGGAGGATAATAGTGAAAAGCTTTATATTAGGATCGCAAACTGAAAAGAAAAGGGGAGAGACTTTTTTGCATCATGGAAAATTGCTTCAGACACAAGCAAGGTCTGTATCTTTTGTTCTTATTCACTGTGACTAAAGTAATCTGTGTTTCTATACATTATTCTGTGCCTGAAGAAAAGAAAAGGGGGTCTCTGGTGGCTAATGTGCTGAAGGATTTGAAACTGGGAGTTGGGGAGCTCTCTGCTCGCAGAGCCCAGCTAGTGTCCAAAAGCTCTGGGCAGTACTTTCTATTTGATACCCAGTCTGGGAATTTGCTCATAAATGACAAAATAGACCGAGAGATTTTGTGTGGACAGTCTGAGCCTTGTTTACTACTCTCTCAAATTGTGCTCCAAAACCCTCTGAAGATCTACAGTATTGAAATGAAGGTGGAAGATGTTAATGATAATGCTCCCAAATTTTCTAAAAATGAATTTCAGCTAGAAATTCCTGAGAATGTTCCCCTAGAGACGAGATTCCCCTTGGAGTCTGCCCAGGATGAGGACCTCGGAGAAAACAGCATCCAAAATTACACCCTCAGTGCCAATCAACATTTCCGTTTAAGTGTGGAAAACAATATAGATGGAAGCAAGTATGTAGATCTCATTCTAGAGAAACCACTGGACAGGGAAAGTCAGTCACATTTAGGGCTGACAATTACAGCTGTGGATGGAGGAGTACCACAAAGAACAGGAACAGTTCTAATAAAGATTGAAATCTTAGACAGTAATGATAATTTCCCTCAGTTTACTCAATCTGAATACAAAGCTAGGTTAAAAGAAAATAGTGTTTGCAATACTCTAATCACCAGAGTGGAAGCCAAAGATTTAGATTTTGGTTCAAATGCTCAGATCACCTATTCCTTCCATCGAGTCTCTAAACTAATAAATAATTTGTTTCATTTGAATGAAATAACGGGAGAAATTAGTGTTTTGGGAGAAATTGATTATGAAAAAGAAATCAAGTATGAAATGAACATCAGAGCAACAGACGGAGGTGGTCTTTCTGGACACTGCAAAGTCCTGGTAGAGGTTGAAGATGTGAATGACAATGCTCCCGAAATCTCAGTCATCTCCATCAATAGCCCTATGCCAGAGGATTCCCCCTTAGAGACACTTGTTGCTCTGTTCAGTATCACAGATGAAGACTCAGGAGACAATGGCAAAACTCTCTGTTCTGTGGATATGAATCTTCCTTTCGTATTGAGAAGTTCTACAAATAATTTTTACCAGCTGATGATCCAAAGTTCTCTGGACAGAGAGAAGGTATCTGAATACAACATCACTATCACAGCCATAGATCGGGGATCTCCTAGATTGACTTCAACAGTAATTCTCAATGTGCAGATTTCTGATGTCAATGATAATCCACCACTATTTTTAAAGTCCTTATTTGAGATGCACATACAAGAAAATAATATTCCAGGACTGCTAATTGGTGCAATCCATGCTGATGATTGGGATATGGGACAGAATGCTAAACTGGTCTACTCAATTTTGCCTGAACAGTTTGGTGATGGCCTTGTAGCCTCTTACATTTCCATGAACTCAGAAACAGGAAACATGTATGCACTCAGATCTCTGGACTATGAGCAGATAAAAGATTTCAAAGTTACAGTGAGAGCAACTGATAGTGGTATTCCTTCCCTAAGCACAGATGTGACTGTCCAAGTTGTTATCACAGATGAAAATGACAATGCTCCCTTCTTCCTGTATCCCCTTCAAAACAAGACATCTACCTGCAACGAACTGCTGCCCAAGATGGCGGAGGCCGGTTATCTGATCACCAAAGTTGTTGCTGTGGATGGAGATTCTGGTCAGAACTCTTGGCTCTCTTATGAAATTCTGAAGGCTACAGACCCAGGTCTTTTCAGCATAGGAGCCCAGAATGGAGAGGTGAAAACCAGAAGACCACTGACTGAGAAAGATACCAACAAACAGAGGCTTGTTATTGCAGTCAGAGACAATGGTGTCCCTCCTCAGACTAGCACTGCAATGCTCAATATTCTTCTGGTGGATGGCTTTTCTGATCCTTACCTGAAGGTGGTAGATGTCCGTAAACAAGACTATGAAGATGAAGGAAACTTGACTATGTATTTGGTGATCTGCCTGGCATCTGTCTCTTTCGTGTTTCTACTATGTATTGCCTCCTTTGTTGGTATCAAGATGTGCAAGAAAGACCATGGAAGCAGTTTTATTGTTGCTCCGCCTCACTTTCCACCTGCTATTCCAGAAAATTGTACTGATTCTCAGAGTGGCTCACTTTCCAGGAATTATCCATATGATGTTTGTTTAACCAATGGATCTCTAAGCAGTGAGTTTAGATTTCTTCGACCTCTCATCCCTGTTTTTTCTGTTGCGGATCAAAACTTCCCTGTGAACCAAAACACCTCTTCTGGTTCCCAAGATTCTTCTGAAAATTTAGAAGACAGTCAATCAAAGGAACAGGTGAGAGAACCTTTTTTTAAAACCCATTGTATTAAGTATCCATGCCACTGGCAATGACACCAGTAATATTTCCTACTCATTTGTTGTCTTTGGTGAAATCCATTGTGGCTCCAGAGTGCCTGTACAAATCAAGTACATGTAGGAAACTATAGGTTTTTAAAAGTTCTTTGGTTTAATCCTCCTAGAGTTTTTGCTGACGCAAACCTTGATGCAGTAAAGAACAATTTGCTACATAGTGTGTTGTGTGAGGTAAAAAATAACTATCTGCATACCAGTTGTGCTATGTGATAGATTTTTTGACCTCATCAGACTTATTGGCCCGTCATACGTCACTTCTATGGAGCCCATTACACAATGTACACCAACTTCTGGTTGAGCTTTGTGGTACAAAGGAAGTAGTACATTTCACAGTGGCAGCAACACGGGAGGCTTCCTGTGTTGCCTTTGGCGCAATGGGGGGAAGCCAGGTAGCGGATGCTTCCCCCTGTGGGATGATGGAGTTGGCCGTGAATCTGGCAATGTGAGGCATGGAGCGATGGGGTCTCCATGTCCCCCGCTAGGACCCCACAGATTCACTATGATGCTTGGCAGATCTAATACCCCATGTGATAAGGCCCATAGACTGCTCACATACTGTTCAAATATCTATATAAAATACTTGATTAAATCAGGACCACTAGATACATATATTAAATAAATGAAGATATGTCATTTGAATTTTTAAAAGTTTCAAATTAATCCATTATTATTAATCATAATAAATTTTCAAATATGTTAATATTGCATAACAATGGTATTTAGGTATTGATTAACATTCATTTTTTCTTGTATTTGTTACATTTGGGGCACATTAGGGCTGTTTCCCCTTTTTAAAGCAAAACTAATATACTGGAAAAGTGATATCTGACAGATGTGTTACTAATGATTAAAAAACTAAACTAATTCACAATTCTGATTTTCAAAAATCATTTCAACAAAATAATTTTTAAATAATAACAACACACTATTTTAGCTCGAATGTTCCCAGGCCCTGGTATTTTTATTATGATTTTTCCATAGTATTCCTGTTTTTGGAAGGAAATTCAGGTTTTCATTCTCATGCTTCTTCTATCTTCATTGTCACAGCCCTTCTGTAGATAAAAATATATGAAGCTTGTTTTCATCTGTATTTATGCAATTAAACCTGTGCTTGAAAGGTACTGCGGTTTCTCAGGGCCCCCCAGAATGGAATACCATATAATAAAATAGAATAGATTTATTGTCATTGGACATTGTACAATGAAATTAAATTCTTTCCCCAGCACACATCCCAAAAACAACACACCCAGCCCTCAACGCTTCAACTACCACTGCACAGCCCCCAATGCCACATCGATGTGAAACCATGGAGTTCAATATAGTTACAGTTCTAGTATAAAAGTATAAAATTAAAAAAAAAGTGGGACTTATAACTGTCTTCAAAATTGGGGAGATGGCAACCAGTGCTTCTCTGTGCAGTAGTGGTGACCCTTTGGAGCATCTTTCTATCTGCCATTGTGCAGTTACCAAACCATGTGCAATGCAGTAGATTAGGACACTATCTATAGCATAGCGATAAAGTTACCAGCAGCTGTTCATTCAATTGTTGGTTCCTTAGAAGTCTCAGGTAGTACAGTCTCTGCTGGGCCCTTGAACCAGTGCTGCTGTATGAGTGCCCCAGGTCAGATCCTCCTTAACAGTGACACCCAGGAACTTAAAACTTTTAGGACCCACTCCACTTGGTCTCCCTTTATGACCAAGGTCTGAATTTCTGTAGTCCACTATGAACTCCTTGGTCTTATTGATGCGCCACAAGAGCAGCCGATCCACCTCATCTCAATAGGTAGACTCATCCCTTTCAGAGATATGACCCATCGCTATTGTTAAATATCTCCATCAAAGAGTTGTTGTTTTTCAGGCTATATGGCCATGGTCTAGAGGCATTCTCTCCTGACGTTTCACCTGCATCTATGGCAAGCATCCTCAGAGGTAGTGAGGTCTGTTGGAACTAGGAAAAAGGGTTTATATATCTGTGGAATGACCAGGGTGAGACAAAGGACTCTTGTCTGCTGGAGCTAGGTGTGAATGTTTCAACTGACCACCTTGATTAGAATATAATGGCCTGACAGTGCCTACAGCAAACTTTTGTTGAGAGGTGATGAGATGTCCTTGTTTGTTTCATCTCTGTTGTTGTGCTGTTCTAATTTTAGAGTTTTTTTTAATACTGGTAGCCAGTATTTTTTTTAATACTGGTAGCCATTTTCATGGTTTCCTCCTTTCTGTTGAAATTGTCCACATGCTTGTGTATTTCTCCATCAAAGTTTTAACAGAGGTTGCAGTCTTTGGTTTCCAATGTCACTAATATACTGGTGATACTCAACTCTGTTTTTATTTTCTGTCTCCAGAGAATCTGTTTTGGTGTGCAACCAGTATCTATTGTCAGGAATGCACTGAGTGAAGGCCAAAACAATTTAATTCAGATAAGACAGAGAAAGGCAGATCAACATATAGGAATTTAGCCTGGGCTTGATAGGATTTATACTCCTGTAAATTCAGGTTCTCAGATTGAGACTTCCGGTCTGATTTGTGCCTGGACTCCCAGCTCTCAGCAATGCACAGCTAAAACTAGTGTGCAACTGTCAGACATGGTTATAGTGACATAGACCTTGATTCTATTCCAGCTGGACTTATTTAACATATTCTGCATGAGGTTGTATCAGCTGTTTTGACTGCATCTAGAGTGCTGATCAGGATTGGTTATAAGATACAGATAACTCAATTGTTGGAACAGTTCAACTATCATTGTTTCCAAGCATAATTCAAGGTGCCAGTTGTGACCTTTGAAGCCATTTATGACTTGGATCCAGACTATTAGAAGGAGTGTATCGCCCTATATGACCTTGCTTAAGTTTTATGATCCAGATGAGAAGACTTTCAATCCCACCATAACAGCATGATTACTAAGGACATGGGCAGAGTCTTTTTGGTGACTACTCCCAGGTTGTGAAACCTCCCTGTACAGAAGACGTGGTTGGCTCTCTGTACTCTTTGTGTTGGCAGGAAAATAACTTTATTTAGACAAGCCTGTTTTTCTTAACTTGCTGCAGCAGGAAGAGGTCTAAATAGGGTATGCTGTGCATTTATCTTTTCTATTGTGTTTAATTGTGTTTTAAACTATTTTAACTGTTTTTAAAAAGCGTTGTTTGCTTTTTAAAATGTGTACTAAGAGTTTTTGGCTAAAACTCTAAGCTAGTCCCAGATAGTAGCCTCTCTTTAATTTGGCCCAATCTCTTGTTAATATAACACAAAAATACAAAATATAAAGTCTCAGTGTGGAGTTGCTGAGCAGTCTGGTATGTTATAATCCGTAGGAGAAAAAAACACGTAGTATACATGGTAGTTCAGGGAAAAGTTGGAATCCAAGACATTTTGACTTTTTGAACTGGATTCCATTTCATTGTGCTAAACAAATACAAAACAAATCATGACTGTTTACAGATGGAAAGATAGAATGTTTACAGACAGAAAGATGTTCAGTCTTCTTGTCATCTTGGTGTCTATCATTTAAGCCTGGAGCTTTGGGTACTTCTCAACTATTCTCCCTATTGGATAAGGACAAGGAGATATTGAGATTAGATGTAACTTTTCTATTTGTCTCAGATTTCCCCTCTCCTAGGATATTGTTCTCCCTTCGTTCCTATTTTCCCCATTCACCTGGAGTTTTCCACACATTGCATGGATGTTCGGAAAGTGGTAGCATTCTATGGAAGTCAAAAAAATGTCAAAAGACGTTTGGCCAGTTTATCAAGACCTTACAAAAGTCTTTTTGTGGAATGTATGGTTTGGGTCATCATATTATCAACAAAGACTTGCCAAATTCTTCCTGGAAGAATGTGTTAGAAGTTATGTTATCAGGATAATCATTACATCTATTGAGGGGCATGCCCTTGGTAGAATTGTTTTGTGCTGCAGCGTGGATGTCACCTTTAATATTTATTAACCATTACCATCTAAATATGAGGGTGCACTCTGATGCAGACATTGGGAGGGCAGCTCTGCCCACCAGTCTTCTGCTGATGTGCCTCCTGCCACCGAAGTGAGCTGCTTCCTAATTGGCACCCATATTTGTGATGCATAGTGACTTTAAAGAAAAAAAAGAAAGGTTGCTAACCTGTAACTAATCGTTGAGTGGTCATTTATGCATTCACATATCCCACCTTTCCTTTCCTCCTAGCACCTCTTTATATTTTTCTGGTTCTTCCACTGTGTTGAACAGATTACAACTGGTAAAATGGCAACTGGTGGATCATGCAATGGGTAGAGAGGGCAAAGTTGTGGCCAAAAATCTCAGCTAGGTAAAAGTTTCCAAAGAGTGACTCTATGCAGGTGCAAGCATATTTAGAAGGGGGAAAACATGGTTGCAAGAGACTATCTGTTATGACAGCTCTACTAGATTTTGATGGATGCCCTCCCCATTGTCTTACATCTACAACAGCTTTGAAAATGATAACCTGCATGGTATCTGACCTATAGATTATGAGGAAATTAAAGATATTATGTTATCCAGGCTATGGATAAAGGTTGTCCTCCATTGAGCTCTGAAGCTCTTATTAATGTCTATTTCATGGTTGTAAATGACAAAGCTGTTCATCACTTTGAGAACAGCACTTCCTCATCAAATGACCTGATGCTAATCAGAAGCTGGCTACCTGGTCACCAAAGTGGTGGCCATGAACACAGAAATATAGTCATGAATTTGCTTCACATATTTGGTATAAAAGCTTATTTCCTTTTTCAGCTACAGATTATTCATGAAGAAACATTTTCATAAAGTTTCCCATAATTTTGGAGGCTATTTTACTGCTAATAATCTAAATACATTTATCTTATTTCAGAGGCATACATTCATAGTAGTTGCAACAACATTCAGCCACATGGTGGCAATATAGGCCAAGACATAACTGCAAAACCCAAATGTTCACATTCAGGGAAACAAAAGCCCAGGAAGCTGTGAGGATAATTGTGTCAAAGACAAGATGGAGACTTTTTGTCTCTCATGAAAATATAACATTCAATGGAGGAATCTAGATAGAAGGAACAATATTTTTGCAACGGTTCTTGACAGGGTCAAAGTGAAAGGCTCTATATTTGGACTAAAAACTGAAAAAAGAAGAAAGAGGATCCTGAACCATGGATGATTGCTTCTTGAACAAACAAGGTCTGTATCTTTTATTCTTGTTCTCTCTGACTAAAGTATTGTGTGCTTCCATACATTATACTGTGCCTGAAGAGAAGAGAAGTGGATCTCTTGTAACTAATGTTCTGAATGATCTAAAACTGGGAGTTGGGGAGCTCTCTGCTCGCAGAGCCCAGCTGGTGTCCAAGAACGCTAAGCAATATTTCCACTTTGATATTCAGTCTGGGAATCTGCTCATAAATGAAAAAATAGACAGAGAGACATTGTGCAGTCAGACTGAGCCTTGCTTGCTTCTATCACAAATTGTGCTCCAAAACCCCCTGAAGATCTACAGTATTGAAATGCAGGTGGAAGATGTAAATGACAATGCTCCCAAATTTTCTAAAAAGGAATTTGAGCTGGAAGTTCCTGAAAATGTCCCCCCAAAATCAAGATTTCCCTTGGAATCTGCTCAAGATAAAGATCTGGGGGAAAACAGCATACAGAACTACACTCTCAGTCCTAATGAATATTTCAATTTGGGTGTGGAAAGCAAGAAGGATGGAAGCAAATATGTGAATCTTATTCTGGAGAAACCTCTGGACAGGGAGAAAGAGTCATTTTTTACACTGACACTTATGGCTGTTGATGGAGGGATACCACAGAGAACAGGCACAGTTCGTATAAATATCAAAGTATTAGATATAAATGATAACTCCCCTGAGTTTACTCACTCTGAATACAAAGTAAAATTAAAAGAAAATAGCCCTCAAGATACTCTGGTTTCCAAAGTAGAAGCCAGAGATTTGGATTTTGGATCAAATGCTCAGGTCACTTACTCCTTTCATCAAGTGCCTGAAACAATACGTAATTCATTTCAATTGAATGAAATGACTGGGGAAATCACTGTTTTGGGAGAAATAGATTATGAGAAAGAAACCAGTTATGACATGAGTATCAAAGCAACTGATGGAGGGGGCCTTTCTGGACACTGTAATGTTCTGGTAGAGGTTGAGGACATGAATGATAATGCCCCCGAAATAGCAGTCATCTCCATCAACAGCCCTTTACCAGAAGATTCATCCCTGGAGACACTTGTTGCCCTCTTCAGTGTTACAGACGAAGACTCTGGAGAGAATGGGAAAACACTTTGCTCTGTAGATATGAACCTACCCTTTGTATTAAAAGCAACTGTCAACAACTTTTACCAACTTGTGACCCAAAGTTTCCTGGATAGAGAGAAAGTTGCTGAGTATAATGTCACCATCATAGCAACAGACAGTGGATCTCCTAGGCTCACCTCAACAAGAATTGTTCATGTGAAGATCTCAGATGTCAATGACAACCCTCCAGTATTTGTCAAATCTTTATTTGAGATGCAGATCCAGGAGAATAATATTCCAGGACTACTCATTGGCTCTATACAAGCTGATGATCTGGACATGGAGCAGAATGCCAAGATGACCTATTCCCTTTTGTCTGGGAATATTAGTGGTGGTACCGTGGCCTCCTACATCTCCATTAACTCTGAAACAGGAAACATATATGCTCTCAGATCTCTAGACTATGAAAAGATAAAAGATTTTAAAGTCACAGTGAGGGTTAAAGATCACGGTACACCTCCCTTGAGCTCAGATGCAATGATTCATATCATTGTCACAGATGAAAATGACAACACTCCCTTCTTCTTGTATCCCCTTCAAAACAGCACATCCCCTTGCAATGAACTGCTTCCCAAGATGACTGAAGCTGGTTACCTGATCACCAAAGTGGTGGCTGTGGACGGAGATTCGGGTCAGAACTCTTGGCTTTCCTATGAACTCCTGAAGGCCACAGACCCTGGTCTTTTCAGCATAGGCGCCCAGAATGGAGAAGTGAAAACCAGAAGACCACTCACCGAGAAAGATACCAACAAACACCGGCTTGTTGTTGCAGTCAAAGACAATGGCGTCCCTCCTCAGACCAGCACTGCAATGCTCAATATTCTTCTGGTGGATGGCTTTTCTGATCCTTACCTGAAGGTGGTGGATGTCCGTCAGCAGGATCCTGAAGATGAGGGAACCTTGACTATGTATTTGGTGATCTGCCTGGCATCTGTCTCTTTTGTGTTTCTACTTTGCATCATTGCCTTTGTTGGGATCAAAATGTGCAAGAAAGACCACGGAAGCAGCTTAATTGTTGCTCCTCCTCACTTCCCGCCCACTATTCCAGAGAACTGTACTGATTCTCAGAGTGGCTCACTTTCCAGGAATTATCAATATGATGTTTGTTTAACCAATGGATCCCTAAGCAGTGAGTTCAGATTTCTCCGGCCTCTCATCCCTGTGTTTTCTGTTGCGGATCCCAACCTCCCTGTGAGCCACAAAACTAATTCTCATGATCTTACACATTCACCGGAAGACAATAAATCAATGGAACAGGTGAGACAATATCTTTCTTTTTAAAATTATTCTATAATATTCCGTCATTGGTAATGAGATGGTTAGTTTTGGGAATGTTTTTGAATGTTTTCAAAATTCCATAATGTAGGTTTCTCTGTCATTAGAACTGACTTCCATGATAATTGGCAATGTTCCAGATTGGTTTCTTCCCTTGTATTTCTCTTCGTATTTATATCTATAATGACTAGATAGCGATTATACAGTCTTTACAGACCTCTGTGGCATGTCTTGTGGATGCTAGAGATCACACACTGGCGTGTTCACATATTTACTCTCAAATATAAACACAAACCCTTGCCTTTGTACCTAGCTCAGTGTGCATCTTTCCACCTGTTCCCTAGAGTTCAGTATATAGCTGTGGTAATTTTACAAAAAAGCCTAGAGATCCTAGTAACTATGAAAAAGTACAAGGTATATATTACAAGAGGAAAGTCATATTTGAAATAGTGTTTTCTGTGGGTTGGATACACTTTGTCCTTCATTGAGATCACTATTTTTCGTCTTCCAATACCATGAAAAAGTATATGTTTTGGATGATGGATTGTTCATAAGAAAGCATTTCTTATGGTTCTAGGGCATACATTGTGTACACTTGTGCTAGAGAGAAGCACAGTGTTGGAATTATCTATTTATTTGAAGTCTTTGCAAAAGAAATTCATCTGCAGGTGATATATTACTAGTGTCATTTTTTTTATTTCCCTTTCTTCTTTTGCTGTCCGTGCCCCTGTTCAGTAGATGTCACCTCACTTTGTGTCCCTATGATAATTGGATGTTTAAAAATTTGGCTTGTTATGGAAACAAGAAGTGGCGATAAAGCTCCAGTGGAGACACCTTTTTCCAATGATAACTCTTCCAAGGGATAATTTCCCTTCCCAGGAGTAAGTTCCATTCATTTCCTGTTGTTTGAGCACCGTTCTGAACTTTGAGACATTTGTAAGTTGCATGTTTCTAGGCTGGGAACTGCCTGTATTGAATAAATATTTTAACACTGGGGGTTACCAAATATTAATGCCATTTAAGTACTGCTTGTATTCAGTTAATAGAATAATTAACGTATGTTTGTAGGCTGGGAACTGCCTGTATTGAATAAATATTTTAACACTAGGGATTACCAAATAGTATGTCATTTAAGTACCGCTTGTATTCAGTTAATAGAATAATTAATTTTCTCCCTCCAAGTAATAAACATCTGCCACAAATCAGCAACCACTATAATAGTAATAAAAGCTGGTATTCTTTGGTTGGAAGATATTCTTGCAGATACATACATTTTTCACCAAAGAAGGCTGCCAGAGAGAGAGTTTCAGCTATCTGCTTTTGCTGGAGACCTCTGAATCCATGAGGATGTTTGTGGCAGCCAATGTATCCCCTGTGAACCCCTGTGTATGGTTGACTAAGAATGTGTTTCTCACAGAGAGGTAGTGGTTGAGATAATATTCTGGTTATAGATGTAACTGAAGCCTCAGGCTTGTCCTGACGCATTCAGAATCCTACAAAAAAGCTACATGCCTTGCTAGATATGAGCAGAGAATATCCTCCGTGTGCTTTTAGTATCATTTTTCTGTGCTATAATATGCAACCCGTTTACCACATTCTCTCTCTTTTGCATTCTAAATACAACAAATTTGTAGTAGTAGTTATTGTTATTTCATACTTTTAAACTACTTTTTTTACCTACATTGAATTCATATTTAGTCTACTGCTCTCTTGTAATATGTCGGGTTTGAACCATAAATAGCTGTTATTAGTATCTATAACTTATCTATTACTTGCAGTAGGTAGGATTCCAGAGAGGTCTTTCTCTGTCACTAAGAGATAGTGACTCTCATGGGATAATGAATCTGCTCAGATTTTACTGTGAACTTTAAAAGCTCTGAAGACCTCATCACACTGAGACAAAGAATCCGGGGGACAGCAGGGGAGAGTGGGGGAAACCATGGGCAGCATCATGCTACATTCCTTTACAGTTGAGGGTTGTGGGGGTCATGTTATCTCTTTCCATGACATTCCCCCACTGTCTCTTGCTTCCTCCTGCTTCCTCTTCAGCACCTTCTATGAGGAGTCGGGTGTACACTTGTCTCCTCTGGGCTATGTTTCTCTGTGCTGCTGGCATGGAGCCCAATGGAACCCCATTGGAAGTAGCCCTGCATCATTTGATGGGCTTTGGGGGGTTCCGTGCTAACAGCATGCTGGCAGCACAGAGAAGCAAGGAGTAGATGTATCTTGACCTCAATGTGAGGAGGTCCTTAGTTCCCCAAGGCAATCCAACACCTTTCAAAGTTCAGAGTGCCATATTTGCTCCAGTCAAGGTTGCCATCAAATCTAATGTGATCTCAATTTTCAAAACCCTGAAACAAAAAAATAGGATTTTCTAGCAAATGTAATGTGCAGAAAAGTAATCAGATTGATTAAATGGCACATAAGAATTGTGCACATAAACTTTGCTTGCTTGGCTATTCCTTCGCATCTTCTGATTCCTCCCTTCCTTCCCCTTCATCCTCTCAGACCAGTCAGTCAGTTGATGGCACTCGGTGGGGTTGCTTTCTATGCGGTCTATTTGTCAAATGCGGCTGGAGGGGGGGAGCCCCCTCTCTCATTACCTGTGCCATTGCACCTGTCAACCTCTTGTTGAGCTCACTTTCTTAACATTTTCCAGAGATATGTTTAAGCCAAAATTGAGCCATATTCAAAATAAAATAGGATTTATTCATAACACGACACAACTGCCACATTTTCTGTTGTACTCACATTGGTTTGTGCTCACTTACAACTAGGTTGCTGCAACTAATACTGTATTAAGTAGTCTAAGAGCCAAAAATATTAGCCTTGTATACAATGTAGGTGAAAATAAATTTAGTAGAGATGTTAATGGAGATGTAAACTGGCCTCTACAAATGGAATCTGTAACAGAATCTCTTTCCCAGTCTTAAAACTAAGATGTGTTTAGCAGGAAGCTCACTGAACAGCAAGTTCTGGTTTCTGAGGCGTCTTTCTCCCCTTTTTTCCTCCAGAACTTCATGAGTATTTGCAATTCTTGTGCTTTTTTTTAAAAAAATCTTTCAGTATCAATTTCCACTTGTGTACTGTTCATACAGAGAGAAAATATGGTGCTGTTTTCCATATGGTATCTTTCATAAGTTTATGAATCTGGCTGCCCTCTTCTGTCCATTCTATATTTTTCCAGCATAAACAGAGTTGTTTCCCAAAATCTATCCAGGGATAAAGGTAACAGATCTTTTAGAGACAATTTGTTATCTGCAAAATCTGGAAAAGGCGAAAGTATCACTAAAGTTTGACTTTGGTGCAGGAGTGACTATTTAAATGTCTCTTTGCTGCCAAAACATCAGTGTCACATAATGTTATACCATTATTTGAGTCTTATCTGTTTGCCCATAAACCATTATGTTTATAAAAATCTGGAAACAAAAATGTTTAAAGGAAGTGTTTAAAATGTGGGTGCAGTGAGGTTTTCAATGGAAAGGGTATTGACTGTTTTCTCATTTATATATCATCTTATGCTAATCAATCTTTAATTATTATTATTACTAAATAATGCGTAATTATCCCTATTTGCTAAGCTTCCTGTATTCTAAATTGCCTTTCAATGAAAAATATGTATCCTGAATTATTTTTCATCAGCCACATGGTGGCAGCATAGGCAAAAGGATTGCTTGGATTTTTTTTTATTGGTGAAGCAATTCACACACAGCAGCTCACAGCGGAGGTCCTTCTGAAACAAGAATACAGCCACATTTTCTGCGATGAAAAGATAACATTCAATGGAGCAATCTGCACTTTAGTCAAATAATATTGTGGAAGCATTATATTGGGGAGGATACTGAAGAGAGGAGAGTGAATTCTGAACCATGGAAGATTGCTTGAAGAACAAACAAGGTCTGTATCTTTTGCTATTGTTCTCTGTGACTGAAGTATTGTGTGTCTCAATTCAGTATTCTGTGCCCGAGGAGAAGAAAATTGGATCCCTGGTGACAAATGTACTGAAGGATCTGAAACTGGGAATTGGGGAGATCTCTGTTCGAAGACCTCAGCTAGTATCCAAAACGTCTAAGCAATATTTCCTTCTTGATGCCCAGTCTGGAAATCTGCTGATAAATGACAAAATAGACAGAGAGAATTTATGTGGCCAGACAGAGCCTTGCTTACTACAATCTGAAATTGTGCTCCAAAACCCCTTGGAGCTGTATAGCATTGAGATCAAGATAGAAGATGTGAATGATAATGCCCCCAAATTTTCTAAACATGAATTTGACATAGAAGTCCCTGAGAATGTTCCTAGAAATATGAGATTCCCTTTGGAATCTGCGCAAGATGATGATCTGGGGAGAAATGCCATCCAGAACTACACCCTCAGCCCCAACGAGCATTTCAAGTTAGGTATGGAAAACAATACAGATGGCAGCATATATGTGGATCTTATTCTGGAGGAAACCCTCGACAGGGAGAAAGAGCCATTCTTTGGACTGACACTTATGGCTATTGATGGAGGGATGCCACAGAGAACAGGAACAGTTCGAATAAATATTAAAGTTTTAGATACCAATGATAATGCACCTCAGTTTACTCAGTCTGAATACAAAGTAAAATTAAAAGAAAATAGTCCTCTGGGTACTCTGGTCTCCAAAGTGGAAGCCAGAGATTTAGATTTTGGATCAAATGCAAAGATCATCTATTCCTTCCATCGGGTGCCTGAAAAAATACGCAAATTATTTAACTTGAATGAAATGACTGGGGAAATCACTGTTGCGGGAGAAATTGATTTTGAAAAAGAAACCATTTATGACATGAGCATCAAAGCAACTGATGGTGGAGGCCTATCTGGGCACTGCAAGGTCCTGTTAGAGGTAGAGGACGTAAATGACAATGCCCCAGACATTTCCGTCATATCTGTGAAAAATGTGATTAAAGAGGATTCTCCTCCAAACACAGTACTTGCTTTCTTAAGTGTTACAGATCAGGATTTTGGAGACAATGGCAAAGTGGCATGCTCTGTTGAGATGAACCTTCCCTTTGTTTTAACATCCACAAAGAAGAACTACTACCAGCTAGTGATCCAAAGTCCCCTGGATAGA
The DNA here is from genome assembly GCF_025583915.1 of Anolis sagrei ordinatus. Taxonomy (NCBI): domain Eukaryota; kingdom Metazoa; phylum Chordata; class Lepidosauria; order Squamata; family Anolidae; genus Anolis; species Anolis sagrei. Next base: position 115,550,233 of record NW_026847438.1, read on the forward strand.
GAAAAAGTCTCTGAGTACAACGTCACGATCACAGCTGTTGATTGGGGTTCTCCTAAGCTTTCTTCATCAAGAACAATACATGTGCAGATCTCTGATGTCAATGACAACTCCCCAGTATTTGACAAGTCTTTATTTGAAATGACAATACAAGAAAATAATATTCCAGGATTGCTGATTGGCTCAGTACATGCTGTTGATCTGGACACAGAACAAAATGCCAAACTGATCTACACACTTTTGCCAGGGGAAGTTCGTGATGACCCTGCAGTCTCTTACATCTCCATCAACTCAGAAACAGGAAATATTTATGCTCTGAGATCTCTGGATTATGAGCAGATAAAAGATTTCAAAGTTACAGTGAAGGCGACAGATGGCGGTATCCCTCCCCTGAAGTCTGATGTTGTTGTTCGAGTTGTGGTCATAGATGAAAATGACAACGCTCCCTTCTTCCTGTATCCCCTTCAGAACAGCACACACCCCTACAATGAACTGCTACCCAAAGTGGCAGAGGCTGGCTACTTGGTCACCAAAGTGGTGGCTGTGGATGGAGATTCTGGCCAGAACTCTTGGCTCTCCTATGATATTTTGAAGGCTACAGATCCTGGCCTTTTCAGCATAGGAGCCCAAAATGGAGAAGTGAGAACCAAGAGACCACTGACAGAACGTGACATTAACAAACAAAGGCTTATTATTGTGGTCAGAGACAGTGGTGTCCCTCTTCAGACCAGCACTGCAACACTCAATATTCTTCTGGTGGATGGCTTTTCCGATCCTTATCTGAAGGTAGTGGGTGTCCATCAGCAGGACCCTGAAGATGAAGAAACCTTAACCATGTATTTAGTTATCTGCCTTGCATCTGTCTCTTTTATCTTCTTACTTTGCATTGTTTCCTTTATTGGCATCAAATTATGCAAGAAAGACCATGGAGGCAGTTTTATTGTTGCCCCTCCTCACTTTCCGCCTGCTCTTCCAGAGAACTGTACCGATTCTCAGAGTGGCTCACTTTCCAGGAATTATCAATATGATGTTTGTTTAACCAATGGATCCCTGACCAGTGAGTTCCGATTTCTTCGGCCTCTCATTCCTGTTTTTTCTGTTGCGGATCCAAACCTTCCTGTGAACCACAGTAGCTCTTCTGGCACACAGAACTTTCCCAATTGCTTGGAAAACAGTCAATCAAATGAACAGGTGAGAGAATGATTTTTTTTCAAGTTTTAAAATAATTTTTTATGAGTTCACATGGTATGATGAGAAAGTATCCCCATGCTTTGCCGTCACATATAATATTTCATGATTCACAGAACTTCATCAAACTGAGATGGGGGAAACAGTGAGAAATGGGGTGAAATGGGGAAAATTTTCTTCTTGTGTACAGAATCATTTTCTTTTGTATGGGATTCCTGTCTTAAAAGAAGATGGAGAATTTACTGCTCCCATCACACAGGATCACTTCCTCCTGGGTCTAGCTCAACCATCACTAGAGGCAACAGAAGGATTGTCCTTAAGGCAGACCCCACTCATCTGGGCTTCTTTCTTTTTCCTCCCAAGTTAAAAGGCTAGCAGTAGTGCAATTTCAAAAGCCGAGATTATTATGAAGGAGGAATGACAGAAAAAACAAAGTGTGATAGCGCGAAATTGGAGTATTCCTAATGTTTAATTTACTTAAAAGAAATTACCATGCTGTGCTCATGACGCAGAATTTTGGTTGAGAAATTTAAATGCTTGGTAGGGCACCTTCACATAGAAACGGCCATTACTCGATGTCACTAAAGGCTCTAATAGCTAGAAAAAAATAATGGGTGAAAACAGGACTGTCTTGAGCATGTTGGCTACAACATTTTATTAATTGAAATGATTTGGTTTCAAAGACCCTGATTTGAAATGTCATTGACATATTTGAATGTTGATGTAGGCTACTTTATTGAATTAAATCTGCAACGTGGCAGCTACATATTACCTGTATTTTAAATAGGTATGGAAATTTTCCTAGGATCATACTTGAGGAGTCATTGTTTATACCCACGACTGTAAAGAAAAATGATGTTATCCCTATTGGTATTACACACCCATGCTTATCGTTGTAAATCTGGAATATTCATATGGTGTCCTGGAAATATGTTACATTAAGGACCCCGTCACAAAGGGCTATGGATTCGCTATGCATCATGATGACTCCATTGAGTCTCGACAGAGGCGTGGAGAACGCGTTGCTCCACGCCCACCATCATCTGACTTACCTGGACCCCCATCCCACAGGGGGAAGCATAGCTTCCCCCCCCCCTCATTACTCCAAAGGCAACATAGGAAGACCTTGTTGCTGTGGCAGTGGCTTACACCATTTGCTCTCCACTTTTGTCATGGACAGGCATGTAGCCGGGGGGAGGGGGGGCTTGGGGGGCTTCAGCCCCCCCCCCAAATTCTGATGGTGGTCCGCGAGAAGGCCTTACTGGTACATTATTTAAACTGTTATGTTTATTCATATCATGATCTGATCACCATGCTCAATATATCCCATATGCATGGGGGTATTGGGGTAACGATACAAAAGGTTTGCTAGGGTAGTGAAGGAAAGTTTAGATTATCTACTGTCAAAAATAGAGAAAAATCCTAATTAATTTTTTGATGAAACGCAGTTGAAAAGCAAATATAAATTAAGTTAAAAGGGAAAAGATTGGTTTTTATGCTAAAGAACGCTGTATATTTTGAACATAGGAAAAGCAACCTTTAAAAGCAATGGTACTTGGAGGATGGGAATGTCTGGTACATGTTTCAAAATGTTTTCATTTTCAACAGCAACAACTCTTCACTGATAAAAGCAGGATTCAGCAACAAAAGACAGAAGCCAAAAACTGTTGTAACTTTTCCCATAAATAAGTGCATCAAAAGAAATATTGCCCATAATAGTTTGCTTAGCAAATTGATTAATTGTGGAATAGATGGAAACACCATCAGATGGATCCATAATTAGCTGGAAAACATTATTCTAAGAGCCATCATCAATGGATGCACTTCAAACTGGAGAAAAAGCTCAAAAATTCCATTCTGTTATTATCACTTTTCAACATCTTTTTCAATGATTTAGATAACTGCTTCTTAAACTGTGGGTCCTGACCTCAAATGAGCTCCCCTTAGCTCCATGTTGGGATTGGGAAAAATTCAGCAACAGCAAAAGGTTTCTGAACATTACCTGGTGACTGTCAGCAGATGGCTGATTTGCCTGTCCTACGCCACTTCTTCTCGCTTTTCACCACGTAGCCCTTCCCATGATGCACATCAACTTCCGACCAGTGAATTTATTGACTGAGTGAAAACATGAATCCAATCTGGGACTATAAAGAGGAAAGGAAAGTGGCGCACGCCGCTGCCACGGAAACATGAGAGGCTCTCTGTGTTGCCTTAGGAGCAATGGGGGGAAGCCGGACAGTGACACTTCCCCCATGGGATGGTGGTTGGGGTAAGTTGTGTGATGAGAGGCATTGAGCAATGGATTCCCAATGCTGGAACTCCTGTGGATTTGCCATGATGTATGGCAAATCCTCAGCCTAATGTGATGAGATGGATAGACATTTGCATGCATCTGTTGTGAAGTGTTTATAGTGGACTCTGCAGAAAAAGCTTCAGCTGTATTTCACCAAAGGAAAACTCATCTTATATTCTGCACTACTAAGGCCTCATCAGCAAAAGATATAGATAAGATAGAATGAGTTCAGAAAGGGCAAAAAGGATGGTATGAATTAAGCCGAACAAAACATATGAAGAAAGTTTGAAAGTTGAGGAAGTTAATAACAATAACAATAACAATCTTTATTTATACCCCACCACCATCTCCCCTAGAGGACTCGGGGCGGTTTACATGAGGCCAAGCCCAGTAGTACAATCAAACAATATACAACAAGAACACAACAAAAAAATACAGAACCAAATATAAATATACAGATCAAACGATATAAAACAATATAAAATCAGAACATTTAAACACAGAAAAATTATCACAGTGAGCTGGGCCAGTTGCAAAGAATTAAACTTCAAAATGTTTTAAAAACTGGGTGAGAGGGCAATGTAATGTGTCAGGGTAGGGGATCCGGGGGACAAAATAGGGTTTGATTGCACCAGCAGGAAGATAAAGTGCTTCTGAGGACATTTTTGCCGGGTTTGGTCAGGTCAGGGATTAATATTCGTTCAGCATCATAGAGGTGACACTATAGATGGGGCAAACAGAAATGGAATAAATGGTCACTCTCCAAAGGCACATCAGAAGTTAGGCATGTTCAACCTGGTAAAAAAAACACTGAAGGATGATATGATTGTACTCTTGAAATACCTTAAGTGCTGTTGTGGGGAGAAGGGTGCAGACTTGTTTTTTTGCTGTTCTAATGATTAGAATCAGCTCAATATTTTTAAGTTATAGAAGGTAGATTACTATTAAACATTACAAGGGACATCTTAATGGTAAAAGTAGTTGAGCAATGGGATGAATTACCCAAAGAAGTGTTAGGGTTTCTCTTCTGGGCAGCTCTTATGGAGATGTTCTGCATTGAATCATTGGTGGAGTCAATGGCCTACCTGCACGCTTCCAACTCTATCATTCAGTGATTCTATTAGGAAATGGTAACTGCACTAGCTGCTTTGGAAAGGGATATCTTGGTTTTCAGTATTCCTTGGCAGAAGGAGAGAAAAATGAAAATATACCAACATACCAGGCAAATTTGTTTGTTTCTTATTCATTTTTCAGAGGTTGGGTCAGGGATGAACCCTCCCTCCATTTAGTTCCAAAAGAAAAGAATAGTTAGTCTAATATGCTAAAAGATTTGAATGTAGATGTCAAAGCAGTTTGGTTTCTAAGAGCTCCAAACAGTATTTCCAGCTGGATACTCACTCTGGAAATTTGTTACTAAGTGATAAAAATAGACCGAGAGGCTCTGTGTGGTCAGAAGAACCCTTGTATTTTGCTCTCTGAAATAATGCTGGAAAATATTGTGCAACTGTACAAATTTGAAGTTCAAATTTGTACAGTACCCGAAGAAACCCCCACAAATACCCATTTTTCTTTGGAGATGACTCAAGATTCAGACAAAGAAGGAAAGAGTGGATAGAAACTTTGGACAGGACTCTTAGCTTTTCTGTCCATTTCTGAAGGACATGAAATACAGTCTGTTTATTGTGGGAATTCAAAACAGAGAAGTGAAAATCACGAGACCATGAATTAAAAAATGCCACGAAGCAAAATGTGATTTTAGTTATGAGAGATAATGCATATCCTTTCTAGTCGATCACTGCTAAATATAGAATTCCTTTAGAGGACAGCTTCTTTGAATCTTATTTGATAATTTTGGATATCCCTAAGGAGGAAGGAATAGAGGAGGAAAACCTCTGTAAATTGATCACTCGCTTGTCTACCTCTCTTCAGTTTTAGCCCTTTCTTTCCTCAAGTTTATTATATTCCAGATTCTAAAACAAAGCGAATTCATGGGAACATGATATAATTTATTTCATTTTTATGTGACCTTATTCTAAGGTGAATTATATGAGTTTCAGAAACATGCTTCTGAAAATAGAGGTGGGTATACCCTTAGTATGGAGCTATTTTTAATTATTATTATATTTTGCTTCTTTTTTCTGATACTATTCTTCTTTATCCACATAAAATGTGAAGAAATGTTCAATATATTGATAATTTACTTGATATAAGAGCTAAACAAGTATGCTGTACTTGTAAAATTAATCACTTCTAGGTATATGTAATGGTAATGTATTTTCCAAGTAGACCACATGATGGCAGTATTGCCAAAGTCATTGTAATTTAGAAATTTGCACTATCCAGACTGAACTCGGAAAGCTGTGCTAGTGAGACAGATCTGAATGAGAGGGAAGAAGGATCTTTAGCTTGGAAAGAAATATAAGATTAACGATAGCAGAGCATTAACTATGGCAGAACAAAAATAATTTTCACAATAATCAAAGGGAAGAATGTAAAGATCTTACCTGGAGGAGGCAAAAGACATGGAAGGCTACTTCAGAAACAAACAAGGTCTGTACCTTTTGTTTTTAATCTCTGTTTCTGGAATGATGTGTTCTTCAATTTCTTATTCTGTGCCTGAAGAGAAGAAACGTGGCTCTCTTGTGGCAAATGTGCTGAAAGATCTGAAACTGGGAATTGGGGAGCTCTCGGCTCGCAGAGCCCAGCTGGTGTCCAAAAGCTCAAAGCAGTATTTCCACCTAGATACTCAGTCTGGGAATCTGCTCATAAATGACAAAATAGACAGAGAAGCATTGTGTGGCCAGACTGAACCTTGCTTACTACGTCTTCAAATAGTGCTGGAGAACCCTTTAGAGTTCTACAGTGTTGACATAAGCATAGAAGATGTGAATGACCATTCTCCCATATTCTCTAAACACAAATTTGACTTAGAAGTTCCTGAGAATGTTCCTAGAAATATGAGATTTCCTTTGGAATTTGCTCAAGATGAGGATCTGGGGAAAAACAGCATCCAAAACTACTCCCTCAGCCCCAATGAGCATTTCAAGCTGGGCATGGAAAACAATATGGATGGTAATATATATGTGGATCTCATTGTGGAGAAAGTTTTAGACAGGGAGAAAGATCCATTCTTTGGACTGACACTTATGGCTATTGATGGAGGGGTACCACAAAGAACAGGCACAGTTCAAATAAATATTAAAGTCGTAGATATCAATGATAACTCTCCTCATTTTACACAATCTGATTACAAAGTAAGATTAAAGGAAAATAGTCCTCGGAATACACTGGTCACCAAAGTGGAAGCAAGAGATTTGGATTTCGGATCAAATGCTCAGATTACCTATTCCTTCCATCGAGTGCCTAAAAAAATACTTAATTTGTTTAATTTGAATGAAATGACTGGAGAAATAATTGTGTTAGGAGATATTGATTATGAAAAAGAAACCAGTTATGACATAAATATCAAGGCAACTGATGATGGAGGACTTTCTGGACAGTGCAAGGTCTTCATAGAGGTTGAAGATGTGAATGACAATGCCCCAGAAGTCTCAATCATTTCCCTGAGGAACATCATTCCAGAAGATTCTCCCCTGGAGACAGTGGTGGCACTTTTTAGTGTCACGGATGAGGATTCTGGAGACAATGGGAAAACTGCATGTTCTGTTGGAATGACACTTCCCTTTGTACTAAAAGCTACTCAGAATAACTTTTACCAACTTGTTATCCAGTATCCCTTGGATAGGGAAAAGGTCTCCGAATATAATGTCACCATTACAGCCATGGATCGGGGCTCTCCTAGACTCACTTCGACAAGTATTATTCATGTGCAGATAACAGATGTCAATGACAACACCCCCGTTTTTGGAAATACTTTATTTGAAATGAGATTGCAAGAAAATAATATTCCAGGATTACTAATTGGCTCAGTCCATGCCATTGATCTAGACACGGAGCAGAATGGCAAGGTATCCTACTCAATTTTGCCTGGAGAGATTGGAGCTAACCATGCTGTATCTTACATCTCCATCAACTCTGAAACTGGAAATGTTTATGCTCTCCGATCTCTGGACTTCGAGCAAATTAAAAATTTCAGAGTCACAGTGAAGGCTACCGATGGTGGTATTCCATCTCTGAATTCTGATGCTGTTGTCGAAGTTGTGGTCATAGATGAAAATGACAATGCTCCCTTCTTCCTGTATCCCCTTCAGAACAGCACATTCCCCTGCAATGAACTACTTCCCAAAATGGCAGAGGCTGACTACTTGGTCACCAAAGTGGTGGCCGTGGATGGCGATTCTGGTCAGAACTCTTGGCTCTCCTATGAAATTCTGAAGGCTACAGACCCAGGTCTTTTCAGTATAGGAGCCCAGAATGGAGAAGTGAAAACCAGGAGAGCACTGACCGAACGTGACTCCAGCAAACAAAGGCTTGTTATTGTGGTCAAAGACAATGGTGACCCTCCTCAGACCAGCACTGCAACACTCAATGTACTTCTCGTGGATGGCTTTTCTGATCCTTATCTGAAAGTGGTGGATGTTCATCAGAAGGACCATGAAGACGAGGGAACCTTGACCATGTACTTAGTGATCTGCCTGGCATCTGTCTCTTTTGTGTTTCTACTTTGCATTGTTGCCTTTGTTGGAATCAAAATGTGCAAGAAAGACCATGGAAGCAGTTTTATTGTTGCTCCTCCTCACTTCCCGCCTGCTATTCCAGAGAGCTGTACTGATTCCCAGAGTGGCTCACTTTCCAGGAATTATCAATATGATGTTTGTTTAACCAATGGATCCCTGACCAGTGATTTCAGATTTCTCCGACCTCTCATTCCTGTGTTTTCTGTTGCGGATCCAAACCTTCCTGTGAACCACAAGACCGCTTCTGGTTCCCATGATCTTCCCAATTGTTTGGAAGACACTCAATCAAGAGAACAGGTGAGAGAATGAACTATTTTCAGGTTTTTAAATATATGTTTTCCTGATAGGATAGTAAATTATCCTCTAATCATGCTTCACCACCGGAAATAACATTCTATGACTCAAAATATAATCAAACAATACTATCAATGAGAAAGAATTTTCATTGTAGTAGATCCTTGAATGTCATCTGGTTCAGTGGTGGGCTGTGTGTAGAATTTATGTGTGCTGGTCATGTCCTGAATAGGTTGTAGATTCGAAAAATAACTGAGGTAATTGTTACTTGTAGTTCTCCAGTATAATTTCTGTGATGCTCCAATTCCGCCCTCGTCCTTCTATTATCTACACGATTGATTGTTCGACAGGCATAAAAGAATTAATCTGTCACTTTATTACTACCACACCTTTTGTCCAGGTTTGGGAGCTTATTGAAGAAGTATAGTCAATGTTCTGTCTTTATTGTTTGAACCTCACCGCATTATTACATATCCAAATGCAAATGGCTTCTTGGTGCTCTTACTTCATTCAATTCAGAACTTGATCCAATTATTGCTGGATTAACTATTTTATTGAACCAAGAAGAAGTCATTATAATTAAATGGGGAAATAGTACTATTCAATAGCTATTAGGAAAAAGAATGACTTAAAGCAAAGCTTGACCGCAAAATTATCATAATCCATGTGGATATTAGTGGTTTTAATGACTTTACTTAGATTTGACTTAACATGGACATTTGAAGTGAGGGGTGCAAAAGTTGATATTTAATGTAGAAAATCTGAAACTGTGGCTGCCATATATTTCATATATATTTAAATAAGTCTGCTAATGTTTCTGGGATGTTAAAACTGAGGATTCATTGCTTATATTGATAGCTGTATATCGGTACTGCAAAGCCATGCATAGAGTTATATATTTGGACTGTTCAAAAGGTGTCATAGAAACACATTACTTTTAGGGCGCTTCTACACTGACATTATTATCCAGCTTGGAACTGGTTTGTAAGGAACTTTTTTTCCTGAGTGGGTGATTGATTAACTGGGCTGGAACTGGTTTGAGGCCATGAAGATGATTACAGTAACCATATTACTGTATGGCTTCAAACTGCTTTGTATCCCCCCCCCCCCCCAAATTGGTATACACATCAGTGCACTAAAGGCACTATTGAGTGTGCCTGTGTGTGTGTGTGGGGGGGGGGCAATTAAAAGTGGTTTGATTAGTCCCCTTTTGCCAAGTCATGACCTTTGAGCATTTTTCGGCAGCCCCTGTTCTGGATCCTTTCCTTCACTTCAGTAGGGTGGGTGTCTCTACAATATGTCCAACATTTTGAGCAGCCGATTTCACCCTGATCTGGAATATATTAATTCAGCTCCAGTGCATTTTATGGTTTACATCAGACTTTCTTGTGATTTTTTAAATGTCCTGTTTCTCATTTAATCTGTGCTGCGGCACACATTGCTAGTAGCCAAACTGCATTATATGGTTCATGTAGAAGGGCCCTTGCACCTCTGCTAAAACAGAAACATCAATGTTCACAAAGCAGACTTTATGAATATTGGAGTCCCTCACTACTATGACCTCCCTTTTTATGGAGTTGGCAAATTTGTGTTTCCTGTCAATCTAAAAAATCAATCATTATGTCACCAAAGTGACAGCTAAGGCCCCAATCTGCACTGACCATTTATTACTGTTTAAGCAAAGAAAGTGATTTTATTGTGCAGATTACTACATAGGAAATTCTGGGTCTGGTTTGAGCCCCAGATGGAAACTACACAAACTACATAGCATTGATGCAGATTAAGGACTTTCTTTTGCACACTTTTGTGAGTTTTTTATCTGTTTCCCACAGTTAGAAACTAGTTCTGAAGTTCAATAAATGGTCAGTGTAGATGGAGTCTTAGTTGCATAGATCCAATCTACAAGTAGGATGTTAGTACAACTGTGACTTTTGTCTGTTATTCCCTGGCAATATGATATATGAAGGCATACTGCCTCAGAATCAAGCTATTGGTGTGTAAACTACCAACCACTGATAATTGTTCAGGGAGTTAGCAACTATTTCTGCATTTTATGACAATCATCTACTGCATATGTGTTGTGTGCCCTCCACCACAGAGGCTTCCCAGGGAAGCCCTGGCCTTCAAGCATTCTAGCTAAAGGTCAGCTGCTACCAACAGTGCTATGGATTCTGAAGAGTCATGAATAGACGGCAAAAGGGAGAAACATGCCAAGAAGAAGGCATGTCAAGCAACCCTTGCTGAGATCGCCTTCCACCTGGAAATCTATGTCCAGACAGAAGGCTATGCAGAAAGACCATGTGAAAGATGCGGATACAGAATAAGTCTCTATAGTCCCGTACGGAGTCACCGCCAAGATTCTATCTCTGGAAGACATATGTGGCCACATTTGATGATGATGTGCTTTGTAAAAAAGCTTTTCTCCCATTATTCAGCTCCATGGGCTGAAACCAGGCCTGTAGCGAGGGGGTGGTTTTAGGGGTTCAAACCCCCCCCCCCCGAAATGTTTCAGATTTTTTTTAAAAAACCTGGTTTACTCATGAATTTTAACTGGTTAACCAAATCCCCATGCTAAGTCTATGAGATGCAAAAAATTAAGAGTCCCTCCAGAACTGCAAGCACTATCTCAAGCAAATATTGACAATTTATTCACACTGTCATTACTTGCAGCAATAGCCGATGTAGTGAAGCAACCAAGTTGGGTGTGTGTGTGTTGAATGCTCTCATTAAGGAGCCCAGACTTGGTGGAGGTGGTTGACAGGGGCGGAGCTGCAGGCTATTGAAGGCTGCTCTGCCCCCTGCTGTGCTCTTTGCTTCAGCGTGAGCTAGGAGGCGGGTTTCAACCCCCCCACCCCGAAATTTTCAACCCTCCCCGAAATTTTCAAACCCCCCCCCCCCCGCCGAAATTGTCAACCCTCCCCGAATTTTTTTTCTGGCTACGGCCCTGGCTGAAACCATGGTTAAACAGAATGGAATAAAACTTCCAGAGAGGACTAGCTGAAGAGCAGTTCCTGAATCTTTCATCTCTGTGACTCAACTATGAACTACAATATGGCTGGGCATTCAAAATATTCTTATTGTGTCCTACCTGAGTATCCTAAAAAAATCCAAAAGTAAAGTAAAGGCTAAATTATCTACTCTGTTATAACTAGAAAACTCCCAGTGCAGTTTTTGATTAAACTCTGTTGAAAAGAAAATATGTAGATTCCCTGGGTGTTCTGTCACGCACTGGATCTGTAACAGTTGTCTTTTCTATAGGACGTATACTTTAAGCCCAGTGGACAACCAGGGCGCCTCAAAGAGAGGTTCTCAGGGATTTTTCTGAAGTGATGGTCTTTAGAGTCTTTGATGATGGACCAAAGTCTTTATTTTGGAACAAACAACAAATCTTCAATGGTTCAAACAACACTTCAAGGCTTTCTTAGTCTAGTCCTCAATGGACTGGCACCTGACTTTGATTAACTAAACTTTCTCTGTAGGAAAAACCCTTTTTAACCTCTCCCAGGCTGCTTTCTATCTATGCCTCATCGGTGTAGGACGTACTACTGATTCCAAATGCATCTGGGTATCAAGTAGACCTACCAGCCGAGGCTTGAAGATATTTCAGCTGGAGTTCAGTGGATCTGTAATGCTGTTCTCCCTTCGAGAATTCTTAGAAACTTCAGGGCTGTTTCCTCTGACGCTGTGAGGCTGAGAGACTGTGAGCTCTCACCCAGAGCTTTTGGGACCTTTCTCCTGGAAGTTCTGCTTCTGTATTCCCGGATGTTATTTTTCCCTGGATGCTACCTTTTCCCTGCATGGTTATTGAGAAAGGAAGCTTTTCTACGGGACAAGCTGGTCTACATCCTATAGCTTAACTACCTTGTGTGAGACTGCCCAAAAAATGGCTCCTTTCCCTCCCAGAGCCCAGAACAAGGGGCGGAACCAAAGCTTAATTATGATGGACAGGAGGCCTGTCCTATGACTGCAAAACAGATAACAGAAAGAAAATAAAGTTGGAGCTCCTGGTACAGCCGTACCAGCACACTGGGAGTCAGTAAAACTGTATATCTCTGACATCTTTATCTTCTTTCCTGATTAGGTTTCTATATGTTTTTACTTGCTGATAGGACACACTCATGCTCATGGTTATTCTCATCACAAAGTCTTCTCAAATAATATTATAGGATTCTCATTAGGTTTTTATACTAAAGAACTCTATATATTTTGAAAATATTATGAAAGGCAAGACAACCACTATTTTTTTAAAAGTTCCTAGAAGATATGAATCAATATGACATATAAAGATTGCGTGCTCTGTTTCAAAATTCTTTCCACATGAATTATGATAACAAAATTGAGAAAACATAAGATGCTACTCGTAAAAAAAACAGAAGAGATAAAATGGCAAATGTTTTGCCCAAAGGCTTTGTCCTTTGGACAGAATAACTTTAAAGAAGCTCATACCTGAAAGAAGATCAGAAATTACAACACTGCTGCACGTATATCCATAAATATTTTGGTTGACTTTTTTGTCAACTACTGAAGACAACAGAATCTGGTCTGTTCACTGTGACAACCAAACATGGAGAAATGAAAACTATTAGGCCAGCGAATAAATGAGATATAACGAAGCAAAATGTGATTATTGCTGTGAAAGATTGTGGGCACCCCCTCTTGTCCATCTCTTCCACACCATGGCGGTGGATTGCTTCTTTGAATCTCCTTTGACAATTATGGATATTCCGAAGGAGAAAGAGCTAGAGGACCATGGTTTAACCATATTTGATCTCATACTTGGCTACCATCTCTTTAGTTTTTCTACTTTATGTACTGGTGTTCATTGTGATCAAAGTTCAGAAAGAAAGGAAATTCATAAGAACACAATATAACTGCTTCCTAATTATTATGTAAAATCTTAGTCTAGGTTGAACTACAGGGATTCTGAAATTGAATCATTTCACCAAGTGTACAACTTGTGCTAAATGGGTACTCAGCTCAGTTTGATCCACAAGTTTTGTTTTCTGCAGCTTATACATTCATTTTTTGCAATGGGACTTCAAACACCCAGGAGAATCTGAGGGATTCACCTTAATCCCAGAGCTATGTAAATGAAATGAAGTTGATGACCCAGATGTGAATAATTGATTTAAGACATTTATAGCTTCATGTCTATACATACATGTTGTTTTATTTACAATATATTTACATTTACCTTTTCCCCAACAATCTTCAAAGCAAAGAATACACAAACATCTGCAATAATTCAGTATGTTTTGTTGGTGATTGTGTCTCTGACAATAAAAGAGTTTGCTCCTTGAAAATTGGATCTATTTTTATTATTATGTGAAATATATTTTGCTCCTTCTTTATCCGCATGAAATAAAGTTCAAAATATTAAACATTCACTAGATATGAGATAAATGAGCATAAGCCTGAGAATTTCTCTTTGCTCCTGTACTTTAGGAAATATTAGTGTATTTTTTCTGAGTAGACCACAAGATGGCAGCATTGGCAAACCCATTGCCATTAATTTAGGAACTTCACTGCCTGCACAAAGCTCTGAAAGATCCTTCAGTTAGATCACACTGAATGAGAGGAAAGCAGGATATTTAGCCTGGCATTTTTTTTAAAGATTTAAAGAAAGCAAAGCATTGACGATGGGAGTATAAACATAATTTTTACAATAATCCAGAAGAAAAAAAGTTTGCATAAAGGGAAGAATTTCAAGAGCTTACCTGGTGCTTGGAAAGCATGGAAGAATATTTCAGAAGCAAACAAGGTCTGTATATTTTGCTCTTATTCTCTCTGTGTGAAGTATTTTGTGTCTCAATTGAGTATTCCGTGCCTGAAGAGAAGAAACGTGGCTCTCTTGTGGCAAATGTGCTGAAGGATCTGAAACTGGAAATTGGGGAGCTCTCTGCTCGCAGGGCCCAGCTTGTATCCAAAGGCTCTAAGCAGTATTTCCACCTTGATACCCAGTCTGGAAATCTACTCGTAAATGACAAAATAGACAGAGAAGCATTGTGTGGCCAGACTGAACCTTGCTTGCTTCTTCTTCAAATTGTTATTGAAGACCCTTTAGAGTTCTACAGTGTTGATATAAGGATAGAAGATGTGAATGACCACTCTCCCAGATTCTCAAAAAAAGAATTTGACCTAGAAGTTCCTGAGAATGTTCCGAGAGATATGAGATTTCCTTTGGAATCTGCCAGAGATGAGGATCTGGGGGAAAACAGCATCCAAAATTACACTCTCAGCCCCAATGAGCATTTCAAGCTTGGTGTGGAAAACAATGCGGATGGAAGGATTAATGTGGATCTCATTGTGGAGAAACCCTTAGACAGGGAGAAAGAGCCATTTTTTGAACTGACACTTATGGCTGTCGATGGAGGGATACCACAGAGAACTGGCACAGCTCGAATAAATATTAAAGTCTTAGATATAAATGATAACTCCCCTCATTTTACTCAATCTGAATATAAAGTAAGATTAAAGGAAAATACTCCCCGGGATACATTGGTCACCAAAGTGGAAGCTAGAGATTTGGATTTTGGATCAAATGCTGAGATCAAATACTCCTTCCATCGAGTGCCTGATGAAATACTTGGTTTGTTTCACTTGAATGAAATGACTGGGGAAATGTTTATTTTGGGAGATATTGATTACGAAAAAGAAACCAGTTATGACATGAGCGTCAAAGCAACTGATGGTGGAGGACTTTCTGGGCACTGCAAGATCTTCATAGAGGTTGAGGATGTGAATGACAATGCCCCAGAAGTCTCAATCATTTCCCTTAAAAACATCATTCCAGAAGATTCTCCCCTGGAGACAGTGGTGGCACTTTTCAGTGTCACAGATGAGGATTCCGGAGATAATGGGAAAACTTCGTGTTCTGTTGAAATGACACTTCCTTTTGTATTAAAACCTACCAAAAATAACTTTTACCAGCTTGCTATCCAAACACCTCTGGACAGAGAGAAGGTCTCAGAATATAATGTCACCATTACAGCCTTGGACCGGGGCTCTCCTAGACTCACCTCAACAAGCATTATTCATATTCAGATCTCAGATGTCAATGACAACACTCCAGTATTTGAAAAGAATTTGTTTGAAATGAGGTTACAAGAAAATAATATACCAGGCTTACTAATTGGCTCAGTCCATGCCATTGATCTAGACACGGAACAGAATGGCAAAGTATCCTACTCAGTTTTGCCTGGAAATATTGCAGCTAACTATGCAGTATCTTACATCTCAATCAACTCTGAAACTGGAAACGTGTATGCCCTCCGATCTCTTGACTATGAGCAAATAAAGGATTTTAAAATCACTGTGAGAGCTACAGATGGTGGTATTCCTTCTCTGAGCTCTGACGCTTTTGTCCAAGTTGTGGTCATAGATGAAAATGACAACTCTCCCTTCTTCCTGTATCCCCTTCAGAACAACACATCACCCTGCAATGAACTGCTTCCCAAAATTGCAGAGGCTGGTTATTTGGTCACCAAAGTTGTGGCTGTGGATGGAGATTCTGGTCAGAACTCTTGGCTCTCCTTTGACATTCTGAAAGCCACAGACCCTGGTCTTTTCAGCATAGGAGCCCAGAACGGAGAAGTGAAAACCAGGAGACCGCTTACCGAACGTGACTCCAGCAAACAAAGGCTTGTTATTGCTGTTAAAGATAGTGGTGTCCCTCCTCAGACCAGCACTGCAATGCTTAATATTCTTCTAGTGGATGGCTTTTCTGATCCTTACCTGAAAGTGGTGGATGTCCATCAGCAGAACCATGAAGAAGAGGGAACCTTGACTATGTATTTGGTGATCTGTCTGGCATCTGTCTCTTTTGTGTTTCTACTGTGCATCATTGCCTTTGTTGGGATCAAGATGTGCAAAAAAGACCATGGAAGCAGTTTTATTATTGCTCCTCCTCACTTTCCACCTGCTTTTCCAGAGAACTGTACAGATTCCCAGAGTGGCTCACTTTCCAGGAATTATCAATATGATGTGTGTTTAACCAATGGATCCTTGAGCAGTGATTTCAGATTTCTTCGGCCTCTCATTCCTGTTTTTTCTGTGGCGGATCCAAACCTTCCTGTGAACCACAGTAGCTCTTCCATTTCTCAAGATCTTCCCAATTGTTTGGACAGCAATCAATCAGAGGTACAGGTGAGATAATGAAGTGTTTTTCAATTATTTTTAATTATGAGTCTCCATGATATGAGAATGAATTATCCTCATATTGTGCCACGACTTTCCATGACTCAATGTTCAATGAGATAATTGTACCAATGACAATGTCCAAATAGTGCTTATCATAATCCTGTTCTACAGTGTCATATGATGCAGTTTGGAACTGTATTACATAGCCAGTGTAGACACATATAATTATTGTGTGAGTCTATACTGACCGTATAATTGTTCAATGGCAAGTCATGTCTATAATTTATGTGTGTCATATATGTAATAAATGGATGCCATGTGGTCTTGAAGGTATCTCCGCCTGTTTCCCCTCTGGCAATGTGGAATTTATGTCAGTTTCTTTAATGAGGCAAGGATATTTTTAACTTATTTAATACACTGCATTTCTCTGCACACTAGGACATTGTTTTTAGTCCTGATTAGAAAATGAACTGAGATTATTGAAAGTATTTATATATCTCCACTATAATTTCAGCGATGTTTCATTTCTCACTTTCTTCCTCTGTGATCTATGTGATGGATTGACAAACATAAAACACCCATTCTGTTGCTTTATTTATAGTATACTTTTTGACTAGGTCTGGGTGTCTGTTGAAAAAGTATTGTCCACCGTCTGTCTTTGTTTTGTTTTTTTAATTTCAGTACCTTACCACATCTCAAAATGCAAGTGACTCCTATGTGTTGGGACCTCACCCCATTTAGAACCTGGTCCATTTATTGCAGGATTAGCCGTTTCATTGAATTAGGAAGAAGTCACTAAAATTCCATTGGGGGGTGGGGGGGAGGGTGCTATGCAGTAACTGTTAGAAAGAAAAGAATAAAATTGACCAGAAATTGACTTTTTGTTATTTATTATTATTTTTAAATAGTTTTGGTGACTTGATCATCCTAGGTCACAATTCATTTCAGAATTCACGTGAGTCAAAGATTCATCTGAGATCTGAAATGCCATGGCCCTATGGAATGCAGAATGCAAAAGCTTAGATGTTGATGTGGGATTCTTGTTTTGAACCCTTTAAACATAAAGAGTAAATCAATGCTACTTGACTGAATGAAATCTGACAAAGTGGATACCACATATTACCTCTTTCCTTCATCCCCCCAAAAATCTGAATTCAAATGACTATTAACAGATTTCAAATACTCAGCTTGGAAATGCGATGGACATATTTGAATGTAGATGTAGCTGCTTGACTGAATGAATGTTAAAAACATTTTGTATGTATTTTATACAATCTGCTAATTTTCACAGGATTGTAATAGGTAAGGACTCATTCATATCAACAGCTCTGTAGAAAAATTATTCTTACCCTATTGGCATTACACAGTTATGCATAGAGTTATAAATTTGGAATATTCAAAGGGTGTCCTAGAAGCACTTTATTTTAAGTCACATACTAACGCTGAAACAATTATCATTCACAAAGTAGACTGGAGTTAAGAGTCCCTCTCTACCATGACTTCCATTTTATGGAGTTTGCCAGTAGATGTCTCATGTCAGTTCAAAAGCCTATCGTTTTGTTTATCAAAGTGACCAATTAGTTGCATAGGAAAAGTCTACTAGCAGGATATGAGTACAATTGTGCTTTCTGTCTGTTGTTCTCAGGTTATATGATATGTGGTGGCATATTATCTCTGATTCTAGCTGTTGTGTCTGGGCATGTAGAATAACAGCCATTGATAGTGTCCAAGTGGTTGGCAGCCATCATTACATCTTGTCGTACAGTGATGTACATTTGCTGTGTGATAGTGCTCCCTTTAATCTCCCCAGAATATCTCATCCAAGGTCTGTAGTGGCCCAATGAGAAGTGGCTCAAAGATCTGGACATGTTTAACTTGCAGAATAGAAGACTGAGAGGAAATTTGATAGCCATGCTTAAATCTTTGCTCTGGAGACTAGGACTCGGGCCAATGGGTTCAAATTATAGGAAGGGAGATTTTACCTGAACATTAGGAAGAACTTCCTGACTGCTAGAGCTGTTCCACTGTGGACCTCATTACCTCAGACGGTAGTGGAGGCTCCTTCTTTGGAGGCTTTTGTACAGAGGCCAGATGGCCATTTGTTAGGGGAACTTTAATTGTCCTTTTCCCACATGACAAGGTGTTGGACTGGATGACCTTTGAGGTCTTTTATATTAATTGATTGGAGGAACTATAGGACAAGAAAAATCATTTCCAATAAATGTGGCTGGTAGCACTGGATAACTAAAGAGTTAAGGTCACTCAGTGCTTAGAGAGGCTAGACCAGAATGGCATCTCCGGTCAAGTCTGTGGGTGGTAGCTCAGATAAGGAGTGATTTATAAAGCTGCAACCATGTGGCTGATCTTTCTCTTTCTATCTCTCTTGTGCTGTAACTGTAAATATGTTTGGAACAATAATAAACACTGTGCCACCAAGGGTTCTCTTGGTTGAAAGACAGTGTCTTGATTTAATAAGCACAGACGCAGGGGGAAGAGCAGAAAACAGAGTAGCGAAGCAGAAGTGTGCATGTTCCAGATGACTGTCTGTGACTGCAAATCCAGGAGAACCTAAGTGCCAGCTTTTTCAAAGAGCCCCGACATCTTCCAACTATGATTCTATGATTTTATGATTCTATGAGGCCAGTGATTAAAAGAGATATGATGCAAAATGTGATTGTGTTTGCCAGAGATAGTGGGCACCTTATCTGGTCCATCGAGCCCCCGGTGGCACAGTGGGTTAAAGCATTGCACCGGCAGGACTGAAGACCGACAGGTCGCAGGTTCGAATCCGGGGAGAGGCAAATGAGCTCCCTCTATTAGCTCCAGCTCCTCATGAGAGAAGCCTCCCACAAGGACATGAGAGAAGCCTCCCACAAGGATGATAAAACATCAAAAATCATCCAGGTGTCCCCTGGGCAACGTCCTTGCAGACGGCCAATTCTCTCACAACAGGAGCGGTTGCTCCTGACATGACAAAAAAAAAATCTGGTCCATCCCTCCCACACTAAGAATTCTTCTAGTGGACTCCTTTTTAAAATCTTACTTGACAATTATGGATATTCTTAGGGAAGAAGGGGTAGAGAAGGAAGACTACAACCTTACTGTATCTGAGAATATCCTTCGCTATCATTTCTTCAGTGTTTCTCTTTTATATACTACTGTTTATTGTGATCAAGATTCAGAAACAAAGGCAATTCATAGTTTTTGTTTTTTGTCGTGTCAGGAGCGACTTGAGAAACTGCAAGTCGCTTCTGGTGTAAGAGAATTGGCCGTCTGCAAGGACATTGCCCAGGGGACGCCCGGATGTTTTTTGATGTTTTACCACCCTTGTGGGAGGCTTCTCTCATGTCCCCACATGGAGAGCTAGAGCTGGTAGAGGAAGCTCATCCACGTTCTCACCGTATTCGAACCTGCGACCTGTCGGTCTTCAGTCCTGCCAGCACAGGGGTTTAACCCAGTATGCCACCGGGGGCACCAGAAGATTAGGAAAATGTTTATATTACATTATTACCGTATATTCCGGCATATAAGACGACTGGGCGTATAAGACGACCCCAACTTTTCCAGTTAAAATATAGAGTTAAGATGACTCCCATGCAGTCTTATACGCCAGAATATACTGTAGTTCATAGTAATGTAATATAAACATTTTCTTAATCTTCCTGTGGCATCTTATTCTAATGTGGATTCTAGAACTGAATCGTTTCCCAAGGCATACAACTCTGAGGTGTGCTTAATGGCTATTCAGGTCACTTTGAACAGTAAGTTCTGGCTTTTAAGGTTTCTCCTTGCTAGTTTTTCAGTAGGACCTCAAAACACCCAGGAAAATATCAAAAAAATTACTGAACTCAGGAAGGCTACAATATATAAATGAAATGCAATTGATGACTCAGATGTGAATAACTGATTTAAATGAAATCTTCATACTTGTGAATATTTTTATTATTTAAACTTATCCTTGCCATCAGAAAATCCTCAAAGTGAGTGATACACACACCTCTTTAACAGTCCAGCATGTTTTGTTGGTAATTATGTCTCTGAAAATACAGTAGAGTGCTTCCTAGATTGAAGCTATTTTGAATTATTAGGTGCAACATACTTTGTTTTTGTCTGGTACTTTTCTTCTTTCTCCATATAAAAGGTGAAATAATGTTAAATATATGTATGAGTCACTTGATATACGACAGTGGTTCTCAACCTTCCTAATGCTGCAACCCCTTAATACAGTTCCTCATGTTGTGGTGACCCCCAACCATAACGTTATTTTCGTTGCTACTTCATAACTGTAATTTTGCTACTGTTGTGAATAGTAGAGCAAATATCTGATATGCAGGATATATTTTCATTCACTGGACCAAATTTGACACACATCCCTGATATGCTGAAATTTGAATACTGGTGGGGTTGGGAGGGATTGATTTTGTCATTTGGGAGTTGTAGTTGCTGGGATTTATAGTTCACCTATAATCTAAGAGCATTCTGAACTCCGCCAACAATGGAATCGAACCCAACTTGGCACACCAAACTCCCACAAGAAAATACTGGAAGGGTTTGCTGGGCATTGACTTTTAGTTTTGGAGTTGTAGTTCACCTCCAGAGAGCACTGTGGACTCAAACAATGATGGATCTGGATCAAACTTGGCATGAATACTCAATATGTCCAAATGTGAACACTGGTGGAGTTTGGGGGAAATAGACCTTGACATTTGGGAGTTGTAGTTGCTGGGATTTATAGTTCACCTACAATCAAAGAGCATTCTGAACCCCACCAACGAGAGAATTGAGTCAAACTTCGCACACAGAGCCCCCATGCCTTGAAGGGGCTAGCTGGTGTGAGCCTCCCTCCAGCCTTGCACACTCCTACTCACTCGTAAATGCACACCATACTGCCATGCACCGAGCATGCCTGCTCTCCCCATCCCACTTAGAGTCTCAGAAACAGCCCTCCCCTTGGCTGAGAGGCTGGCCAATCACAACATGCAGAGGGCTTTTGGTGGGAGGATTCAACGCCTGTTTCCAAAAAGGGAAAGAAGGACAGGCGGAGAGATCTTCAGCCTTCTCTGCCAAAGGGGTTCCTCAGACCAGCAGAAATATATGTTTTCTGATGCCCTTTGGTGAGCCCTCTGAAACCCCCTCACAACCCCCCCAGGGGTCCCGACCCCCAGATTGAGAAATGCTGATATAAGAGATAAATTGTATAGATCTAACAATAATTTCTCTGGCTCTCTTTGGAGAATATGATACATTAATATCAGAACAAGCCACAAGGTGGCAGCATTGGCCAACCTATTGTCATTTAGGAACATTCACTGGCAAACAGAGCTCTGAAAGCTGTATTTAGACCAAATTAAATGAGGGAGAAGCAGACTCTTTAACCTGGAAAGAAATACAAAATTAAAGAAAGCAGAGGATTAACTATGATAGAACAAAAACATTTTTCACAGTAATCTAGAAGGCAGTAGATTGCATAGAGGGAAAGGATTTCAAGATCTTACCTGGAAGACACTGGAAATATGGAAGGATGTTTCAGAAACAAACAAGGTCTGTATGTTTTGCTCTTAATCTCTGTTTCTAGAACACTTTGCATTTCAATTAACTATTCTGTACCCGAAGAGAAGAAAAATGGATATCTTGTGGCTAATGTGCTGAAAGATCTGAAACTGGGAATTGGGGAGCTCTCTGCTCGTAGAGCACAGCTTATGTCTCAAAGCTCTAAGCAGTATTTCCACCTTGATACTCAGTCTGGGAATCTGCTCATAAATGACAAGATAGACAGAGAAGTATTGTGTGGCCAAACTGAACCTTGCTTACTGCTTCTTCAAATTGTGCTGGAGGATCCTTTGGAGTTCTACAGTATTGATATAAGGATAGAAGATGTGAATGACCATTCACCCAGATTCTCTAAACATGATTTTGACTTAGAAGTTCCTGAGAATGTTCCTAGAAATATGAGATTCCCTTTGGAATCTGCCAGAGATGATGATCTGGGGGAAAACACCATTCAAAACTATACCCTCAGTCCCAATGAGCATTTCAAGCTTGGTGTGGAAAATAATAAAGATGGCAGCATATATGTGGATCTCATTGTGGAGACACCCTTAGACAGGGAGAAAGAACCGTTCTTTGGACTGACACTTATGGCTGTTGATGGAGGGATACCACAGAGAACAGGCACAACTCGAATAAATATTAAAGTCTTAGATATCAATGATAATTCTCCTCATTTTACTCAATCTGAATACAAAGTAATATTAAGGGAAAATAGTCCTCGGGATACACTGGTCACCAAAGTGGAAGCAAGAGATTTGGATTTTGGATCAAATGCTCAGATCAAATACTCCTTCCATCGAGTGCCAGAAGAAGTACTTGGTTTGTTTCATTTGAATGAAATGACTGGAGAAATAACTGTTTTGGGAAAAATTGATTATGAAAAAGAAACCAATTATGACATGAGTATCAAAGCAACTGATGGTGGAGGACTTTCTGGACAGTGCAAGGTCTTCATAGAGGTTGAAGATGTGAATGACAATGCCCCAGAAGTCTCAATCATTTCCCTGAGGAATGTCATTCCAGAAGATTCTTCCCTGGAAACAGTGGTGGCACTTTTTAGTGTCCGAGATAAGGATTCTGGAGACAATGGGAAAGCTTCATGTTCTATTGAAATGACACTTCCCTTTTTATTAAAACCTACTAAAAATAACTTTTACCAGCTTGTTGTTCAAACACCTCTGGACAGAGAGAAGGTCTCAGAATATAATGTCACCATTACAGCCATAGATCGGGGCTCTCCTAGACTCACCTCAACAAGCATTATTCATATTCAGATCTCAGATGTCAATGACAACACTCCAGTATTTGAAAAGTCTTTGTTTGAAATGAGGTTACAAGAAAACAATATTCCAGGACTGCTGCTTGGCTCAATCTATGCTATTGATCTAGACACGGAGCAGAATGGCATGGTGACCTACTCGATTTTGCCTGGAGAGATTGGTACTAGCCCTGCAGCCTCTTATATCTCCATAAACTCTGAAACTGGAAACATATATGCCCTCCGATCTCTTGACTATGAGCAAATTAAAGATTTCAAGATCACTGTGCGAGCTACAGATGGCGGTAATCCTCCTCTGAGCGCTGATGCTTTTGTGCGAGTTGTGGTCATAGACGAAAATGACAACGTTCCTTTTTTCCTGTATCCCCTTCAAAACAGCACATCACCCTACAATGAATTGCTCCCCAAAATGGCAGAGGCTGGCTACTTGGTCACCAAAGTGGTGGCCGTGGATGGAGATTCTGGTCAGAACTCTTGGCTCTCCTATGACATTCTGAAAGCCACGGACCCTGGTCTTTTCAGCATCGGAGCCCAGAACGGAGAGGTGAAAACCAGGAGACCACTGACAGAACGTGACTCTAGCAAACAAAGGCTTGTTATTGTGGTCAAAGATAGTGGTGTCCTTCCTCAGACCAGCACTGCAACACTCAATGTACTTCTGGTGGATGGCTTTTCTGATCCTTACCTGAAGGTGGTGGATGTCCGTCAACAGGACCCTGAAGATGAGGGAACCTTGACCATGTATTTGGTGATCTGCCTGGCATCTGTCTCTTTTGTGTTTCTACTTTGCATTGCTTCCTTTGTTGGCATCAAAATGTGCAAGAAAGACCATGGAAGCAGTTTTATTGTTGCTCCTCCTCATTTTCCACCTGCTATTCCAGAGAGCTGTACAGATTCCCAGAGTGGCTCACTTTCCAGGAATTATCAATATGATGTGTGTTTAACCAATGGATCCCTGACCAGTGATTTCAGATTTCTTCGGCCTCTCATTCCTGTTTTTTCGGTGGCGGATCCAAACATTCCTGTGAATCAAAGGATATCTTCTAGTTCTCAAGAAATCTCTGACTCGATTATAAACAAAGAAGAAAAGAATGAGGTGAGATTTTTATTTAAAGCTGTTCTTCATTTTAAATTTATATTGTAAGTCATTTCTTCACTTCCTGTGAGTGTTTCCGTTTTTCTATATATATAGTCAACATATATGTTCCTGTACTCTTGAAGTGTAACTAGTACTGTGAATGTTTTGTTTCCAATCTGTGACATTGTAACAATGCTAATAATTAATTTTGATCAGGTTTTTCCATTTACAACGTGATCTATACTTGACTAGATCTGCTATAATCTTGATCAAGGAGACCTCATGCTACTGCATTTCTTAGATTCTAAGACACACTTTCCCCACCATATATTGGGTATATTTTAAAATCACAGGTACTTCCTAGATGTTGTTTTGTTGGTTAAGGCCCTGAAATTCGTGTGCACTTTACAATCAGTGGTATCTGAGTCAAAGAAATACGATAAATGCTGGACGAGTGGGGTTATTATTATTATTAATATTAAAACTTTATTTCTATCCCGCCCCTCTCCTCGAGGGGACTCAGAGCAGCTCACAACAATGGGATGGTGGTGATATACTAATAGTTGCAGTTAGAAAAAATAAATATGCTACACCAAAACAAGAACTATTTGGGTCATTGTGAAACTTCCAGGAACACAGATTTCTCAAATCACTTCTGTTCATAGATGATGTCAGACAACTATCTGAGAATCAGAGGCTGAGATGGAATTGCAAACAGAGGTTTAAGCACTGTAATTGACTGTCATTTTACAAAGGGGCATGCAGTCTCATTTTGATTATTCTAATTTACATTGAGAGTGAACAAAGTGTGGCTGAGTGGCTGTGTGGCCATGACATATTTTAAAGGGGACTTGTAATCTTATGATGGACAATGGTAGATATTTTCTTTAAATATTATCATAGTGGAAACTATGTTTCCTCAGATTTATGTACTACTTCTGACCTGCTCATATATACATTGATAAATCTGGAATAGATGCTTTTGAACTGTGGTGCTGGAGGAAAGTTCTGAGAGTGCCTTAGACTGCGAGAAGATCCAACCACTCCATACTTCAGGAAATAAAGCCCGTCTGCTCATTGGAGGGAAGGATAGTAGAGGCAAAGATGAAGTACTTTGGCCACATGAGGAGACAGGAAAGCTTAGAGAAGACAATTATGCTGGGGGAAATAGAAGGAAAAGGGAAGAGGGGCTGACCAAGGGCAAGATGAATAGATGGGATCCTTGAAGTGACTGGATTGACCTTGAAGGAGTTGGGGGTGGTGGCAGCCGACAAGGAGCTGTGGCATGGGCTGGTCCATGAGGTCACAAAGAGTTGGAAACGACTGAACGAATGAACAACAACAAAAAATCTGGAATATTCATGAACTACCTAAAGGATACAATATAATTTCTTACATAATAACGTGCACAATGTGCTATATAAAGAAAAGGACATCACATAGGAAATGTACATTATCTAACACATTGTGTAACAGTATGTTGCATTAAGAAATAACACATGGCCATAAAGTGAACCATAAGAATGTTAAGGCTCCCTCACTACATGGGACTTGCATATTTAGCTGGTGGTTATGTCTCCTGTGTCCTCATCTTTTCAGGAGCAGGTGCAAGGGATAATAAAGAGATCCAAAGGTATTCAGCTATCACCTCGCAGACTTCCCATGTCAGAATAGCAATTTTCGCTAAATCTCTGGGAAGAACAGATTTTATAGGAAATAAAAATAGCTCAGAAATGGCACCCAACCAGACTTAGCTTGGAAAGAAAAAAACTAAACCTCCCCACCTTATGTTATCCCCCCCCCCTGCCCTGGGTTATGTGTAGTCATAATGAAAACTGCCAGCACTCCAAGTACAATAAATCTTCTATGCATATATAGAACCTCACTCAAAGTTGTATAGCTTGCTCAAAAAGAAGATGTGCTAGGGGATTTTCTAGGGTAGTAGTTCCTGTGTGGCTGCCCACTGGAGCATCTGACTCCCATGTTGTTATTGTCATTTCCTGTTTTCATGAAATTTGAGATAGTAAGTGTGCATTTCCTTCTGAGCTTCCATCCAGGCCCTGACTAGAATCACAGTGAGACCCAGCAATTCTTTGCCTTAGCCAAGGACATATATCATACTATATGGGAAGACAACACAACCCTGATTCCCATGATTCCCTTCCCTTTTTTAATCCTTAATAATGATTCCATTGGATTTTTTAAAAAAAAAACCTTAGCATGTTATTTTTATTCAGACTATTAAATTTATTACGTTACTTTTTGCTGTATCTTGGGGCCAAGGAAAGATGAAGCTTTTGTATAAGGGATATTTGAAGTCAGGTCAGTCAGTGTGTGAACTTGATGCCATTATCTTTCAGAAAAGAACTTTGTACTATAGCAAGCACAACATGTTGTTGTGAGGCAGGATGGCCATCTATCAGTGCTATTTTGATAGTCCATTTCCTGTATGGCAGGGGATTGAGCTACATGGCCCATGTGGTCCTTTCCAACTCTATTATTCTATGATTCTAAGAAGCATTGCTAACAACAAGGCAGCAGGAGATGACGGGATCCCAGCTGAACTGTTTAAAATCTTAAAATATGATGCTGTCAAGGTGATGCATGCCATATGCCAGCAAATATGGAAAACACAAGAATGGCCATCAGACTGGAAAAAATCAATTTATATCCCCATACCAAAAAAGGGAAATGCAAAAGACTGCTCAAGCTTCCGTACAGTGGCTCTTATTTCTCATGCCAGTAAGGTAATGCTCAAGATCCTGCAAGGAGGACTCCAGCAATACATGGAGCGAGAGTTGCCAGATGTTCAAGCTGGGTTTAGAAAAGGCAGAGGAACGAGAGACCAGATTGCCAATATCCGCTGGATAATGGAGAAAGGCAGGGAGTTTCAGAAAAACATCTATTTCTGCTTCATTGACCATTCTAAAGCCTTTGACTGTGTGGATCATAATAAATTGTGGCAAGTTCTTGGTGGGATGGGCATACCAAGCCACCTTGTCTTTCTCCTGAGGAATCTGTACAAGGACCAAGCAGCAACAGTAAGAACTGACCACGGAACAACAGACTGGTTCAAGATTGGGAAAGGCATCCGGCAAGGCTACGTACTCTCACCCAACCTTTTTAACTTGTATGCAGAACACATCATGTGATGTGCGGGGCTTGATGAATGCAAAGCTGGGGTGAAAATTGCTGGAAGAAACATTAACAACCTCAGATATGCAGATGACACCACTCTGATGGCCGAAAGCGAGGAGGAGCTGAGGAGCCTTCTAATCAAGGTGAAAGAAGAAAGCGCAAAAGCCGCAGCTAAACATCAAAAAACCAAGATTATGGCAACAAGAATGATTGACAACTGGAAAATAGAGGGAGAAAATGTGGAGGCCGTGACAGACTTTGTATTTCTAGGGGCAAAGATTACTGCAGATGCAGACTGTGGCCAGGAAATCAGAAGACGCTTACTTCTTGGGAGGAGAGCAATGTCCAGTCTCGATAAAATAGTAAAGAGTAGAGACATCACACTGGCAACAAAGATCCGCATAGTCAAAGCCATGGTATTCCCTGTAGTAACCTACGGATGTGAGAGCTGGACCTTAGGGAAGGCTGAGCAAAGGAAGATAGATGCTTTTGAACTGTGGTGTTGGAGGAAAGTTCTGAGAGTGCCTTGGACTGCAAGAAGATCCAACCAGTCCACCTCCAGGAAATAAAGCCCGACTGCTCATTGGAGGGAAGGATACTAGAGACAAAGTTGAAGTACTTTGGCCACATCATGAGGAGACAGCAAAGCCTAGAGAAGACAATTATGCTGGGGAAAGGAAGAGGGGCCGACCAAGGGCAAGATGGATGGATGGCATCCTTGAAGTGACTGGACTGACCTTGAAGGAGCTGGGGGTGGTGACGGCCGACAGGGAGCTCTGGCGTGGGCTGGTCCATGAGGTCATGAAGAGTCAGAGACGACTGAACGAATGAACAGCAGCAACAACAATGATTCTATGAAAATGCAGTGTAGTTTGTTGATAGTCTTGATCATAGGCATCATGAGTAAAATAACAAAATATATTCTGTTTATTTTCTGTTGGGTCTATTTTTTTCTTTATCCACAGATAGGAAATAATACCCTCATTTTTAAATGCTGAACTTTCAATAACATACATTCTAATCTAAAACTAAACTGTGAGCTGCCATACAGTTGCTCATATACAATCATAATATTATTTTCGTGAATGAACCACCAGATGGCAGTGTTTGCCAACATATTCATTTTCATTTGGAATCTTTCACTGACTTAAGTGTATGAAAGCCATTTTCAGACAAAACCGAATGAGATGGGAACAGGATCCTTTGTCTTTGATGGAACTATAAAATTCAACACAATAAGAGTGTTGGCCAAGACAAAACAGAAATAATTTTCATTCTGAAGCCTTGTATATAGAAGATTTTAGCCTGGAAGAAGTAGGACCATGGAAGGTTGCTTGAAAAACAGCCCAGGTCTGTATCTCTTGGTTTTGATCTCTGTGTCTAGAGTAATATGTATTTCTATTCATTATTCTGTGCCTGAAGAGAAGAAGACTGGGTTCCTGGTGGCAAATGTGCTCAAGGATTTGAAACTGGGAAATGAAGAGCTCTCTGCTCGCAGAGCTCAGCTTGTGTCTAAAAGCTCTAAGCAATATTTCCATCTTGATACACACTCCGGGAATCTGCTGATAAAAGACAAAGTCGATAGAGAAGCTTTGTGTGGCCAGGTTGAACCATGCTTACTACTGTCAGAAATTGTGTTGGAAGACCCACTACAGTTCTACAGCATTGAAATAAAGATAGAAGATGTGAATGATAATGCTCCAAGGTTCTCTAAAGATGAATTTGCACTTGAAATCCCAGAGAATGTTCCCATCAATACCTTATTGCCTTTGGAATCTGCTCAAGATATAGATTTGGGTAGAAATAGTGTCCAGAATTACACCCTTAGTCCCAATGAACACTTCCAGTTGGAAGTAGAAGAGGATAATAGCCAACGCAAATATTTGAACCTTCGTTTGGTGAACCCTTTAGACAGGGAGAAACAAGAAGAGTTTGAGCTCATTCTTACAGCTGTGGATGGAGGGAAACCACAGAAAACAAGCACGGTTCAGATTAATGTGAGCATTCTAGACATAAATGATAACTTTCCCCAGTTTTCTCAGACTGAATACAAAGTTACATTAAAAGAAAACAGCCCTCGGGGTACTTTAGTCACCAGAGTGAAAGCTGTAGATACAGATTTTGGATCAAATGCAAAGATCACCTACTCCTTCCATCAGGTGAGTGAAAAAACACAGAACTTGTTTCGTTTGGATAAAGATACAGGAGTAATCACCGTATGGGAAGAAATTGATTATGAAAAAGAAAACAGTTACGATATGAACATCAAAGCAACTGATGGAGGGGGTCTTTCTGGGCTCTGCAAGGTCCTGGTGGAAGTTGAGGATATGAATGACAATGCCCCAGAAATTTCTGTCTTATCCCTGAAGAACATCATACGAGAAGATTCTGCTCTGAATTCAGTAGTTTCTCTCTTCAGTGTCACTGACCGAGACTCTGGAGACAATGGCAAATCAATTTGCTCTGTAGAGATGAACCTCCCATTTGCATTAACAATGGCCATGAATAACTACTACCAGCTTGTCATCCAAAGTCCTCTAGATAGAGAGAAAATCACAGAGTATAATGTCACTATCACAGCCATGGATCGGGGCTCTCCTAGGCTCACCTCATCAAGAATAATACACGTGCAAATCTCTGATGTCAATGACAACTCCCCAACATTTGACAAGCCTTTATTTGAAATGAAGATAAGAGAAAATAATATCCCAGGAATGCTGATTGGCTCAGTCCATGCTATTGATCTGGACACAGAGCAGAATGCCAAACTGATCTACTCACTTTTGCCTGAGAAGATTCATGATGACTTTGTAGCATCTTTCATTTCCATCAACACTGAAACTGGAAATATTTATGCCCTCAGATCTCTGGACTACGAACTTATAAAAGATCTTAAAGCCACAGTGAGGGCAACTGATGGTGGTATTCCTTCCCTGAGCTCTGATGTTACTGTTCATATCACTGTCATAGACGAAAATGACAATGCTCCCTTCTTCCTGTATCCCCTTCAGAACAGCACATCATCCTGTAATGAACTACTTCCCAAAACGGCAGAATCCGGATATTTGGTCACCAAAGTTGTGGCCGTGGATGGAGATTCTGGTCAGAACTCTTGGCTTTCTTATGAAATTCTGAAGGCCACAGACCCTGGTCTTTTCAGCATAGGAGCCCAGAATGGAGAAGTGAAAACTAGGAGACCAGTGATCGAGCGTGACACCAACAAACAGAGGCTTGTTATTGCAGTCAGAGACAATGGTGTCCCTCCTCAGACCAGCACTGCAATGCTCAATGTTCTTCTGGTGGATGGCTTTTCTGACCCTTACCTGAAGGTGGTGGATGTCCGTCAGCAGGACCCTGAAGATCAGGAAACCTTGACTCTGTACTTGATAATCTGCCTGGCATCTGTCTCTTTTGTTTTTCTACTGTTCATTGTTTCCTTTGTTGGAATCAAGATGTGCAAGAAAGACCATGGCAGCAGTTTTATTGTTGCTCCTCCTCACTTTCCACCTATCATTCCAGAGAACTGTACTGATTCCCAGAGTGGATCACTTTCCAGGAATTATCCATATGATGTGTGTTTAACCAATGGAACCCTGAGCAGTGAGTTCAGATTTCTTCGGCCTCTCATTCCTGTTTTTTCTGTGCCAGACCCAAACGGTCTTGCGCCTTCTGGTTCCCAAGGAATTCCTGAGCTGCTTGATAACAAAGAATCAAAAGATGGGGTAAGCAAAATTCAATATGGTGAAATCTGTTAGAGGTGTCTATGGATTTTTTTTTTAATTTTGTAACCATGGAGAGAGTTTAGAGATCTCCTGGCTCTGACAATTCAGTCTTCTCTGTAATGGGTTTATCAGTAGATCCTGTAACCATGTTTGACAGGATTCCAAATTACGGTGAGTTTATAGCCACTTCCATGTGGACATTGTTAATAATAATGTTATAATAATAAACTTTATTTAATACCCTGCCACCATCTCCCCAATGGGGACTCGGGGCGGCTTACATGAGGCCAAGCCCAACAGCATATTATAATAAATTAAAACCAAAACTCAATAACAACCTTGCTGATCTTACCCAGGATGAGAGTGAGCACAACCAAAGTATATATTCATAGTTCCCTTTAAATGATAGTGTCTCAGTCATGCTTATGGTCAGTGTGGAATTGAGGTTGTTTTTGCACTGTTTGCTAAAAATAATAGTAATCAATGCATTTTTAGATTTGTTTCTTCACAACACCATTCTTGTGATTCTTCATATTGTACTTTGTTGCTAAATTATAAAGTGTCCTTATTTTTTAAAGACTTGTAATTGGTCGTGTTTGATTTTGCTTCCCCTTCACCCTGTGCTTCTACCTCTCTTTTCCAATGAATTTTATTATTATTCCACTGAGATACATTTTATGGGTGTTTGTAGAGTGATGTGATGGTGGTATCTTGGTCACTGTTTCCATTACCATGCATTACAGGATCACATTCCCTGGAGTTCTTTTCCTTGACCTTCAGGATAGATCAGTTTATTTTCCTTACAGGGATCCTCCCAAACTTTAAAATCATCAGTTTGAACCATATTTACACAGCCATAGTTGTGGATGCACTGCTCAGCTGCTGCTGGGTTTCCAGTTGATGCATGGCTACATTCGCAACAGGAGCCCTGCATTCAATCATTAATGTGGGTGAAGAGGATGCAGCATTTACTCCAATGCTTTCGGGAAGCTCTGGAATTATTCCAGAGTTTTGAAAGTGTGGACAGCTGGATCTGGCCGAATCTACTGTCTATGCTTCCAATGAAAAATTTTAAAATAAAATTTAAAAATGAAAATTGATACCAAAGTATAAATGAGATTTATTGGATTTTGTTTGTAACCACAGTAACCTTTTAATGAAGACTGTCTTTTGTAGCATCTTTATATATCAGCTGGAAGGTTGTGTAGAATTTGTCTATTAATTGAAGATGTTTAGGGAAAAAGTTGTGGGGTTAGAGAAACAAATAAAAATACCTTCTGCCATTGGATAACTGACAAAATCACCAAAAGAGTGAAATCATTGTCTCCTTCTCTGTCTTCTTCCTGCTAAAACATTTACCATATGACAAATCAAATGGTATATTTTCTGACTTAAGGAAAGCAACTTGGCTATGTTTTTTTCTATTTTGTTTCTTGTTTGCAAGTCACAGTTTTTCTTCACTGGGATATTTTCGGGATTATTTTGTTGTCCTGGGAAAGAAAAAGTATAATGGGAACAAAAATCATGTCAGAAATATTAAAAATTAACTAGGTATTTTTAATTACAAAAATGTTAGTCTAGCACTGAAAGGGTTAAATGGATGCAATGACTCAGCAAAGCTGCAGTTCAATATGAACAGGTTTGCCTGTTGCTTAGCAACACCTTAGTGTGAGAGAACGCCTCAGTGGGAGAATAGCCCTGGGAGTGTGAGGTAGGCCTCCTTATGAGAAGGCCTCATGTGTGAAACTTCACTGTGAAGGTTGAATTTTATTTGTGTTATGGAAACCTTATTTTTGTAAGTAGTGCAACCATATTATTTTGCTATAAAGAAAAGCCTCCTATGGAAGAGATAACATAGGTCTGTGTTTTTTTTTTTGTTTGGGCTACTGATGATGGATCATACTGCTGCTAAGTTACTTTGCTATATATTTATGAGGAGGGTCTTTTGTTAATAAGCTCATTTGCTCACCAAATCATTCTTTAATATTTGTTCAGTATAGTCTCTAATTTTAAAATTGTTTGAATACTTCCTTGAAATACATTTTCTATTCCACAGTTCCTACTTCATTATGCTTGGAAGATAATTAGTTTAAGATGAGACAACTGCTTAAACCATTTAGTGGGTAGCTAGACTCAGTGCTTGAGGAATTCACATTTTCTCATTTGGACCCCGAACTGCAGTAAAATCTAGGTGTGGCGTTTTTATATTAATTTTATTTTGTTTGTGTGTGTGTGCCTGCCTTCAAGTCTCCTGACAACATGTGTGTTGACCCCATGAACTTCATGGGGTTTCCTTAGATAATGAATACTCGGAAGTGGTTTTCACAGTTCCTCTGAAATATAGCCCACAGGAGCTTGTATTGATTGGTCGTATCCCATACAAGAACGAACTAGGCTTAGCTTTTAAAATTAAGAGGGAATCTGGTGTCTGTAAACTATTTAGGCAAACACAGTATAAAACATAAACGACATGATTGTTATGAATGAAAAACTGCTACTGCTAATACTGGCATTGACACTAAGTGGAACTAAAAGTAATAATATAGTAAAAAAATATAGTGAATAATTCAATAAAACACTTTATATTATTATAATGTTAAAGGCAATGAGCTGTGGTGTGTGATATTTCTCCCATCCAAAGTCTGAAAGGCTTTCTGAATGTATGTGGAGATCTGCAAATTAATAGATATCATGAATGTAAGTTTAGGCACATTTCCCTGTCAACACATCTAGTTGTTTGGAGAATGTGACCATGGAAAGCAGACAATGAGGGAAAGTTTGTAATGTCTTCAAAGCGTATATATTTCTTGGGTGTTTAGTTTTTTAGATTTAGATTGGTTTTGTATCTTATGTTATTTTATTATAACATAAGATACAAAAAATATCTAAAAAATATTTTATTATTTTCTGATTTTTTGTTGTGTTTTTGTGTTGTATTGTGTTTTCTGTATTGATGGGCATGGCCTCATGTTAGCCGCCCGAGTCCCCTTGGGGAGATGGAGGTGGGGTATAAAGATTATTATTATTATTATTATTATTATTATTATTATTATTACTACTACTACTACTACTACTACTACTATTTGAAATGTAAATTAATCTCATAGGGATAAATACTGTATATACTTGTGTATAAGTTGACTTAATGTATAGTTCAATGGCAGATTTGGGGGCCAAACTATGATTCTGATATGACCCATGGATATGGTTATTCCACAAGAGGGAAGAAAGTACCTGCATCATCATTTCAGGGGGGTCAGATACCAAACATATTACAAAAATGTGTTCTATTGATAAAAAATGGAATGAGGTTTCGAGATACCCTATACTAATACTCTCAGCTGTCTGATATGGAGAACTAGTAATCCCATACCTACCCATATGCCAGGAAGTGGAACTGTGTTTTTACCCAAGGGCTACAATTATTTCTTTCCTTCTACAAAATTGTGGACTTGCGTTGCCTTTTAGGTCACCACTTTGGGCACTCCTGACCTAATGGAATTGACCAAAGTGATAGTGACCTAAGACTGAATCCTAAACTGTGCCAAGATCACAGAGTGAGGTGTGAGTGTTGTTTAAATAGAACACATTTTTGTAATGTGTTTGGAGATCTTTTAAGTCCCCCATTACTATAAAACTTTTGCTTCTAGATACTGATTCATTTTTTTCTCGTCTCAAGATCAACCCAACTATATTTTTTGGTAGTGTGTGATGTTATGTTGAAGTGAAAATGTCTGGTATGGGAAAGGGAGTAGGTAGGTGATCACAATATAAAGGCTTTATGGGGCCATAAAAGATAGCTCAACAAACTTGCACTCAGTTAAAGGAAATGCTCACAGTCATGTTCATTCTGGTCCTGTAGGTCTATCTGGAGGGAAAGGGATGTTTGTTTTGGATGTGAGGATGTCAAAACCCTGCTATGTGTTTTACACTGGAATGATAGGGCCTGATTTTGTCAATGCTTTAATCAACTTCTTTCATGCTGAACTGTTTATTGTATGTGAGTTGACACCAATACACCACTTGCTTCAAGGGAAGGGGAGGAGAGATGTGGCTGGGAAGAAAGAATGTTTTGCTTTAAAAGTCAAATGAGAGGAAAAGCTCATGAAAATATTGAACTATTTGTGGTTAAGTATACTATGCAGCTGAGATTATTCCCATTCCAACAACAATTGTGTACTGTGATTGACCCTTGTTTCCTGAATCAACCTGTCTTAATGCACTGAAGGGTTTCTAGAGTGGGATTTTCAAGCAATTTAAAGGAGTTTGTGTATAATAGTGTATAGAGACAATAGGAAAGTACCTCAGTTCAGCATCACATGTGATAATGCACTTCTTGTGGATGGTTTTCAGACACTATGTGATGTTATGGTTCCGCCAACTGGATCCATACATTTTTAAAGAAGATTCTGTCCAGTAAAGAAATTATCTGATCTGGGTATTTTAATATGAAAGTATGGTTAGTATTTCAGGGGATACTAGGATGTCAAGATTCTTTATCTGATTATCTATTTGCCTCATTTCTTGTCCTTTCTTTCCTTTCCTGCTTCTTTTAGTAGATGTCGAGATAGCCAAAACATGGGATTACCAGAAAGAAAGGGCAATTTCTTCCTCTGGGATTTTGAGATGTGATATTTATGAATTTCCAAGTTTCACTGAGATTCTTTTTCAATCTTTATGAGGGTGTTTTTGACAAATGGATCTGGGAGGCAATGCATCGTAACTATGGTAGAATAACCATAAAGGAGATAAATATTATTAGAAGAGATAGGAAAAGCATTCCTACAAAAGGTAATCATTTATTGGTTAAAATACTTTTTTTTTTACAAAAGTTACAGGTATTAGGAACAATCAATAAGAAAATTTAATTGTTATTATCCAGTGAATGTCAGTGAAGATAGACCAGCTATTTTGAGGTTTCAGTTTGGATTCAGGGACCAGATCAGGTCCAATTGGATCCAGATTGATTTGAATCAAGTCAGACCAAGGTCCAAATATTTTCATTTGGTTTTAATCTTACTTGGTTGGACATGCACAACTCAAAAAATCATCCAACTGCTCTATTGCGACTACATGCTATTTTTGCTTATGTGTTTGGTGTATGTTTTTTTGTATTGGTGTTTTTTTTCCATGCATTTTATTGTATCTATTTTATGTTCATATGCTTTGACTTTGTTGTACATTGCCTCAAACCATCAGGAGAGGTGGATAATAATAATAATAATAATAATAATAATTATTATTATTATTATTATTATTGTTTAACTAATTAATTCCAGTGAGTGCAGAGGTTCATTATAAACTACACAGCTCCCGAATGATCTTTAGTGTCCTAAGCTAAGGTTAGGCAGGACATTTTTTTTTTTTTGAGAGGGGAGAAAATAATTTTTGAGAGCAGGGTATATTATAAAGTTAATGAATCATTTGCAAATGTAAAGATCTCTTTTGGTAGAGCCTGGAAGTAAATTCTGTCTGGCTAAATCAGACTTAATCTGAGCAGATCATAGGACTGTGCTCTTAGTATTAGAAGTGAAGTGAAGAAGTGAAGACACATTTTAATTATCTTCACTTTTCTAATTATCACTGATGACCATGTTAATTCTTTTTATTTCTCAGACTTGCAAGATCACCACAGGTATGCTCCATTCCATATACACTTCTGTCTGGTAAAATCAAGTAACTAATTGATAGTCGTTTTAGAAGGAGCTCAAGATTGTATAGTTATTTCCTAGATTTTCTTTATCACTTTTATGTCAATACTAATGACTGTATCCACCCACTGTTTTTTTCTTCCATCATCCTCTCCCACATGTGAAGAAGAGAAGAGCCAGAGACTACAGATATTAACGCTGGCTATGGATTCTTTTTCCTCCTTGGTTTGATGGGAAATTTTTCATTAAACAAGAAACTTGCTTCTGCTGAAAATACAAAATGTGACATACTAGCATGGATATAGCAGTCCTTCAGTTCATAGTGAGGTTTCAGAAATCATTTAGCTTTTTTCTTTCCTTTGTGCCAACCAAGACATCTGACTGCATTTGATTTCAGACAGAATACTTCTGATTGCAATATAATGCCCTTGGCTGCATTTACCTAATGTTTCATAAAAATTTACATTGCATTCTTATTATTCTTTACAGGTCCAAGCTTCTCTCTCTGAAGACGCAGCGCCCAGATCAGGAGGCCCAAGTTGCGCAGTTAATCAAGCCATAGGTGCAAATGTAAACTCAGGCCAAAATGACTGGCTTTCCTATCAGTAGAAGAGGATAATCCACTCAGCCCATCGTCTTTTCTCTGCAGGAAGGGGAAAAAAGGGTCAAGAGACAAAGATTCAGGCAGCCAGAGGACATGGGTCCTCTTCCTTAAAACGAAAGACATCAAGCATGAAGACTTGAAAATGCTTTTGTTTGAGCCAAATTGAAATGAACAGGAGTGCCCTCGTGGTGCTCCCTTTTATTTCAATTGGGTCTGTGTAAGAGAATTTAGAAATGAATTGTGCCCATACACTTCCCAGGTATATAACTGCTTAATTATTTATGTTCTATAAGATTTTGCAATAGACTACTGTTTTTTCTGGCTAGCTTTTAAAGAAATATAGGAGACCCTATTGCATGCTTTTTGCTGTTGTGATTCAACCTTTGTTTATAATCATTAGACTTTCTTTCTGCTCTTCTCAAAATATTTTCAGTGGCTTATACCAACCTTTCAGGAGTTCTAGTCATTGATTTTTCTCATATAGAGTATTTTAAAGCAGCTGTTATTCATGAATTCCTAGCAAAACAACTGAATGAATACACTTAATGATAAAATGAAGAAAATGGTGGACACCATCCAGAAGGAAATTGAAAGAAATGGCAGTTTCATAAAAGAAGAGTAATTCTATTCATTTCAGTTCCAAGTGGAAATTTTATTTATCAGAAAACTGTACTGTTTATTTCCTAGTTGTATTTTAAACTATCTGTGCACTTGCCTGTCTGAATGCTTAAATCTACCACTTTTTGTAAAGATATTTGTTCTGGTAACTTTCCTTGTGTTCACGTGTCCGAACATGCATACCACGTTGCCTGAGATTTCAGGGCCCAAACATTAACTTTGTTGTGCTTATGATGGCACAGGGGCAGGACTTCTGATGTTATGGGAGAGGGGGCAGCAAATGTTGGCAGATAAGCCAAAACTTATTCTGCTTCAGCTCATTATGGTAAAATGCATGAAGGCAATTGGGCTGAGTGGAATCAAAAATAAGATAAACCCTACCAAACAGGTAATGGGAATATCAAACTCAGGAGGAAGAATAATTGGACCAAGATCCTACATCAGGAGATATAACTACAGAACCTTCGCTTTATCCCTGTAGCCACAACTTCCGATGACTGCCCCCTTACCCAAAAACATCCACCTTACAAGTAGTGCATCTTGTCCCAATATGACCATTTCTGTGCTGCTAAAAAGGCAAGGAGGCACAACACTGCTTCAGAGATATGTTTCGGGAGACCTTTTGTTATTGTGTGATCAGAAGAGATATATGACCTATGCACTGGCCATTAAAATGAATTGCAGTTGTGTGAGTCACTCTTTCAGCACTGCAATTCATGAATAGCATGCCAACCCAGGTATTTTTGGTAGGTAGAATAATACGTCTAGTATCTGCAGTAGTTGCAAGTACTCTCACTAGGGCTCGCAGTCCATGTGGCCTTAACCTACAGGGAATCTTCTGAACACGGTTTTTTGAGGGGCCCTGTGCAGCTGCTGAAACTTATAGATGGCTCACCACCAGCAGTCAAGAGTTTTTCATCAGGTCATGTACGGGTTCTACAACACAAAAGCTTAGGGATTGTGACATGTGCTCCGTTCCTCACTTTCATTAAATAGCATCTTGATCTTAAGTGCATGCACCCACCATCTCTTCCCTTAGTTCCTTGTCCTCATTCCTGGGTTTTTGGCACGCCAACATTGCACATACAGTCCCTTCACACTAAGCATGAGAGCCATCTTGGAATGGGCGGAGGTATATGTCCAGAGCTTAAAATGGCCTTGCATATAAAAATAATACTTTCTCCAGTATTATTTGCCCGAGATTTGTCTTTCCACCAGGAGACCTGGAGAATTATAGCAATTCCTTGAGATTTCAGGTGGTAATGTGAGAACTGGCAACTGCAATACGCACACTATCTATCTATCTATCTATCTATCTATCTATCTATCTATCTATCTATCTATCTATCTATCTATATTCCCCTGAGTAAAATACAGGTTAAGAAATATATGGAAACTAATCCTTTGATACAATTAGAGGAGAATTAAACCTGCTGCATTTGAAAATGATACTGTGCCCACTTATTCATGTTCCAAGGTGAGCAAAAAATCAAGGGACCATTCAGATAAACCCAACTGTAAACCCCTAATGAAGTGTTACTGTAAACAGTTCTTAAAAGTAGTACAGGCTCTACTATGACTGTGTGCTTTTAAAGTTAAGTGTTTATGCAGTTGTGTGGGCTGGATAGAATTTTCTGCAAACCTTTTTGCTTTGGGAATTGTGCTATGCTTGGACAGTGTCAATAATTCACAATGATAGAGCATTATGAAACCTGTTTGATGAACAAATAGCTAATAGTCTTATAGTGAAAGCAAGCTAGGTAGTATAAGAGTGCAATTCACATGCAACTGGAACAATAATGAAAATACACTATTTTCTTAAAAATGTGAAATGCACCGATTTCTTGTTATGCGCTGTCTTTTTGTGTTATGATTAAATAAACGGTGTAGTTTTTCATATTGTTTGCTAAATTTAATATTGAGTTTGTATTATGTATTTAAAATAAACACAATTTCTAAAATCTGTGAATAGAAATCATTTCTGAAACATACCCCAAAGTTGTAACCAGACGGTTCATATCCATAATGAAATGACTGAATTTTTAAGAGGTAACAATTCATGGAAAAGTAACTTAGCCAGCATATTTATTTTTAAAAACAAAGGAATATGGTATATTAATTAGAAGAATCTTTATGTGTTTTTTCATCACTTGCACATTAACGTAATTTCAATAACATTAAAAGTTTCAGTACTACAAATGTTTTGAACATCTTTGTAGGTGTCTATCTCTCCTTATCATCACAGGGATTCCTTTGTTAGTAAACATTTGGAAATACACAATTTCAGGGAGTAAATTTTGAAGAGTATTATTGCTAATTATGAACTCAGTATATCTCTCTGAATGTTTTAAGTGCCTTATAATATAGCAATCTCATAGATGTCAAACTTGTATAAACTTAGTATTACAAAGTGAGGAGTTAGTGAGCCACCGTGTTCTCTTCTAACTTTATGATATAAACCAACCTGGACACAGCATATTATTTGAGAACACAGAAATGCTGGACCACTCTCACAACCACCATGTCAGACTTCACAGAGAAGCCATTGAAATCCACAAGCATGTGGACAATTTCAACAGAAAGGAGGAAACCATGAAAATGAACAAAATCTGGCAACCAGTATTTAAAAAAACCTCTAAAATTACAGAGAGGAAAGAATCAGGGACATCTAATCACCTCTCATCAAAAGAATGCCCCAGGCACTGCCAGGCCATCAAAGGAGAAAATGCCTTTAGAACATGGCCATATAGCCCGAAAAAACCTACAACAACCCAGTGATTCCGGCCATGAAAGCCTTCGACAATACATTTATGATATAAACATTGCTAAACAAGAAATTTAAAATGTAAATGTAAATATTGCATATGAAGTGGCAGGAACGTAACATAGATAACTGGATAATAATTTGCTCAGGAAATACAAATCTAAGAAGAGAAGGGTATGGTATTAACAAAGAAGAGAAATGTAGTGGCTACAATGCTTAGACCAATTATAACAATAGGAAAATCCATCTCCAAATGTATGCTCCAGGTACAGTGGCAGAACAGGAACCAATTAAAAAACTTAATGCTGGAGTCTAGAAAAACATGGATCATCTCATCAAAAGACAAAATAAGAAACAAAGCAGAACCAAATACTGCATATGTGAACATTATCAAATGGACTACATTTGTTGGATTGTTAACTGTTTTATATCTGGCATTGAATTTCTGCTGTTCTTGTTGGTTGTGAACCGCCGTGAGTCACCTTCGGGCTGAGAACAGCGGTATATAAGTAAAGTAAATAAATAAATAATAAATAAATACATCATTGGAAGCAGAAGACCGAGAAGCTGCATTCTCTCTGTAAAACAAGACTAAGAGACAATTGTCACCCAGAACTTTGCTGATTCCCAAATTCCCAAAACTAAAGCATGCCAAATCAATCATTATGCCACAATACAACCTGGAGAACACTCTTGTAGATTAAACCTATCATGCCTGGGAACAAGACGTACTCTGAACTGAAATCAGTGCCATTGTGAGAGAAGAATACCAACGTACATTGTTTGCAACCAGAAAGGAAATAAAAGTTTCTTTGGATCTCAGATGAAACTCTTCAAGCAGTTATAGACAGACAAGAAATAAAAGGGTTAGATTCCTGAATGCAGCTATTCAGAAACTTGTGCACAGGAACAAAGAAAATCACTAGAACAATTGATACATAGTTATAGGAGATGACACCAAAATAAGTAGAACAAGAGTGCTCTTCTGCAAGATCTGAGAAATCAAAGGGAAATTGAAACCAAGAGTGGGAACGCTATACAAGCATCAGGCACACACTACACGATCAAGAAGAAATGAAAAGATAGTAGAAGCAATACAGTGAGGAATTACTTAAGAGAAATAAAAGGAAGACAGAGCCATTAAAAAAAGAACCATTTGAAGATGAACATAGAATTCTCGCAAATGAAATGGAAGCTGCAAAGAAAATACTTGGGAAAAATAACATACCAATAGAATTTTTTCATGGAATAGAGACAGAATTCATTCAAATTCTAAATAGTATCTGTCAACTACTATGGAACTTATTAACAACTAACAGCACTCCACATGACCATGCCGGCCACATGACCTTGGGGGTGTCTACAGATAATGCTGGTTCTTCGGCTTTGAAATTGAGATGAACACCAACCCACAGAGTCAGACATGACTGGACTTAATGTCAGGGGAAAACCTTTACCTTTACCTATTATGGAAAGCAAATAAATGACACCCAAATTGAAAACACTCCCTATGCATTCTGAACCCGAAGAAAGGGAAGCTAAGGATTGTAGTAACCATCAGACCATTGCATTAGCCTCTCGGATAATTTATTTACTTATTTATTTATTTATTTGCTTGTATACCGCAATTTCTCAGCCTTGTAGGCGACTCAACGCGGTTTACAACAAGAGCAAAAATCAGTAGAGTGATGCTCAAAAATTTTACAGGAAAAAGTATTTTCTATATATGGATGTTTTCCAGATGTCCAAGTCAATTTTGAAAATAAATCTTCGCAAGAATCAAATTACGAGAGTTGAATGAAAAGTAATGCCTCCACTTTCATAACTCAACAGATGGCAGTACTGGTATGTGACAGGTACTGGCTTGTTCAGTAGACTCTCCTCTTCAGCTAAATTTGGATGGGAAGCCTTAGCATTAGTGTTGTTAAAATGCAAAATATGGAAACCTGCGCAGACGGTCAGTCAATGCGACTTAAGCAACGTGCAGTCATTGAATTCTTGACAGCAGAAGGTGTCACCCCAAAGGAGATTAATCAGAGTATTCAAGTTGTTTATGGTGATTGTGTTGATATGAGTACTGTGCATTGTTGGGCAAGTAAGTTTAAAGATGTTGAGGTGGGAACTTCTGACTTGCGTGACAAACAAAGAGTTGGATGTCCTGTGACAACAACCACCGAGTTTCACAAGCAAAAGGTTGACAGATTGATGTCTTTAATTCCTCCATTATTTTCATGTTGCCCTCCCTTCTTAGCTCTCAGTCTTCTCCTTTTCAATCCTTCTTTCTCATTGCCACACTCTCATCACACATTCCTCTCAATTACTCAGCTATTTGTTATATTAAAAAAAATAAGTATTATTACTGTACCCCAGCATTCTTCCAGCCTCCCACAGCCTTTCTTCAATGTAGGAGCAGATAGTTTAGTTTCTCTAAAGGTGAGGTGCTCTTTATTCCATGCTCTGCTACAGACACATACAACAATACTTAAAAAAAAAACAAAAACCAGAATCATGTTGGAGACATGAACATGCATAAATTAGCCTAATGTATGGGGGAAATTATTAGCCACACATTCTGCTAACAGAAGCGCAGATGCACATACAGCAACATTGTGCATTGTGCTTGCATTATTAGATTCCTCAGAACTCTGTATTTCATACCAAAAGGTAATGATCAGACAAATGCATTTACTGTACAGATGCAAATTTTCAAATCTTGCGAGAGCAGTAGTTTGGTACTCGGAGATTTAGGAAAAAAAATGACATAGGGACATAGGGAATCCTTTGAACAGATTGGGAAGAGCCAGCCTTCCAAGGTGTGATGGGACAAAGGGCAGCATATTCTGAAGGTAAGAATCATAGTATTTGAATGTGGTGGGGTCAGTATGCATCCTGCCTGTATACATTCAGTCAAAAAAACTTGGGGTGCATACTGATAGAAATGGATGATTTTCTAATGTGATGAGGTCCACTATCTATCAATCTATTTATATATGATTATAAACACCAAAAACTAGGATCACTTTGAACTAAATTCTGGATCTGTCAAAATATTTCCTCTGGTGCAAATTTCAGATTGAAAATAGCATTCAGATATTAAAAGTTTAATATACATTCTGCTATAATGTATAATTATACAATGGTGGAGTTGGGTCACTGACACAATATACAAGCATTCTAGTGAATTGCAACAATTCATAACATACGTCCTGTTGTTCACTGGGGCCTCCCCATTGTACAATGGCACTCATTGCATATCAAGTGACTACAGATCAAAACATGTTGCACATGGGGACATGTATATTGAGAAACATTGTGCAGACTCTACTTTTGCAATGGCCTCAATGTCTTAGCCACATTTTGGTTCTCATGAGATCACTGCAGTCAACTTTGCAACATCACATAAATCAAATGTATGCAGTTGTAAGCCAGTTTACAATGACTTTCCAATAGGATGCCAGCCATTATTTATAT
The DNA here is from genome assembly GCF_025583915.1 of Anolis sagrei ordinatus. Taxonomy (NCBI): domain Eukaryota; kingdom Metazoa; phylum Chordata; class Lepidosauria; order Squamata; family Anolidae; genus Anolis; species Anolis sagrei. Next base: position 115,594,656 of record NW_026847438.1, read on the forward strand.
TTTATTAATGTTAGATAGGATCTTGTGTGATTCGGATGCTAAAAATGGTATTTGATAGTGAAACTGATAAATATAACACTAGAAATCATTTTGCACGGAAGTAGCAGCAATATTATGCCTGGGAGCTCAGTAAGGGATCATATAGCCCTGGCACTCCCAGCCAAGATTAGTCCCTAACTGACATAAGCATTCACTTCCATATAGATTTCCTCTGTGTCAATTTAATGTCTGTATTAGATTCACATACAATTCTTCAAGTAGACTTACTATTTTTTTTAAAATAGTTAATCCAGTACAAATTACCCTTGGATCCTACAAAAAGGTAATGGCAAATCTTCTTGATGTCTGAGTCCCAGCAGCCGACTACCTTGGCCACCTCCTGCCTTCATTATTTCACATATATGCTATTTGGGATATACAGAACTATAGTAACAGTCCATCAATTGATAGATTTGATCCTTCAAGCTGTGTAGGATTGTGCTATATACATAAAAGATACTTTATCCTGGGAACCACACTTAACTCCACAGATATCTGAAATCATCTTCACGGCATGAATTTTGGCCAACTCAAGGAAGTGTAAAGTCAGCATAATCCAGTGGCAATCCAGTGAGCCAGTGTGGTGTACTGGTTGAAATGTTGGATTACTACTCTGGAGAGCAGTGTTTGAATTCCTACTCAGCCATGAAACTCACTAGAGAGCTCAGGGTAAGTCACACTTTTCAGCCTCAAAGGAAGACAATGACAATCTTCTTCCGAATGGATCTCATGAAGGAACCCTTGCTATAGGTTTACTTTAGGGTCACCATAGATAAGAAACAATGTGAAGGCACACAACAACAACAATTAGTGGAGGGCACATCCATACTATTATAGGAAAAGAGAACACAATATTCTATGACTGTAGGCACAATCAAGTGGGAGGTACTAGAATTCTTATGTATAGTAGAGTATTATTGAAAAATTACCCCTCCCCTTTTTTTTGCCAGATTCACTTGTAGGGGGTCCCAAATTTTGCCATGCCATTTGTCCAGCAAATTGACAAATAGCAAATTGATGCCTTGGAGAAAGTAGTGTTGGGCTAGTAGGATGAAGAGGATAAGGAAGAATCTGGGAAAGAACCTGACTCTCCAGGGACAAAAATAGTTCTCTATTGAAAGGGGGTCTATGGTGGTCAAATGAGCAATACAACAACAACAACATATTTTATTTCTTACCAATCTCTCCCCAAGGTTTGAGATGAGTTATAACACTTAAAGGAAGGCCTGTTTACATTAACCAAAAAATGTGCCCTTCTGCAATATTACTTACCAAGTATCTCCCTTTAAACCTCTTCAGACGGGTCACTGGAATGCTATGTGTCATGGTGAATCCAACAACCATCATTGGGGGGCGTGGGGAAACTGTTGCCCCATGCCCCGCATCACCTGGCTTACTTTTAAGCCAATACCACAGGGGGGAAGCGCCGACCATGTGCCCTTCTCCCATTCCTTCTGGGGCAACACGGGAAGCTTCTGTGTTGCCACAGCAGTAGCATACTCTAGTTCTGAACTAGTTGATCCACAGATTCTCTCAAGAAGTTCCTTTGCATCACGAGATGGGAGCATGTGTGTTTTGTAGGTTAACTAGGGCTGAGCTGGCATATGAAGCCAAAATAAGCCTCATTTGATGAAGTCTTCAGTGTCTTGCAGGAATTAAAATGGGGAATGGGAGGCATAGAATCGATTCCTGCTTTTTGTGAAGCCATACAGAGAACCAGAAACCCCTTTCCTGTACCTGACAATTGAAGCTTTGGCTTGTGCCAGGGCAAACTCTAATCAGTGAAACCCAACAAAGTCAGTGAAATTCTTCACATGAGATAAATTTAAGTACTATAAAGACTTCCACCACTTTGGAACTTTGGCAACATGAAGACACACCACATAAACAATGACTAAATAAATTGTTTTCTAAAGTCCATTTTTTGAATAGGAATTTATAATGCTTTGTGTTTACATAAAATGTTTGTGATTGGCTATAAAGACATCATTAGATCATTTAGAATCAAACTGCATTTTTCTTCTTTTGAACAATTTCATTTTGAAGACTTCTGTGATGCATGAATTCTTCAAAGCCCAAATCCGCAGTGCTTTTTGAAAATACAGATTTGGATTTGAAATCATTACTTTTTTTTTCCATTTTTCAGATGTGCTTCAAATGCCTTTCTGATGCTTGAAGCTCATGTTACTTCCGTTTATACACATGGTTTTCTAAAAATATTCATTTACAGGTTGGAGTGGCACTCAACTCCATCAGGTTTGCTCCCCTTAGTTTAAGCAGAGTCACATATCAGCTGCGGCTTGGAAACTGTTAATCTAAAGTTAAATATGATTTTTCACCATTACAATAACATATGACCAGAGTCAAAGAAATGATGAAACAACAACTGCTAGATTTTGAATCTCGGTGGAAACAGTTAAACTGTTGCACATTTCCTTTTGCTTAATTAATTGCCCCTTTATTGCTATTACATCCAGGGCATCCAGATAATTTTATCTAAATGTCCTACTTGAGAGTGTGATTCTATGGTCAAATTAAAAAGAACAAAAGTTTTATCAAATCCTGCTGAAAAAGAACATTTTTCAGCAATCTTGTTTCCATATTAAGCCCTTTTAGCTATACTATGTATAATTTGTTATAATAGCACAACTACATTTTAGACATTTTAGTGATAAGATTCTTTTAGTATTAGTGTCAGCCATCTTTTATGTTGGATTATGCTATCTGGTGGGTATTGTTTTCTATTCCACTATAACATAGAAGAATATTAATATATACTATAGTGGAATAGCTACAATAGTTTTCTTTTCCACTATAGCATATAATATAATTATATCTTATAATGGAATAGCTATAATATATATAAAGTAATATAGTATACATTAATTCATATATAATTAATAAAGGATATATCCTTTATTATAATAACAAATGGTTATTATATTGTAATATTATAATATTACAATATAATAACCATTTGTTATTATTGCAATGACTGTTGTCTGAATGAAAGCTCAATACATTTTATTGATTAGCCCATTGGCCATATCAAAACATTTGCCAAACACTTTAAACACATACACATACAACGTTCAACCCACATTACAACCAGAGTTAAAATAAGCTGTTAACAAGTGGTCAGGATCCTGATCCAGATCAAATATCTGCAAAACTTGACTTGATTTCAGTCAAGATCAATAGAATCCAAAGGTAAAGAGGAGAAAACACTGCTTAGCTAACAAAAACTGACATTGGGTTGTTGTAGGTTTTTCGGGCTATATGGCCATGTTCTAGAAGCATTCTCTCCTGATGTTTTGCCTGCATCTATGGCAAGTATCCTCAGAGGTCATTAGGTCTCACAACCTACAACAACCCAGTGATTCAACTCAATAACCCTTTTTTTATTTGCCTCCGTGCTCCTTTCTTCTTACACACTTCCTCTGTGGACTTTAGGAGAGCAAGAAATTCACCAATGGTGTATCAGTGACACTGGTGTGTGGGAGGAATCCTTTCCTTTCATACTAGAAGAAGGTACAACTTAATTACGCTCTTTGGTCTTGCTCTGTGCTGTGGCTGCAATCTCTGGGGTGAAGACCTGTTAGACAGCAAGTTATTATTTCAAATAATTTCAAGAAAGGTAGAGAAAAACAAAACAATAAAATAATAGCTATTGGAAGCTTCTCCTTGAACCAGGAATGAGGAAACTGCCTGAACGAATGGAAACTGGAATCTCATAATACCTGTGGACAGAAACATTAGTTGCTTCACCAATGCTTCACAACAGATATATGTCTGAACTGCTGCATGTTAAAATTATCTATACTCACAAAATCAGCAGAAAAATGTTGTAAATTTCAGAGATCTCATGGAAACAACCCTACTTGTTTCTACCTCTGTATTAATCAGTGTTGTTCTGTTTTTTAATGTACTTAACCCACACAGTTTCTTAAAAAAAATAAAGCAAATGAGGTTGTAACTCAAGAAATAAGGTAAGTTATATTTGAAATAATGCACATAGGGAGCTTGCATCATTGTGTCATGTACAGATAATGATCCCTGACTAGCCAGGCAAGTAGTTTGATACTGCAGTAAATATAGGCTAGATCAGTAGTTCTCAACCTGTGGCTCCCCAGATGTGTTGGCCTTAAACTCCCAGATTTCCTAACAGCTGGTAAACAGGCTGGGATTTCTGGGAGTTGTAAGCCAAAACACCTGGGGATCCACAGGTTGAGAACCACTGGGCTAGATCTACACTGCCATATAATCCAGTTCAGTGCAGTTAATCTGCATTCTGAAACTGCATTACATGGCAGTGTAGATCCAGCCACAGAGTCTATTGACCTTATCACATGAGGAAATTTCAGAGTCCTATGACACTTCTCTCCCAGTTGAGCCACGGAGCCCCACGCTGCCCATCACATGACATAGGAGGGCTCAACTGTGGAAGCAGAGTCCTATGATGTTGCACAACCAACACAGGCACCTCCCCATGTTCTATTATGAACAATGGAGCTACCTCATGGGGATTGCTCTGCTGCCCCCCGATTCGCCACGGAGACTGGCAGATGCATTCAGAGGACTTCGTCAATGTGATAAGGTTGTGTCAATCAGTACCAATTAAATCACAATAGCTAAACTGAAACTTCACTTTCAGAGGCAGGATTCAAGCAGCAAACTACTTCCAAGAGTAAAATTTCATCATAATTTCTATTCCTGTCCTGTTTATATGCAAAGATACCTGGTTGATTAATAATTAATACTGGATTAGGCTGTTCCATTAGAAATATCTTGTGCAAAAGTTACCATTGAACAAGTGGTCAAAATAAAATGCTGAATTTATAACCAAATATGATGATGGCAAGATTCTTGAGGAAGATAACTTCTGGATGACATGATTAGATGCTCATCAAACTGACTGGATGGATTTGTAGTTTTGCCCTTGTGTTTGCGGACTTCTGCCATTATCACTGGAATTAATAAATAAAGGCAATTGTGAAAATTTCCAAAACAAAATTCTAAAATCAATATTAGCACAATATCCTTATTAGGTATACCCACATTACAAAGAAGTATATCCAGAGGTTTTAAAAGTGTGTTTGAGTTTTCCAGAATGCTTCATTATTAAGCAAGATGATAAACGAAACATATAGAAAATGGGGGGAAATGCAGGTTAATGTGTAAACTTCATGACTGCATTTGACTGAAAACTTAAAATGGAAAATAGGAGATTGTAGAAATTTGATTTGCCTTTACAAGAAACTGGGAGTGCACCTACACTGTAGAATAATGCAGTTTAATAGCACTTTAACTGCCATGGCTCAATATTGTGGAATCATGGAATATGATGTGGAGCACATCTCACCATGTTAAAAAAGTGGTCATGGCTCTTAATGAGACATACCAAATTAGACCACTACACCCCATACCACTGGAGAAATTATACTGTTCAGCCAGTATTGCGTCACGTGACCACCTGACAACCGCTGGAAAGTAGCAGCCAATAATGAAAGGACCAAGGCATAACATCTCTGGCCCATCCCCTGTTCAGATATAAGCCAGTACTTATACGCCAACACCTTAAATCAAGAAATAGCTTTCTAAAATCTGCAGAGATATTCACAGGAACAACTCAGCAAGTAAGAATCCAAAAGTGGCAGGTTGAAACACGGAACCTCAATTCATGGCTTAATTGCTTAGTGTATTATTGTGTTAATTGTTTTTTAAATGGTTTGTGTGATGTTTGCATTGAATTTTTGCCGCTGTTTGTTGTTAACCGCTCTGAGTCGCCTAATGGCTGAGAAGAGTGGTATACAAATAAAATAAATAAATAATAAATGGCTAATACCAAATGAGAGACCCCCTCCTGGGCACACAGAAGACTAGGTGACTTGGATGGCGCTGAACAGATTGCACTTGGCCCCACTAGATGCAGAGCCAACCTTAAGAAATGGGGCTAAAAAGTGGAGTCCACGTCATGCGAGTGTGGAGAAGAGCAAACCACGGACCACCTATTACAATGTAGTCTGAGACCTCCCATATGCACAATGGAGGACCTTCTTATAGCAACCAGAGGCACTCCAAGTGGCCAGCTTCTGGTCAAAGGACATTTAGTATAATACCATGTTTTAAGCTTGGCTTGTGTTTTTTAAATACATTACAACTGTACCCTCAATTCACTTCTGAAACAATAAATAAAATGGAATTTGCAGTGTTACACAATATTAAGGTTCCTCTGACAAAGCAAGCTGATGCCTTATCAAACTACAAACACCAGGATTTTATGGCATTGATTCATGGCATTTAAAGTGGTGTCAAACGACATTAATTTGTCAGTGTAGGTGCATCCTCAGATACTTTCATGGCCCCTCTTGTATCCTACTGAGAACAAGAAAAATAAGTACAAAGGTGATACTGTATTTTGGAGACTATCAAATCCTGCTGTTCATTATTCTTTGCCAAAAGTCACAAGTTCTTTAATAGTAGGAAAAAATGAGCAACTAAACAGTTATCACATAAACAAACTTTTTTTCTTTTAAATGACAAATGCATGCTCCCACCTTCCAACCTAAGGCATCGAGGAATCCTATACTGTAGATTTTAGCACACAATCCCGTGGTGGCTATACTTAGCACAACTTCTACAGTAACACTGACCAGTTGTCACTCTTCTCCAATATTTTTTAACTCCTATATTAACATTGTACTGTTGTGTTTATTATATATCAGCATTTCAAGTTCTTTCACTTTGGCCCCTTCCATACAGCTGAATAAAATCCCACAATGTCTGCTTTGAACTGGAATATATGGAAGTGTGGACTCATATAATCCAGTTCAAAGTAGATATTGTGGGATTTTCTGCCTTGATATTCTGGGTTATATGGCTGTGTGGAAGGGCTTCTTATGGGACTTTCTTTTTTAGTGACAATTGCACAATGATTGTGTTTATTCATGATTGCGACAATATCGGAAAACATGCTTCTTAACTAAGAGCCACACCACCATAGGTCAGGATTTGAGTACGTTCTTCATTTTCATTCTGTTTGTACTATTTTAAATGTATTAAAAACAAATACTTAAGAGGAAGTGCAATTAGAGAAATATCTTGATATATTTTGTTTTCTTTCCATAGAATGGTCTTGGAATTGTAAAGTACTCAGGGTACAAGCAAAGTAAAATATTTGGGACCCTTTTCATGTGTTGAATAGTTATTTTTGATTTTTTTTCTTGTCTTTAAGAAACAAATCAATGAAGAGTGAATCCTAAAACTGATGCAATTACTGTTTCAAACTCTGAGTGTCGCTGTTTGCTGTACGAATACAATTTTAGCTGTCCTTCTACAGAGAATGCACAAACCCACATTCGGTAAGTCTGGAAGAATGGATTTGCTACAAGAAAAAATAGGCAATGTTTGGAGACTGTATAGCAGCTCTATCAAAATAAGATTTTAAATATAACATTACAGCAATCTGAAAGTGACTATCTAGAAATGGATGAAAGAAGACTATGCTTCCAGAGAAGATTTTTCCTTTGTTTTTTGCTGGTCATGGTTTCAGGAGCGGATTCTGAGCAAATGAACAAAGGCTCTTTTCTTGGAGATATTGCAAAGGATTTTGGACTGGATGTGAAAGAACTGTCAACTGATGAAGTCCAGATAATTTCCAGAGGTATGAAACAGTATTTTGTACTTGATTTGGGATATAGTCATTTATTTTTCAGTGATAGAATTTACAGGAAGCTGCCACCAACTGGAAAATTTGAGATTTTTGTCCATAGCAAGGTGACTTTTTAGTGGCTCATTTTGAAATAGCAGATATTAATGACAATGCATCCATGGGAAATCAGGAACTAGCAATTACTGAAAATTCGAGTTTCAAAATAATGATTTTGTTTACCAGAAACTCAGGATCCTGATCTGAGAATCATCTCTATCCAGAACTACCAACACAATGGTAACCAACATTTTTTTCTCTGGAAGGACACAATAGCACTGTTGGAATGAAACATGTAGAATTGGTCATTGAAAAGTTATTTGAGAAGAACAGAAAATATAAAATCTGATTCTCATGGCTGCTGATCAAGAAGAACGAGTTAAGATTGTTCCTATGCAAATCTGTGTTGCTGTTGCAGATGTGAATAACAATGCTACTCTTTTGGCAATATCCTTAAAGGATCCCAAGTCTTAAGGTTGGATGCATGGGACCTTGAAGAGGAAATGAATTCAAAGGTAATGTATTCATTTAGAAAACTTTCAGACAAAGCTTTCAAAATATTCTACCTGGATTGTGCCAGAGAACAAATATTGATCACTGGGGATGTGGATTTTGAAGATTCCAAATTTCATGAAATAGAAATACAAGATGAGCCTGGATTGCCTACTCGTGTATAACTCATGGATACTACTGACAAGGCATCAGAAATCTGTTATACCACTTTCTAGCAAAGTTGAAGAACCTGGGTTGTTGTAGGTTTTTCGGGCTATATGGCCATGTTCTAGAAGCATTCTCTCCTGACATTTCACCTGCATCTATGGCACACATCCTCAGAGGTTGTGAGGTCTGAAGTTGAAGAAAGCTCTCCTCCAAGACCTTACAAATATATATAACAGGGATGATGAGGAAAATGGGACAGCCACATGCTCCATCCCAGGAGGTTATTAACAGTTATTACAGATTGGAGATTGCTAGTGTCCTTGACAGGGAGAAGTGTCTCAGAATATAACATTAGAACAACAACAAAAACCAAGGGATTCCTTTCCTTTCAGAAATTGCAAATTTTCATTTAGAAATATTAAATGAAAATGACAATTCACCTAAATTTAAAGCCGGGATGGGCAAATTTCGACCCTCCAGGTATTTTAGGCTTCAACTCCCACAATTCCATCATTGGTGGAGACATTGTTCTACTGAATCCTGTAGTAGCTTACTCAAAGCATTCACTGGAAATTATTTCTACATAGATATGCAAAAATTGCCTCCCCACTTCTCTATTAGCTCTGAGATTGAAGCTCTCCATGCCCAGCATTCCTCTGATGATGAAGAAATTCAAAAGGTGCCATTCTAGGTAAAGGCACAGGATGGGATTCTCCAGGACTCAGCTCTAGCATCTCAGTGACCCTCTTTGTTCCACATCAGAATGACAATGATCAAGAAAAACTCTACACCTCTCTTCTCACTGATGGCTCCATTGGGGTAAAGCTGCCCCCTCACTCCTCTGAGCCAGGTTGTACGGTCACTAAGGTGTGACAGTGGATGCGGATACTGGCCAGAATGCCTGGCTTTCCTATTGGCTGATCAAGGTCATGATGGGCAGCCTACTCTCTCTGCTTCCATTGCACTCACAGTTCTGGCTCATGGTATTCCAGAAACACTCTCGAATCTGAGCACCTATGAATTCTTCATATTTCCTTTTACCTGATGATTTCAGTGGCTTTTTCTCCTGTTTGTTCTTGACCTTACTCCTTGTTTTACTGTCCTTCAAGGTATACACATGGAGAAATTCCCACCCCGCTGACAATGGAAGTGCAAATTTCAGTGATGTTCTAATTTGACAGTTTGTGAAGATTAATAGAGTCTGGGCATTTCTTTAGTCTTATTGCCTTTATGTTTTTCTAACTTCAGGTTCTTGGAAAAGCCAGATTTTTTTCTAATTGGAAACTTCCAAATTCTATTTGTAAACTAGATCTTTCATTAATAACAGATGCGTCAAATCATTTTCAGCTCTCAGTCAGGTGAGCATAAACATGTTAATATGACAATTTCATTATAAAGTAGTGTTTTGCCTCCATTTACTACATAGTGAGACTGTACAGATTTGTTTACTTATAGTTATTTTGGTAAATTTCAGGGATATTCCAGTTTTCAAGTAGCTAAACTGGATGATAGAAGCTTGTAAACATTTTATCTATCTCTGTTTTTCAAGCACACCTAAATATCAACTTCTACATTTCACATCAGTTAGTTTGGTGATAGGTAATGGGCGATAATCAGTTGAATACAAGCAGTCTTCTTGCCATGTTGTGCTTTGAGAGTTTATTATCTCTATGGTAAAATATGTTGTATGTTCTGATTACCAAAAGATTCCAATATTTATGGGTATTTTTAGAGTGCAGAAAGAATTAAAATGAATTAAACAAAACTCAAATGAAGTTTTCCTTCACATTTACTACCCTGATTATTAATTGACTACTTGCTGTGAAAAGAGTATACTAATTTCCTCCTTTGAAAGATGTACAGCTATTATCTGACTCCTGATCAATCAGGACCTATATTAATCCTGCAACATTCAAACATTGATAATAAGAGACAGAAGAATAAGCAGGTAAGTTTGATTTTGTAACTTTGATTATTAACACCTATTTCAGATTAAGAAAAAATATGTTGAATTTGATGAGGTCTGTGCTGATGTGAAGTTTCATTGGGTTTCTGAAACAGATTTGCTTATGCAAATTTGCGATTGACTTACAGTAAACCTCAGGTAATAGGACATGAAACAGAAGTGACTTTGCACTTCCCAAGCAGCAAGGTGAGTTTTTCTGTTTTCATTATTAACACCTATATCTGCTCATGCAGTTGATTCTGCTGAAACTGGTAAGTAATGGGGAAAAGTTCAGGATCTAAATGCGTGAAGTCATTGGGTACTGTCTGATCTTGAAAACTAAGAAGAATTAGATTTGATTCTTACATGGATGGGAGGCTGCCAACAGGTAACAAGTGCTATATTTCTGAGGAAGGAAATGGCTTAACTACCTCTGACCATCCATTGTCTAGGAAAATGCTATGTGTGGAGGTCAACAATTGAAAAACAGTAGAGCAAAGCATACAATAAGATTGCCAAGTAAATCTGTAGCATACAATTTTCAAGACGCAACCGATAAGAGTGCTCCAAACATTTTCCAAATCTGTCTTTTACTATAGAGTATGGCAGGCTCCTTTTGACCCAGCCAATTAAAAATAGTAAGCAAGACCATGCACAACTTACCTATCGATGCATGATTAGGGAAGATTTTTAATGTAAGAACTAAGGTCGTATCCTCTCTTAACACAACAACAAACACATGGAATTCTCCTGATATTCCCCTGCCTCTCCTAAAGCACACTTTCAGAAGTTGTGTTCCAATTTTAAATCTTCATTTGAACATATTTTGCATTAACCTTGTTAATCAAGATTTATATATATATATATATGGTGATAATCATCACAAAATCAAATGCTAAGCTGCCACAGTCTTTCTGATATGAAGCTACATTGTGGTGTCTTCAGCCAATTTCTGCTGAATTTTATAGATAGTGTCAAACTACAGGAGATTTCATCTCCTACAGAATGATATAATATACACATCAGACAGTGTACTTCATTTTGGCAATAAAAACGATGGTGTAAGATGAATTACAATGTCATGGAAGACGTTTTGGAAAGAAGTGACATATGTATGTAGACTTTTCTTAATGGAATGGACTTTATACAACATTGGAATCGAACTAGAAGAGAGTAAATGTTCTTTTGTGAATTTTAATGTGATTTGTACATTTCAGCTTTTCCTTTTTGAATGCCTAGCTCATATTTTTGGCAGATGTAATTTGATTTATTTAAAGTAAATTAAATATAGCGTGTTCTACATTTTTATATAAATTCCAAAAATAAACAAAAATATCACGCCTGATTGTATTTGAACGAGCTCAACTTGGGAGGCACTTTTTAAAACTAACAAATCATAGCTCTGTTGCTGATATTGCAGTGTTCATGGACATTATCCTTTGCCCAAAAATCCCTCTTTGTTGAAATTTGGATGTGGTTCAAGCTAGCTCAACACTTTTACAACATTGTTAGGAAGTGGCTTTACTTCTCAGAAAAGTGGAACAAGTCTGTGCTTTAGAACATCTACAAAATAAATACCACATATGCAATCTGGAGACAGATATGAAGATGGGTTTTCGCTTCACTACTCTTCTTCCCGTTGCAATCTAAATCAGGCATTGTTTGGCAAGTTGGCAAGCAGATAGGATCGTCAATTTTTCTGAATGATTTGAATGAACTTAACTCTGCCGTCAAAGGCTAAAGGGCTGAGTTGATGTATCATAGTGAAGCAGAGATAGTGTGGGTAACTGGGCTGGTTTACTGAGATATCATAATGGTAAAGAAAATATTGCACATTCTCTTATTGTGTGCTACCTCAACACCAGTCTTCATCACAAAAAGGCTCAACAGTTTAGAACCTATGGCTTCCAGAAGCTTTCTTGATACCTTCAGCCAAAGTGCCTAGTTGTGCAGAACAAAGTTCAATAGCAGGAAGAAGAATGACTTCTTTGTGGAAGGCACACAGGATGTAGGAATGCAGTGAAGAAGGTAGTGTGCTCAGCCCATAAGCACCATGCATTTCTGGGACTTATGTCTTCATTTTGGGTGGACAGGGACAAATATATACACACCTTTATTGTGCACAATGCCAAAAAGATTCTAGAGGTAGTAATGAACCCATTTGCACAATAATAAAAAGAATGGACTTCATTTGCAATTTAAATTAGGCAAAAATTGAACTTAATATAACCAGAACCAGAAATTGGAAGGCAAGACATCAAGGACAGGTACTGGGGAAGACTGAGTATAATATTGACATACACTTTGTAGACTCTGTATTACCCAAGCATTATAAAATAACACAAATATTAAAGGATAATCTCCTTTTTCTTATTTTTGTGGTGGCAATTTTAAAATTATCACTGATACATTTTATCATACATCAAATTTCTAAACTGTCAAATACATACCTGAGAGTTTAAGGTCAATTTTAAGCTGAAAGGAATGAAAAGTTATTTTGTAAAATTTCCCTTTTTGTCCCTTCTTTTCCAAAGCAATGCATTTATAGCTCAAGACATTGGGTGTCGCTGTTTACCAGTAAGGAAAGATTCAGATAAACCCATTGCAATATAGAAACACAGTTTATAGCTGTCTCCTCTGAAAGCAAAAGGAAAGGCAAAATCTTGTTGGAAGATTTAATCAATCTTTTGAATATTTGTGGAGAGGCTCAGCTTAACACCAGTCTACAGAGATCAAGAACAAAAGATAATTATCATTATTTATGGACTGAAGGATTCAAATCTTGCAAAGGCAGGTATGACTAATATTGAAGCACTCTGGAGTTTAGGAAGACTACTATCCTGCATTGTGTTAGTAGCTGTGTTTCAGGCAATTTCTGGACAGATCCATTATTCCATTCCTGAAGAACTGCAGAAAGGCTCTTTTGTGGGGCAAATCACAAAGGACCTTGGGATTGATCTGAAGCAACTTTCAAGTGGAGCTGTTCAGATCATTACAGAAGGTAGGATACAATATTTTGCCCTCAATTTCCAAAATGGTCATTTATATATTAATGAAAGAATAGATAGAGAAGAAATATGTAGACGTCTATTAACTTGTTTAATAAAGATGGAGATTCTTGTTCAGAAACAGTTGAGGATTTATACTGCAGAAATTGAAATTGAAGATATCAATGACAATGCACCAACATTCAAAGTGGAGAAACTGCAATTAAATATCCCGGAAAGTACGCCACTAGGGTCCCGATTTCTTCTTCCAGATGCACAGGACCCTGACTTAGGAATCAACTCTTTACAAAGCTATCAAGTCAGCCCTAACAGGTACTTCATTCTTGATGTACAATTGACAGCAAGTGGAACCAAATATGCGGAGTTAGTATTACAAGAGTCTATGGATCGAGAAGAAGAGGCTTTCCATGATTTAATCCTTATAGCTAGTGATGGAGGAATTCCTGCCAAATCTGGAACAGTGCATATCAAGGTGGTTGTTGAAGATGCAAATGACAATGTCCCAGTTTTTTCACAATCTGTTTATAAAGTGGCTGTTACAGAGAATCTTCCTATTGATTCCCTACTAATAACAATAAATGCTACTGATCTAGATGAAGGAATTAATTCAGATATAACTTACACATTCCGGCAAATATCAGAAAAGGCATCAAAAATATTCAATTTGGATCCCAAGACTGGAGAAGTAAGGCTGAGGCAGAACATGGATTTTGAAGAAAGTGCTGAGTATGAAATAGAGGTTCAAGCCCGTGATGGAAGGGGATTATCAGATCGGGCAAATATTTTATTGACTGTTACTGATGTAAATGATAATGCACCAGAAATTGCAATTACATCTCTAATTAATATTGTAAGTGAAGATTCCCCAGTGGGGACTGCAATTGCACTGTTAAAAGTAGTAGACAGGGACTCAGGAGAAAATGGGATAGTCATTTGCTCCATTCTTGGTAACCCACCATTTCATTTACAAAAAACTTTTGATAGTTATTACAGCTTAGTGACAGACAGAGCATTAGACCGAGAAGAAACTTCTGACTATAATGTGACCATCACAGCCACAGATAAAGGAGTTCCTCCTCTCTCCACAACAACAATTATACCACTAAAAATACTGGACAAAAATGACAACGCACCAACCTTTAAAGAGAAGTCATACATTTCTTTCATTTCAGAAAATATTCCTGCTGGAAAATCTATCATAAAATTAAAAGCAACTGACCCAGACTGGGAAGAGAATGCCAGAATAATGTATTCAATTGTTGAAGGTAATATGAAGGGCTCTCTTCTCACCTCCTTCCTCTCAATTAATTCTGAAACTGGAGTAGTCTATGCCTTGCGCTCCTTTGATTATGAAGAGATCCAGGAGATTCGGTTCCTGGTCAAGGCCCAGGATGGGGGCTCCCCACCACTCAGCTCCAATGTCTCTGTGACCCTCTTCATCCTGGATGAGAATGATAATGCTCCAGAAATCCTCTACCCCTCTCCTCCCACCGATGGCTCCACTGGGATAGAGCTGGCCCCTCGTTCCTCTGAGCCAGGTTACCTGGTCACTAAGGTGGTGGCAGTGGATGCGGATTCAGGCCAGAATTCCTGGCTTTCATACCATCTGACCAAGGCCACAGAGCCAGGGCTCTTCACTCTGGGACTCCACACTGGCGAGATCAGGACATCCAGGTTCCTAATGGAGAAAGATACCCTCAAACAAAGTTTGGTGGTTTTAGTAAAGGACAATGGGCAGCCCCCTTTTTCTGCTTCGGTCACAGTCACAGTGGTGCTGGCCGAAAGCATCCCAGACATGCTGACTGATCTGAGCAACATTTCTGTTCCTGTGGACCACCCATCAGACCTTACCTTCTACCTGGTAGTTGCAGTGGCTTTTGTCTCTTGCTTGTTCTTGACCTTCCTACTTGTCTTGCTGGCCATCAAGCTCCACAGATGGAGAAATTCTCATCCTTGTGAGAATGGAAGTATGAATTTCAGTGGAGTTCCAGTTTCACAGTTTGTGGGGATTGATGGAGTCCGAGCATTTCTTCAGTCTTATTGCCATGAGGTTTCAATGACTTCAGGATCTCGGAGAAGCCAGATTATTTTTCCAATCGGAAGCTGTACAAATACTTTGACACCACAGCAGGCTCCCAGTAACCCAGATCCTTTGTTAATAACAGATGAACCGAACAACTTTCTGGGGGATGCAACTGGCAATCAGGTGAGCATTCACACTTCAATACCTTTGATTCAGTATGAAGGCAATAATGGCATATATGCATGTTGACATTTCAATAGATTTCTGAGGTTTCTAAACTTGGCCATCTGGTTACTGCAGTGGCCCAAATGTCAGAAATGAATCACGTCTTCAGACATCTATGTTTATAATAAAGGAACTTTGAATTCTGATGCTTTCAACTTTAACTGAAGAATACTTCTTTGAACATTTCTATCTCTGGTTACATTGACATCATGTACATTGATTTTTCTTTGTTGTATGAAAACATCTCAATACTGTTTTAAATTAGAATGTCTAGTTTGTGATGAACTGATGTACTATTTGGTGAAATAGTCTTGGCCATCTCAGAGACTTTGTGACTTCATTGACTTAATTCATATAGGCTATTACCTCACAAGTTTGTAGTTCTGACATAAAAAGAAAAAAGTCTCTCTTGTTGAACAGAAAGCATTGTTGGAGAGGATCCACAGTTTTTCAAAATGTTTTTTGGCTCATGGCCATCACTTTCATTTTCATTGTCACCAGCATTTTACCATACACCTGGTATTTAATGGAGAAACATGAATTTAAGAAAGGAAGGTTCCTTTTCAATGGAGCTTAAAATTAACATTTTGATAGATGAGAGATAAGGTAATAGAGTGATGATCTGAGAACAAAAGACTGGAAAAGACAAGATTTCATTAGTCAGAGTAGAATATTACTGGCATAAAGTATCAATGTGGAGCAGTGATTTAAAAAACCCAGAAACATGAGCTAGATTTTGCAAGGCATTAAGTCCCAGAAATGCATGGAGCTTATGGGTTGAGCACACTCCCTTGTTCACTGCATTCCTATAGCCTGTGTGCCTGCCACAAAGAAGGCAACAGGTTCATTTGTGGAGGAATCATATGAAGATGAATCTCCAGTTTTGGAAAAGCAAGTGGTAGGTACACTAAGAGCAACTTGGAGAAACAAATAAGTAAGAACATATGACATACCAATAGAGATGCATCAGTCTAAAGAGGAAGAATCTACTATAGTTCTAAAACTAAAATCTGTCAACAAATATGGAAAACAAAACAATGGTCCTCATATTGAAATTGAGTAATACACATTCCAATTCCCAATAGATTGAAGTAACCACAGGACCATTACACCAATTTCTCATGCAAACAGATGCTCAAAATTATACAACATTTTTCCCATATAAGGAATTAGAAATGCCAGATATCCAACTGAGTTTAGGAAAGAAGAAGCACTGGGGATTATATTTCAACATATGTTGGGTAATGGAACACACCAAAAACTTTCAAATGAAAATCAGGCTATGCTTTATAGAAGTCTTTTATTGCATAGATCATGTAAAACTATGGATTCCTCTTAGTACGCATTCCATAATATTTAATTGCCCGGGTGTGTAACCTGTAGTAGTACAAGAGGCTATTATTAGAACAGAATATGGAGAAATTGTATGGTTTCTAATTGGCAACTGGATCTGTTTAACTCAGATAAAGGAGGCATAAAAATGAAGGAAGGAACAACAACAATTTAAGACAGACAGGTGATATCATATTACTAGAATAAAAAATCAGAGGCTTGGAAACTTGGAAAAGTCAAAGAAGAAAGTGGAAGGGTAGGTTTACAGATGTACACACAGAGAAAACAATAATGATCATAGATGAGTTACATAACTTTAAAGTAGACAATGAAGACATTGAAATAATACCAGATTTTCCATGCCTTGGCTCAATCCTTTATTAGAATGGAGACTGCAGTCAAGAAATCAGGAGATCATGGCTTGGAAGGGCTGCTATGAAGGAAGCAGACAAGATGCTGAAGTGTCAAGATAAATAATCGAATGCTAAAGTTAGGATTGTCTGTGCCATCACATCTGTGCATGTGTCTGCGTGTGTTTGAGAGAGAGAGAGAGAGCAGGACAGTGAAGAAAGCTGGGAAGAAGAAAATGAACTCATATGAATTGTGCTGGAGAAGAGCTCTGTGGATACTGTTGATTGCTAAAAGCCAATAAATGGGCATTGGAGCAAATCAAGCCTGAAAGCGCTCTAGAAGTCAAGGTGGACTAAAGTAGAACTGCCATATCTTGGCCATATCTGAGAAGATATGACTCACTAGAAAAGACAATATGGTTTGATAAGGTAGGAGGGAAAGAGGAAGACTACATTCCAGATGGATAGACTCTCTCAAGAAAGGCACTGCTGTCCTGAATATGCAGGAACAGAGCTGTTGATGATAAGGTAACTTGGGGGGGTCTCTCATTCATGAGAGCACCAAAAGTCAATGTCGGCTTCACAGCAGTTAAAGCAACAATCCTTGTGATACTTCAACTTCATCCCCAAAAGGATGGAGCCCCCGGTGGTACAGTGGGTTAAACCCCTGTGCCGGCAGGACTGAAGACCGACAGGTCGCAGGTTCGAATTCGGGGGGAGGTGGATGAGCTCCCTCTTTCAACTTCAGCTCCTCATTGCAGGGACCTGAGAAAGGCCTCCCACAAGGATGATAAAAACATCAAATCATCCGGATGTCCCCTGGGCAACGTCCTTGCAGATGGCCAATTCTCTCACACCAGAAGCCACTTGCAGTTTCTCAAGTCGCTCCTGACATGACAAAAAAATCCCCAAAAGGGATGAAGAAGTGATTAAAAATATTGAGCACCATATTTTCCCAGAGTGGAGAGTGACTGGACTTATATTTCCACTATACTAAATTTAGAAATATCTGTATTTGTTTTGGAAAACATTTTTAATTGCACAATTACTTAAAGCCACATAATTACTTAGAAAAATTAATTGTCATGCATAACCAAGCACTATCGTTTACTTACATTACAGAAAGTTTCAAAAAGAAAATAGTATGGTAAGATATGTCTGATCAATAGGCAACTGATTTCTTGAAAATCCAGGATACACTGCTAAATTGCTTATATAGACTGCATCACATTAAGTTGTAAATTCACCACAGATTGTTGTGAATCCCTTGGGGCCTGGTGTGGGGAACCCATCGCCCCATGCCCCGCATCACCCAGCTTCCCCCTTACCCCATTCCAGGGGGGGGGGAAGGTTCCGCTGTCCAACTTCTCTCCCCCCCCCCATTGATCCCTATGCAACATGGGAAGCTTCTTATGTTGCTGCGGTGCACCATGGAGCCCCACCAGAAATAGATCTACATCATGAGATGGGAGCTGGTGGGCTCCGTGGCTAAAAAGGAGTGAAAGCACCACAGGATGAGCAATTTTGCCCATATGATGAGGTGTTAAGGCAACATTTCACAGCTTATTGTCTTCTGAGGAAATTGGTTGTAAGGCACCCTTGAGGAATGCTGAATATTGTTCATTGGCTGGTAGTCCTGTGATGATCTTGGCAGGACCTCCTTGACACACTTTTGATCTAAATGAGCAAAGTATTGCTGGTTTGTTTTAATGCAGTCTTTGTTGGAGGTAAAGGTTTGGAAGCCAGCAGACGATTGTAGGTACGATGTCCACAGAAGGTAAGGAGGCAAGAAACTATAGAACTACCATTACATTTATAACCATATTTTGCTTAAAGCTACCACAGGCTTCAAATCCATTGCCTTCTCGCTAACTGGGTTCAGGTTCTAACTGCTATGTATTCTAAAGTGCGTGGATTGAAAAACAAATAAGACAGGAAGCAAGAACCCTGTATGAATGTTTAGGGAAAATGTTTTCATGAGATCTACTCCATAAAATTGGTGTATCCGGCATAATAATGTAATGCTGATGTAATGTTGTGTTAACTATATTGGTCTTTTTTGAAGCAAAATGTAGAAAATTTCTATTCAAAGAATATATTAATTGTACTTTACATTGATCAACTATGCTTTTCAAGTCAATGAATATCTCCAGATAAATACATGGGATATATTTACACTACAATTCTACCATTATCTACTTATTTACACACCCCACTGATTTCACAGGGTTTTACATTTTCACTCAAATGTATATAGGACTTTGTCCCCAATCCCTAAGGCATATTTTTTTAAAAAATGATAATAGAATAGGTTCCAGGTTAAAATTCTGTTTCACATAGAAGAGATTCTAATGGCAATTGACATTTTTTATTCATGGATTGTTCATCTTGAAGTATACAGAGTAAAAAAAATGAGATCCAAAGACCACCAATGCTAACAGGAAGGAACTGACATAAAACAACTACTGCTCATTGCTGCAATTTTTGGTTGAGACTCTGGGCGCCGCTGTTTACCAATGAGAAAGGAAATTCCAATAAAATAGATGAGTCGCAAAGTGTTGAGCATTGCTAGGAAGGCAACTAACTCATGCAGCAAAACTCGGAGTGAAACAGCATAAATGAATCTAAGGATTGTTTTCAAACCAAGGAGTGAGAAGGATTTTTGAAGGAAGAAAAAGAAGTGCATGGTCCAGAGGATATTCTCAGAAAGGTGAGCCTTGAAAACTTAAAATGGCAGATGCTCTCAGACTCCAGCAATGCAGTGGTTCATTCTGGCTGATTTTGGTTGCCATTTGGCAGCTAAATTATGGGCAAGTCCACTACTACATTCCCGAGGAAGTCCAGAAAGGCTCTTTTGTGGGGAATATTGCAGAGGACTTGGGACTCAGTTCCAAAGAACTATCGGCCAGTCGGCTTCACGTCATTTCTGAAGGTATGCTTCAATATTTTATCTTGAATTTAAAAAACGGTCATTTGTATGTCTCTGAACGAATTGACAGAGATGAGCTATGTGGGTTGGAAGAGAAGTGCATTTTAAGTCTGGAAATCCTTGTGGAGGATACAGTGAAAATATTCACTGTTGCAATTGAAATCACGGATATAAACGACAATGCTCCAACTTTTGCAGAAGAGTCATTAGAGCTAAGGATAAGTGAAACAGCCATTGTAGGGACCCATTTCCCCTTGCTAGAAGCTCAAGATGCCGATAGTGGAAATAATTCAATTCAGAACTATCATCTGAGCAGCAGCAAACATTTCTCCCTAAAGCTGCAAAGAGGATCGGACAGAGACAAATATCCAGAACTGGTGCTCATTAAATCATTGGACAGGGAAGAAGAAGCTGTTCAATTTCTCACCCTAACCGCCACAGATGGTGGACATCCTGTGAGGTCTGGCACTCTACAGATGTGCATATTGGTTCTTGATGCAAATGACAACGCACCAGTTTTCAACCAGCCTGTCTATCAAGTGAGTATTTTGGAGAGTGTTCCCATAGGTTTTCTGGTGGTGACTTTAAATGCTACAGATGGAGATGAAGGGACAAATGCAGAGGTGACATACTCATTCTTAAAAACAAAAAAGAAAACATCACAAAGTTTTGAAATAAATCCTAGAAGTGGGGAAATAACAACAATAAGGAAGTTGGACTATGAAGAAATTGCATTGCATGAAATAGATGTTCAAGCAAAGGACAACGGAGGTCTCTCTGACAGGGCTAAAGTGCTCATAAACATTTTTGACATTAATGACAGTGTCCCCAAGATAACAGTCACAACCATTTTTAATTCGATCAGTGAAGGAAGTGCTATAGGAACAGTGGTGGCAATACTAAACATACAAGACAGAGACATGGGTGAGAATGGAGAGGTCGTATGTTCAATACCGACAACTCTTCCCTTCCACTTGGAAAAATCATTTGATAACTATTATCATTTGATTATTGACAGAAATCTTGATAGGGAAGATATACAGAACTATAGCATAACTGTCACTGCTGCAGACAGAGGAAATCCTCCATTATCAGCCACGACCATTTTATTTTTGGAAATTTCAGATGTAAATGACAATGCCCCTGTCTTCAGTAAGATGCACTATACATCATATCTAATTGAAAATAATCCTAGGAGTAAACCAGTTTGCTACATGAAAGCAAGTGATCCTGATTTTATGGAAAATGCCACCATTACCTTTTCAATCATTGAAAGAGATGCCAGCACCTCAATTATCTCTTCCTACCTGTCCATTAACTCTGAGACTGGAGTTGTCTATGCTTTGAGCTCTTTTGATTATGAAGAGATCCAAGAATTTCGATTCCTGGTCAAGGCCCAGGATGGGGGCTCCCCACCACTTAGCTCTACTGTGTCAGTGACTCTCTTCATTCTGGATGAGAATGACAATGCTCCAGAAATCCTCTATCCCTCCCCTCCCACCGATGGTTCCACTGGGATAGAGCTGGCCCCTCGTTCCTCTGAGCCAGGTTACCTAGTCACTAAAGTGGTGGCAGTGGATGCGGATTCTGGCCAGAATTCCTGGCTCTCCTACCAGTTGACCAAGGCCACAGAGCCAGGGCTCTTCACTCTGGGACTCCACACTGGAGAGATCAGGACATCCCGGTTCTTAATGGAGAAAGATGCCCTCAAACAAAGCCTGGTGGTTTTGGTGAAGGACAATGGACAACCCCCTCTCTCTGCTTCTGTCACAATCACTGTGATGCTGGCTGACAACATTCCAGACATGCTGACTGATCTGAGCAGCATCTCAGCTCCTATTGACCCCCATTCAGATCTCACCTTTTCTTTGGTGGTTGCAGTAGCTTTTGTCTCCTGCTTGTTTTTGGCCTTCCTTCTTGTGTTACTGGCCATCAAGGTCCATAGATGGAGAAATTCTCATTCATGTGACAGTGGAGGTGTGGATTTCAATGGTGTTCCAGTGTCACAGTTTGTGGGGATTGATGGAGTTCGAGCATTTCTTCAATCTTATTGCCATGAGGTTTCATTGACATCAGGCTCTCGGAAAAGCCAGATTCTTTTTCCAATTGGAAGTTATACAAACACATTGACACCACAGCAGGCTCCCAGTGAACCAGATCCTTTATTAATAACAGGTGATTCAAATAACTTACAGGAGGATTCAGCTATCAATAAGGTGAGCGTGTATATTCTAATTATTTTATTTTATTTTAAAATTTAATAACATCCTTAGGTAAATTTTCATTCTTTAATGAAACTGGATCATATTTCTGTAATTACAATACCTAATCTATCTCATGAATTTATTATGAGAATGTAAATATAAAATATTATGGTGTAATTAATAGCTGTATTCAAAACAGTCAATCGTAGTATAGGTCATGTGAATAAAGTATTTTTGATATATTTTAGTGATAACTCTGAAGGTAATACGTGCTATTGATTAAATAACAAAACCCAATCCCCAACTCCTTTCATTGGCCATCTTTAGTAGCATATTCCTAGATAAACTATTTCTGATTAACTGTTTAACTATGGTAAACTGTTTTCTTATTGTATTTTGGATTAGTTATGGAAAGATCAATGGTTCTCTAGTAGCACCTAAGCTTTGTAGAGAATTATAGTTATAAAATCTTAGAATCATAGGGTTAGAAAACAACATAAGGACTATCCAGCTCAACCCCCTGCCATGCAGAAAGATATAGTCAAAGCACTCCTGACAAGATGTCCACTCACCCTCTACTTAAAAACCTCTTGAAAAGGAGACTCCACTATGCTCCAAGACACCATATTCCACTGTTGAACAGTTCTTGCCATCAAGAATGTTCCCAATGTTCAGGTGGAATCTCCTTTTCTGCCATTTGAATCAATTGCTCTATGTCATAGTCTCCAGAGCAGCAGAAAACAAGCTTGCCCCCTTCCTCAATGTGACATTAGTTATTTGCTGCAAATGTAGTATGTAGCCATGGTAATTGTACATTATAAATGTAACAATAGTAAACTTGTGGAGAAAAGGATGATGGCGATGACAAAGCAACAGAAGTTGAGATGATCTGATTAAATATCTGAACAATACTTTGGCTAACAGACACTCAAAAGTATATGTTCATTCCAAATTGTCTGGTACTTGATTTTAAGTTTTTGTAAGGTGATAGAGTTGGCTACTCTATGCTACTATGGCACCTGTAGTTATCTAATATATATGTTTCCACTGGATCTATATGTCTATGAATGAAAGCTCTTCAGATTATTTCTACCATTTAATTGCCGCTGGGTTTTTTTCCCCAAAAAAGGTCAGTTTGAGAATTTGTAATGCATTGAATACTGGAATACCTCAAAACTATTTTTAACAATAACTTATCTGGTAATAACTGACCACATCTTTGATAATGTAAGTTTATAAACTGTTTAAAAAAAGATGAACCAGACATGAAAAGTTTGACTTACCTCAGAGATGGAGTTTTTCCACCAACTGGTCCAGAAAAAATCCAATATCCATTAAGAAATCTGATTTTACTGTTCTAAGATTCATGTAAATGGAAGTAGCATCCACTCAGTAGACTGTCCTCCTGGAGAACAGTGTATAAATTACTAATTCAAAGATGCCCTTGTACACACACACTAGTACCATGATTCTAATCCTAATGAACGCAGAGCAGAATTTGAGAGTGTGTGTAACTACCAAGGGGGACTTCTCTGATAACCTCAAAGTCCTTCAGGGATGTCAGGATGGCATCAAGGTCTAAATGGGTTTATAAAGATAAGACATTATTTAGGATTTTATAAATTCATAGTAAAACATTAAACCTAATCAAGTAGCAATTTTTTTCGTGCCAGGAGTGACTTGGGAAACTGCCGCCAGAAGTAGCAAATTACAGCTAGGGCAATTCTTTCTGCAGAGGTGTCATGGGCTGCATGTAGTTTGTGCCAATCAAAAACCTAGCTGAAGCATTCTGTACTGCCTGAAATTTCTAAAGCAGCTTTAAGGACAGCCCCACATATGAGTTAGTTGCTTTGCTCAGATAATTTTACATGGTGCACCTTTGACACATTTTCAGTATATTTGATGGAGGAGATCCAGCTTTAAATCAGGGTGGTCTACAGTACCACAAATGGAGGTCATTGTTCACTTCCCCTATCCCTGTAAGGCTCCACAGCTATGCTGAAATTACAAGTGATGAGATGCTTTGCAGTGAATTTGACCCTATTTTTATTTTTGCATTTTGAGGGATGAACATGGGCTGATGCTTTTTAAAATGGGAGTGAATGACAATGCACCTATTTACCAGTAACATGTATATTCAATGAGTACTGTATGTTCAGAAACTCCATAGCTGCTATAGTTAAATATGTTCATGTTGGTGAAAAAATTAATTACATAACAATGTATTCCTGACAAGACTTCTCAAAACCTTTGTTTTACCTGAGAGAAAAGTTACATAACCTTGTGTGGAAACCAAAGTATGAAGAATCTGAATTATATGGGTTTGGGACACTGATGTGGGATGGGTAGCTGATAAATCAAAAGCTGTCACTTCTGTAGGTGATATTTGTGAAAACATATCTTAAAAGATCATCATATCATTGGTTATCACCCGTGGTTGGGTATGATTGCCTTCCAAGTGTAGCATCTTGGCGGTAGGTCCATAGGTGACTGTGGAGACCTGTTCTGGATTTTCATGTTCTTTTGCAGTGAGGGCATTGATTTCCAATTTGAAAGTGATCCCAACAAGGGTTGGCTTGACTCACCTTCTTTTTGTCACATTTCTCCCTTTTTCCGTCCATTCATGCTTCTTCAAATTCCACAGCACTGTTGGTAACAGCTGATCTCCAGTAAGAGCGCTAAAGGGCCACAGCTTCCCAGTTCTTGGTGTCTATTTCACAGTTTTTAAAGTTGGTTTTAAGCCAATCTTTAAATCTATTTTCCTGTCCACCAACATTCCATTTTCCATTCTTGAGTTGAGAGTATAATAACTGCTTTTGGAGATGGTGATCAGGCATTTGAACAGCATGGCCAGTCCAGCAGAGTTGATGGTAAAGAATCATTGTTTCAGTGTTGGTGGTCTTTGCTTCTTCCAGAATGCTAACATTTGTCTGCCTGTCTTCCCAAGAGATTTGCAGGATTTTCCAAAGGTAACACTGATGGAATCATTCCAGAAGTTGAATGTGACGTCTGTAGACAGTCCATGTTTCACAGACCTATAACAGGTTGGATAATAGCTTTATAAGCAAGCATCTTGGTATCCCTACAACTGTTCCAACCCTCAAACATTCTCTGCTTCATTTAAAAAAAATGCTGCACTTGCAGAGCTCAGATGGTATTGTATTTCAGTGTCGATCTTGACTTTTATGGAGAGGTGGCTGCCAAGATAGTGAAAATAGTCAACATTTTCTAATGTTACACTAATGTATTTCTGGCATTGCAGAGAGATTGGCTGGTGCCTACTGAAAGAGCACTTTGGTTTTCTTGATGTTCTGTTGGATATGGATCAAGATTCAGAACAGAACTTTTGTATGGTTTCACAATTTCCCCCTTTTAAAAAAAACACCCTGCAATTATTACATTATGACCACTATTACATTCCACTATCAGGACACAATCTCTTTCTTCAACCACCATTAGTTTGGTTGAGATTTTAGATAAAAATAAGTATGCTTTCTAGTTTGTGCAATTCGTCTACCTTTAGGCTTTTTGACAACAACTAGAAACTAACTTCCATATTTTATTTGAATGCAAGTTATCCAAATTGAGAGGAGAATGATATGTTATCCCATCATGAAGGCTAAATGAGTGAATACTTTCCATCACACATACATTTTTTTCTCTCTTCAGCCTGTGATGAATAAAATGGGAATGCACCTTCTCTGGCCTAAAGACACATTCCTTAGAATGCATTGAAAATGTGTTTAATTCATCGGCATCTTGTCATCGCATCTGTTTTTGTCATCCTACCAATGTCTTGGGCTCACATTCTCTATGTAGAAAAAAAAATGGAAAGACAGCAAAAGTTTGCTGAAAGTAGTATTGGGCTGAAGTATTCAACTCTGATTTTTTATTCCTTTCATGGAAGTGGGACAAAACAAATCCCTTAAAGTTTGTATTAAATGGGAGAGAAGCTATAACTTTCAGGTGAACAGCAAGAACACTTTTGCCACATTTTAGGGTGTTTTTCTTCAAGTTTGGCAATGGTACCGGTGTCTCCTTGGTTGTTCTCACCAGCCTTCTGATATTCCTCATATTATTTTGAACAAAAGGCTGATGAAAGCAATGCTAAATCCTAGAGGCATTCTTGAAAGGGAAGGCAACAGCTGACAAAAACCTGTTAATCCATCACATAAGTTGAAGTTCGTGCTTTAATGTATGAACAGAAAGCATTTGTGGAACATAGATACTTTGATTATGTTTATTTTAAAACAAATTGGCAAAAAACAGCTATACAGGAGTTTTTAGTTGAGCCTCTGGGTGTCGCTGTTCACCAGTTTGGCAGAAGGATGCGCAATATTGGTCAATCAGTCCTGCAATTCTCAGAGAGAGAGAAAGAGAGATCTAAAACATCATATCTGCAGAAAATCAGGGAATTTAAAAGAAGCAACTTTTAGTTTTTCATTCAAAAGTGGATGTTGATTTCAGCTTTCAAAATTTCGAGGTCAGAGCCAGTTGGTATTTCTTTTCTTACAAATGAAATGGGAGAAATTCAGAGGCTATGGAACTATAAAAAAGGAATCTTGCAATGGCTCATGGTGTTGCTTATTTGGAAAGCTGTTTCTGGGAAGATTCATTATTCCATTCCAGAAGAGATGCAAAAAGGCTCTTTTGTGGGGAATATTGCAACAGATCTAGGAATTGATGGATATCACCTTTCAGACTATGGACTACAGATTGTTACCAGAAAAGGTATGATTCAGTATTTTACTCTGAATTATAACAATGGTTATTTGCAAACTTCTGAGAGAATAGACAGGGAAGAAATCTGTGGTGGGACAGAGAAGTGCATATTAAGCTTTGAGATTATTATTCAGAGCAAAATAGATATTTACAGAGTTGAAGTGGAAATTACTGATATAAATGACAATGCTCCTCAGTTCACATCAGGGAAACAGGAATTGAAAATCAGTGAGACAGCTCTTCCTGGATCCCGATTTCCTCTACCTGAAGCTCAGGATCCAGATCTGGGCAAAAACTCTATTCAGAGTTACCAACTTACAGGCAACAGTCATTTTTCTTTGGATGTGCAAATAAGGGGAAATGGTGCTAAATATGCTGAACTGGTAATACAAGAAAACCTTGATCGCGAGGAACAATCCATTTTTGATCTGATCCTGACAGCTACTGATGGAGGTGATCCGGTTAAATCTGGCACCATCATGATCCATGTAATTGTTCTAGATGCAAATGACAATGCACCTGTTTTCAGTCAACCAATTTATGAAGTGAGTGTCAAGGAGAACATTTCAAAATGGTCCACAGTGGTTACAGTAAAAGCAACCGATCCGGATGAAGGACTCAATGGAGAGGTAAAGTACTCTTACAAAAAAATCACAAAGAAGGGATCCAAAATGTTTTTGCTAAACTCAACAACTGGTGTAATAACCCTAGCAGAAAACCTTGATTATGAGCAGGCAACCTCATATGAATTTGAGGTGAAAGCTGAGGATGGAGGGGGACTCAGTGATTGGTCAAAAGTTGTGATCATTGTTGTGGATATTAATGATAATGCACCACAGTTATCAGTAAATTTTTTAATCAATACTATTCCAGAAAATTCACCATCAGGAACAGTGGTTGCCCTTCTCAATGTACAAGATGAAGATTCAGGACTCAATGGGGAGGTCACATGCTCACTTCCAAATGAACTCCCTTTTCACCTAAAAAAATCTCTTGCTAACTTTTATAGTTTGGTAACACATGAAAATCTTGACAGGGAGCAACTCTCTGATTACAATATCACAATTACAGCTACTGATCATGGGATCCCACCCCTCTCAACATCAAGCCTAATATTAGTCCACATTCTAGACACAAATGACAACCCGCCTCACTTTGCAGAATCAGTCTACATGGCATATTTCATGGAAAACAATCCAAAGGGAGTCTCAATCTGTTCTTTAAAAGCAAATGATCCAGACTGGGAAGAGAATGCCAGAATAAGGTATTCCATTATTGAAGATCAGATAACTGGTTCTCTTGCCTCCTCCTACCTTTCCATTAACTCCGAAACTGGGGTTGTCTATGCATTGAACTCCTTTGATTATGAAGAGATCCAGGAGATTCAGTTCTGGGTCAGAGCCCAAGATGGGGGCTCCCCACCACTCAGTTCCAATGTCTCAGTGACTCTTTTCATCCTGGATGAGAATGACAATGCTCCAAAAATCCTCTACCCCTCTCCTCCCACCGATGGCTCCACTGGGATAGAGCTGGCCCCTCGCTCCTCGGAGCCAGGTTACCTGGTCACCAAGGTGGTGGCAGTCGATGCAGATTCTGGCCAGAATGCCTGGCTCTCCTACCAGCTGACCAAGGCCACAGAGCCAGGCCTCTTTACTCTGGGGCTCCACACTGGAGAGATCAGGACAGCCCGGTTCTTAATGGAGAAAGATGTCCTCAAGCAAAGCCTGGTGGTTTTGGTGAAGGACAATGGGCAACCCCCTCTTTCTGCCTCTGTCACAGTCACTGTGGTTCTAGCTGACAGCATTCCAGACATGCTGACTGATCTGAGCAACATATCTGTTCCTATTGATCATCCATCAGACCTTACCTTCTACCTGGTAGTTGCAGTGGCCTTTGTCTCCTGCTTGTTCTTGATCTTCCTCCTTGTTTTACTGGCCATCAAGGTGTACAGATGGAGAAATTCACAGTTGTGTGAGAATGGGGGTGTGAATTTCAGTGGAGTTCCAGTTTCACAGTTTGTTGGGATTGACGGAGTCCGAGCATTTCTTCAGTCTTATTGCCATGAGGTTTCAATGACTTCGGGATCTCGGAGAAGCCAGATTCTTTTTCCAATCGGAAGCTGTACAAATACCTTGACACCACAGCAGGCTCCCAGTAAATTGGATCCTTTGTTGATAACAGATGAGGCAAATAATATTCTGGAGGATGCAACTGTCAGTCAGGTGAGCATTCATATTTCAATACCTCTTTTTCAAGACAAATGTAATAAAGGCAGTGCTTTGCATATATTCAAATAATTTTCCAGAGCATACAGCTGTCAAACAGGTAAGCATGTACATTAAAATGTCTGATTTATTACTGCCTCTCATTAGTAACTAGAAAAAAAACCCCAGTTGACCATTTACAATGCAAAATGTATTGTATGTTTTGATTGGTGAATAGATTTATAAAATAAGGGATTTAACAGTTTTAGCAAAGGAAAATCAATGTTATAGATAAAATTGTTATATAGCTAGGAAAAGTTCAAGCTCTGTTAAAACAGTAAAATGAAATATCATTAATGCAAATGCCATTATCATCAGATTGTATGTACTAGTAACAGTCTTGGCAAAGTTATTCCCATTATGTTTCTTTCTTCCAAGAAGCACCAATTGGTTTCATTAGATTTCAGTACTTATGGGTATTTTTTAGTATATAGCTATAAGTGTTTACATATTTTTCCAATTTATGTAAGTAAAATTGAACTACAATATATCTAGAATAATATTTCTCCTAATTCAAACTCTCTTTGCTTACAACACACAAACGCAATATGTTTCAATGTATGGGTGGAACTAAAAGTATAATTCAGATATGACAATTGCTTAAAATGGCAGTCCTGGGTCAAATTATATTTAATTTCTCTGTAATGTGTAGTAAGTTTGTTTGTTTGTTTGCTTGTTTTTTTAAAAAAACAGTTGCAATCTAGATCACTATGTATCTCTGTGACCAGTGTAGGAATGATTCAAACACATTTTCTGAATGCAAGCTCCAGTTAAAAGATCTGAGGAAGCAGGGCTACGAAATATCCCTACTAGAGACATCAGAGAATTATTGCTATTTGGAATAGACATCACTGAGTTAGACAGAGCTATGGTTTTGTCCAGTATGAAAACCACCATATTTTTAAATTTAGGAAGCCCAGTTTAATGCAGTTGTTTTGCAATCTTGGCTGATTCAACCTGAATATATAAAATAATCCAAAACCTTGTGTCTTTGTTCTACTTAATTTGATGATTCATTCACAAAGAGATTTATTTTACTTCATGTCACTTCCAATCCAGGTAAGTGGTCATTTGAATCTGGAAGCTCTCTCAGTCTCTACGAATGTCTCTAATAGTGCAAACAGTGGGATGAAAGAAACAAATATCCATAGAAGGGCTGCATCATATGCAAGATGTTGCAAAATTAAAAACATTACACATATGAACACCAGCAATTCTGAAGATGTATGCCTCTATCCTTTATTCTGAAAGAAGATGTATATTTCTGTTCTTCTAGATTTAGAACTCCAACAATTCTCACTTAAATCAAGCACTGGCATTCAGTGTAGTTGGTTAGGACTGCAGTGGTTGTCTATGTGAAATAAACATAGATTGTCTTGTTTTATGGTGTTTGTTTTTTACTATATATTAGTAGATACAGAATAATTTTAGTGAACCAACCCAAATTAAATACCAGATATAAGAGGCAATATTTTCTCAAAGATGAGAGACCTCAGTAAGCACTCTCCTTAATAGTGACTTGACCTGGTAAGAAGGTAGGAAGGTTCTGACCCCAAATGAGGGCCTCTTAGCTCAGTGTTGGGCTCCTGAAAAATTTGACAACCGTAAAGTTTTTTTTCTGAATGCCACCTAGTTTTAGACATTTACACAAATCTGTTGTGCAGTGCTTACAGTGATCTCTGCAGAGGTTGCTTCAGCTGTACTTCATAAAGAGGGAAATCAGCCTGTTTAACAAGTCTTGTAAATGCTGATTTGATATCATTAAATGTTTGATGTTTATACCTACTTTATATACTTACATACTCAAGAGTCAACAAAAAAATTCTCTGGCAGAAAGGGATCCTGAGGGAAAAGTTTTAGAAGGCCTGTTTTAGATTACTGAAGTGCCTTGATCTCTAAATATAGGAACCTAAGTTGATATTCTCCCACTAGACCTTAAGATGCAGATAAGATCTTCAAAATTCATTTCAAAATTGCCTTGTGTGTACATATTGTGCAATTTGAAATGCAGAATTATCCATATCACTTATTCTAGCAGCAGTTGCTAAAATAAATGGCTGGGTTTTTTTTTTGTTTGATTGTAAGATCACAGTCCTCAAGGAGGAGGTTTATATAAAAATTGGCTGGATAAAAAAGATAGCAATAAAGGGATAATTAACTCTTTTTTGTGAATCTCTATAACACAACAACCGGACACAGGGAACAGTTTCAAACCCGTTTCCAAAATAGCATTCTCCTGTGTCAATTTTCAATTATTTCCAAAGAGAGCTCATTCAAAATGTAAGGTGGAGAATGTTTTCCTATAGTTTGAGTAATGTCAAATGCAGTAAATAAACAAGTTCGAAATTTTTAAAAATGATAAACTCTAGCTAAACAAAAGACCAAGTTTTTACACTATGACAAGTTATTCTGGTATTAAATATTCAGATGTCGTTGCTTCAGTGTACTGATTATACACAGCAGAATCACAGGTCAATTATTTGGTAGTTCAGGTTTTGGGTCTTTCTTATGTATGGGAACAATTACTGAAATATCTCAATGCAGGTAAATACATCAAGCAGCAAGCAGCAAGGACCACAGATTTTTATTAGACTTTAGCAATTCTGGTGATAGAAGGTGTGTCCCTGGTGCTTCAATGCTCACTATTTGTTAAATCAGCTCTTTAATTCTGGTTATAGATACAAAAGGGTTAGTGAGTGCGGATTTAGATACCACTGGGAACATTTTGCTGACAAAAATGGCTGCCCTTCCTTTGGTAAAATATTTATTTATTTATTTATTTATTTATTTATTTGCTTCACTTGTATACCGCTCTTCTCAGCCATTAGGCCACTCAGAGCGGTTAACAACCAGTATCAACAACACAGTACAAATCATTAATCATTTAAAACAGTAATATCAGTTAATTAACATCAAAACAACAATACAGAAAAACAACAATCCATCACGTCTCATCAATAGAATCAGCATCCGATCTCGTTGTCCATTAATCCATATTCCAGTAATCAATCAATAAAATAATAGCTTTTCCTTTGGCAGATTCAGTAAAACACAACATTTGGGGGGTGGAGGGAGAGAAGGGCTGGAATGGGTATTTCTTTGTTTCTACACAGCAGAACCCATCAGAATAGTTGCTCAGATGCTTAGAAGTTGAATTTCTGTTATTAGGAACCAATAAAGGATGGAAAAGAAGAAAAATAATTCTTCCTCTAAAATGGAATGGTGTGAAGACTGATTTGTTTGCTTGGCCCCCAAACCTCAAGCATTTCCAGAGTTTTAGACCTGAAAGGCTAATGTCCCTGCATCCATCTATTGTTTGTTGTGTGCAGTGCATTGTGATTCTCATCAAAGCTTCTTTCTTAATATCAAATAAAAAAAAACAAAATATGGTAAAATATACAGCATAACTTTTTGTTATTTGAGGCAGGCTTCAATGACTCTTTGACACTTTTTTGGTGTTTATTGTTGCTTGTACAGTACTAAATACCTGCATAATAAAGTGATTTCCCCTCCCCTTCTTCTCTTGGTTTTTCCCTGTCTCTTTCTTCCTGTTCTATTTTTCATACACCTTGAGATTTAGTGGTGGGTTTGTGAAGTTGAAGCTATTAATTTAGAGCCAAAAGATTAATTTATCTAAATGTATGCCCTTTCTGTGTCTCCTCAGAAGTAATACTACAGAATATTTTTGTGATCCTTTAGTGAGTTTATTATTGCTCACATAGTCCTAGGCACTATCATTCTACTATGCTGGAATTGCATACTGCTGTGAGACAGAGGCTAGTAGCAATGCTACTTGTAATGTCTTCCATGACAGACAGGCTTTTTTTCTGAGGAGCTAGACTGTGTGTCAGTCAGCTACAGGCAACAGCAGTAGCAGAGGTTACACTGGTAGAGTTCAAAGACAATGGTAGTGGCACCATAGTTATGTTAGTACTGTGTGGAAGGAAGCACTAGGAAAACCACCCTTCAATGTATTTTACCATGAAACCCTATGATAAAACAATCCAAAGTGAAACAAAAAGGAATGGCGGAGATTAGACTCCAATTTGGTAGGCAGCCAATAAGGTAGTGAAGTCGGAAAACAAATACAAATACCACTGCAGCAAATGATGCAAGGCAAAAGAGTTTTCAGCTCTTGACATGCTCAGAATTGAAAGGACAACAGGATGTGAGAAACTGAATCACGGAAAGCTGTGCATTGTAAAACAAGAACATACAAATAATCACAATACTTGGGATGACGAAGCCAAGATAAATAAGAATGGGATATTTTCAGTCAAATAATCACACAGCTTTACTCAGGAAAAGAAAATCAAAGAAAAAATAGTAGCACAACTGATGAGTAAAGATATAGCAAAAGTAGCCAAGGGATAAGCATAACCATAATCTGAATTTATGCTCCAGACACAAAGGCAGAAGAAGAAGAAACTGAAAGGTTCTATTCAGTAGTCCAGGTGTAAACAGATGATACACCAAAATAGGGTATGTTAATAACCATAGGACATTGGAATGCAAAAGGAAACACCATGGAACCAAACTGTTGGAGACTTTGGCCTAGGGTCAAAAAATTAAGCAGGAGAGATATTTAATTGGTCTTTGTGAGGTCAACAGTTTGTTAATCACAAGGAAGCAAAGTAGACTACATAATGAGAAGCAGAAAATGGAGATGCTTTTGTCTCTCTGCAAAACGAAGGCCAGGAACAAATTGTGGCACGGACCATAAACTGCTACTATCAAAAATTAGAGAACAGCTAAAGAACCAGGCATTGTTACAAAATATAACCTGAATAACTTCCTGGGATAATTGGAAGGCTGTGTAAAGAACAGATTTGCAACGATGTCCATATCTACTGAGCCAGAATAACTTTGGAACAAAACTAGAGACATTAGCAAAATGTTAAACAATCATGTATTTAAAGAGAAACTTAAACCAATAATGGGGATGCTATGTGACCAATATGAATATTTTCTATTTTGAAATTCCAGAAATATTTATTTAAAAAACAAATTCAATAGAAAATATGCATGGAGTAAGGGTCCTACTGGTTGTTACATTGGAGATGAATCAATGTTCTTCCAATATTGAAAGGAAAAGAATATTTGAAGCCTACCTTTGGAATGGAGTAGACATGAGACACCAGCTCTTTCTCTTCTTTGTAATTGTCAACTCCAAACAACCTTGTCCATTTTTTTCTTACTTATCATAAAAAATAACAAGGGATGAAAATAAACATTGTATACTGAAGTTCTCTTCATACAGAAATGGTGCCTTCAGAATAATTATTATAAGAAAGTAAAAAGATCCCCCCAACACCTATTTTTGCTGCCGCAAATTGTACTACGCTTACAAGATGTGAATCACAACTTAGATCAAGAGTATAGTGCTTATGTATGGATCAGAGACTACCCACCCTGTCTGAGTAAACATGGTATGACCAGATAAATTTATTAGGAGACCCATGGGAGATCAAGCATTTTGGATGTTCAGGCATTGTCTGTTTAAAAAGTTGTCCAGCCCATGGCAATTTTAGGTTTAAAAATAAAAATGGAGAACATAATCCTTGAAATTTATTTATTTATTTATTTATTTATTTCACATATTTGCATCCTGTCCTTCTCACCCCAAGAGGGGACTCAGGGTATTCATCATGCATTTGCATCTGGTCAAAGGGTTTAATTATGGTGTGATATATTGTACTACTACTACTACTACTACTAATAATAATAATAATAATAACTTTATTTATACCCCACTCCATCTCCCCCAGGGGGACTCGGTGCATGAGGGCATGCCCATCAGTACAATACACATAATATAACACAAAAGCATAACAAAACCGGAAAATAAAAATACATAAAATAAAAAGCCAATATAATAAACAACACAACAATATAAAATCAACTATTTACACACAAAAGATTTTCACTGGGCAGGGCCAAATTCAAAGATAAAATTTAAAATGCTGGGAGATAGGACAATATAAATCTCTGATCCATTCCAGGCAGCAAGTGCGCTATCTACTATTTTTCAGCCAAAATACAAGGCTCTTCGATCAAAGAAATTATGATACAAGTCATTCAATTTCAACACTAATTTCAGGATGTGAAAGGAGAGAAAGAACAGTTACCATGGTATGATTCTTCAGGAGGTGGAACAGGAAGCCATTATTGCCTGGGTGCAACAGAAAATTTAATGTGCAAATAGCATTTCTAATTTGTGTACTCAAAAGTGACAAATCTTTGTGGTGATCACTGTTTTGAATAAAAAGAAAAGAAACCAAGAAGCCACTGAATCTGCCTATTTGGAATATCAGTTTTTACTTCTGGAGTGGGAGAAAAGAGTGTCTAGACTGAATCTTGTGTTGGCTTCTACTTCATACCTCAAACTAGATGGTCAATGCTAGTCATTTTTGGCATGCTTTCTGTTTATGGCAAGAGTTGTTGGTCATGGCTTTCACATAGCTGCTGTTTTCTCTCACCAGTAAATGAATAAAGACAAGCTTGTTTCAATGTGATCTCCCCATCAGACTTGCTTATCTTACCTTTAAACATCAAGTTATAAGCCAATATCCTTGATTCATCGTGATGCTTTCCTTCTTCTGTTGGTTTTTCTACTTTCTATTCTACAATATATTGTGAAATTTTATGACATATTAGACACCCTTTTCAATACCTGCCTTGGAGGTGTTTGAATCAAGACTACTCATTATTTATTTTATATTTTACCTGTTGTTTAAAACTTTCTAAAAATAAAATTTAAAACTTTTTGGAAACAACAAAAAGCTACAAACAAAACAACACTCGTGTCTCTCAATATTCTCAGAGTATCTAACAGTTAATGGTACAAATGTCATTTGTCTATTTCCTTGTGTGTTTCATTTTAAGAAAAATGAATTTTGAATTATACTAAATGGAAAATATTTTTAAATATTGTTATACTTTTTAAACATTTGGAGATACCGAGGGAGGATGAGATTGTGGTCCACCAGTCCTTTCATCCACTCCCTTTCTCCTCCTTATCCAATGTGATTAGAAAATGCCTCAAAATGAGTATGTGCAAAAGGCAGATTAAACAATCCAGTTTTGCTGCACAAATGAGCCTGCATTTCCAGACATACTTACGTGGGGGTAAGTTCTACTGAGCTCTTTTATATGTATTTCTGAAAAATGGATGAACTATCTGTGCATTTAAAATATTAGCTCCAGAGTCAGGTGAGAAACTGACTGCCATAATATGGGGTAAATTGCTGTTTTTCATTAAATTCTTTTCATTGAAAGAAAAAATTCTGCTATGAATTGTTATCACAATAGTTCCCTCTGGGTGTGTGTACAGAGAGGGAAGAAGAGGTCGCAGAAAAGCTATTGATGGAATTAAACTTTTAAAGCACAATGGAGCAAAAGGGACACATTCTTCACATTGCTCTGGCTGATTATTTTATACAGTCTGTGAATTCTTGATTTCATCAAATATTTGAAAAAATATTCAATTCTTGAGTACAGAGTTATTTTAAACTAATGAATATAATTTGAAAATGGTAAACATTAAACTACATATTGTTAAAGATGTCTACACTTTTTGGTTGAACCTCTGGGTGTCGCTGTTCACCATAAACCCATCTTGCATTTCTACACTGTAACACATCCACTTATGCTATTGCTGTTACCCAAGTTGTGAAGACATCGCAGAGTATCTTAACAGAGGTAAATGACTGTAAATATTTTTTTAACAAATTGAGACCCTCAAGCTTCTGAGTCAGAACCAGTTGCAAGGGGATTGGAGAAATGCAAGAGCTGTGGAGCTGCAAAGGCAGAATCTTGCTGCAATGCTTCTTAATGCTTTGTGTTTGGGAAATAGTTTCTGCACAGATTCACTATTCAATTTCTGAAGAGATGCAGAAAGGCTCTTTTGTGGGGAATATTGCAAAGGATCTAGGAATGGATGGAAATCGTCTTTCAGACCATGAACTCCGGATTCTTACCAGAACAGGTATGATTCAGTATTTTGCTTTGAACTACAACAATGGCCATTTGCAAACCTCTGAGAGGATAGATAGAGAGGAGATTTGTGAAAGGGCAGAGAAGTGCATCATAAATTTTCAAGTTATTGCTGAAAGTAAAAGAAAACTGCATAGAGTTGAAGTGGAAATTACTGATATCAATGATAATGCTCCTCAGTTTTCACCCAGTGAGCAGGAAGTGAAAATTATTGAAATATCCACCTCAGGGTCTCGGTTTCCTTTACCTGAAGCTCAAGATCCAGATTTAGGCCCAAATTCTATACAAAGCTATCAACTCACAGGCAGTAGTCATTTTTCTCTTGATGTGCAAATAAGAGAAAATGGTGCCAGGCATGCTGAGCTAGTGTTGGAAAAAAATCTGGACCGAGAAGAGAAATCAGTTTATAATTTGATCCTTACAGCTTTTGATGGAGGTGATCCCATCAGGTCTGGCAGTGCTCAAATTAAAGTCATAGTTATAGATGTAAATGAC
Source organism: Anolis sagrei ordinatus (assembly GCF_025583915.1). NCBI lineage: Eukaryota > Metazoa > Chordata > Lepidosauria > Squamata > Anolidae > Anolis > Anolis sagrei. Next base: position 115,632,555 of record NW_026847438.1, read on the forward strand.
AATGCACCAATTTTCAGCCAAACAATCTATAAAGTCAGCATAGAGGAAAATATTCCAAAGGGGTCTATCATCTGTACAATCAAAGCAACAGATCTTGATGAAGGAATCAATGGAGAAGTTAAATACTCCTTCACAAAAACTTCCAAGAAGGTCTCAGAGATGTTTCTCTTAAATTCAACAACTGGCAAAATAACATTAATTGGAAATTTTGACTTTGAGACATCATCCTTTTATGAATTTGAAGTACAAGCTGAGGACTATGCAGGACTATTTGATAGGGCAAAAATTGAGGTCACGGTAACAGATTTGAATGACAATGCTCCAGAACTAACAGTAACCTTTCTGACCAACACTATCCATGAGAACACATCAACAGGAACAGTTATTGCTATAATAAACGTGGAGGATCAAGATTCAGGAAGTAATGGTGAAGTCGCATGTTCAGTTCCCAAAAACCTTCCTTTTCAGCTTAAAAAAACCATGGATAACTACTATAGTTTGGTAACTGCCAATGCTCTTGACAGAGAATTGGTTGCAAACTACAATATCACTATAATAGTAACTGACCATGGAACACCTCCTCTTTCTACATCCACTATAATACCACTTCACATTTTAGATACAAATGACAACCCGCCTCAGTTTACAGAATCAGCATATGCAACATTTTCCATGGAGAATAACCCACGAGGATCCTCCATTTTTTCCTTAAGAGCAAATGATCCAGACTGGGAAGAAAATGCAAGACTTACATATTCAATTGCTGAAGAAAATGTTTATGATTTCCCACTTTCCTCCTTACTTTCTATTAATTCAGAAACTGGAGTTATCTATGCCTTGAACTCCTTTGATTATGAAAAGATCCAGGAGATTCGGTTCCAGGTCAAGGCCCAGGATGGGGGCTCCCCGCCACTCAGCTCTACTGTTTCAGTGACCCTTTTCATTCTGGATCAGAATGACAATGCTCCAGAAATACTCTACCCTTCTCCTCCCACTGATGGCTCCACTGGGATAGAGCTGGCCCCTCGCTCCTCTGAACCAGGTTACCTGGTCACTAAGGTGGTTGCAGTGGATGCAGATTCTGGCCAGAATGCCTGGCTCTCCTACCAGCTGACCAAGGCCACAGAGCCAGGGCTCTTCACTCTGGGACTCCACACTGGAGAGATCAGGACAGCCCGGTTCCTTCTAGAGAAAGATGCTCTCAAGCAAAGTCTAGTGGTTTTGGTCAAGGATAATGGGCAACCCCCTCTATCTGCCTCTGTTACTGTCACTGTGGTTCTAGCTGACAGTATCCCAGACATGCTTTCTGACCTCAGCAGTGTCTCTGTTCCTGTAGACCACCCATCAGACCTTACCTTATACCTTGTGATTGCAGTGGCTTTTGTCTCCTGCATGTTCTTGGCTTTCCTCCTTGTTTTATTGGCCATCAGGCTCCACAGATGGAGAAATTCTCAGCTGTGTGAGAATGGAGGTGTAAATTTCAGTGGAGTTCCAGTTTCACAGTTTGTGGGGATTGATGGAGTCCGAGCATTTCTTCAGTCCTATTGCCATGAGGTTTCTTTGACTTCAGGATCTCGGAAAAGCCAGATTTTTTTCCCAATTGGAAGCTGCACAAATACCTTGACACCACAGCAGGCTCCCAGTAAACCAGATCCTTTATTAATAACAGATGAGCCAAATAACTTTCAGGAGGATGGAGCTGTTTGTGAGGTGAGCATTTCCATTTTCTTTTAATGTTTATATGACTAATGCCTTTCCAGAGGATATTGTGTTATAGCGGTTGCAGTGGGTTTTGTCTTCTAATTGTTCTTCATCTCACTCCTTGTTAGTAGACACAAAACTGTGCAGATGTTTTGACATGGGACCTATAATTTTGTCTGTATCCCGTTTTCATATTTGTGGGGTTGGTTGAGCCTGTTCTTGTCTACTCTTCTAGGAAAGCGAATTTAGCAATTTCAGGACTAACCAACAGAATTGAGCAATCAACTGTGTGGTAAAGGATTTGTAATGAGAACCTTGCAGACAGTGAAGATATGGAATGTTGCTCTTTCAGTATTTACCATCTATACTTCTCATACATGTATCCATATTTCACAATTATAGTGCGTAGGTGTGATGTTAACTGTTTCCTTTCATCCCTTGTAGTTCTGTAAATTACTTATAATTCTTTGATGAAGAGCTCTAAAGATTTAGTTCAGGTACACCCAGGTTGATAAGATCTTTTCGTTTCATTTAATTTTTGTTAGTTTCTCCAGCTCATATTTTTGAAGCCTTTTATGTTTTTATTTTGTTGTTACAATCCAATCCAAGGAAATATGTCCCCAGCCTTCACATGAAAAAGGGAAACTGCTGACAATAATAAACCATATTGAAATGAATGCTTTTTGGCACAAGAATACCATAGAGTTACACCACAGAACCTAGAAAATATCTAGAGATTATAAATTGTGTAGGAGGTGGCTTAATGAAACAGTAGATAGAGGTCCCACAGATACTGAAGTCGTATTGAATTTGTGTTGCAGATTTTTTCACATTACTTTGTGACCTGTCTTGAAAACAGGAGCATCTACCAATATTTCACATATGTACATAAATTTCCCAGTAGCAAAAATGCATTTGAATGCAGTTTTTAAAGATGTGTAATGTGTGAACAGTTATTTGCAAGAAATTAGTGCTCACAATAAACCCAACAGTTGAATGGCAATTTTTCATCTATCCAAGATGGAAGGCAAAGCCTATTACTATCTGTCCTGAGCAATGATGTTGATTACATTCACAGCTCTTTCTAAAGCACCAGTCATTTTGCATGCACAGCTTTTGAATCCCACATCCAGAATAATATGCACAGTCTATGTCAATTTTGCTCATGCTGGAAATGATAATCTAGACAGGGGAAAATAACTCATGTAAAATCCATACTATAGTTCTTCATAGATTCCTATCCACTAGACTATTTACAATGAAAATATGTTTTCAAATATGAATTTTTGTTATTAGAATGGTTCATTGGCTAAGTACTGGTTTATTTATATATTCTGTATTCTATTTTAGCCTGAACATTATACATTACTGGTTTAACTGATACAGCCATGTCTTCAAACTGCAATCATTGCAACATTATACAAATAGTACCTAATGAGTGATGGTATGTTGGTCACTGATACTGAAACTATATTCACACCTACCTCAGAGCACTATAGATACTACTATTAGTAAATTGCTTGGCAAATATGTCATCATATAATGTCAACTGATTACCATGAACTGCCTGAGAATTATTCTTATAATTCAAAATCACTCTATTGGATTGTTCTTTCCAATGAAATAATAGCAGAAAATAATTTATTGGTATAAAACCATTGCGATTGTATATGTTGTTTACATTTCTGACAAGCAAAAACCTTGAATACTTAAAAAATATTTCTTCTTCATATCATAACCTTCTATATTCACATCGTAAACTTCTGTGTTTTCAGACTGGGCTCAGGTCTGATTCACCATCTAGCCCAGGTTGATTACACTAGCAACTGGTTCAAGTTTAACTCTAAACAAGCCTCACCAATTGTTTTTTTTAATCCCTCTTATCTCATCTGATGTTGACATGGCACTCAAATCTATTAAACAAACAATGTGGGACATTGCTTTTGTCAGCTATGTTCTCGTTCATATGTTTCTTGTTCCCCAAGCACCCTGAGTATACACTATGTTGGGTCTCTCCTTGAAACTAATTATCTTAAGAACTTGACTGTGCCCAAATATTGCTGCCTATTCTCCAATGTGTTCCCATCTGAAGTGTTTCAATGCAGATTTGTGGGAGTTTCATACAATGAAAGACTATGCCCATGTAATAACCAAAATGATGAATGTGTGTATCACATCTTATTGTCCTGCAGTTCTTATAAGAAGGCTCAGCTACATATTGTTAACCCATTACTTACCTGGTAGATCAGCCCAATTCCATGTCAAGTTTTTACTATGTGACATTTTCCCCCATGTGATCTTGGCTTTTGCCAAGTTTATTTCTAAGGTAGCCAGGATAAAACAACTTCCTGTATTAGACTCAAGCCGAGACTTGCCTTGCATCTATTTACAGTGTTCTTACCCTTGTTCATATGCATCTTGCATTGCACATCATCCTGTGTTTAATTCAGCATCAGCTTATGAATCTTTTTAGAGTTGTGAACCTTTTACCACTGAGCAAATTGTGTCTTTGGACCATAATAAAGTTTTGATCGATGTAATATCACACATCTGAAATCAGTACAGAGGAATCATACATGTTTGCAGAGGTACTGATTATTTTATGAAAACTAGCACAAATAATAAGAAAATAGCAAAATAACAGAAATTCAGTATATGGGTCCTGTCATATAATATCACTGGATATCACCTGAAAGGAATAAAACAGAATAATTTGTTTACCTTAAAATTAAAATACCACACACCATTTTAGTTACATCATGAAGGTTAAAGGTCCATGTGATGTTCTTTTTTGTATCAAGGGTCAAAAAAAGGGAAGATTGTGCATATATATATATATATATATATATATATATATATATTAATATATATAGTGAAGCAGGTAAGCTTCTGAATGAAGGAAGAGTTACTAAATGTAGATATGGTGAATATAAAATTCTCATGAACCAGAATTCTGGTAAAAACATTCATGAGGGGGTTTTGAATGCTATTTGTTCCTCTTCAGATAACTTTTTTTTGTGCAGATCTACCATTAAGAGTTATGAAAATTAAAATTCCAAGTTATATGAAGAAGAAAAATATAAGATGATAATCCAACAATATTAAAGCATCTATTGATATTTTAAGTTCTCCACAGAAAGCAAGGGAAAATAGCAATGCAGTAGTACAAAAGAAAATATTAGCAAATACAGTTCCTTCTGCAGACTCAGAGTGTCACTGTTGGACAACAAGGGAGCAAGCATAGAGAGAAACATAAGAAGGGTACTTACATTTCATTTCAACTGGTCAGGAAGGAGATCCAACAGGAGACTTTGTTAAAAACCTGCCACAGAAGGAAAGTTATTAAGGATCAGTTCATAAGGACACCATATTTGCTACTTTGCTGTAAAGTACTGTGACACTTAAAAGGAGGCAAAGAAGAGAGGAAGAAGAAGCAATGAAACAAAGGCACAGAGAGACAAGCAAGGAAGGAAATTTAAGGCAAGTATTCTTTCCATTCATACTATGGTCTGTGTTCTGCTGTGTGATGTCTGAGCAGGTTTACTATACAGTACTAGAAGAAGCAGAAAAGGACTCTTTTGTGGGCACCCTTGTCAAGGATTTGGGGCTGGAGATCAAAGACTTGCCAAGTCGTAAACTCCAGATCTCTTCAGAGAAGCAGTATTTTGCACTAAATGAACAAAATGGAAACCTGTACGTGAAGGATAGGATAAACAGGGAAGATATTTGTCAAAAATCTTCCATTTGTGCCCTAAAATTAGAAATTGTGGCACACAATCCACTGAATATTTTCCACATAAAGGTTTTTATACAAGATATCAATGATAATGTTCCACGCTTCCAAGAAGAAGTAATTCATCTTAAAGTGAGTGAGTCTAATCTTCCAGGAGCCAGGTTTGTTCTGGGAACTGCTGAAGATGATGACATTGGAATAAACTCCCTCCAGAATTATCATTTGAGCTCCAATCCTTATTTCAAACTAGAAATTCAAGAGACCAAAGATGGTGGAAAATATGCAGAATTAATACTACTTAAACAATTAGACAGAGAAGAAGAACAGACATACCAAATGATCCTGACAGCCATGGATGGAGGGGAAAGTAAAAAAACTGGTACAGCCACAATACTGGTAACAGTAACTGATACTAACGATAATACACCAATTTTCTCACAGGCATCATATAAAGGAAGCATAAAAGAAAATGCCCCCATAGGGATGTCTATACTTCAAGTTAAAGCATCTGACAGTGATGAAGGATCAAATGCTGATATAACTTATACTATTATTAAAATCCAAGATAGCATCCAGAAAATATTCAATGTGGATTCCAGAGATGGAACAATTATTCTTATGGAAAATATTGATTTTGAAGACAGACAAAATTATGTGATGATAATGCAGGCAAGTGATGGAGGTGGACTAGTGGCACATTGCAATGTTGAAATTGAAGTTCTAGATGAGAATGATAATAATCCAGATGTGATCCTTACTTCCATCTCCAACCCAATTCCCGAAGATCTTGAAACCGGAGCTGTGATTGCCCTCATCAAAGTACATGACAGGGATTCTGGAGAAAATGGGGAAGTCAATTGTCACCTTCAGGAATTTGTACCTTTTCAGATTGTCTCATCTTCAGATGATTACTTTAAACTTCTCACAGATGGTTCCCTTGACAGAGAACGGGTCCCAGGATATAATATTACAATCATAGCCACAGACAAAGGCACACCTCCTCTATCTACACACAAAGTCATCTCCATATCAATCTCTGATATCAATGATAACCCCCCTGCCTTTGAAAAACCTTCCTTTACTGCCTACATCCTAGAGAACAATCCTGCTGGGGTTTCAGTTTTCCATGTCAAGGCCTCTGATCCAGATTTGGACCACAATGCCCAAATCACTTACTCCTTTCTCAGTACCAGCATTGAGGACTTGCCTCTTTCCTCCTATATCTCCATTAACTCTGAGACTGGAACCATCTACTCCCAGCGCTCCTTTGACTATGAGCAACTCAGGGAGTTTCAGATTGAAGTGAGGGCCCAGGATGGAGGCTCCCCTCCTCTCAGCAGCAGTGCCACCGTGAGAGTATGTATATTGGATAGGAATGACAACAGCCCCCAGATTCTGTACCCTTCTCAAGCACCCGAGGGTTCATCTGTCTTTGAAATGGTGCCTCGGTCAGCTGAGTCAGGCTATCTGGTGACAAAAGTGGTGGCAGTAGATGCTGACTCTGGACACAATTCATGGCTTTCCTTCCACCTCCTTCAAGCCACAGAGCCTACCCTCTTCACTATCGGTTCCCACACAGGAGAGATTCATACAGCTCGAGCATTACTAGAAAGAGATGCTGTGAAGCAGAAGCTTGTTGTCATGGTGAAGGATAATGGACATCCACCTCTCTCGGCCACTGTAACTGTGAACCTAGTATTTGCAGAAAGCTTCCAGGAGGCCCTTCCAGAGATGAACTCCCAACCTAGTGAGACAGAGTCTCCTTCGGATATACAGTTTTACTTGGTGTTGGCTTTGGCTTTGGTGTCCTTTCTGTTCTTGGTGACTGTTATATTAACCATCATGATGAAATTAAGAAGGTCAAGGAACCCCACTTTCCTTCAGTGCTTTATCCCTGACCCTCACTCAAAGACTGGAGCCATATTCCCCCCAAATTATGAGGATGGGACTTTGCCTTATTCCTACCAGATCTGTCTGTCCTCTGAATCCAGGAGAAATGAGTTTGCTTTCCTGCAGCCAAGTGTCCAGTTAGCACAGAACATTCTTGACAATGGAAAGTCTGATACATCTTTGATATTTAGTGAAGGTAACCATTTGACTTCTGAAATGGAGACTGAAGGCATGGTGAGTTTACTTTATTTCCCTCTCTAGAGGTGTCTATCAGAATAATATGCCTTGAAATATTTTTAAGTAAAATTATCAATTGGCAAACCCAAGAATCCCTTTACCTTTCAGTCCTGCATTGTGACAAGCAATGAACATAATGTATTATCACCACTACACAACAAAGAAAGGGCAGAGCTTTACCAACATTGGGTTGATATAGGTTTTTTGGGGCTATATGGCCAAACCTACAACAACCCAGTGATTCTGGCCATGAAAGCCTTCAAAAAAACCTACAACAACCCAGTGATTCTGGCCATGAAAGCCTTCAATAATACATTTACCAACATTGATCCAGAGCCAGCCCTGTAGGGAGATAAGTCTGGGTTGGGATGTCAGAGGACCATGGTTACATGATGATCAGTCTGTACAGCAGCAAAATATATCTCTATGCTTTCTAATTTGTATCAAGTGTGGGATCCCTTCTCTTTTCTCCTCTCTTTGCTTCTTTTTGCAAGTTGTCACTGAAACATAAAGTACCTTTGTTATAAAATTTTCTATTTAAAGAAATTTAAGAACAATAAATAACAAAAGAATGAATTTACAAACTGGTAGATTGATTGACAAAATTGTTACAGAAATCTTCTTTAGTTCCACTGAATTCAAGGGGTAGGTTGGAAAGCGGAGTTCTATGTTGTCTTGAAGTGAATTGGATACTCTGATGAAACCAAAAGACTCACTTGGGACTACAATACTGAGAACTGATCACATAGATTCTTTTTTGTAGTGTGATATTAAAATTGTTGCAGTAGTAAACTGATGTGAGATGTAACTAAGGATCTGGCAGTCCACCCTAGAGGAGTTTAAGATGTGGATGAGAAGAGCAGGGTTGGGATATAGAACATACTGAATTTTAGTTGGCAACCAGAACAATAGGATTCCTGAAAATGGAAAAAAGACTAACCAATATGGAGACTAGTTGACTGGCTAGAACAGTGTTTCTCTAAATGTACACTTCCAGGTGTTTTGGACTTGATTCATAAGTAAATCTTTCCTGAAGCCTATCTGAGAAGTATGTAGGTGCTCCCTTGGTTGTGACTTCAAAAGACATCCCATCCTCCTTTTCCCAACTTGTGCTGTACATGTGGATTCTGGTGTAGTTATATACTGCTGTGGGTTACAAATTTGGGTAAGTGGATTCTGTCACTGCTTTTGGGATGGCAATTTGGACTCTGGCCTGGACCCCTGATAACACAGAAAAATCTGCATGCCTGTTCTTCCACTTTGGGAATTCTATCAAGTATCTTAGTGGACAGGGTCACCTCAATGTTCTACCTACTACCTTAACCTCAGGTGGAAAAAGGAATCATACAGTTGCTTCTGGCCATCTATCACACTCAGATCGGATGGGACTGGAAATCAACACATGGAAAGCAGTTGTCTACATTCAACTATACCCACACATCTATGCCCTATGCCACATCCAGGCTGTAACCCAGTGCTTCCAAAATTTTGATCCTCCAGGAGTTTGGGACTTCAGCTCCCATAAGCCCCAGTAACCTTAGCCAACAGTTAGGAGTTCAGGGAGATGAAGTCTCAAACACCTGGAGACTAAAGTTTGTGACCCACTGGTTGTAATCAATACATTAATGGCCAACATTGTCGAATGTGTGCAAATAGGATGCTTTTATCTAAGTCTTCATGATGATTGTTAGGCGACAATATGATTTCTTGACAAATATATATCTTAGCTATCAAATTGCCTTCAATAAACAATGTCATGGGTCGAGAAAAACTTGTATCTTCCACCAGTTGGGCAGTAGGTCTTGAAAAACCTTGCAAACTACTTTGAACACAGGGTATAAAACAGAACTTTTTACTCATTAGGCAATGGAGAGATATGTTCATTCCTCCCATAGAACCTTTCTCTGAAACAGACACAACACTGTCATGACTTCATAAACAATCTTTATGCTTGTGTCTATATATATGTGTGTGTGAGAGAGTGTGAGATTGTAAGTGAAAGTAATTCCAGAATCATCCCAGGCCCCATCTACACAGGCACTAAAGTCTATCTTGAATCTGTCTTGAGATTGTGGTATCCAGAAATCGTTCCCCTCCAATGTGAATTCCAACTCATATCCAGCTAGAAACAATGTGATAAAAAGACTCAACAAAAATCCTGACTTCAGCCACAAAATGTAGTTGGAAGGGAAAGGGACCCCCCCCCCCCCACCTTACAATGAAAGTATAACATTCTCATGGAATGCTAACTTTTACAGTCTTGCTGTACAACACTAGCTTAACAGCCTTGTTTTTGGTTTTACAGCTCTGCTGTAAATGCTAAAAATGGAGAAGCTATGTGTCTCTGCCAGGACATACAAAATCTGGATTTTGATTGATGCAGGATAAGAATGTGAATATCGAGATCCAGTGGTTTTACATAGACTCCATGGGAGCTTGCAGCCAATTCCTGTGGTGCCTGTGTGGTGCACTACAGAGCAAGCCAGATCGCTACAATCCACATTCTGATCTGGAGTAATTACTTGTGTGGGGAGCCCCTACATTGCTGACATTACATAGAGTACTGGAGCATGGAAGAACACTTATAGATGATTAAATATGTTGGAAAGCTGGAAGAGTTGTGTCAATGTGTATGTGGTCATGGTGGGGAGATGCTGGTGATGCTTTGGAAATTTCTTAAGATTTCTTTCATGCTTTAATATTCAATGCAAAAATGATCCTATTAGAGGGTATTCTTACCAAGATTTATTCTGAGGAGGTTTACCATTGCCTGAGAAAGTGGGACTTATTCAAGCTCACTTACCAGGTTTCCATGGCTGAGTGGAGATTCAAACCCTGATATGCCACAGCCTAATACAACATTCAAACCACCATTACACACTGGCCTTACAATTTCTCTCCACACTATAGTAGGAATACATAAAACAAATTGTGACTGAAACACAGATAATAACACTTAAGTGTTGAGAGACAACCTTACCTATCTCACATGAATAGCTCCCCATTGGTTGCAATTGCACAACCATATTTGCAGGTTCATATTAGTGATAGGTTATGCATAGTATATATCTAAGAGTACAATATTGGTGCTTCTTCCTTTGGAAAAGTTTAAGAATAATGTTAAAAGTAACCTTGATGTTTGAATACAACAAGAAAGGTAACATTTTTCTACTATTGCTATCTAACAAAGTGATAACACTTTCCAGATAGAAAGACCTATAAATACATATACAACACCCAAAATCCTACCTGATAGTAATCAAGACATTGATTTAGCATAGGAATCTGGCCCTTCCTCCCAATCTAATTCAGCAGTATGATGCAATGATGGGCTTAAATTGCTCATTAATTTTTCTTGGCTTAATTGTCTTTTCAAAAAAGGGTGTGGTGAAGATTGGAGAAGATAAGGCCATTTGACATCTACAAGATACAAAGTGTTCACATAGTATCCATCAGCTTCTATTGTACAGATCTTCAGCTTCATCAACAGACCATTATTAGAGAATATGAATTAATTGTCTGTCCCTTTTTCATAATTTTACCCTGATTAGTAGGAGTAGATGGAAAAGATGCACCATCCTTTGTGAGCAGCCTGGATCCAATAGTTCTCTCCATAAGAAAATCCCCCTAGGTCTATGTCACAATAACTCTCAAAAGAAACCATTTAGTTTGAAGATGGAAGCAATAGCAGGAGCTGAGAGAAAAGATATAGAGGCACCAGGGTTATTAAAGATGGAGAAAGGGAAGTTAGAAAAGAAGGTAAGTAGAGTAGAGGCAAAAGAGGAAGACAATATCAGAGAGCAACATAAAGTTCTATCCAACATAAATAACAGGATTAAAAAAAACACATCAGGAATCAAAGAACACAGTGATGAGAGATAGATGCAAGACAGATCGGGGAAAGTTCCATAAAGTGTCAGGATCAGATGGAGTAGGGAACAGCTATGCAGAAATGATTAGAAGAGCCTGAGAGATAAATTGAGTGGAGAGGATAGATACTTATTTAGTCAAATGGATACAGAGCTGGACCAGCAGGAAGACTAAAGAGGTTTAGGTGCACATTTCAATTCAAGGAAGACATTTTAGTCTACTAATATTGAAAGGCCCAACAACTTTTTAAAATTAGTTTTCAAGAACAACTAAAATAATTTCTGATAATAGGCTAACAGATAAAGGAAACTGGAAGGGCTGTTAACCCAAACTTCTTGGATTTCTGTCCAAAGCATTTGCCTAGAAAAGTCTGTGGATAACACTGCTGGTAAAAATGTATAATCCACTTTGACTACAATGGCAAAAAAGATAATTTTAGTTAGGTCTCTTGGCTGAATTCTGAGAGAAAAAAAAGGAATTGCTATAAAGAAAATACTCACAAAGGTTTTACAAAAATGCTGTATATGCATTTTGATTCAATTCTTTCTACAAGTGGTGAAACTTGATTTAATTTTGTGAAGTCAGATTTCATTTTTTTAAAAATTGAAAACATTTTTCTGCAGTTTTGTGAAGAGCCTCTGGGTGTCACTGTTCACCAGTAAGGAAGAAAAATATAGATCTGCCCAATGGTGTGTTGCTGTTCTCTTATATACAAAGAAACCAACTGAAAAACAGACAGGCTGAAAGAACAAAAGGGAAATACATTTTATGTAGAAGTTTCCTTTGATCACCATATCTTTCTAGCAAGAAAGCAGTTGTTCAAGAATGCTGGACACTCTGAGGTTGTGGAAGTGCAGAAAAGGAATCCTGCAATGCCTTATTATCGTGGTGTTTTCTTGGAAGGCAGTTTCTGGGCAGATCCACTATTCCATTCCAGAAGAGATGCACAAAGGCTCCTTTGTGGGGAATATTGCAAAGGATCTGGGAGTGGACGGGAAACAGCTTTCAAACCATGGACTCCGCATCATTCCCAATGTAGGTAAATTTTATTATTTTGCTTTAAATGCCAACAATGGCCATTTGCAAACTTCTGAGAGAATTGACAGAGAGGAAATCTGTGGAAGGGCAGAGAAGTGCATCTTAAAGTTTCAAGTTCTTAATGAAAATAAACTAAAGCTATATGGAATAGAAGTGGAAATTATAGATATAAATGATAATGCTCCACAGTTTGCTGTGGCGGAACAGGAACTGGACGTCAGTGAGATGTCTGCACCTGGATTCCGAGTCCCTCTGATGGAAGCTCAAGATTCAGATCTGGGGATACATTCTATACAGGGCTACCAACTCACAGGTAGTGGCCATTTTTTCCTGGATGTTCAAATGGGAGACAATAGTGTACAGCATCCTGAATTGGTATTGAAAGAATCTTTGGACAGGGAGGAACAGTCAGTTTATGATTTAATCCTCACAGCTACTGATGGAGGTGATCCTGTCAGGTCTGGGATTGCACAAATCAAAGTCAGAGTTCTGGATGCAAATGACAATGCACCTATTTTCAGTCAACCTACCTATGAAGTAACTATCAAGGAAAATATTCCTAAAGGATCTACTGTAGCTGCTGTAAGCGCTACAGATCTAGATGAAGGTCTTAATGGAGAAATTAAATATTCCTTCAGAAAAATGACACAATCTAATTTCCCACTATTTCTCCTTAATTCAACAACAGGAGAAATTATTCTCACGGGCAGTCTGGATTATGAGATATCATCATTATATGAATTTGAAATAGAAGCAAAAGATGGAGGAGGATTGGGTGACAGATCAAAGGTTATTATTACTATAACAGATCTGAACGATAATGCACCAGAACTGATAGTTACCTATTTCACCAGTTCTATATCTGAAAGTTCACCAGCTGGAACTGTTATTGCCATTTTAAATGTTCAAGATCAGGATTCCGGAGTCAATGGAGAAGTCACCTGCTCAGTGCCCAATAACCTCCCTTTCAGACTGGAGAGATCTGTTGATGACTTTTACAGCTTGGTGACAGATGGCAAACTTGATAGGGAACATGTGCAAACTTTCAATATCACCATCACCAGTACTGATAATGGAATTCCCCCTCTTTCTACAACAACAGTCATTACACTACATGTTTTAGATACAAATGACAACCCACCAATCTTTGAAAAGACAGATTATACTTTTTATTTAGTTGAAAATAACCACAGAGGCTCCCTGATCTTTTCCTTAAGGGCAAGTGATCCAGACTGGGAAGAGAATGCCAGAATAACATATTCAATAATTGAAGAACAAATGGACAGTTTCCTTCTCTCCTCCTACCTTTCAATTAACTCTGAGACTGGGGCTGTCTATGCTCTGAACTCATTTGATTATGAAGAGATCCAAGAAATTCGATTCCTGGTCAAGGCCCAGGATGGGGGCTCCCCACCACTAAGCTCGAACATCTCAGTGAACCTCTTCATCCTGGATCAGAATGACAATGCTCCAGAAATCCTCTATCCCTCCCCTCCCACTGATGGCTCTACTGGGATAGAGCTGGCCCCTCACTCCTCTGAGCCAGGTTATGTGATCACTAAAGTGGTGGCTGTGGATGCGGATTCTGGCCAGAATGCCTGGCTCTCCTACCAGCTGACCAAGGCCACAGAGCCAGGGCTCTTCACTCTGGGACTCCACACTGGAGAGATCAGGACAGCCCGGTTCATACTGGAAAAAGATGCCATCAAACAAAGCCTGGTGGTTTTGGTGAAGGACAATGGGCAGCCCCCCCTCTCTACCTCCGTTACTGTCACTGTGGTTCTGGCTGACAATATTCCAGACACGTTGATAGACTTGAGCAACATCTCTGTTCCTGTAGACCACACATCAGACCTAACTTTCTATCTTGTGGTAGCAGTGGCCTTTGTCTCTTGCTTGTTCTTGACCTTCCTCCTTGTGTTACTGGCCATCAGGTTTCATAAATGGAGAAATTCTCAGCTATGTGAGAATGGAGGTGTGAATTTAAGTGGAGTTCCAGTTTCTCAGTATGTGGGAATTGATGGAGTCCGGGCCTTTCTCCAGTCATATTGCCATGAGGTTTCACTGACTTCAGGCTCCCGAAAAAGCCAGATTTTTTTCCCAATTGGAAGCTGCACAAATACCTTGACACCACAGCAGGCTTCCAGTAAACCCGATCCATTGTTAATAACGGATGAGTCAAATAACTTTCAGGAAGATGCAGCTGTTAGTCAGGTGAGCATTTTCATTTTATTTCAGTGTTAATAAGAATAGCATAATTCTGTATCATCCTGCCTTATAGTGCTTGAAATGTTTTGTTTTGTTTTTTTACTTTCTCATTCTTCTTCATCTCTCTGCTTGTTATTGGACACAAAACCTTCCTGGATGGTTTGACTTGGGGCCAACAAATTTCACTGTTATCCCATTCTGACATTTTGACTGAGTCTGATTTAACCTACACATGTAGGAAAACCAATTTTGTAATTTTAGGTCTAATCAAGAAAATTGAATAATCAACTGCTCTTAAGTAAAGGTTATGTAAATATTGCCTTCCTCTCTGTCTTGTTGCCAATTAATCTATTGAATATTCTCGTGTAGGTGGGCAGATTGGCTTGTTCAGTATTTATATTTAGGCAGTCCATACTTCACACACACTAGAGAGCTCAGGACAGACATGATCTTTCTGGAGAAAAATTCCCTTAACCAAATGTTTCTAAGAAGGACACGGGGAGTCTTCTTTTTCAGCCATGGTCACTATGGAGATGGATAATAACAACAACAACAATTTATTTATTTGACCAATCATATGACCATTTCAAAATACAACATGGATAAAAGTGATGTGTACAATATTCCAGAAGTACTGATTAATTGGGTAGCATCTCAGCACCACAGACTCCCCTTCACATCTCACCTTTTACCTGGTGGTCGCAGTGGTCTTTTATCATTTGCTTGTTTTTGACATTTGTCTTATGTTACTGGCCAACATGGAATTTTCAGCTGTTAGGGTCTGGGAATGTTAACTTCGGTGGTGCTCCCATCTCCAAGGACTGATGGAGTCATTATTGCCATGAGATTTCTCTGATCACAGACTCAGGAAGAACCAGTATAATAATTATTTAGGTACTTTGAGCAATCTATGGTCTTGCAACAGGAGGATCCTATCTTAGCTGATGAATGGTGACCCCATTGTAGTTTAACTGAGCAGACATTTTTTAATGAATAAAAAGTTTGGTTATTTTTTTAAAAAAAAAATCTTCAATCCTTTTATTATTTTTGGAAGTTGTTTCACTTGTCATTGTTGTTCTCAGTGCTATCTTGACATTTGCTGTTCTTGCACAACATATTCCCCATGTTTAGTTGACCCCCCCCCCCTTTGCTTGTTTTCCTTATTTTTCTGGGATTGGTTATGAATATTCTTGCATTCAATAGATTCAATACATATCAGGAAATACATAGTAGTTTATCCAGTCACTAATGCCTTATACACCTACACAAGATTATTAGTTTGTATCAACTTCCTTTTCAGTAAACAGAATGTTGTACTTGGTTGCATGGAGAATGAACTTCTCATATTAAATGTACTTTATTTTATTAGAAGTATGAACAAAAGCAACAAAAGTCAGGAATTTTCCTCATGGTTACCTCTACTCACCCAATAACAGGGTTTGTGGGAGATATAACTTTAATTAAAAGTAAAAGTAGACATCGTGCAGAAAATAATATATCCATAAATTTCACTTGAGTGCTTTATCAAATTTTCTCTGTGAACTACATTTTCTCAATTTGCAGATGAATAAATTTGCATCATACATGCCACTCTGTGTTTAACAGAATAGGAAAGCCCCTAGGTAGATTTCAACAGCATTGTAATTTTGTGTATTCCTAAAATCTTGTCATCTATCCCCAAGAATTCTGTCACATTTAACATTAATAACTCTTTTTTTCCTTGTCACAAAATATAAATACTTCAAGTTCAAATTTGATGTAATGAGTAGGAGATATTTTAATTTTCTAGTTCCTTTTAGAATTTTTTTAAAAGGTTGATTTTAGAAACATATTGAGTAAAATTGTTCCTATATTTCTGTCATTCCCCTGTGAATCCTAAAAGTTCATAATTTTTAAAAAATGACATCCAAAGGGAAATTTGTAATGACATCAAATTACTTTTTATGACTTTGAGAAAAATTACATAGTAACCTGCTTTTATAAAGTTATTTTCCATATTCTGATCCAGACTTCTTGCACAGTCTAGTCAAGTATGATCCCCTGTCTGTGATTCCCAGACTTTGTGTGGATACATGAAACTGCAGAAAATTGAGAACCCTATTATTGTCAATGGGGGAAAATGATGTAGTTGCCAAGAACTGGGTATAACCTGTACATGAGGCCTTCAGTGAATAAATGAAACTGTGGATAAATAAAATAAAATGTATTGCTTCTGTCGATACATGGGCCATACTGTATTATTCCCCCCCCCCCCCTGTGCAACAGAAAAAGATCTGAAGCTAAAATGATTTATTAAAGTTCATGTGTGATGGAAGAATTGAAGGACTCCCTGATCTGCAGTTCTATTTTATTTTATGTTTTGTCGTTATGTTGTACCGTCAAAGTATGCTATTGCCTTTAAAATTACTCATAAGAGTTTCACTCTCATTAGTCTCAGAATCATAGAGTTGGAAAAGAACATAAGAGCCATCTAGTCCAACTCCCATGCAGGGATGCACAATCAAAGCACCCCCAACAGATGGTCATATAGTTATTGTAATGATACAACAACAGGATGGGCTCATAACATGTGCAGACTGATGGTGCATACTCTAGTTTTTTTCTGTCCCAACAGTTTGCATCAACTCACTTCAGGGAGCTACCAACATTACTCTAAAAAGATCAATGATGTCAAGGATTTGCCAAAAAAACAGTGTTGTATTGCCCTGTTAATTCAATATCTCACTAGTTTACAGTTTGTCATAGAATCATAGAATCATAGAATCATAGAATCATAGAATCATAGAATCAAAGAGTTGGAAGAGACCTCATGGGCCATCCAGTCCAACCCCCTGCCAAGAAGCAGGAATATTGCATTCAAATCACCCCTGACAAATGGCCATCCAGCCTCTGCTTAAAAGCTTCCAAAGAAGGAGTACCGTAATCATAGATATCAAGGGTTCAGGACTCTGACTTCTTTGGTAAACAGGGAATATCACTTCTGATTAGCATTTGCGATCTAATATGCTGTGCTTGTAACTTTCACATAACCAATAGTCTTGTAGTCCTAGCACAATAGTTCCCATGAACTACATAAATGGAAAGAAACACACAGAAGTGGGTACTGGTGGAGAGGACTGTGTGGGGAAAATGATAACTTGAAAGAAAAACAAATAATGGAGACATAAAATTACAAGATATGGTGTAGAAATGAGATATGGTTAACCTTTGAAATTAGGGGATGCAAATTTGGAAAGAAAAAGATTCGGCGGAAGGGTTTCTGCTGTTCGACCATGAGACAGAGATGAGCTGTTGACTTCAATGTATTAAAACTTCATGTATTTTTATGGCCAACCAATGCTTTGTTTCATGTTTCAAAATGCTATTAAATAATAATGTTTGTGTCCCCAGTCTTAGTTATACCCAAATGAGTCATTCAATATTTCGTATAATTAGAATATGAGATTACTGATTACAAAGTTAATCTAGTGCACCTTTAAAATGTGTCTTTTGAAGATAAAGAAAGAATAAAGACAATGGATCGTTTTTGTCTTTCCTTTCTGGAGAAAATATTTCTCAAATTTTTAAACAATGAGTTAATACTGCCTGAAATAAATTAAAGAAAGACAGATAACATACACTCAAGCAATTGTACCTTAAATAAAAATACTCAATGAAGTGTCTACAGTTTTGAGTTGAGCCTCTGGGTGTCACTGTTCACCAAGAAGGAAGAAATTTGCAAGGTCCAGCATTCTAGAATCCGATGTTATACTCAAAATCAAAAGACAAGGCTGTCTGAAAAAGCATTGAGAGTGATGCAGTGATATAGAATATATAGAAACAAACTGGCTATGGTGTTTTTCAAATTAGAAACAAGAGCAATAGATAGCACATACTAGGAACCAGCAATAATCAAGACAAGAGCTTTTGAACTGAAACTGCTGTCATTTATCCTACATCAAAAGAATGCAAGAAACTCAGAAGCCATGGAGTTGCAAAAGAAGAATCCTGAAATGCCTTATTGTCATGGTGTCTCTTTGGAAAGCAGTTTCTGGGCAGATCCACTATTCTATTCCTGAAGAAATGCCGAAAGGTTCCTTTGTGGGGAATATTGCGAAGGACCTAGGAATGGATGGAAAACAACTTTCAGACCATGGACTCCGCATTGTTACTAGTAAAGGTATGATTCAGTATTTTGCTGTGAATATCAATAGTGGGCACTTACAAATTTCTGAGCGAATAGACAGAGAGGAGATCTGTGGGGAAGAAGAGAAATGCATACTAAAGTTGCAGGTTCTTGTTGAAAGTAAATTAAAACTTTATGTCGTGGAAGTGGAAGTCACAGACATAAATGACAATGCACCCCAATTTCTGTCAGAAGAATGGAAGATTGAGATTTTTGAGACAGCTGTAGTCCAAGATAAATATCCTCTTCCCAAGGCTCATGATCCAGATTTGGGCATTAATTCTGTTCGGAGCTATGAACTCACAGGAAATAATCATTTTTCTTTGGTGGTACGAAAAGGAGAAAATGTTGCTAGACAGGCTGAACTGGTGTTGGAGAAATCGCTAGATAGGGAAGAGCAATCTGTTCACGATCTGATCTTGATAGCTAGTGATGGGGGTGATCCAATGAAGTCTGGCACATTACAAATCCATGTTATTGTTCTTGATGCAAATGACAATGCACCAGTTTTCAGTCAATCAATTTATGAAGTAAGTATCAAAGAAAACATTCCCAAATGGTCGACTGTCGCTACAATAAGGGCCACTGATCTGGATGAAGGTATCAATGGACAAATAAAGTACTCTTTTGAGGATGTCACAAAGAAGTTATCCAAAATGATCATGTTAAATTCTACCACAGGAGAGATCATCGTTGTGGGAAATCTTGATTATGAGAAATCATCTTTGTATGAATTTGAGGTGGAAGCTGCAGATGGAGGTGGCCTAAGAGACAGAGCAAAAGTTTTGATTTTCGTTACAGACTTGAATGACAATGCACCAGAATTAACAATGACATTTGCAATCAGTTCTATACCTGAGAACTCACATATAGGAACAACAGTTGCCATTTTAAATGCACAAGACAAAGATTCAGGAGTGAATGGGCAGGTTACATGTTCAATTCCCAGCAACCTTCCATTTCAGCTGAAGAAAGCACATGATGATTTTTACACTTTAGTGACAGAAAAAAGCCTGGACAGGGAAGAAGTGGCAGTTTACAATATTACAATTGTAGCAGTTGATGAAGGGATTCCTACACTCTCTACCTCTGAGATTATTTCATTGAAGGTCTTGGACACCAATGACAACCCTCCAGTATTTGTCAAATCAGCTTACGCCTCTTATTTCCTAGAAAATAATCCAAGAGGAGCTTCCATCTTTTTCCTAAAGGCCAATGACCTGGACTGGGAAGAAAATGCCAGAATAACATATTCAATCATTGAAAGTCAAATAGGAGATTCTTTCCTCTCCTCCTACCTTTCAATTAATTCAGAGACTGGGGTTGTCTATGCCTTGAACTCCTTTGATTATGAAGAGATCCAGGAGATTAAGTTTCTGGTCAAGGCCCAGGATGGGGGCTCCCCACCACTCAGCTCGAATGTCACAGTAAGCCTTTTCATTCTGGATGAGAATGACAATGCTCCAGAAATCCTCTACCCCTCTCCTCCCACCGATGGCTCCACTGGGATAGAGCTGGCCCCTCGTTCCTCTGAGCCAGGTTACTTGGTCACTAAGGTGGTGGCAGTGGATGCAGATTCTGGCCAGAATGCCTGGCTCTCCTACCAGTTGACCAAGGCCACAGAGCCAGGGCTCTTCTCTCTGGGACTCCACACTGGAGAGATTAGGACAGCTCGGTTTCTAATGGAGAAAGATGCTCTCAAACAAAGCCTGGTGGTTTTAGTGAAAGATAATGGACAGCCATCTCTTTCTGTTTCAACCACAGTCACAGTGGTTCTGGCCAACAATATCCCAGAAACTCTCTCAGATCTGAGCAGCATCTCAGCACCTATAGAACTCCCTTCAGATCTTACCTACTACTTGGTGCTTGCAGTGGCATTTGTCTCTTGCTTATTTTTGACCTTTCTCCTTGTTCTACTGTCCATCAAGTTGCATAGATGGAGAAATTCACAGCTATCTCATTCAGGGAGTATTAACTTTGGTGGTGCTCCTGTTTCCCAGTTTGTGGGGATTGATGGCGTCCGGGCCTTTCTTCAGTCTTATTGTCATGAGGTGTCTCTAACCACAGGCTCTAGGAAGAGCCAGTTTAATGTTCCCAAGGAAAATCATTCAAACATTTTGACCCATCAGCAAAATTCTGAGGTTGAGGATCCTATCTTATCTACTGAAGACTCAGATTTGAACAATGGGGATCTAATCATAATCCAGGTAAGTCTAAAAATTCATTTTTACCAAACTGTTCATACTAGATTGCAATGCCCATCTACATGTGCTATGGTGTTTTTATATGTGATTGTGCCCACCATTCCTTTTGTGTGCCCCCCATCTCCAGCAATCCAGTATCAAATTCTCAAGCAATTTAACACTTCTAGTACTTTTTTTTGCAACTGATTTTTACAATAATGCAAATAGGCTTTATTTCCAGTTCTCTCCTCTAGTGCCGTTCCAATCAGCATACCAAAGTGCCTCCTTTTTTTTATTTTCCTAGAAACTTAAGAACACTAATGAGTATTTTATTTGCCTTGCACTTTTGGAGTCCTCATCTTCTTGTCCTCTCTGTTTTACATCCACTTTTCCAGAAACGTTTCAGTGACACTCTTTCATTTTACTCTCTGCATCATAGCATTGTTACTATCTTGCCAGATGACTATGGTACTAGTGATTCGGCTACAAGTAATGTCAAGAGTCGGTCATAGGACAATAGGGAAAACAGAACAAAGGAAATGAAGTAGAGTTAACAGTAAGGAAATAAATTTGAATTGGAAAGACAGAAAAATCATCAGAATAAAAAATATAGGAGAAAGAAGGATAGGTACAGTAAAAAGGAAGTGCAAGGAATTAATTTGAAAGTAAAGTAGTAATGAAATACAGAAAATCACATTGGTGGGAGTAACTATATGGACCATCTATCTCAAACCTCTGCCATGCATCAATCCTCATTTACCGCACTCCTAAAAGATGCCAATTCAACCAAGACTTCAAGACCTCCAAAGATGGAGAGACCACTGCCTCTGAGACTGTTTGTTGAAAGCTTTTACAGGACCAAGTTCTTCCTAACTTTTAGATGGGAACTTTTTTCTTATAATTTGAATCCATTGATTTATCTCCAGAGCAACAGAAAACAAGCTGGCTTCATTTTCTACATGATATCTCTTCCAAAATTTAAAGATAGATATCATTATTTCCTCTCAGTTTTCTCTTCTCCAACTTCCTAAGTCATTTCTCATAAGGCTTGATATCCAGACCTTTATCTTAGTCAGTAATATTTAGTATTAATGAAAATGAAGGTGCATTTCATTTTGTTTGACCCTTTTTCTTCTGGCCCAACCCCCTGGACACTCAGAACATGGCTTCTTGGCCAACATTGAAAAATGGTCTTTTACCCAAAGAAAGCTACCATGCCTTTGAGTGGATCTGAAAACCTTGTGGATTTTCTTGTTGTGACTAAATATGGAGACTGATAAGAAAGGAGATAGAAAGAAGCACGTTACAGCATATTTGAGAGTCTGCAATGGATAGGCATATTGGGAGTCTGCAAACTAACTGAAAAGTGATACTAAATTATGTAATACTTTTGGATGCATAGAGTCACAGAACCAGAAACCAATCAATGTTGGTTTTATATGCGCACTTCATTGAAACTTTCCATTTATTTTGCTAATTTTCAGTTATTTATACAAACTTTGAGAATAAAAGCAGAAAAGTCAATCTGTAGATAAGGTCAAATAATTTTGAATAATAAAATCCTGGTGGAAATTGAATAGCAAATGACTGAATACAGATATAGTTGAAATGTAACAGAAAATGTTTAGGCACTGTTGAAACTCTAAATAAAAAGATGTGAAATAGAATGTTTTATTATTATAGATACAAATATAAATCCCTGTAATAAAATTCATAGAATATGTGTGCAAGTTGTCCTTGTTGTTTTGATTTTTTAAAAATTATAAAAAGAATGATACACATGCATCTATGCTCCCCTGAACTAGCCTGAATGGAAAAAAAAAATAAGCAGATAGGCAATGTGTACATTGTACTGTTAAGAGTTATCAAAGAGGATTAAATAAATTTACTTTTATGCATAATGTAATAGCTTTACTCAGTTCTGAAGAAAGATAAGGTGGCTCTTTCCAAACAAACAAGTTGGCGTTTCAGTGTAATACTGTTATTATCTGTGCAGAAAATGGTTACTGTACAAAAACATGTTTCAGTGAAGCACTTTTTATACCAGTGGTTTCTAGCCTGTGGTCTGTGTACCACCATAAGAACTAAAATATGGTCGACGGCCTCACCATTACTACACCGTTGCAACAAGATGACTGGTCCCATGAAACCCTCTTATAGTGCTGAGGCAATGGGGATGTCAGGAGGGGAGAGGCTGACTACCTACAAAAGGTGCAACAACAAGCCCTCCTGACTGCTGCTTCTCTTCCTCCTCCTTCCTCCCTCTGAGTGGAGCCATTCCATGTGGCGTCTGAAAGCGGGGGCATCTTGGTGTCTTCATTTTTAGGTCTATTCCTGGGGTTATTTGGGGTGCTGATCAGAAGATTTCATTAGATAGACCACATCAGCTCTAGATTATTAAATATGGATTTTGTGGGCAAGCTGATGGTGACTACTGGTAGCATATATTCTGTATCAAAAACCAGAGCTGATGTGGTTTATTCAATGCAATTTTCTGAATCAGCACCCCAAACTATGAAACTAAATCTAAAGTTGACCAAAAACTGATTCGTAACCCTTTTGGTGCTAATTTTGGAGAGTGGTCCCTGGTGAAAGTGGTCCCTGGTCAAGTGGTCCCTGGTCAGAAAAAGGTTAAGAATCACTGCTTTATACAGACAGCAATTTCTCAGAAAGGAAAATGATCTTTCCATCATAAAATGGGGTCACCAAAATTTGACATACAATTTGAAGTCACACATGCACACCTTTAACTAGCAGTACACATACCAAATAACGTTTGAGTTAATATATTGTTTAATACATTGTTTGGTAATTACTATAGATTCACTTTTTAGTTCTACTTGAGGAGAGGGTGAAAAGTCTTTTTTTTAAAGAGTGAACTCTCAAGCAACCAGTAAACATTGAAGAAATAATACTTTTTATAAAAGGTAAAATAAAATAACTTTTTAGCAGAAATGTAAACCTGTGTTACAATTAGATAACATGTTTATTTGCCTCAATTTGCTTTTAATTACTTAGTTCAGTATTAATGTCAAGTCAATACAGAGTTTATGGTATGGTATAGAATGGAGTATAGTACAGCATTAGTTAGGCCTATTTTTAATAGTAATTCTCAAGAAATTAGAAAATACATTTATTTTTCATCTACCAATCCACTTGGGTGTCAGTTAACCAAGGGTCTACTACTGTATATTTGGCTAGCAGGTTGCTGCATAAGTTGAACGATGAGATCTGGAGAGCTTGAAGAAAGGAGATTAAGTTGTATCTGGGTGGAGCTAAGTTGGAATACTATGCAGCCTGGAATGTATTGGACATCAGCTATTGATTTAAAAAAACAAGTAAATATATCCCTCTCATAATACTTTTTCCATGAGGATTTGGTCATTGATAGATCTTATGGGGGTGGGGGGAGAGGAGACTTTTTCAGTAGAAACTTCTCCTTCTTTCTTGATGAATTAAGGATGCCCTTTCCAAGAATGTGTGAATAAACCATCTCCATATAGGCATTCAGTTGTAGAGCTTAGTGGCATTTATTTTCCCCTCTGCTGAGCTAATAATGTTTTACTGTAGGTAAGTCAGCAATAACTATGACTTTCTATTGGGAATTCTGAATTGGTCCTCTTATCTGCAAGATTTGAAGAAAAAAAATCAATTTTGCATATGGAATCCAGATTTATATGCCTGCTCTTCACCCAAAACAACTGTGGCAAGTTTTGGGACAGTGATGAATGTGTGAAAAAGAAAAAAAAAACCCAAAAGTTGCTGCTGCCACAGTGTACCACTCTTTGCAAACTTTTAGAATGGATTCGGGGCAGTTTCTGAAACAGATACACTGAGGAGAGAACATGGGTTCTCTGAGTGGCACATGGAAGATACTTTTTTGTTATGGTGAAACACTATGCATTTATTGTGAAAATGCTGCAGGTACCCAGATGATGTTTCATGCAAGCTGTGCAAGTTTTTGCACTAATCTGAGGTAGTACTCAACCACATTAAATATTACAGATCACCCTAGTCACCATGTTTCTATCCTGCAGTCTCATTTGTATTCATTAATATCTATTGCACCTTTAAGAACCATCTTCTGAAGACAAGCAATAAGGCTAATAGATCAAATTCCATTTCCTCTCTAAATAAAACTATCAGAATTGGCATCAGTCTATATATTGTGCAAGTAATACATGGAAGAAATAGATAACATTTACTCAAGTAATAGTATACCATAGGTATTCCAATGAGTCTTCCACAATTTTGAGTTGAGCCTCTGGGTGTCGCTGTTCACCAACAAGGAAGAAAATTGCAAGAACTAGCATTCTATAATCAGATATTCAACTCAAGCACACAGAAAAACTAAGAGGCAAGGCCGGCTGAAACAGCATCGGATTACAAGCAGCAGTACATTTGATATATATAAAAAAAGCAGGCTATGGAATAACTCAATATCTGGAATACAGGATTAACAAAAGGAGAATATTAGAAAGTAATATTTCTTATGAGCAGAGGTTTTGAATTGGAACCAGGAGCTTTACTGTTTAAAAATGGAAAAAAGTCAGAAGCCATGGAGTTGCAAAAGAAAACTCCTGCAATGCCTTATTATCATGGTGTTTACTTGTAAGGCAGTTTCTGGGCAGATCTACTATTCCATTCCTGAAGAGATGCAGAAAGGTTCCTTTGTAGGGAATACTGCAGAAGATCTGGGAGTAAATGGAAAACAACTTTCAAATCATGGACTTCGGATTGTTACAAGTAAAGGTATGACACAGTATTTTGCTTTGAATGTCAATAGTGGGCACTTACAAATTGCTGAGAGAATAGACAGAGAAAAAATCTGTAAAGAATCAGAAAAATGCATGCTAAAGTTACAGGTTCTTGTTGAAAATAAATTAAAACTTTATAGTGTAGAAGTGGAGATCACAGACATAAATGATAATGCTCCTCAATTTCTTTCAAAAGTATGGAAAATTGAAATTCCTGAGACAGCAACACCCACAGACCGATTTCTGCTACCCAGAGCTCAAGATCCAGATCTAGGAATAAATTCTGTTCAGAATTATGAACTCACAGGAAGTAATCATTTTTCTTTGGAGGTACAAAGAGGAGAAAATGGTGCTAGACAGGCTGAACTGGTGTTGGAAAAACCTCTGGACAGGGAAGAGCAATCAGCCTATAATCTAATCCTGACAGCTACAGATGGGGGTGATTCAGTGAAGTCTGCCATAACAGAAATCCACATAATTGTTCTCGATGTAAATGACAATGTTCCAGTGTTTAGCCACTCTGTTTATGAAGTGAATGTCAAAGAAAATGTTCCCAAATGGTCTGTTGTAGCTACAATAAGGGCCACTGATCTGGATGAAGGTATCAATGGAGAAGTAAAATACTTTTTTGAAGACATCACAAAGAAAGTATCCCAATTGTTCCTTTTAAATTCCACAACAGGAGAAATAATCCTTGTAGGAAGCCTTGACTATGAAGAATCTTCCTATCATGAATTCGAGGTGTTGGCTATTGATGGAGGTGGCCTAAAAAATAGGTCAAAAGTTTTGATCTACGTTACAGATGTAAATGACAATCCGCCTGAATTGTTGATGACTTATGCAATAACTTCTGTTGCTGAAAATACACCCAAAGGAACTACAGTTGCTATTTTAAATGCACACGACAAAGATTCAGGAGTGAATGGGCAGGTTACATGTTCAATTCCCAGCAACCTTCCATTTAAGCTGAAGAAAATGCAAGATGATTTTTACACTTTGGTAACAGAAAAAAGCTTGGATAGGGAAGAAGTGGCAGTTTACAATATTACAGTTACAGCAGTTGATGAAGGAATGCCTACACTTTCTACCTCTGAAATTATTTCACTAAAGGTCTTAGACACCAATGACAATCCTCCAGCATTCATCAAATCCACTTACACCTCTTATGTCCTTGAAAATAATCCAAGAGGTGCTTCCATATTTTCTCTGAAAGCAAATGATCCAGACTGGGAAGAGAATGCCAGAATAACCTATTCAATCAATGAAGGTCAAATGGGGGAGTCTCTCCTTTCCTCCTACCTGTCCATTAACTCAGAGACTGGGGTTGTCTATGCTTTGAACTCCTTTGATTATGAAGAGATCCAAGAAATTAGATTCCTGGTCAAGGCCCAGGATGGGGGCTCCCCACCACTCAGCTCGAATGTCTCAGTGACCCTCTTCATTCTGGATGAGAATGACAATGCTCCAGAAATCCTCTATCCCTCCCCTCCTACTGATGGCTCCAGTGGGATAGAGCTGGCCCCTCGCTCCTCTGAGCCAGGTTACCTGGTCACCAAGGTGGTGGCAGTGGATGCAGATTCTGGCCAGAATTCCTGGCTCTCCTACCAGCTGACCAAGGCCACAGAGCCAGGGCTCTTCACTCTGGGACTCCACACTGGAGAGATCAGGACAACCCGATTCCTTCTGGAAAAAGATGCCCTCAAACAAAGCTTGGTGGTTTTGGTGAAGGACAATGGGCAAACCCCTCTCTCTGCCTCAGTCACAGTCACAGTGGTTCTGGCAAATAATATCCCAGAAACTCTCTCAGATCTGAGGAGCATCTCATCCCCTATAGATCCTCCTTCAGATCTCACCTTTTACTTGGTGGCTGCAGTAGCTTTTGTCTCCTGCTTGTTTTTGGCCTTCCTTTTTGTGTTACTGATAATCAAGCTGCACAAATGGAGAAATACACAACTTTCCCATTCAGGAAGTATCAACTTTGGTGGTGTTCCGATCTCCCAGTTTGTTGGGATTGATGGAGTTCGATCATTTCTTCAGTCTTATTGCCAAGAGGTTTCCTTAACCACAGACTCCAGGAAGAGTCAATTTAACATTCCCAAGACAAATGATTCTAATACTTTACACCATCAGCAGAATTCTGAAGTCGAGGATCATATCTTATCTAATGAAGACTCAGATTTGAACAATGGAGATCTAATCATCATTCAGGTGAGCAAGTAGTTTAATGAGTCAAATTTCTTTGGAACCATTGTGCTCAGTCATCTGAAAAGATTCTTAAATGTTTATATTTATAGCAGAGTGTAACTCTATTTTGTTTATGCTGAGGTGTTTTTCAAATGTGAGTCAGTGTTTTGAGGATGAGACTGAGCCTCCAGAAACCAGAGTTTGAATCCCTGTCTAGCCATAGAAACCCACTGGGTGACTTTGGGCACATCACAATTGCCCCTTAGCTCAAAAGTAATGGCCTCATTTTGGAGTTATGATGTTATGGATTGTCTTATATTTTGCATGACTGAAGAAGAAGAATCATTCTTGGACAGGAAAAGCTACAGGATAAATCCGAAGTATAAAAATATTTGAGAGAATGCAACTGACAGAAAATATGTTAAATTATGTAATACTGATAGTTAGTGACTTGTCACCCCTGATGGTTGTATCCTGCAACAATCCTAATCCTTTTCACACAAAAATAATATAAAATATGTAAAATGTTAATAAATCCTAACTGTTCTAAAACTAATGCTATACACGCATTCAGGTTTCTGTTTTTCTTCTTCTAATTTTCTAGACATTCACAACAATTTATGCAAATCAAGAACTGACAATTGGTGGATTGTCATTCTGTAAATGAGATCAGATTAAAGGGAACTTCAAAACAAGATGGGGAAATTGAATTCAGAGTGATATTAAATAAATATAGCTAAAAGAAAATTGAAATGTTACAGAGTAGCCGTGAATGTATGTATGGGAGTTACAGACCTGTCTCCCCTCCTCCCACCCAACAAACAATGAAAACAATAACTTTACAGTTCGCCATTGGGAAGACTTTCCTAACCAACTTCTGGAGCTCCAGATAAGTGCTGAATATAGTTATTTTTCATTATTTTAATACCAGTGTAAATTCTCTTGATGAGAGCTATGGAATAAGAAAGGATGTTGACTTGGCTTATTTGTATGTGAACATACACATAGCTTGTTTTGTGCTCTGTCTAGGATGTATTTGAACATAGTTTCTTTTATGCACAGTGTAATTGGTTTTGGTTCATATCCTAAGAACAGATGTGATGCATCTTTTGAGAGAGTACAAGTAAGTATTCCTTTTTGGATTGACATCTTTCTGAGTCAATATTCTCAGAGAATGGGAGAGAAGAGCGGTATATAACCTTCTACACTCAAAAAAAATTTGAATAGGATTCAGACAGCTATTCATATTTTCACTGAAATCAATAGGAATTAACGTAGCCATGATTAATATGTCATTTGCTTGCCATGGAACCAGGTATGACGAAGTCTAAATCAAATTGAGTGCAATAGAAAATTTACCTCACCAAATTTTCACCCACTTACTCATCTGCTGATATAAATTGTATCCACATTTCATGCATCCTCCATAAAATGTAGATGTAAGTACTACCTGGAGGATCTGCATGCTATACCTCAAACAGATCATCATATGTGTTCACTATATATTCATTTCAGAGGAAGAACCAGCAACTACTTGGGCATGACATAACGCACATGATTGATTGTGTATCTGGAACAATCACTAGGAAACATGGTTTGGAATAGATGGGAACATGGGATGATAGATATTCAATTTTCTAACTAAACAATGGAATGATATATGGTAATACACAAATATAAAATAAACAAAGAAATAGATAATACTGAAACAATTAAAAAAAGATAAGATATCTAACAAGATAAATACCTAAGAACTGAACATCTTTAAATCCATTCATTGCACAGCTTTAGAGCAAGGAAGAAACTATCTCTACATGCTAAAGAAAACTATAATGCAAAATTATAGTAAAAACTATCAGTTCACTATTTGGACTCAGAGTGTCACTGTTGGACAACAAAGAAGCAGCCATTGCTTATAAGGCTTCTGTAGCCATATCCCACAATTACATTACAACTGTCTAGGAGAAGAGATGAAGAAGGAAGCTTTTCCAAACAACTCCCAGAAAGGAATACTCACAGCTTAACGATCAGTTACTAAGTTTCTATCCTTGTATGTCTAAGTACTTGGAGTCTTGGATTTGAAGGGTTGGGAAACAACAGAGAGAACAATGGCTATGATTTTGGAAGTAAAATACAGAAAGAGAATCAAGAAACTCAATTCCAGGCAAGTACTGCTTTTATTCATACTCTGGTCTGTGTTCTGCTGTGTGATATCTGAGCAGATTCATTATTCAATGCCAGAAGAATCAGAGAAGGACTTTTTTGTGGGGAACCTTGCTAAAGGTTTAGGGTTAGAAGTCAGAGATCTGACCAAACGCAAACTTGGGATTTCTTCTGGAAACCAGCACTTTACTCTGAATGAACAAAATGGGAATTTGTATGCAAAAAACAGGATAGACAGAGAAGAGATTTGTGGAAAATCATCAACTTGTGTCTTAAAATTAGAAGTTGTGGCACATAATCCCTTGAATATTTTCCACATAAATATTTTTATCCAGGATGTGAATGATAATGCCCCACACTTCTGGAAAGAAACTATTGACCTTAAAGTCAGTGAGTCTAATCTTCCAGGCGCTCGATTTACTTTTGGAATTGCTGAAGATGAGGACATTGGAATAAATTCCCTGCAGGGTTATAATTTGAGCTCAACTGCCTATTTCCAACTAGATGTTCAAGAGACCAAAGATGGTGATAAATATGCAGAATTAATATTACGGAAACAACTAGACAGAGAAAAAGAACACACTCACTACATGGTCATCACAGCTGTGGATGGAGGAGTACCCAGAAAAACTGGGACTCTCAACATAAGGGTTAATGTAACAGATGTTAATGATAATGCACCAGTTTTTTCCCAGGCAATCTATAAGGCAAGCCTAAAAGAGAATGCCCCTATAGGAATGTCTGTGCTTCAGGTTAAAGCATCTGATAGTGATGAAGGGTCAAATGCTGAGATTACTTATACTTTTAGTGACATAGCAGAAAGAGGTGAGCAGAAATTCACACTGGATCCCAAAGATGGAAGAATTACACTTTTGGAAAACATTGACTTTGAGAACAGAAAAAAATATGTGATGATAGTACAAGCAAGTGATGGAGGTGGACTGGTGGCACATTGCAAAGTAGAGATTGAGATTCTTGATGAGAATGATAATGCTCCAGATGTGATCCTTACTTCCATCTCCAACCCAATTCCCGAAGATCTTGAAACTGGAGCTGTGATTGCCCTCATCAAAATACATGACAGGGATTCTGGAGAAAATGGGGAAGTCAACTGTCACCTTCAGGAATTTGTACCTTTCCAGATTGTCTCATCTTCAGATGATTACTTTAAACTTCTGACAGATGGCTCCCTTGATAGAGAAAGGGTCCCAGGATATAATATCACAATCACAGCTACAGACAAAGGCACACCTCCTCTATCCACACATAAAGTCATCTCCATATCAATCTCTGATATCAATGATAATCCTCCAGCCTTTGAAAAACCTTCCTTTACTGCCTACATCCTAGAAAACAATCCCGCTGGGGTTTCCGTTTTCCATGTCAAGGCCTCTGATCCAGATTTGGACCGCAATGCCCAAATCACTTACTCCTTTCTCAGTACCAGCATTGAAGACTTGCCTCTTTCCTCCTATATCTCCATTAACTCTGAGACTGGAACCATCTACTCCCAGCGCTCCTTTGACTATGAGCAACTCAGGGAGTTTCAGATTGAAGTGAGGGCCCAAGATGGAGGCTCCCCTCCTCTCAGCAGCAGTTCCACTGTAAGAGTGTGTATATTGGACAGGAATGACAACAGCCCCCAGATTCTATACCCTTCTCAAGCATCTGAGGGTTCCTCTGTCTTTGAGATGGTGCCTCGGTCGGCTGAGTCAGGCTATCTGGTGACAAAAGTGGTGGCAGTGGATGCTGACTCTGGACACAATTCTTGGCTCTCCTTCCACCTCCTTCAAGCCACAGAGCCCTCCCTCTTCACTATCGGCTCTCACACAGGAGAGATTCAAACAGCCAGAGCATTACTAGAAAGAGATGCTGTGAAACAGAAGCTTGTTGTCATGGTGAAAGATAATGGACATCCACCTCTCTCGGCCACTGTAACTGTGAACCTGGTATTTGCAGAAAGCTTCCAGGAGGCCCTTCCAGAGATGAACTCCCAACCTAGTGACTCAGAGTCTCCTTCGGATATACAGTTTTACTTGGTGTTGGCTTTGGCTTTGGTGTCCTTCCTCTTCTTGGTGACTGTTATATTAACCATCATGATGAAATTCCGAAGGTCAAGGAACCCCACTTTCCTTCAGTGTTTTATCCCTGACCCTCACTCAAAGACCGGAGCCATATTCCCCCCAAATTATGAGGATGGGACTTTGCCTTATTCCTACCAGATCTGTCTGTCCTCTGAATCCAGGAGAAATGAGTTTGCTTTCTTGCAGCCAAGTGTCCAAATTGCACAGAATGTCCGTAACAATGGGGATTCTGATACATCTTTGATGTTTAGTGAAAGTAACCATTTGACTTCTGGAATGGAGACAGGAAACCAGGTGAGTTTTTTTTTCCTTTTTTCAATTTTTTTCCTTTTCTCAAAGGAAACAGAGCACTTTGAAACAGTCTCGGTAAAAATAGCAGTTAGCAAACCCAAAAATACTTTTACCTTTTAATCAAGCTTTGAAGACCATAGCATGTCACCACCAATATACAGTAAAGAAAACACAGAACCTTACTCGCAGTGCTTCAGAGGGAGTCCAAATTGGGGGTGGGGGGCAGATCTGGGTTGGAATCCTGGATGTCTATGGTTGCACGTCGATCAAAATATACAGCAGCAGAGAGCATACAACACCATGTTGTCCTGTTTGTAACAAGTGTGGGAACCTTCTATCTTCTCTTTGCTTCTTTCTTTGATACTTTATTCAAGTTGAAACTTATTGGGTAGGTGTTACAATATTCTGTATTTTAAGAAGTTTAAAGTGCAATGTAACTACCAGTGCTCAAAAGATCGAATTTGGTTAGTAAACAGTACTAGAATTGTTCTTTAGTTCCACTGGATTTAAATGGAAAGTATTGATAGAGATTGTTTGTTTTTGACTTTGTCTTACGAGTTGATAGCAAAGGACCCACTGAGGACTACAATTCCGAGGACAATCCACTTTGGTTTT
Organism: Anolis sagrei ordinatus; assembly: GCF_025583915.1. Lineage (NCBI taxonomy): Eukaryota > Metazoa > Chordata > Lepidosauria > Squamata > Anolidae > Anolis > Anolis sagrei. Next base: position 115,665,674 of record NW_026847438.1, read on the forward strand.
GTATGATGTTCTTCCAAGTATTTCACTAGTCTATTATTAAAAGGCACAGACCTTGGGATCTGGAGGTCCACATGAAAGGAGCTTAAGTTGTGGTTAAGTGGAGCAGACTAGGAATATTTTAGTCTGCAGCAAGAACAACTGTGAATGAATGCCTCACAACTATGTCTCTCATTCAAGCGTTTTGTAACTGCAGTACCAAAGAGATTCATATAGACATAACTGGCATGTATTAGTTATCTCATCCCTCTCTTGGACACACATTATGACAGTAGCAGCAACATAATATTTCATGAAAATAACACAATCCTAATCTGATTCTGGTTTCCATCAACAGCTGTTGCACAGTTTTACAATAATACACTCTCTTGCACTGAAGAATAAAAACCAAGTAGCGAACTAACAATACATTATGCATTACACATTTCCTATATGACTGTAGAAAATATAAAGATTGAACAATTGCATTGAAAACAAATCATCAGAGTCAAAGTGTACATTAAGTTGAATTTAAATTTCCAGCATAAGATTTCTGAACAAATTGAAAGAATTTTGACAAAAACACCCCCACCCCCACCCCAAAAAAAGAAAGAAAGAAAGATGGGTCAACTCATTCATAAGATAACGATGGGAATACTCTGTGCCATTTGTGTGTGTGTGTGGAAGGGGTGGGGGGAGAGTTAAAGCAGAACAGACCAATAGTGTCTATTTTTAATAGAGGCTCATCGTATAAGCCTCACAGAGTAATTTGCAAAACTACACAAGTCTTTTTCAGCAAGTCCCTATTAAAATATCTGTTTATGTTCCACTCCACCTGGAGCACCCCAAACATCATTCTTCAGGCTCCCTTACATTGCAGCTGAATGTTTCTTGGGCCAAACAAGAAGGTGGGAAAGGAGGACGAGTTGCCCTTCTTTCTCCAGTTTGGTACGGGAAGGTTAATGGGGTGGGAACACTACTTCCATGAGTTACCATGTCAAGAAGGACTTGTTATCTCTGCCTTTTGCGATTGCCTTTGCACTGCTTTCCTTGATGCATGTCCTCAATTTATTTCAGGATGCATTCTCATAATTTTTCCTCATTTATATTCATTTCCCTATCTTTATTTGTATAGATGAACATCAGCAATTCAATGTACACACATACTACTACTACTACTACTACTACTACTACTAATAATAATAATAATAATAATTTATTTGTATACCACTTTATTTCCCTGAGGGGACTCAGGGCGGCTTCCAGTATAGTAAAGCATTGCAATTACCGACATACACGAACATACAAGAATCATCATAAAAATATAAATCTTTCACCTAAACATGGTATCGTATAACAGTCATGCATATTAAAAACATAAAAACCAGTTTGGTACTGATTACATCGAACAGCTCAGATTCCAGAATGAAGCTGGTGGACTAGGGCCCGCGGAGTGGATAAAGAGCAAGCATGGCCTAACTGAGGGTTAAGGTGGGACCTAAAGCTATTTATTTCCAAGGCCTGCTGCGTAAGCACAAGAGAGCTTGGCCAACGGGAAAACATAGGGCCAGGGAAGTGGGTAAAGTACACAATAAGGTCATAACAAGGTCCTAACTAATGGCCAGGGTGGTGCCTGCAGCTCCTCATTTTCAGGGCCTGCAGAATACCTATAGCAGGGCTAGATCAGAGCAAGTAGCAAAGGGATGGGAAAGTGTGTAGGGTGCAGAGTGGGGACCTAACTAGTGGCAAAGATAAGGCCAGGGCTAATCATTTCCAAAAGCTTGCTGGAACCATCAGGTTTTCAGGTCCTTGAGGAAGGAGGCTAGTGACGGGGCTTTTCTTATCTCTCTGGGGGGCCACCACCTACCTCTGGAACTATTATACAATAAAATACATTATATTGCTCCATGCATTTTTTAAATGAGAGGAAAAGATGTATTTGTTATGTTCACCCATTGCTTAACCTTGGCATATCTATAGGTCATAGGAAAATCCATGTTTTTGGCCCCCAAACTTACCTTCTTTTCTCAAAGTGAATTTTCCCATTGAAGCGCATTGAAATGCTATTAATCCATTCTATTCCCACAAAAACACCCTGAAGTTTTTAGTTATGTGTTTTTAAATAAGAAAATGTACTTTATAAATAACAAATAATGTATAAATGCACATTCAAATGGAACAATAAAAAAGAAAGATCAACTTTAAAATGGTAAAAGATGGAGCCCCCATTGGCGCAGTGGGTTAAAGCCCTGTGCCGGCAGGATTGAAGACCGACAGGTCGCAGGTTCGAATCCAGGGAGAGGCAGATGAGCTCCCTCTATCAGCTCCAGCTCCTAATGCAGGGACATGAGAGAAGCCTCCCACAAGGATGATAAAAAGATCAAAAATCATCCGGGCGTCCCCTGGGCAATGTCTTTACAGACGGCCAATTCTCTCACAACAGGAGCGACTCCTGACACGACCGAAATGGTAAAAGCACAAAGTTTTGGCAAGGAACCACATTTGAGGCAAGAAAGTGTGTGTTGACCAGTGTAACAGCAAGGCAAAACAGCATCATTTTATTCATCCAGTAGTTCCATCTTCTCCCCCTCCCTTCTTCCCTCCCTTGCTCTCTCCTTCTCTCTCTTCTTGAAATGAAACATGTACCAAGAATAAAAAACACAGAAAGTGAACTAAACTAAACCTCCTAAGAGGATAGCAACTTCCCAAAGCGGAGAGGAGCACATGGCAAGTTGGCAAAGACAGGTAGGCTGAGGCACTCAGCCACAATGTACAATGGCTGCTCCAGTCTGTTGGAAGCCCTGTACTCTCACATTAGGCTGAGACTCTGCTGCACCAGGGTGGACTACAATCTCTGGGGTGGAATCTCCAGATTGGTCTCCTCCCAAAATGTTCAGGAGAAGCAATCAAATGGAGCTGGAAGAGGAGTCAGAGCTGCTCCAGCTAGGAATCCAATCCAGATTTTGTTTCTCTCTGCCTTCCTGTTAGAACTGGTTTAAGGGGCAAAGAAGCCTCTTTTTCACTGTTCGTAGGTCAAAATAGTGTTTGGATGTCATAATGTCACTCTAGGCTGAGTGAGGATTCCTAAGTTGAAGCATACTTATGTTGGGACATTCATATGTAGAGGGTCTACTGTACTCTCTTTGAGGCCCAATATAATTGTTCTAATCTTAACTGAGGAAGGAGGAGAAAGCTAAGCTTCTTTTCTCATGCTGATGAAGATTAGATAAACAAACTAATAAAAATAGATTTCTGTTCCAATCTTTCTTAACATTTACATTTTTAGAATGGTTTGTAGATATTCCTTGGAACATGAAGCACTCCTTAATTCTAAGTATTTTAACTCTTTTTCACCAAAATCCATATGTACATATTCCTTCTCTCTCCTAGTATTTGTGTTTGTGATTTAAAAGTAAACCAACAGTTTGAGGAATCATGAGTCTGTAATCATGGCTAGGAAGGCGGAAGAAAAGTGGTGAACATTTCAATTAAGAACATTGATGCTCTCTGATTTGAAATTGAGGTGCCATTTCCTTCAGGCATTTTGAACAAAAGGCAGAATTTCTGCATCAATGGGCTTAATTATTTCTCAAGAGATGAATGGACCACATAACTCTACTTTCTGGTTCACATTTAGTGTTAGATCATGTATAATGTATATCTAAGTTTGTTAATACATGATGGTTTTACTTTTGACAAGCTTGAAGATTAATCTTGGAACCAAACTGGTACTATCAACTTTACTACAGTCATGTTAATATAGATATGTATATTGAATTGGGCATCTTCATTAGCACAACTGTGCTTTTTTGCTAATCTATGATCCACATTTAGTCTTCCGCACACACCCTATAACCCTGCCTTCCTGTACTATTCCCTGTGCAGCCCAGCTTGCCTTTAATTTTAAAATTATATTTATTTATAGCACAATATGTATAGTTTTAACATTTAAAAATGAAATACATTTTTAAAAGAAGAGGAATTGTCATGTCAATAGAGAGAGGAAAAGGAGATTCTTTCTAATCATGTTACGTGGCTGCCAACATACAGACATAGAAGCAGAAGGAACCCATCACACTAAGGTAGAGAGAGATAAGTTTTATTGATTGGCCTATTGGCCGTATCAAAACATGTAACACATAACACAATTAACACATAGTCATACATAGTCATACATACAACATACAACCCTCGGTATAAAAGGAGTTAAAATAAACAAGCTGTTAACAAGATCTCGTTCAGGTCAAATGTCTGCGTCACCTCCACAGTTTACCCCAATTGATTCTAAATGTGCAATTCTCAGCTGTGTTGCTTTGAATAGAAAAAGGGCTGTTTTGTGTGTTATTTTAGGGTTCTGGCTGGCCAACAAAAATGAGGTTTTAATATATGGGTCCCAGTGTGTTTTTTGAATAATGTATGGTCCAAGGCAATGGTCTCTCTCTTTCTTATACAGCTCACAGTTGAACAATACATGTGTGATATCCTCCACCTCTGGTGCTCCACAAATACAAAATCGTTCGTTGTATGGGACTTGATTAAACCTTCCGTGCTTGTCCATTGTATCCAGCTGTTCAAAACGAGCTCTGGTAAATACCCTCCTAAGGTGTTTAGGCATTTCTGTTTTTAGATATCGAGCTGTTTGGAAAGTATGTTTAAAGCGGCCTAACCATTTCAGTGAGCCAGCTTTACTGAGGGTAGCGATGTCTTTTTGGCCTTCTATATCCAATACTCGTTGAGCAACTATTTTTGGGTCTAACTCTTCTAAGAGATTCGGATACCGAGTCGGAAGTCCACAGCTCCTAATGTATTTTGTCAGGAGAACTAACCAAGAGGTCTGATGTTGATTTTCTATCTGCTCTAACAGGCACAGTTTGGGGAGGTAGATAGTGGGAATGTAGCAGGATGGGGTGTTTTACCCATCAGTAGCTGGGGACAGAAAAATCACAGAGTGGATGGGGTCAAACCAGTAGTGGGATGCACACAGTGTTGTGTGATTGCTGCCAACACCAAAGTGGAAAGGCCAGCTTCAATGACAGTCTGCCTGTCTTGTATGATAAAGTCCTCACTCTGCTTGAAGCATTATTTGAACACAAAGCAGGACTTGCTCTGTCATGGGCATGCGTGTGCTACAACAAATGCCATCTACATCTTTGTCACCATTTTGGCTCTTTAGTCATTTTAATAAGTCATAATGAGATTTATTAGTCCATCCACTGTTCTTAGTTAAACTTTTTTTTGCAGAGTAATTGCAAAGGATATGAACTTTTCACTTCTATACCCTGCACATTGTTTAGGTAGTACATGACTGCGCTCATATACCTTGTATTGTGTCAGTTTTAGTTTATATTCATCATTCACAGAATTTTACCAGCAGTATCTCTCAACAGTTTCCTCATGGTTTCTTCTAAGGTTACATTACTATTTAAAGTTGTTTGTGAAGAACATAAGGTAGGTTCAAGCAGTAAGATGAAAGGAAAAGGAAACAGGAAAGACTAATGACCTAGACCTCATGTTTCTATGTCAAAAATAGCCATTTAGCAAACTGAGTGAACAATGAGAAAGTTGCAGCAAGGCTCTTCTCTCTGGTAGGTGAATTTGGGCAAAAAGGGAACTGTCATATGTGGAAATATTCAAAAACTCTTTGGATGTATATGGAGTTTGATAAACTTTATTACAAGAGGTAAAATATAATTTTATTTTGAGCATGATTTGGAGAAGTCAGATTTCTTATTTGAAATAAGTTTAGTGTATTTTGAAGTTGAGCCTCTGGGTGTCACTGTTTACTAGTGAAGAAGAGAAATGAACACCCAACCAATCTGGTCTTGCTGTTTTCTAATATATGGAAGGACAAGTTAACGGAGACTGGCTGACAGAATTGAGAACAAAAACGAGGTACATTTTAAGTACAAATTTCCTTTGGATATAACATTTTCCCAATAAGATGCAAGGTAATTTATTCAGCTGTTCAAGAATGAAGAACACTCTGAAGCCAGTGAGTTTCAGAAAGAAAATCCTGCAATGCCTTGTTATTGCAATCTTTGCCTGGAAGGCAGTTTCTGGGCAGATCCATTATTCCATTCCAGAAGAGATGCAGAAAGGCTCCAATGTGGGGAATATTGCAAAGGATCTGGGAGTGGACGCTTTAAACAATGGACTCCGCATTGTAGCCAATGTAGGTATGAATCTCTATTTTTCTTTGAATGCCCACAATGGCCACTTGCAAACTTCTGAGAGAATTGACAGGGAGGAAATCTGTGGAAGGGCAGTAAAGTGCATCTTAAAGTTTCAGGTTCTTAATGAAAATAAATTGAAGCTATATGAAATAGAAGTGGAAATTGTAGACATAAATGATAATGCTCCACAGTTCACTGTGGTGGAACAGGAGGTGGAGATCAATGAGATGTCTGCACAAGGGTTCCGAGTCCCTCTGATGGAAGCTCAAGATCCAGATCTAGGGATAAATTCTATTCAAGGCTACCAACTCACGGGTAGTGGCCATTTTTTCCTGGATGTTCAAATGGGAGAAAATGGTATACAGCACCCTGCACTGGTATTGAAAGAATCTTTGGACAGAGAGGAACAGTCAGTTTATGATCTAATCCTCACGGCCACTGATGGAGGTGATCCAGTCAGGTCTGGCACTACACAAATTAAAGTCAGAGTTCTGGATGCAAATGACAATGCACCTGATTTCAGTCAACCCATCTATGAAGTGACTGTGAAGGAAAATATTCCTAAAGGATCTACTGTAGCTGCTGTAAGTGCTACAGATCTAGATGAAGGTCTCAATGGAGAAGTCAAATATTCTGTCAGGAAAATAACAAAATCTGATTTCCCACTATTTCTCCTCAATTCAACAACAGGTGAAATTATTCTCACAGGCAGACTGGATTATGAGGTATCATCTCTACATGAATTTGAAGTAGAAGCCAAAGATGGGGGAAGATTGAGTGACATATCAAAGGTTGTTATCCATGTTACAGATGTAAATGATAATGCACCTGAATTAGCTATCACCTTTGTCACCAAGTCCATATTGGAGAGTTCACCAGCTGGAACTGTTATTGCCATTTTGAATGTACGAGACCGAGATTCAGGAATCAATGGGGAAATCACCTGCTCAGTGCCCAACAACCTCCCTTTCCAACTGGAGAAGTCCACTGTTACCTTTTACACTTTGGTGACAAGCAGTGCCCTTGACAGAGAATTTTTACCAATGTTCAATATCACCATCACAGCTACTGATCATGGAATTCCTTCTCTTTCTACAACAACAGTAATTGCACTACATGTTTTAGATACAAATGACAACCCACCAGTTTTTGAAAAATCAGAGTATACTTATTACTTAATTGAAAATAATAATAGAGGCTCCTTGATCTTTTCCTTAAGAGCAAATGATCCAGACTGGGAAGAGAATGCTAGAATAAGTTATTCCATCATTGAAGAACAAACAGGCAATTTCCCTCTCTCCTCCTACCTTTCAATTAACTCGGAGACTGGAGTTGTCTATGCTTTGAACTCCTTTGATTATGAAGAGATCCAAGAAATTAGATTCCTGGTCAAGGCCCAGGATGGGGGCTCCCCACCACTAAGCTCCAATGTCTCAGTGAACCTCTTCATCCTGGATGAGAATGACAATCCTCCTGTAATCCTCTACCCCTCTCCTCCCACCGATGGCTCCACTGGGATAGAGCTGGCCCCTCGCAACTCTGAGCCAGGTTACGTGATCACTAAAGTGGTGGCTGTGGATGCGGATTCTGGCCAGAATGCCTGGCTCTCCTACCAGCTGACCAAGGCCACAGAGCCAGGGCTCTTCACTCTGGGACTCCACACTGGAGAGATCAGGACATCCAGGTTCCTAATGGAGAAAGATGCCCTCAAACAAAGCCTGGTGGTTTTGGTGAAGGACAATGGGCAGCCCCCTCTCTCTACCTCTGTCACAGTCACAGTGGTTCTGGCTGACAGTATTCCAGACATGCTGACTGACCTGAGCAGCATCTCAGTTCCTATAGACCACACATCAGACCTTACCTTCTACTTGGTGGTTGCAGTGGCCTTTGTCTCCTGCTTGTTCTTAATCTTCCTCCTTGTTTTAGGGGCTGTCAGACTACACAGATGGAGAAATTCTCAACTTTGTGACAATGGAGGTGTGAATTTCAGTGGAGTTCCAGTTTCACAGTTTGTAGGAATTGATGGAGTCCGAGCATTTCTTCAGTCTTATTGCCATGAGGTTTCTTTGACTTCAGGCTCTCGGAAAAGCCAACTTTTCTTTCCAATTGGAAGCTGTACAAATACTTTGACTCCACAGCAAGCTCCCAGTAAACCAGATCCTTTGTTAATAACAGATGAGTCAAATAACTTTCAGGAAGATCCAGCTGTTAGTCAGGTGAGCATTTCCATTTTATTTTAATGTTAATAAGAATAGTGTAATTCTGAAGCATACTGCCTTATAATGGTTGTCGTTTTTGTTACTTTCTAATTCTTCTTCATCTCCCTCCTTGGTATTGAGCACAAAACCTTCATAGATGATCTACCTGGACCCTACAAGTTTCACTGGTATCCCATTCTCACATTTGCGAAATTGGAGTCTGGTGTCTTCTACACATGGAGGAAAGCCAATTTAGTAATTTGGGACAAATCAGAACTGAGCAATCAATGGTTGTGAGGTAAAGGATTTGTAATAAGAACCTTTCACTCTGTGTTTTGCCAATAAACATATAGCATGCTCTCCCGTGGGTGGCCAAGTTGGCTCATTTAGTATTTACATTTAGACAGTTCATACTTCACAGAGATCAAAACAGCATGGAT